>OZ020190.1:117277615-118477615 GCA_963971165.1 Philopedon plagiatum
TGAAAATTTTTCTAAAAATGATAACGAATATGTCAGTTTCGGGGTTATTGAGGTCAGAAAATCTGATTTTGTCTGCCATATGTTAAAAAAATTAACGGGGGGGGGGGGGGATAAAAAGAATAAGCTGGGAATTTTTCCAAAAATGTTAAATGTGTCATTTTCGGGGTTATTGAGGTCAGAAGATCTAATTTTGTCTAACAGATGGTAGAAAAAATTAACAGACGTCATTATTGTTCGTGGGCGATGCATCTTGAATAGAAATTACCTTTACAAATAGCTACTAAATTATTTTTAAATTACAATTACATTATAATCGAATTTGGCAAAAGCGTTTGTCAAATAAAATAGAGGTAGTCACACCAGGCAGAGTGTTACTTTCAGTAAACATATATTTACCATTACAGTTTTGAAAAATACATTAACATAAGATCCGATACATATAAAACTCGGTCCAAAACGGAAAGTCACGCATTCCCTTATTTAAACGAACTGTCCTAAATAAACTCTATTACCAAAACGGTGCTTTCCTTTACCGCTTGGGAAAAAACTCCCTTAACTTCCTTTGCACGACAGCTTTAGCATTTTAAATGTTATCAAAGCTATCAAAAATATCTACTACAAATAGTATAATTTATCAAAATCATATAGCAGGTAATGCAACGTTGCCAGATATAAGAAAATATTTTTGTATCTCTAGCTAGAGTGGCCAAATAAAATACCTGTCAAATAAACTTTACTAAGCCAGGATTCATGTGGTTATAACTTAAGCACCGCAGAAATGTTTCTTAAGGTGTTTCTTCATATTATATAAATTATTTTTTTAGAAGTTTGTTGAATAGCGAATGGCAGAGATAATTATTTTGCCTTTTTTATCATTTAGCCAAGCTGTAAGTAATATGTACTCTTAAAATATTCATTACTATTAGATTAACTGTTTTGGTAACAATGGGTGTAAAATATTCCTTTAGATTTGTTATTGCTGAGAATTTTCATGGGAATTAAAGGTTTTTCAATTTAAAGATGCGGCATAGGAGCTATTTTAGCGTATTTAAATAACAGAAAATCGTCTTTTCAGGATTTTTTTATTTATGTAGTTTCTTTTAGTGACTTTTATTAATATTTTTTTTTAAATATGAATTTGTCAGTAGACAGTAGCGTGGCGTACCACCCACTTCCCAGTTGATATATCTCTTGACTATAAGTCCGCCACAGACAATCATATAGACATTAACAGTAACGAACAAAGAAGTTTCAACCATATCTTCGTCTTTTAGAGTGCCTTGTCCTAAAATTACTATGTGTAGGTTTGTATTGGCGGCTTCACATTTTGGTTATTCTTTTATTGGTATTTCTCGAGGAGTTAAAAAAATAAAAATTAGCTTGAGGAAATCGACCCTCTGAGATAAAGTCAGAAAAAAAAAGAAATAAATCTTGTTACTGTAACTTAGGAATAATTTTTAACTGTTTTTATTTTATCACTGCTTGTTTCAACTTTTGTCATAAAAAGTTGAAATAAGGGATCTAAAGCGGAATGTATTATCATGAGTCTCCTAAAATAATGCGTTGTTGCTAAAAGAAAACATCTAAAATCGATTTTCTTTAAGATATTATAAAAACTAGCCAAATACTTCACGATAATTTATGAAATAAAACAAAATTAGGCCTCATAATAATATATACCCTACCATTTAAGAAATCTACTGTGGCACCACTTGACTATCCGACAACTTAATCAAACTGCGGATTAACAACAAACGTGGATCAATGAATATCCTCAGTGATTCAATACCCTGCATACCATAGAGCCAAGAGTGTTGTTTTAGGTGTTCGTGCAAGTTTTCTCATTGAATATTATAAAAACGATGCTTTAACGTTTTTAAAAGTGGAATGTTCATCGGTAACAAAATAATTTAAGATGGTGCCCACCCAACTACCGGTTGCCCGTTCTCTAGACCAGACCTAAAGTCTATTCACGTTTCAAATACGGACAATGTCAACAAAAGCATATGGACGCTACGGCAGGTGATGGTCTGTCGTCCAATAGCGTTGCGTAAATTGCCGATCATGAGCCTAGAGTGTCTGTTACGAGGAGTAGAAAAAGGGAAAAAATCCAAGAAACACAATCAGAGAGAGGATAAATTAGGAAACTAAGGTAAAGGTACCTACCTTACAAATAAAGAAGAATGCAGCCTTTCGAACACGAGACTGACAGTTAAATTTCAATTACAAATGTTCAACCATTTTCATATTTAAATAATCTGATACAGTCAACTAGTGAGGGGCAGTATCGTATTGTTTCAAAAATCGGATTATTAGGTTATGAATTATTTTCATCGGATTTTTTCAAATAGATTCCCTTTCATTGGAGATATTCCAATGTTTCAGTAATTTGCTTGGTTTCCAAATAATTTTCGTCTGGGAACATGTTGCTACAATGAATGTAGTTCCATTATTATGAAAAATGCTTACTGAAAATGTCTTGTTTTTTATAAATTTGTGAAAAACCCGGAAACAATTTTATAGTATAAAACTTAGTTGTCTTATTCTTACACTAGACAGTTTAAAACTTTTAGTTGTTTAATTAGACCGATCTAGCGTTGGAGAATCTGGCAGAGAATGTTTTTCGGTCCCAAAAGAATCCAAGATGGTACCCACCCAACTACCGGTTACTTGCTCCCTATCTAAACCCATCCTAGTAGAAAAGGGTAAAAATTCAAGATGCACAGTGAGAGAGGATAAATAAGGAAACTAAGGTAAAGGTAACTCACAAAAGAAGAAGGATGGATATAAGGGTGCACGAAAATGGTTCGTTTAGGTTAGTTTAGGATCTTTTTGTCATTTTTTCATTGAAGTTTTCTAAGTCAGTAGAATTCATAATTTAAATTTAGAAAAACTATATTTTCTAAAAAATATATTTCCGAGAAATGTATGGTTCTTTTTAAAAAAATATATTTTCTAAGAAGCTGTTTTTCGAAAAACGATACGTAATTTAACATCAAAAAAGATATTTGTTGAAAAAGAAACAGCGAGAAGAGTTGGTCATCCTAGCTCACACGCGACAGGACAAATTGTTGGATTAATATGAAAGTGTAAATGTTGTAGCATTTTTTTACTTATGCGTTCTGCTCATTTAGGGGGATATACGAGTACTCATGAAAGTACAATTTGTCTAAAACCCATTTTTGTATTTTTTTTAAAGCACTTTTCAAAAGTACATTTTTTCAGAGAACATCTTCGAAATAAATTTTTTTCGGATAGTATTAATTTTTTCAAGCATCGGCTTTTTGGGAAAGTAATTTACGAGAAAGTATCGTACCAAACCTAAGGAAACCTGATCAAACCCAAAAAAGGTTCGTTTGGGTTTGTTCAGGATCTTTTTTCGTCTTTTTTTCATTAACATTTTCCAAGCTACTAGAGTTCATAAGTTAATTTTCTAAATATTGTTTTCGAACAAATATATTTTCGAAACATGTTCCTGTTTTAAAAATTATTTGTGCGACGATATTTTTAAAAAAATGTACTACTTTCGAAATACGGAGAAAATATTTTCAAAATATTTCATAAATCCGTTTTCCAAAAAGCATCTTTGAAAAATCGGTAAGGACATTTTTGAAAAAACGTAGGTTCGAAATATTTTCGAAAAATTTCATTAATCCATTTTCGAAAAAGCTGTTTTTCGAAAAAAAATCCTATCCAAAGAGATATTTTTTTAAAAAAAGTATTGGGTTACTTGTTTCGTTAAGAAGCCAAATCTACCCGGCGCAAATTTTTGGTAAGAACGCAGTAAGATGTGTAAGGAATATTTTCAGAAACAGTCTAAGAGCATGTAAATCAATAATACCAAAAAAGGCTTGCATTTTTTATATTACACATTAGAATTCATCTATTATTCATATTTTTTGGTATAATTCATTTCAAAGACCTTACACAGATGGCTAAATGTTTGCTTTTCTTTATAATAGCCCAGTGTGAATTTCCCATAGTAAACTGGTATAATAATAAAACCTACATTAAAACCTCATTATCTACCTAGATTTTTATACCTATGTTATGACACCTTTGTGAACTTCTAGTTTAAGATTTAGTCTGTAACAAACATCCGATGAAGCTATAGTGTTAGCGAAACGCGTCATGTTATAAACTATTTAATAAAAGTGGAAATTTGATTAAAATTGTCTATTATTATGTGTATAATGGATTTCCATCAAGTAAAGGCCGACACCATTCAAAGTTATAATATTTTGTAGAATATGTAGCAATGGTTAATGTTTATGTTACAATATTTATTTTTATAAAATTCGCTATTGAAATCCTTTTTGTACAATGCTCTAGCACACTCCCCCCCCCCCCCCATAATTCCGCACACTGGACCACACCTAAACCCATTCTAGTAGAAAAAGGGAAAAATTCAAGACGCACAGTCAGAGAGAGGATACATGAGGAAACTAAGGTAAAGGTACCTTACAAAAGAAGAAGGATGGATAAAAGAATACAACCTTTCGAAGTAGTAGTTAGTTTTTACTTCATTAAGATTATTTCTTGTAATAATTTTTATTTTTAATTAAATTAACTTAAACTTACTTTCAGATTTACTAAAAAGGTTTAAGATTTAGTAAGTACTGGTTTAAATTAAGATATTCTAGTTGATCAGTAACGTTGTAACATGATTTCGTTCTGTTATTGTTAATAAGTCGTCATTAAAAACGTCTGAGTTGTTTCAATATTTTAGCAATTTGCTTGGTTTCCAAATAATTTTTATCTTATACAATGAATTTAGTTTTATTATTGTGAAAAACGCGTACTTACTAAAATTGCTCTTTTGTATGAAACTTAGTTGTCTTATTCTTACATTTGTCACTTTAAAACTTTTGGTTGTCAAATTAGACAGATCTAGCTTTGAATAATCCGGCCGATAGTTAGTTAAACTCTTAGGTGTTATTTTATTATTACATGTTTTAGAGTTTAAGTTTATTAATTAAATCCAGAAAATTAAACAAACTAATTCTTTCTACGAGCGTGTGGAAAGTAACTACTTTCCGCACTTATATGCGTGCTGAAAGTTGCTCTTTTCCGCACTAGTGCTGAAAATATTTTCAGCACTGGTGCTGAAAGCTTTTTCAGCACTGACGCGGGAATATGATTGCTGGAGTACCGGAAGACATTCTCGAAAAAGCCAAGATGAATGTCGAACTGTTATCAGCAAAATCGAAATCCCGTATCACAAACAATTGGAAACATTTGGTAAATAATGTGCAATAAAGAAAATAAACAATTTCAAGAAAGAAAAGGTAATTCTAGTATATTTTTCCGACATTTCAAAAACTTACAAACCATCCACGTTATGGTCAAGGTACTCAATGTTAAAATCTATGGTAAAATTAAAATATAATTTGGATATAAGCAAATATTATAAAGTAATCACCTTTCTCAAGAAAAATAATCTTAGATTTCAGGCAAAAAATTTTAAACTATATAGATCAATTTCTGAACGAGGCTTCAGATGATGTACACCTTTTGACTAAAGTTGTCACATTAATTGGGGTGGCAGGCGCCTGCGGCCATGAGGAATTAACTAATTTCACCCTAGGTAACATTGAAGACAAAGAATCCTTGATGCATATTACGATTCCTGATAATAAAACCCATCAACGCAGAAGCTTTGTGGTAAGCGGGGAACGAAATTTAAACTTAATAAAAAAAATATGCATTATTGATACCACAAAGTACGCCCCATAGAAGATTCTTCTTAAATTGCCAAAACGGAAAATGTTCTGTCCAATGCGGTGGAATTAACAAAATCGGCAAGATGCCCACGGACGTGGCTGGATACCTGAAACGGTCAAATCCCAAGCTCTACACTGGGCATTGTTTTAAGTGCTCTTCAGCCAGTCTGCTACTGAGACTATGGAGTAGACATCATGAATCTTAAGCGCCATGGTGGATGGAAGTCCGCAAAAGTTGCCAGAGAATATGTGGACAAGTCTTTACAAAACAAAATGCAAAATGCACATCCGATCCCCCAAAACCAGGCTACTATACACAGATTGCCGAACAGATGGAGTGAACCGGTGCAAACCACGCGCGCTGCCGCACTTTACGCACCTAATGCCAATGTTTTTTTTAATTTATCACCTCCTAGAAAACGATATTTGGCCTACTATCTATATCTATAAAAAAAACACTCGTCTAAAAGCCGCGTACAGACCAAGTCCCAATCCAAACCAACGCCAACTCCAACGAATGTGACAGTTGGCGTTGGGATTGGAAACGATTGGAAAGCATTTTACGATGTCGTCCACACCGCGTTTGTAGTTTCGAATTGGATACCGTTGGATACGGTTCGGTCATTTTCTACGGAAAGAGGTATTTTAATATGTCATCCAGTGATGATGAGTGACGAGTCATTATGAAAAGTACCGCATTTTTAATTGTAAATTCTTTACTTAACAATAAGAAAAAGAAACGTCGACCAAGACGCTGGTGGATGACAACACCATATAAAAACAGAAAAGTATTAATAACAGAAGTAAGTTGCTGGAGGAATTTCGGAGCGACCAGTGATCATTTCAGAACCTTCTCTCTATTTTTTTTCTTTATTTCAGCAACCTTGCACCTAAATTCAGTAGCAATGCTTTGCCAAATATCTATCTTCTTTTTGGAGAGTTTATAATTTATATTGCTAGGATCCCATAATATAGGGATATCCCGGTATAGGTCAATTAGTTTAAGGCTAAATCATCTGTCCATTTCATATCAAAAGGCGAAATAAACAAAATATTTGTCAAAAACAAAACACACAGACCCGAGGAATACTTGCCAACGACTGAAAACATTCAAATCTCCTCCACACCAAATCAAACATCTCTTTGAAGTACCGCTCAACGACCGAACGCAAGCCAACGCCAACGATCGCCTTGGAAACCGTTGGAATGCGTTGGGATATGTGCGCCAACGCCGTACACACCAATTTATATGCTTCCGAATTTCTAGTCACATGTGCCTTGGTGTGCGTTGGAACTTCGGTCTGTACGCGGCTTAACCCGGCATCTCCTGATGCGCGTCAAGCGCGTAGTTTTATTGCTTCATCTGTTCGGCGTTCGCAGCAACCAGCGGCAATTGACCTTCAGCTACCTCATGTTTAATATACACAAGACATAAATAATTCTGGAATGGCAAGATATCTTTCTATACCAGTTAGCTTCGACCACAAATTTAACAAATACAACTAACTGTTCTTTTACCATTAATATTGTTAATAACCAATGAAAATATTATAAGTTTGGATCCTATTTTCACTTTGAAGTCTATACTGAAATAAAATATTTTTAACACGTTAAGCCCCGGGCTTTATCATACAGGTTTTTCCACAGACCAAATCACTTTTTTTACAATTTCGAATTAAGACAATAGAAGTGTTTACTTCTAAGCTAAATTAAGTGACGTTGGTAGTTTTTTTCTGTAAAAAAGCGTGTGGTACAGATGTGGTACACACGGTCTGTTTAATAGATTTTTTTAAAATATGCTTTAGTTTGGACCATGTGTACCATATTGTGTCACATTCAGTTGATATCTTAGCATTCTTAGCCTTCTTCTTTGGTCTTTGAACTTCAAAACTGCTACTGTCTGAGTTTGTGTCATTTGTTTAAAAGCTGGATCCGCGTCCGAATCATAAAAGGTACTTTCGGGTTCACTAAAGCCAGTGGCTTCGGGAATTTTGCGAAGTGACATTTTTCTAGTAAATACGCACTCTTTTTACAATAACTAAGAGCTATTCAGCGCAACGCAACGAATTTACGTTACGCTGAGTAGCTCTTAGTTATTGTGAAAAAACCCAACTGAAAATCTAACCTAAAATCTTTGACAAGATCATTTTTAACGGACCAAGCTAGATTTTTATTTACCACAGACCGGACGAATCCAATGCACCATAAGAAAGCATACTAACTGTGAGCCTACACGAGCCACAGCGATTAGAACATGACTCTCTACTGTGTCCAAATTGGTACACGCGGTCCCTGGTAACACATTGCTGTGTACCCGTATGGTACACATGGGAGTCAACGTGACAACCAAAACTAGATAATTTTCCTTACGCGTAGAAAAAACATTGCATCGAAGAGGTGCAGACCGAACTCCGCTTCGCGTCTTTCGGTCAACTGCAGTCGCGTGCGGAAAAGTATCACTTTCCGCACTTGTTAGGTAAATAGCTATTTGTTACCATCGTGGCAACATCATGGCAATACCCGGAGTAACGAACATAAGGTTTATTCTTTTCTATTGCACCAAACTGCACTAATATGCACTGATTTTTTCTAATGGGTATCCTCCACAAATGAAAAGAAAGTGTAAACTAGTGCAGTTTCGTGCAACACAAAAGAACAAACCTATAATAAAGAAGGATTATTTATTTGCAGTTTGACAGTTTAATTCAGTAAAACTAACCTTATCAAGCACATTATAAAGTTCTTGCCAGTTAAAATTCTTTCTTACTCTGGAGAAATTAGTCGGAATCAGGTTTTCGATTATAATCTTGTAATAACGATTTTCCTTATCCGAAAATATCGATTATTAAAAATATAGGATCATCGGTTATTGTTAATTCAAATTATCATATCGCTGCCATCAAGTAACAATATAACCCCCTGGTATAATACAGGAAATGTACCTAATGTTGTTTAAATGTAAACACAATAACGTCTTTTTAAGAAATTGGAAATTTAATAACTTTTAATCTTTGCTGGTTTTCATAAAACTGACAAAGGTCTCCCCTTAAAGATACCGGCCCTTAAAAGTTTTAAAAGTAATCTTGGTCGTTTTCCTTGCGCCAACATTCGCACACAAAAAGTTCGTAAACTTTGTAAATTTTTTATAGGAATGGGAAAAAAAGAAAGGCAATTTACACACTTTTTAAAAGATTATAAAAATCCTAAGCTGTTAGGCTTAATGCACTTTAAAAATTTTATCCTCGTCACGGTTTTGTAGGTTAATTTGTAATAAACTGTGTAATTAACTTATTATTACTTTATTTTTTGTAAGCAGTAATAATAATCCGTCAAAATCAATTAAAAAGTCTTCTACGGACTCAGAAAGGTATAAGATTTACGGCTGGTTTAAACGGAAATCTTCCAATTAATTATTTGGGTTCAGGTAAATTTTGATACTGTCAGTTTTAATGTCGTTGTGTTTTCTCAGATCATAGTTACCACGAACATCTTTTTTATATGTATATAAGGGTGTTATAAAATTTACTGCATATATTTGAATGGGTCACTCCCGGGGTCTACAGACATACTCAATATTTTTTTTCCCTCAAATCGCACATTTTTTTTATTTTTAAAAAATGCCCAAGTACCGGCCCTTATCCGACGCTTCTGAAGAGCTTCACAGACTATAATATTATAAAGAAAAAACACATGATCCAGCCGGGACATTGCCAAACTTAAATATTAATGTGATATCTCATTTTGTTATCAGTTTTAGTAAAACCCGAAAATAATACAAAGTGTTTTTAATTCCACAGACGCATTTTAACAAAAATGTGTATTTTAATTTCAATTTATTTACTTAATATGGGAAAATATGGACCACTCGTGTTATCGGTTGAAATTGTAAGCAGAACGAAACAGGCTATGTTGTACCGTTAACGCAAATAATTGTCACTTACATATTACGTTATTAATTAATAAGATGGGCATAATCATAATTCCTACTAGCGTTAACTTTCTGTCTTTTAAATCAAATAATAAATTGTTTATCAGCGAGTTACAAACAAACTTCGTGAAAGTTCTTTCAGGGATGCTTCAAAATTTGACTGCACCGCATAAAAAGAGTTAAATCACCCATTTATTACCCATTTTTTGATACGTTTCTGCCTATACATTATTCGCATAAACAAACCGTTTTCGTCAATATTATGACAAAATACGAAAATTACCGACGTCAAACAATTGTTGTTCTATGATTTTTGAAATTAAAAAAATTTTAAAATGCCAAAAATTACAATTGTTACTAAACAAAACAAAAATATCTATATTTATGAAATTGGGTAAAACAAGAAATTATTTTTTAAGAAAATGACCTTTTTTCAGTCCCTATGTTTGTCGTATTTTCTCGATTAATGTCTGGTGATTCGTTACCGTGGAGATTTTTAGCAATTGTTTGTCACAGTACACTTTTTTATTGAAGCGAGTTTGTAAAAACATTAAACACACTGTTACTGAGGACCGTGGTTCGGAGCCCACGTTAAAGTGTAGGTCCCGGGGCCAATACACTCGCTTGTAGTGCCAACGTAATAAATGTATACAAAAAAAGAATAATAATTGTCTAACAGATTGCATCGACCGAGAGTTTAATTCTCAGCAAACGTATACAATTTTTAAAAAAAAGTCTACGGTTTTGTTTGGAGAGTATTTGCAAAAAATGTCTACAATTTCTGCCCAGCGCTTGCAAAATTTTTCCCCTTGAATTTGGATTTTTATCTTCTCGTGGTTGTAAATTTTTTCCTCTACTCCCTCAAACATTCTACTTTCGGCACGCCCCTGCTTTCTCCTAAATCCGCAATAAAATCTTTACATAAGACAGTATGACAGCATAACATATTCAAAGTTAGCTTCCAATTTCAATATTCATAACATTATAAAAAACAAATAAAAAAAACTATAAAAGAGACAAGAATTTGTTTTTAAGAGTCTTTGTTAATAGAGCGGAACAAAGTTCAGTTTCTGTTAAATAGGCTCATTGCTTAAAACAGTGGAGTGGAGTCTTCTTTAAAAAATTTGTCGAAGGAGTAGGTAAATGAAAAAGAGGAGACAATCTTGCCCACCGTGGTGGAACATGGAAATTTACTGGAGCTAACAAATCAGGACAGTCAATAAGAGATCTACATACTTTAAATAAAAATTGGACAGAATAATTTCTGCGATGGGCCAGAGATGAGATATGGGATCGCCTAAGGAAGTCTTCCTGTTCCATACCCCTAGGAGGAAACATTCCATCCTCTCTAAAAGCGAGCCACTTCAAAAACTTTCTCTGAGCCTTTCCAGCTGAATAATATACTTGTTATAGATAGGATTCCAGATAATTGCACCGCACTCAAGTCCCGAGCACACATAGCTGAAATACCATGTTTTCAATGTTTTCACATTATTTGTAAAACCATTCGAATTTCGTTAAAATAAAACCTATCATTTTTATAGCTTTATTGTTACAGACCTGATCAATATGAGTCGCAAGCGAAAGCTTCGGGTCAAAGGTAATTCCAAGGTGTTTATAAGCACTAGATCGCTCAATATCTACATTATCCAGCTTTGAGTCAAAATGTATAGAATTCTGCCCATTTCAGTAAGTCATAGCAAAATACTTCTTAGCATTCAGGGGCAGGTTATTTGTATTACACCAGCGCTTGAGGGATTCTAAGTCCTTCTGTAATGCAAAACGATCAGTTTGATATTTAATTACTGGAAAGAGCTTAAAATTTTCTGCAACCAGGAGTTGCAAGTGAGAAAAATAGCAGGGCAAGGTTGTCATTGAAGCCCAGAGTAGTCAATTTGTCTTATAAAATGGAGTGATCGACTTGATCAAAGACCTTCGAGAAATCATTGTAGTAATGATAGTTTAATTTTCTCTTTAGTGGTACTTCCATTTAGCAAGTGTCTGTTTTTGTGCGTCAAAAAACAACAAATTTTTTATGAAAATGGCTGTATAACCATAAATACGTACCTACTAAATAGAAAGTGTATACAGGGTCCTGCAATAGTGCGTCAGGCTTCCATAGCTCCTACACGAATTAAGTTAGGAATTTCATTCATACGGTGACTTATACTGTATTACAGGCTGCATTTTAGGAAAATATTTTCGCATATACAGGGCGGACCAAGAAAGTGTGATAACATAAAGTTGTATTTTTTTTAATGGGACACCCCGTGTTTTTTTGCATATTTAGGCTTGTATTAGTGTCCTTCATAATTGCCTAAAATTTTATTTAATTTGCTTCGGTACTTTAAGAGCAATAAATTAAAAACTAAAAAAAAAAGTTTTGCAGCCCTGGAAAAAAAGATAAAAAAAAACAATCTTAAACCATTTTTTTACCACGGCATTTTGTGAGATTTATAACAAGGGGGCTAGAAACAATATGAATTAAATAGTTTTTACCGATTTCATACAGGGTGTTCACAATAAGATTTTAAAAATGACACATTTTAAACTAATTTTTCTCAAGTTTTTTAAATGGAAGACCCTGTATATTATTTTACCATTTGATGAAGAATTTCAAAACAAATAGTTTTTGTTATTACAATTTATTTCAAATTCCAAACCGTTTTCAAAATATTTATCAAAAATCATAAATGTCGCTATTCGTAATAAAGTTTTATGAACAAAATAGCTAGGCGGCCATGGAAAAAAAAGCATGTTTAGCAATTAAATACTTTTTGACATTATTTGTCAGAAATGAGTAGGTGTACTTAAACGAATAATATTTTGTTCAAAAAATGAATTTTTCAAGGGAAGAGCTCATTGATATGGTTTTTGTATTGGGTGAGAGTGAGAAAAACTGTTTCCACGCTAGTAGAAATTATGCAGCTCGGTTTCCGGAAAGGCGACACCCAGAAGCGTTAAGTTTTAGCAGACTTCTTAAGCGCTTTATTGAAACGGGAAGCGTAGACTACAAAAAGGTAGAAAGAACAAAGACGGCACTAAATGAGGAAAATTAGTTAGCAGTTTTATTGACAGTTATTGAAAAGCCAAATATTAATCAAGAATGTGTGGGACAAGAAGTTGGAATAAGTGAGAGGTCAGTCCAAAGAATTTTAAAAAAACATCATTTTCATGCATATCACATTCAATTGCATCAGGCTTTGGGTGAAAATGATTTTCAGCGAAGGGCAGAGTTTTGTGCCTGGGCACAATTGCGCCTCCAAGAAAATCTTTTTTTCTTTATGAACGTCCTTTTTTCCGACGAAGCAACTTTCTACAACACTGGATGTGTCAACAGACATAATTTTCATTATTATTCTGTCGAAAATCCAAGAATATTTCGGCAAATAGATCGCCAACAACGTTGGTCAATAAACGTTTGGGGAGGTATTGTTGGAGAACATGTGGTGGGTCCACATTTTTTTAATGGTCACCTTAACGGTCAAATGTATTTGGAATTTTTGGAAAACGACTTACCAGGATTGCTTCAGAATTTACCTCCAAACATCCAGGCACAAAATATGTGGTTACAACAGGATGGAGCCCCATCCCATTTTTCCCAACAAGTCAGAGCCCTGTTAAATAATGAGTACGAAAATCGCTGGATTGGAAGAGGAGGACCAGTTGGATGGCCTGCGAGGTCGCCCGACCTAACAAAACTTGATTTTTTTCTATGGGGGCATGTAAAAGACCTTGTTTATAGGGAACCTCCAACAACCGAACAAAACATGCGACATAGAATTATTGACGCGTTTGCCACAATTACACCTGCAATGCTCAGAAATGTGGAAAGGGCCTTTCAAGCGAGAATTGGTAAATGCCTTGAACAAGATGGAAGACATTTCGAACAGCTCTTAAAATAAAGTGCTTGTTTTTCCATGGCCGCCTAGCTATTTTGTTCATAAAACTTTATTACGAATAGCGACATTTATGATTTTTGATAAATATTTTGAAAACGGTTTGGAATTTGAAATAAATTGCAATTACAAAAAATATTTGTTTTGAAATTCTTCATCAAATGGTAGAATAATATTCAGGGTGTTCCATTTAAAAAACTTGAGAAAAATTAGTTTAAAATGTGTCATTTTTAAAATCTTATTGTGAACACCCTGTATGAAATAGGTAAAAACTATTTAATTCGTAGTGTTTCTAGCCCCCTTGTTATGAATCTCACAAAATGCCGTGGTAAAAAAATTCTTTTAGATTGTTTTTTTTATCTTTTTTTCCAGGGCTGCAAAACTTTTTTTTTTTAGTTTTTAATTTATTGCTCTTAAAGTACCGAAGCAAATTAAATAAAATTTTGGGCAATTATGAAGGACACTAATACAAACCTAAATATGCAAAAAAACACGGGGTGTCCCATTAAAAAAAATACAACTTTATGTTATCACACTTTCTTGGTCCGCCCTGTATATGCGAAAATATTTTCCTAAAATGCAGCCTGTAATACAGTGTAAGTCACCATATGAATGAAATTCCTAACTTAATTCGTGTAGGAGCTATGGAAGCCTGACGCACTATTGCAGGACCCTGTATTTATACGACAGACACTTTGCAAATTTTTTTGTGTTAAGTTACACATATCTGAACTTGCTTAGGTTTGTTACCAAAATGTCACGCAGGGACCTAAAACACGCCCCCCCCCCAAAAAACTGAACTGGAGATAAGGAATGGTTGTACGGTTTACTAAAACACTTCTATTGAACAGTAAGGCAGTGACGACTCGTGGTCATTTGTAACGCCGAAGCAAGACAATAACATGAGGTAAATAGCGCCGCTGAAAATTTTTTTACAAAATGTTTACGGTACATTCACCATTTTGTAATAATTTATTGATTTTAGTATTATAACTTACTAAATAGCAACTGCCTAGCTTAAACCCACACCGAGAGTACCACAATGCTTTAAAATTTCTAACACACCTTTTTCTTCACTGTTGTGTTTTTATTTACATTTGACGCGGGTCGTGGTCTTTCATAACTTAAAAACACTTTTTGATCTTCCTAAGTCCATCTATAAAATTGAGTTTCTATTAAGACACAAACGGGATCATACTGCGACAATTTTCTGCACGTGCGTCAATTCAAAAATATAATCGCGAAAAGCAGACGTTGCTCTAAAAACACAGAATTAAACTAAACAACAAGCTCGCAGTATTAAACCAACTGAAATTTCTGCTTCATGATGGGGTGAATGACGTCTCCAACACGACTCGAACGCCGACGTTTAAGACGGAGAAGGACTCATATCCAACAAGCAAATTCACTGTAGCGTTGAATTCTGCTTCACTCACAGTATGGCGGCGCTACTGAAAGCGACAGCATTGAAGCGCGGAATTTTGAATTTATCCTGTTATAATAAATTGTGAAATGTGAATGTAAATAAGATGCAATTATTAATAATCATAATACTATAGGTACTATAGGAGAACATTTGATGATGTTTAGTGTTTAGTATTTTTACTACAATATTTTAGGTCAAAGTTTGCTTCACCCGGCGAGCCGCGAGCCGCCACTGCAGTAAGGACAACAAACTACCAAACCTAATATTAAATCACAAAATCTAGAGACCAGTTTCTCACAAAGCGTTGGGGTAGACTTTGACTCATCTAATACTTATGGCATCGGTGACAAATAGTACGATGGATCCATCCCTGGTCAGTATGAACTGGCCAGGATTCATAAAATAATCGTGAGCTTAACGAAATGCAGTTATTGTATAACGTAGAATGGTTTCCAAAATCGAAGTGTTATAAAATGTATGAAAATTTGGAAAAATATGAATCTATGACAATATCAAATTGCTTACTCTTCTTAAAAATGCTTAAAAACTAAAAAGATATCGTAATATTTTTGTCAGCTATTAACAGTATTAAAAATAACAAACCTTCTCGTAATACGGATATGCAAATAATATTGCTTTTGTGATAAGAGAAACAACCAATTAATATGGTAATTATTGCTATCTCGTGGTGTTTATCTTAATCTTGTAATACGATAACGGGTAGTATGGACATTTATAAAAACATGTAAGTAGTTAAATAGCAAATTTGTACACATGTATAGGTGATACAGAGAAGCACACCTGTTTTTATTGCAGACTAGTCTTCTGAGTAAACATCATTATTTAAATTACAAGAAGCGTTATTATACCTAAATATATATATATATATATATATATATATATATATATATATATATATATATATATATATATATATATATATATATATATATATATATATATATATATATATATATATATATCTATACCGGGTGCCCACGAGTTTACTTGCCAGCTCGTTATTTTGTTAAGAAATAATATTTCGATTTGAAATTTTGGGAACTCGTATGGTCGCTTTAGATGCAGATTTTGAGTGCTCGAACATCTGACTATCGTTTCCGGTTCAACCGGAAATACAGTCAACTTTGATATTTTAAACGAAACCCCCTGGATATTTTTTAAAATTTGGATTCTACGTAAAATTCTAATTATTAACATGTATCATACCCCATACCTATCTTTAACAGTTTTCAAGAAAATGACGTTTGAAAATGTCGAAAGAGCCGCAAACTATACTGTTTTAACATACAACAAATGAATATGGGAAAAGTTTAATATATTGGTCTTACTTCTTTTTAGGGGCCTTGTATGCTTGTGTCATGACAATCTCACTTCCGGTGCAACCGGAAGTGCTACAAAATATGACATTCAGGCACAAATTACTTCAATAATTTCAATTGCACGACCTACTTTAAACTCTAAATTCTAATTTATCTGACTTTTCTGTATAATTTTTGTGTACACCATCCCAGGTCTAAAGTTGATAGTTCTTGAGATATGGACAGCTAAAAATTTAGATGCATTCCAAATTTCAATCTTTATAATTTTATCCAGGCGGCTATGGAGATCATTTGTCGCTTGAACTGCTTCATGATCATAACCATGTCAATTTCCAATTATTTAATCAGGATGGCTATGAATACAAGACACTTGTCATATTTTCTGTTATCACCCCCAAAACAAATGAACAACGTGCTCAGGGAATTTCAAAGAGTTCGTCTGAGAGAAAACGGTCAACAATTCGAACACTTAATTTATGGCTAATTTCTTATGTTTTAAAATGAAAACCTAATAAAATTATTACTTCAAGCACGACTCTGATATTATTAATTATGTGTACCCTTTCTACATTTGCTCAATGCAAATGAGCTCCATAGCCGCCTAGATAAAATTAGAAAGATTGAAATTTGGAATGCATCTAAATTTCAACTTTAGACCTGGGATGGTGTATACAAAAATTATAGAGAAAAGTCAGATAAATTAGAATTTAGAGTTTAAAGTAGGTCGTTCAATTGAAATTATTGAAGTAATTTGTGCCTGAATGTCATATTTTGTCATGACACAAACATACAAGGCCCCTAAAAAGAAGTAAGAATAATATATTAAACTTTTCCGATATTCATTTGTTTTATGTTAAAACAGTATAGTTTGCGGCTCTTTCGACATTTTCAAACATCATTTTCTTGAAAACTGTTAAAGATAGGTATGGGGTATGATGCATGTTTTATAATTAGAATTTTACGCAGAATCCAAATTTTAAAAATATACAGGGGGTTTCGTTTAAAATAACAAAGTTGACTGTATTTCCGGTTGAACCGGAAACGATAGTCAGATGTTCGAGCACTCAAAATCTGCATCTAAAGCAACCACATGAGTTCGCAAAATTTCAAATCGAAATATCATGTCTTAACAAAATAACGAGCTGGCCTGTAAACTCGTAGGCACCCGTTATATATATATATATATATATATATATATATATATATAAATTGCTAACTAACAAGAAGTTATTACTGTTTACTTTAAAGTTACTGTAAAAGTTTAATCAATTTTTGTTAAATTTTGATTTGAGTCAACTTAAACCCATTTGTTAAAGATTTAAAAAAAGAGATTAAGAATGTCAAGTCCCTATTACTTTTTCCTGAAGCTTTTTCTCTAATAGTTTTTCTGTAATAATATGGTTGTCTATATAATTTTATACAACTGTTACTAGCCTATAATTTTAAGCAGAATCAGAAATTAAAGTTTTGTTAAACCTTGTTTAGTCAATACTCTAACATAAATTATATATTTACATTGTTGCCAAGAACGAATAGAGTCAAACGTTTAATAGTATACGCAACTAATAATGATATTCTTTTTTCCAGCACGACGCATATTTTGAAACACGGCGTAAACAGATTTATTTACGCTTGATTTTTAACAAAAGCTTAAGCTCCCTTAATTAAAAAGAAACTATAGGAAACAAACGATTTTTCTTTCATTTTTTTGTAATGTAGGCAAATACTCCTCCAGAAATTGTTTACCTAGAAATATTAACTGAACATTATACAATTAGTTATAATGAACCGTTTCTGTTCGACATTATAATTTATTTTCCTATGATATACCATTTTTTTCATATAAAATCCAGCTTTTTAAGTTTCGATAACTTATGATTCTAGTATTATTAACTTTTTTAGGTGGATAAACCATTTTTTGTTTCAATTATTATCAATTATTCAATTATCAAAGGATTAGCGACCATCTTGGACTAAAAGACGCGGGCAATTTTATTTATTTATGTAAGAGGAACAGTTTACTGCAAAAAGACAATTTTTCTCGGAAACTAATATGCCTCTTAATCTCCATATTCCTATGGCCTACTAAATTTCTGTTAGACAAAAATAATTTGTCTACGTGTAGAATATTATATTTAATAGAATTTTTTTGAAATCGCTTGATTTCCTCTTGACTTAAAGTTAATTATCTAAAATATACGGCGAGATTCTACAACGCTAGACCGATCTAATTTGACAACCAAAAGTTTTAAACTGGCAAGGGTAAGAGTAAGACAACTAAGTTTTATACTATGAATTTATTTCAGTTTTTTCGTAAATTTGTTAAGAAAAGGGCAATGTTTTTACGTATTCTACCAACACGTTCCAAAATGAAAATCCTTTGGAAACTAAGCAAATCGGTGAAATAAAACAACAATTCAGAAACTTTTGATGACGACTTATTAACAATGACAGGACAAAAACTATCAAAACCTAATTGTTCAGCTAGAATATCTTAATTTAAACCAGTACCAAATCTTAAACCATTTTCGTGAATCTGAACGATAGAGTTTAATTTTTAAGGTTTGTTTAAGTGCATCTAACATAAAGCGTATAGTTTAATTTATGGTAAAATCACATTTGACAATCACAGATGACATCAGAAGCTGATATTGGTTCCTTCCAAAAGTCCCTAGATCTGTAGTGGGTTGGTAGTGGGCCGTATCAAGCTGACACGACAGGTCGCGTCGTTTTATTTTTGTTTGGTTTTGATGTTTTGTGTTTGTGATGTTGATGCTTCTGTGGGTGTTTTTTGTATAGGGTGTGTTTTAAACATTTTACTTTTGGAATCTGTAGATTTCATTGGTGTTTATTATTTAAGTTGAACGGTGAATACAAGTCCAGTCCTGTCTTTTTAGCCAACCTCTACCATTTGTTTTTAGCCAACCTGTAAAGGTAAAATAGACCAGACGTCAACAGGGTGGTATAAATGACAAGTGACTTGGCAACCATATTGCGAGATCTAAGAAAAAGTTTACTATATCAGGTTTCGACCCATAATAAATTATTATATTTTAATACAAAGTATTTTCTTCTACAAACATGCCAGCAAACATTTAACGTTTTATTTCGGCGAGACATTGCAGCACTAGCGATGTAACAACAATGTTTTACATTGCTAGAACGTTATATGCTACACAGCAATATTTTACACTGTTATATTCGTAGTCTTGGGTTTCCTTAGCTCTGGCATGTGTATCAGGTAAAAGCAAATTTGTTAAAAAAAATTTTTTTTAAATGATGAGTATTTTGAAATAATCCAAAAATTATTGACTTAAGATAGAAGTAAAACTAAAATTTACTTGTATTTGCTGCTAAACGCATTTCTTCTCTAAAATGACAGATGGTAATTTTTGAAACAAGTATGTAATAAATTTAAAAATTTTAGTTTCAAGTAATATCCGTGGTATGAAGTCTTATTGGGATACAACAGCAAAAGTAATAACACTTCTTTCGCAATAACAAGTCTGCCTATGTGACAGCATGTTAAGTACGTCGTAAAATTCTTCAGTACGTGTTAGGGTGGTAGAGTCGTAAACTTTACAAAAGTAATAACAAAGCAGCCACAAGGAAATTTCACAGCCGCAGCCTTTGGAACCAAACTAAGTAGTTTACCCTCAGATTCATTAAAAAGGTTTAATATTTAATACTGGTTTAAAATAAAGTTTTTAAATTAAAGTTTTTAGTCCCGTCATTCTCAATAAGTCGTGATTAAAAATTTATGAGTTATTCTAATATTTTAGCGATTTGCTTAATTTCCAAATGATTTTTATCTTGAAACGTGTTGCTAGAATGAGCTTAGTCCTATTATTATGGAAAGAAAGTACTAAAATAGCCCTTTTCTATATGAATTCGTGAAAAACGGGCACAAACTCAAAGTATAAAACTTAGTTGTCAGTTTAAAACTTTTGGCTGTCAACTGAGACCGATCTAAGGTTGGAAAATCTGGCCGCCAATGTTTAAACAACGAAGCTGTATTTGCGCCAAGCCTTTAACACTATCTGAAATCAATAAGGCAAGTTAAAAAATCACTATACTATTGGTAGATAAAAGAGATAGAAGTAATAAATATTTTTGAAATGAAGAAATAACTTCAACCTGCTAATAGAAATCCAGGGTTGGGCAAACCAATATTTTTACAATAACGACAACCCACGATGGAAATTGTTCTTTATTTGGTGTGCATCTGTTTTGTTCATTATCCTTATTATTCAACGATTGCGCGAAATAATTTTATGCCTTGAAAATAAGATTTGTCAATAATAATCGTTTGTGTTAAGGTATGGTTGGATATTCTGCACATTTTAAAAATATTTTGAATTATACAGGGTGCGTTTAAAAAGTAGGGTGTCACAAAGTAATTTTTTTAAAACGGGACACCCTATATTTGAATGGATTTTTAAATTCTACGTGTAATTTCGTAACTTTTATAGTCTGGTTTAATATACGAAAAAGTCATAGTGTTCAAGATAATTCGACTTGTAATGAAAATTTAGCATTTACAAGCATCTCTTTGTTGTGAAAATATTACCTATATTTTGACTTCAGGCGATATATAATTTGTATCCTGAGTAAATTAAGTCAAAAAAAGAGATCCACTATGAAATTTTTGACATCTTATTTACAGGGTATTTTATTTCTAGGTCCAAATTCAGAAAACTTCTAATTAAAAAATGCCACTTTTATCAAATGCAACACCCTAATATTTTTCTGCCATCTTATAGCTCGTCAAAAACCTTTCACATTTTATTAAGAATATCCTATCCCTATCTCTAATCGTTTTTGAAGTATTTTAACTTTTAGGGATTTTCTGTTCTCGTTGTTAAGTTAAGTTAAGTTAAGCGTTTTTAAAGTTTATTGTCCAGTTATTTATACTCAAAATGAATTTTTCCAAAAATTAATTAATCGATATGATTGAACCGGCAGTGTGAACCATTCAAAACGTGAACTTGTCAATAGAATAGCTACAAACGATAAAAAGAACTCGAAATACTGTTACAAGTTCAGGAGAATCTCCAAGATAGTAGCCGTAAATTAGCTTTAATCTGTGGATATTTCATCCTGTATAATCTTTCGGCAAAAAGATAATTTTTATCTGCCTCGCGCAAAACATAAATCATATCGATTAATTCATTTTTATAAAAATTAATTTTGAGTATAAATAACTGGACAATAAACTTTACAGTAAAAATGCTTAACTTTAAAACCGACCCGATTCTTATTGTCATCCACACTGACATTATTTTTATTTGTTTCCATGGCTACTGAAATCTATCGACAAAAAATGCTATAACGAGAACAGAAAATCCCGAAAAATCAAAATATTTCAAAAACTGTTAGAAATAAGGATAGAGCTATAAGATGACAGAAAAATATGAGTTCGATTTGATAAAACCGACATTTTTTTAATTAGAAGTTTTCTGACTTTGAACCTAGAAATAAAACTCCCTGTAAATGGCAAGGCCAATATTTCATAGTGGATATGTTTTTTTGACTTAATTTACTCAGGATGAAAGTTATGAATCGCTTGGAGTCAAAATGTTGGTAGTATTTTCTCAACAAAGAGATGTTTGCAAATACTAAATTTTCATTACAAGCCGAATTATCTTGAAAACTATTATATTTTCGTATATTAACCAAATAATGAAAAAGTTATGAAGTTACACGTAAAATTCAAAAATACAGGGTATCCCATTTAAAAAATCTAACTTTGTGACATCCTACTTTTTGGACGCACCCTGTATAATTCAAAATATTTTTAAATGTGCAGAATATCCAACCATACCTTCATACAAAAGCTTATTTTCAACAAATCTTATTTTCAAAGCATAAAATTACCCAAGCAATCATTGACTCACCCGGTACATAGAAAGTATAGTCATTATTAATATGCTGAATACTACTTCGAGATATATATTTCTACCTTGAGGGATGTTAGGGTACGATAAAAAATTATTTCCAGCAGATCATTAGGATTTAAACTTTAATCCCGCAACTCACGAAAAAGTTTGTTAACAAACCTAAACAAACCTGAGGGCGCAAATGTTAATGTTGGCTTATTAGATCAACAGATAGCTGTGGATAAAAGTAATTAACCACTATTATTATATACGCAGGATTGCCAGGTGTACAGATATATCGGAAAATCTATCGACTTCCTTTATAATCTACCGAATTGCTGATTTAATCATAGAATCTAGCGACAAGTGAAAAAAGCAGTTTATTTATTAATTTGAATAAATAAGGTGCAACATCTTTATAATTTAATCATTCATAATCTACTCTCGTAGTATAATGTCTTAGTCATTTTAGAACCCTTGTGAAAGTTCTTTCCCTAATGCGCTCGTAAAAACTGCTGCTTTTAAAAACCTCATGTACTAAACAAAAAATTATTTCGTTACAAACTTTTCATTTAAAAATAGGCACGTACATTTACTTATATCATCTTTTTTAATGCAACCGTTCTACCAACATAGTGGCAGGCCAGGTTTCTAAACAACTACGAAAAAAATATTACAAATTGAAATAAAAAAAAATTGTTGTCAGACAAAGAACCAAACACCTGTGACGCCAAGTAGAAAGGCGGAATGTTTAATCCGTATATTGATTCATACCGTTTCATCTAGCTGAACTTGCGGGGGCACCACTTTTTCTATTACGCGGAATGGGTAACTTACGCGGATTCCGAAAATTTAAACATAGTAGGGGACTTAGAGGCGTCCAACCTGTACCGGGAAGACAGCAACATGACGGCTTTTTGTGTTGACTCCTAGCATCTGGATTAACAGGGAATGACATGTCTGCCGGCCTATTATTGTCCGGAATGTTAATAAAAATAGGCAAATAGAAAAGACACATCAGTATAAAATAGAAATATAATTGTTATTCGTGGATTTCAAGCAAGCTTTTGACTCGCTGAAAAGAAATGATCTTTTGAAAGCACTGCAGAAAATGGGAATACAAAGCAAATTAAAAAGAAGAGTACATATGATAATGGCGAATACAAAAATTAGCGTAAAACAAGGAGACTCATTATCGATAACATTGTTTAACATAGCGTTGGAATATGTGATCAGAAAAATAAATAAAACATTAAGAACAAGGGAAGGACAAATTACAGCATACGCCGTCGATATAGAAATTATCGCACGAAAATCGAAAAACAACTAAAAAATGCTAAAAGAAATTATAAGAGAGATAAAAAACTGGGACTAAGAATAAACCAAGAAAAAACAAAAATGATGGGAATGGATAGAATGGTGGATGACAAAAATAGTAATATCAAAATTGGTACGCACATATTTGAAGAAGATAAATTTAGATACCTAGGAGGTACTATAACAAATGATGGAAGTAGAGACACAGAAATAAAGGAAATAATAATGAATACAAACAGGGTATACCAAGCAAAATAGAAAACTGCTAAAAAGCAAAATACTGAGGAAATAATAATGAATATAAACAGGGTATACCAAGCAAAATAGAAAACTGCTAAACAGCAAAATACTGAAAAAACACGAAAATGAGGATAATACAACACGATAACACAACCAACAATAATGTATGCAACGGAGACAATAACAATTACCGGAAACAGGAAGAACTGAGAGTGCAAGAGGAAAAAATAAGAAGAACAATATTGGGACCTACGAAAACATAAAATAATGAATACAAGCGCAGAACTAACGGATAAATACTAGAGGAATTGGAGGGAGAAGAAAATACAAACATAAAGAATTAGATGGCTAGGGCATGTATAGAGAGACGGCGGTGGCAGGTCTACAATTTACAGCATGGTAGAATTGCAACCTGGCGAAAGAAGAAGGGGCAGACCAAGATATGGTTGTATGGGAGAAGTAAAAGCAAATCTGAGCAGAGTCGGAAAACGCAATTGGCAGGAGAAAAACAGAGCTAGGAAGACATGGAGGAGCATATTATGTGAAAGAACCTAATTGAGAAGGAATGGGGACTGATCTACCCCTTTATTAATAGATCTAGAAAGCTTTTAGCAGCGATACTCCATCTGAGGTCATACTATGCTTGCAGGGACAGAAATTTTTATAGGATTTAACTTTAAAGATTTAAAAGGAAGAAGAATAGCCGTAGGATGGCGCAACAAACTTTTCATCAAGTGAATGTACAGATCTTTATATTTTAGGTGTTATGTGTATGGGACTTTGAAGTTTACCCTTACAGATATACTTCTAATCATATACAGGTTTAGGCAATTTGCTATAGTATGTGATTAAAATAATATTTTACATGTAAGCATAACTTTGTCGCTAAGAAAACCAGGTGTACATTTAATTTTAAATAAGGGTACTTTTTAGAAGTTATAAGTGGAAATTAGTGATATTTTTCTCCCATATTGGGTAACTTTATGTTCAAAACTTTATTTCGCGAAGCAAAGTCTTTGTCAATGCTTTTGCAGATTTCTTTGTTGCCGAGACACAGATGATTAAATTCTGCGAATCGATAATTATTTGATATATAAAAAGTACTAACATAATACCGGTATCAAGAAAGTAAAGCTAAAAAGGCTCCTGAACTTTTAGGTAGGGTTCTGTTTAATCTAAAGTTTAAAGTTTACAAGCATAAAAGATAATTTGTTTCTAAGGCTATTAATCATGGCAAGTTTGCGAGCTAAATTAATTTTAATAATACCAACAAAGATTATCACTTAAAAAGTATTTTGTCTTGTTTATATTTTACGTTAAAAATTATTAATGGATTTGCGGCATTCGCGGAAATCCCTATAAAGGAAAAGTGAGGTAATAAATGGAGCAACAGTTATAGTTTTTGCATTTTCTGTGTTCCTATGAAAAACAGAGTCTTTATTCCTATATATTCTCAGACATTTTTACAACACTTTGTTGATCCCATTATTCATTGATATCTAACCTTTTTCGTCAACGTCTACAAAAATCGTTCACCAGAGGGCTATGTCACTGACTTCCTCGGTTATGACACCATAATAAGTTTTAAGGTTAAACAGATACGAGCTCAAAGCCTTATCTTGGTGCAGGCCAATTACAGCTGCAAATGTGTCAGTCAGTGTCATCATACACTACTTGTAACCTGTCCTCCTGCCACTCTATTCTCCCTCAAATATCGTCATACTTCCTGTAGTAGAATTCTGTTATAGGCCTTTACTAAGTCAATAAAAACTATACGCAATCCTTTCTGCTTCTCCTAATCATTTTCCATGGCCTGTTTTATCACAAAAATTACATCGGTTGTGCTCCTTCCCGGCATAAATCCAAACTGCCCTTCTCCTACTGACGTGTTCTCGACTTCGGTCTATAATCTTCTTTCACATCTTCATCTTAAGTGACATCAGTGATCCATCTATAGTTTCCACATTCGTGAATGTTTCCATTTTCTTTATTAATAGGCACAGTAATTCTCCGCTGACTTAATATTTCTACTATGCATAAGATTACATAATAATATGTATATCCCGTCTGGTTCTGACATTTCCGTTCAGATTCACTAAAAATGTCTGCTCAGGTTTAAATTAAGATTTTCTAGTTGATCAGTAAAGTTTTAACAGGTTTCTGTCCTGTCAGTGTTAATAAGTTGCCATTAAAAACTTATGAGTTATTCTAATATTTCAGCTACTTGCTTGATGTTCAAATAATTTTCATTTTGGAACTTGTTTCTAGAATGAATTTAGTTCTATTATTGTGGAAAGTATATACTAACATTGTCCTTATCTTTATAAAGCAAAGAAAAAAATTCATAGTATAAAACGTAGTTTTGTCTTATTCTTACACTTGTCAATTTAAAACTTTTAGTTGTCAAATTAGACCGGTCTAGCGTTGGAGAATCTGGCCGTCCATGTCTCAACTGCTATATTATAATATTATATTTATATTATATTATATCTTACTGCTATTGCGCCGATATTTGGTAGTCTATCCCCGAGAAGGCTCACCTTAAAATCTATTTATTCAATAGTTTTTCGGAAAGACTTAACACTAAAAAATATTCAGAAAAGGACTACTTTAGTGGACCATTACAAAACAATAAGTTTCACAAAGCTTTATTTTAACATGGTTGTAGGTGTTTTTCTTAAATGTTTTTAGTATTAATTAGGGTTTTAATATTTTTTTGCGAGCAAGACTTGCTTACATTTCGCCAAACGCTTTGAGGAGAGAAAAAGAGTATTGTAAAATATATCCACTCTTCAATACATTGCTGGTGCTTGAGATACTTTTCATAGCGACATCGATATGCCAACATAGATAACTATTAATTTACCAGTAACTATCATGATGTAGGTAAATATCATCAGTCGTTAGGTATAAGTTGATATCGCTCATCCCTAATCCAGCATCCCAAAATAAATGTATTATATGTACAGATTTGCTTCTAAACCTTTAAACGATGGAGACCAAATCTTTATACTCTTCTCTTTATTACTTCAATAGAAACTCAGACTTAAAAACCTATATGTACCTAAGTCGGCATTACTTTTTTATTTTTATTTCTGCTTTAGAATAAATCCCGGAATTCATTATTGCTGAGACCGGGCTAATTTGACAATCATGGTTTTAAACTCACATATGTATACAGTATGTCCACGGATGGAGTTTAGAACTAAAATATGGGCCTATGATCCCATAGACAGATATCGCTCACCACACGTTCACTTTTGTAAAATATTGTCTTCGTCTCATTACTCTAAATTCGGGGTTTTCTGAAGACCAGTACCTGACATGCCGAGATGCTACGGTTCTATTAGTAGAAAATATTAATTAAACAATAAACGTATAAAAATGGATATTTCCACTTAAAATTTGGTCTCCCACCCATAAACAAAAATCTAGTATTTTCGCTTCATCTCCCTGTTCCAATCTTTGGTTAAGATGGGGTTTGAATGGAAAGAATTTGTGTAACTGAATATGTGTTTTTTCACAACTTCTAGAAGTTGTTTAGAATGATTTCTAAGGGACATCACAGAAGCTTCTCTAACAGACTGAAGAACTAAAACTGTGGCAGCATCGTTTTGATCAACTTTTTTATTGTGTTGTAGATGGTCATTTCAGTAATTGGGATGATGTAGCGGTATGATACTTGGCCATCCTCATAACACCGGACTATAAAAATCCTATGTTTAGCATTTTGATGAGAAGTTTTTTAAATTAAATAAATGCTTTATTTAATAGACATTGACAAACATGTCCATAGGTGTCATTATTGTTTAATGTAAAAACTATTACACTACATAAAGATGTGAGAGAGAATAGTTGGGACTTTAAAAAAATAACGTGATAAAACTAAAAAAATGTTTAATGAAATATTTTATTTCGGCTTATGGTTTAATTTAAAACATATTTCATATGTCTTCGTTTGGTACACAATGATAAACAAGGTATGTTTACTCTTACGCAAAATAACGTTTTCGTATTTTTTATGCAGATAAAAAAAATTAAATTTTTCATGACGTGAATCTTAATTAACTGTGACACAATTAAAATCTGTCCAAAACCTCAGTGATCAACTAGAAGATCTTAATTTAAACCAGTACTAAATTTTAGACATCCCGGTGAAAATGTTTTACTTTTAGTAACTTTTTCTTATAATCGAGAATAATTAGACGATATAGATTTTTTCATTAGCATATTCCTACGTAATAACCATTAAGTTGTGTGCAGCCCTCGTAACAAATCTCACTAAAAAATTAAATTAGTACCGTTAAAAATAAATTAATTTTCAATATGACCATAATAACAGGAAGTTAATTAAAATTAAAAAAGTTTTTTTGTGCTTTCTGATATAATATACAAAATTGATAAATGATCCACGTTTTATTTTACGTTTATAAATATTTCCAGGCGCTACTTCTTTAGGGACTTCGCTGGAGAAAATCAATGGTTCGTAAGGAATAAAGGGATGGATTAGAAAACTTTTTTAAAAAGAATTCTTATAAAGTATATTGTCTTCCGTTTAAATGAATAGGCATTTCCTAAGATTTCTTTAGAAGCTAATTGGATGTACACAAAATATTCGTCAGTTTTCTCTTTGTTTTGTATAAGTTAGGACTGATACACAATTAAAAATGTATGTTTTTAAGTTGTTATATTGAATAAATTTAAAATAAATCCAAAATGTAGATACCGAAAATATGATTATTTTGTCTATAGAAACATGAAATAGAAGAAGGAATTTCTTCTTAGTATATTTCATGTATGTATATAAGCTTCAAGCCCGAAACGGTGCGGTGGGTTAAACAACTCATAAAGAAAATTACGAAGTGTGTTGTCTTTGGTTAAAATGAATAGTTTTTTTTAGATGCTAAGGGGATATACATAATATGTACACAAAATATTCACCTGTTTTCTCTTCGTTTGGTGTCAGTTAGGACTAATGCGCAATTAAAAATGTATTTTTCTAAGTTTCTATATTGTGCAATTTTAAAATAAATCAAAAAAAGTATATTCTGAAAATCTAACTATTTCGTCTAAAGAAATGTGATATAGGAATATCAGTTTCTTCTTAATACAGTCGGCACAGGCTTTGAACTTCAGGAGATGGATTCAAAAATTTTAAAAAATTACAAATTAATTAATAGTAATAATAGCTCAGCCCACGTTTGCGCAGTAGACCGGTTGCATCGGTGGGGTAGGTGACTCAGTAACAAAAGTGCATTCTTTTTTAAATTCATTTATGTTCTAACTACCGTGACGTGCATTTTAGTATGGAGTTTTCATGAAACCACAGCAGAATCCGCCTAGTTATCCGAACGCCATCTCACTTCCTGGTCCGCGCCAGTAAGAAATTTTTTAGAGGCAAAGTTATATTTGACAAGATGTATATTGTCTTTGGTTTAAATACGAAGGTAGGTCTTTCCAAAGCTGTCTTTGCAGGGTTATTGGGTATACACATAACATCTGTCAATTTTCTCCTTGTTTTATATAAGTTAAAATTTGATATACGATTGGAAAAGTATTTTATGTAAAGCAGACAACAAAGTTTCTATATTGTCAAGTTTAAAATAAATTCAAAAAATGTAGATTGTGGAAATCTAACTATTTCGTATATATAAATATGAAATAGAAATAGGGCCAGATATTTGGTGGTTTGCACTGATAGTTTTTCAGCGTTTTTTCAACACAGCTGATAAAGTGGTGTTAAAATTTGTTACAACTTTAAAGAGCAGACCTAGCTTAAAAGCAAAGTTCTCTTTATTTTTGGATTACAGGCCATATATCCGTTTGCCAAGTGTATTTAGAAAAATACGCGATTGAGTTTAAGTCGGTTGAGTATTTAGTTTAAATACCTATGTAGAAATAAAAATTAATTCGTTTTAGATGCATAAAAAATTGCTGTAACATATTTTAAAAAATACCCAGTCCTTAAGTCAGCCGACATAAGCACCACGCCAAATTTCAAAAAAGTAATAAATTATACAGGGTGAGTTTTTGAAAGTGCTAGTAGGCGATATCTCGAAATCGGCTTAAAATATTTTAATGAGTTAATAGGGAGATGGGGGGACATATTTAAACATATTTTTGACATTAGCCCCCTCTCTCTATTTTGACGGGTGGGGGTAACTTTGGAATTTTAAATGAGATGGTGTACTTCTGTTTATAAAATTTAGTTCCACGCAAAAAACTACGTACCTATGAGTACAAACTGTTTTTTGATTTGTTCCTTCGGTTACGGAATTATGATTTATTAGGTTATAAAATAAAAAAAAATATTTACTATTTAATTTCAACTTATTTATCGTCTGTCATGCTTGGGCAGTTGTTCGAAATGTTCCCCTTCAACTTCCAAACACTTTCTCACTCTTTTCTACATGAATTTCGTACCCGCTATATCATTTCAGGTGTCACTAATAAGCTGGCAAAGCAGATTCGGTCTTTCATATAATCTAAAGTTGTAGATGCAGTCGCCATCACTTCATCATTTATAAAACCCCACAAGAAAAAGTCAAGGTGGGTCAAATCCGGGGACCTAGCAATAATCTCCGGGATCTTCGGTGGCCGAGTTGGTACGGCGCCAGCTTTGAAAGCGAGAGGTCGCGGGTTAGAATCCCGCTTCGAACATGAATATTTTGTGATTGTTAATTGTTGGAAGGTGGTAGAGGAATTCTTCCCCGACCGAGGAGGTACCACCCCACACATCATCTTAAAGGGCTGGTGAAATCCCTACGGATGTTTCCAGCTCTGGATGTGTGAGTCGAATTTCCCCAGTACACCCACGGTACGTAGTACTTAGACTTCGGTCACAGTTGAGAAAACGCGTAAACGCAAATCAGTTTGCCAACTCCTGCGAATTTCATTCATAAACGTGAAGCACAAAATTGTTTTTTTATAGCTATCTGCCTATCTCGAGTGTGCGCAGCAAGAGCCACGGGAGAGCCGCAATATCGGCAAATGGTTCAATTTACGACGTACGTGCTACGATTAGGCAGAACCCGATTACTACAGTTAGAGCAAGAAAAATGTTTCACGTACGTCGTATCCGTATCGTAAGCATTTTATTGCAGCGCTGTCAATTCTCGATAACCCTAAACCCGAAGAATTTTGTTAGTAATATTGGAGAAATAACACCCAATCAAACCCAATCACAGTAAAAATTATATTTCTAGGATTTTTTAGACTATAAACTAATGTATTACTATTCTTGTTACAATAAAACTACCTTTTTACCACCTATCACCTAAAATTCCAAAGTACCCCTCAAAATAGAGAGAGGGAGTAAATGTCAAAAATATGTTTAAATATGTCCCTCCAACTCCCTAACAACAATTTTATGAAAACATTTTAAACCGTTTTTGTAACACTTTAAAACACTCACCCTATAGAAACATGAAATAATTTATTAGATTCTTTGATAACGAGACTAGATATTAGGTCTCGAAACGTCAGAAAAATTATTTTCAGATTAGGTTTTAGACCGAATATATACTACACTAGAGATAGATTAGGGTGAGGCATACTTTTTATAATTAAAAGTCACTGACAGTGTACAGAACATTTCTTTTTTCAGGATTTGTTTTTTGTTTAAACGCAGTGACTTTTATTATTTTTAAAAAATATCTATTTTCCTTAACAGTAAAGTGGCGTAACACCCAAACAATAAATCTTTTAAATATGAAATAAAAGTAGAAGTTTCTTCTTAGAACAGTCCACGTATATAAGCTTTAAACCCGAGGGGTGGAATCAACAACTTTAAAAAAAAGTACAAAGTATATTGTCTTTGTTTGGAATGAATAGGTCTTTCCAAAGTTTTCTTTAGAGGCTAATTGGATAAACACGAAGTAATCGTAAGCTTTTTCTCTTTGTTTTGTGTAAGATAGGATTAGATAGAATGAAATTAAAAACGACTTTTATGTATGTAAAATTACAAGGTTTCTATATTATCGATTCTTCAAATAAATCAAAAAATTTAGATTCTGAAATTCTAATTCTTCGTCTATAGAAATTTCCTCTTATCTACGTAAAGTTAAATCCTGAAGTCATGGATTAGAACAAAAATACAGTGTTTTATCGTTGGTTTAAATAAATGTGTATATTTACAAAGTCTTCCTTAGGGTCAAATTGGATATATGTATACACAAAATATTTGCGACTTCTCTCTTTGTGTTAGGTAACAATCATTACTGTACAGTCTATAATGCACAAAGAATTTACTCAACAGTTCCATAATACCATTAGGAAACTGTATTTGAAGAAAGAAAATTTCATGTCTTGAAATTTTGTCTTCTGTACAGTTGACAATTATTTTTGCCCTGACACTCACTGGTGAGCAGAGATTTTAAAAAACTGATATTTCACGTCTTTTTCCAAGATCGCAGCGCTACAAAACGTGTGTCAAGTTCGAAAACTTGGATTTATTTCATTGGGACCGTTAAATATTTTATACTTTCCATCGTATTAAAAAAACCGCGTACTGTATTCAACTATGGACTTTCAAATTAACTTTTTCATATGCAACCGAAAAAAAATCGTGAAAAATCGAATAGTTAAATAATGCATGCAAATACAAACATACAAAAATATTTTATAAGGTTTTAAAACTGCATTCAGTAAATTAGAATCCCGACGGAACAGCAAAAATCTCACTCAACAAAATTGCAAGCTGAATTGCAGGTACAAGCATCTGACTTTTTATTGCTTTAATTCTATTGACACTGTAACTAATGGTCTCGAATTTAAGGCTTTAATTAGAACAATCTTCCCTTACTTTAAACTAATGGAGCATTTAAGACTAGTTTATTGTCTCCTGCTTACAGTAAGCCCAAGAGTATTTAGTTAAAATGTATTATCGTCTTGTCGCAAATGTTTTCTGTCACTAAGGTGTTCAGTATCTTGTTGGATTGTTATATTGTATTGCGTGACGTTAGATTCTATAAATCACCCTGGTCCCTTTTTTAAATAGGGGTTTTCAGTGTAATGAAGAATTTATATTTATGTAGTTTTCTGTGTATTTCTTTATTTATTTCAGGACGCCAACATAAACGGTTAAATAAGTTATGAAAATTATATCTGTCAGATTCAGCGATTTTATGTTGCAGTATTGAACTCCATGAAGAAATACACGGAAAACGGCACAAATGTATTCCAGGCATTTGTCTCACCTCTATTCTTTGGAGAAACTCTGCATCATTTTTAATGGGAGTATCATAAACAGTTTCTTTAATATTCAAAAAGCACTAAAATTCTAAAACTCAATATTTTCCGAGGTACAGCCTATCAAAGTTCAATTTTTTTTTATTTTAACATATTTCGAATATTTCTTAACAAACTAAAATTTATATTTGGCGCAGGAACCCATCTTGGTGATTTATATCATTCTGTTGCAAAAATGTTTCTCTACTGTGCCACCAGAGGGCACTTTACCTGAATCCCAAATTTGGTTTATCCCTTACACCTTTTGTTTTGACAGATATTGAAAAAACGAACAAGTCATTTTAAAGATAATAAAATACTGAACAAAAAAGGTAGAAGATATCGATTGGTTTTTGTCAGATTTAACTAAAGTTAAACCATGGTAACATGATGTTTTGCTTCCGTTTGAAAAAGTGATTTAATGATAATAAAATCTTTAATTCTAAGTTGCAACTAAACAGTAAGGTTTCTTAACACGAATGAAGAGTACCTTTTTTATTTAGTATTTTATTGTCTTTAAAATAATCTACTCATTTTTGAAATATCTGTCAAAACAAAACAGATATAGTAAAAATAAAATTTGGGTTTTAGTTAAAGTGCCCTCTGGTGGCACAGCAGAGAAAAAAATGTATAACTGAATAATATAAATCACCAAGCCCAGTCACTGTGCTAAATATCAATTTGATTAGTTAAGAAATAATCGAAATATGTTTAAAATAAGAAAAAAATTGAACTTTCATAGGCTGTAACTAGAAAAATATTGAGAAACTATCGATAATTTGGCAAGTCCGTAAATGGAATATGAATAGGGACCAAAAATGACACATTTTCTCTAATCTAACCGACCTCGTATCTTTTACTGTTTCGAAGATAGCAATAGTGGTATCACCTATTTTAGACACCCTGTATATTATAAGGTTCGCAAATATACCGTAATACATTACATTTTTGTAGATACTAGTTACCAAAGTGAAAGAAAAAACACAATAATGGAACTAATTAAAAACACTTACCTTCCTGCGGCCACAGCAGAGCATGTTGCGCGTGCGTGACCGACCGGACGAGATTTTTGAGCGCGCAAGTTTCCGCCACTGCATACCAGATTAACTCCCGGATAATCTGGTCGAATAACTGAAACAAAATATGAATATGTTAATAACAGTATATTGCTAGAAAAGTGCATTATATTTGTACCATGCAACGCATAACATTATTGTACGGACCATTAACAGCTTCAGCGCTGATTATTACTACGTACCTATGTTGTGTTTGTTAACATTGTTGTTGCTCTCTTACTCGCTATTAAAAAAAACATGATTTTCCAACGTAGGTACATACAAAAGACATACAATTCATTAGAGAAATTCAAATTTTATTGAAGTACTACTAACTTTTCCAGTAAAATTTCGCGTCGCAAGAATTCGACTGGAAAGTTACTGGTTCTTTAGAAATCTTTTTTTTAACTTGTGACAGAGCGCGAAGACCGAAACCTAAGTACCATATACCGTGGGTGTACCAGAGAAGTTCGATTCACACAGCCCGAAACTGGAAACCAGCCCTTTAGATGGATGTGGATGTGTAGGGTGGTATCACCTCGGCTGAGGAAGAATTCCTCTACCACCGTTCTTGTTTAAAGCGGTGAGATACGGCGCTCCCAAGAGGTCACCATGGGCGTAACAAAAGGGTGCCCGGGGGGCTTCCCAGTCTGTCGTTGCCCCCCCCCCCCCCATGCTTAATTTCAGCCTCAATTCTTCAGGCAAGGAAAGATTGTTTGCATATTGCAATCACAAACATTTACAATAAAATGATATCAAAATCTTTCAAATCGTATTAAACACACTTTTTTTGCTCGCGGTGGTTAAATTTTGTATGTATTTTTCAAATTATCTTAAATTAATTAAAATTAGAATTGTTAGAAATGGTATAGCTGTACGTTGTATATTTTTTAATAATAAGCGAAAAGACTACTGGCCCTGTAACATACAAAGCATCGCGTTAGTTCAGTAGCGCGGCCAGGATTTGGTATTAGGGGGGGGGGGGGGGTCAAGAGTAAATAAAAGTCTATTATGAAAGTATCATATCAACACATTGAACATATTAAAATATTGGCAATATTAGTTGTAGAAGGTACAGAGGCGGATTTTGAGTGTCGTCTAGGGGGGGGGGGGGGGGGGGTGTGTCAACGTCACCTCAAGCTACACAAAAGTATAGACCAAAAATAATTGTTTAGGATTCTAAGAAATATATACTATTTTATAATGGACGAAATATCCTGTCCATTTGGACTGATATACGAAAATTTTTCGAAAACATATTTTTTGAAAGAACATTTTTTCGAAAATATATTTTCTCGAAAACAGAACTTTTTCGATAATACAGTTATTCAAAAGCTAAAAATGTTTTCAATTTTTTTTTTTTTTTTGGGAAACCAACTCTTCGAATTTTTCTTAACCATTTTTCGAAAGTACATTTTTTAAGAAAACATGTTTTTAGAAAGCATATTTTTTTCAAGATTGCTTCGAAGACGACATCGAATATTCATATTGAAAAAACACTTTTTGAAAATAATTTACTACAGAGTAACACAGCAGACACTAGGAAACGTAAACCTAACCGAACCAAAAACAGTTCGATTTGGTTAGTTCAGTTAGTTAGTAGCATTTTTTCATTAACATTTTCTAAGCCAGTAGAGTTCGTAATGTAAATCACGATGATGACTGTATTTCTATTTTAAATAAATCTTTCAGTTTCTTTAAAAAATTTACTTAACTTAGAATCAAAAAAGATGTTTGTTGAAAAAAAAAACAGTTGGTCATCTTACCTTACACGCGACAGGACAAATGTGTAAAAAGTGTAGCATTTTTTTTATTATGCCTTCTGCTGATTTAGGGGATATACGAGTACTAACGAAAGTACAACTATTTTAAAACCAACTTTTCAGAAATATATTTTTTCAGAGAACAACTTTTTCAAAACTAAATGTATTCGGATATTTTTTTTTCAAGCAACGGCTTATTGAAAAAGTTATTTACGAGAAACTAACGTACCAAACCTAAGGAAATCTGATCAAACCAAAAAAAGGTTCGTTTAGGTTTATTCAGGATCTTTTTTCGTATTTTTTTCATTAACATTTTCCCGGTAACTAGAGACTAGACTTCATAATATAATTTTCTAAATACTGTTTTCGAAAAACTATATTTTCGGAAAATGTACGTACCTTTTAAAAATTATTTTTTTAAAGGCATTTTTAAAAAATGTACTATTAAAATTTGTATTTTCTAGAAAATATTTCATAAATCCGTTTCCAAAAAAGCACCTTTGAAAAAGCTGCCAGGCCATTTTTGAAAAGAAGTTCGTTCGAAATAGTGTTTTCAAGAAAACGTTTTTAAAAAATTTCGTTAATTCGTTTTCAAAAAAGCTGTTTTTCAAAAAAAATTACTTTCAAAAAGTTAGTTTTCTTTAGAAACCAAAACGATCCGGCGCAAATTTTGATAAAATGACAGTGAGATGTGTAAGGAATATTTTCAGAAACAATCTACGAGCATGTAAATCAAAAATGTCAAAAAAGGCTTGCATTTTTTTATATTATATACATTATAGTATTAATCTATTATTCATATGTTTGTGGTATAATTTATGTCAAGGACATTACATAGACGGCCAATTTTTATTTTTGTTTATAATATTTTGTAGAATATGTAGGAATGGTTAATGTTTATGTTACAATATTTATTTTTATGAAATTAGCTATTGAAATACTTTTTGCGGACCCCCTAAATCCGCGTCTGAGAAGGAAAAGATGCCAGTTTTATTTTCTTCTCTGGTAGTTCTTTAGAAAATTTGTTAATTCGTTAAAAGCGTTTAAGGGATTTACTCTCAAAACCCCCCTAGGTGGGTCACTGCGTCAGTCGAGAGGTAACAGGTATAGAAAAACCAAACATGACTTGACTGTGATTGGTGTTGTGTTATATAAATATGGCTCCGACTGCCACCTCCCCCCCCCCCCCAAACATGTCCTACGCCAAAGGCGGTCACCCATCCAAGTATTAACCGTGCCGGGCGTTGTTTAACCTCAGTGGTCGGGTTGAGAAAGGTCCGATCAGCGAAATTAAACATCATTTATGTAAATGTTCCATACTGGCACACTAGCGGCGTTACAGTATTGTTTTCAAATTTTAACCTGTAACGCCATAATAAAAGCGTTCTTATTATAATAAATATTGACCTAATCTAATAGTATTCATTGTATATTATAAAAATAAATATAGACGTAGATTTGTCAGTGAAACGTTTTTTCTTCTCTATTCTTTAATTGCAACTTGCTGATATTAATTTAATAATTACACGTAGAAAACAAGCTCTGTTTGTTGATACACCACTTACGCACGCTTTGTTTAAATTTGTCGAAGTACAAGGGGGGAATTTCGAGTACATACTTAGTTGTTATTAAATTGATACAAAGAATTAAAACGGCAAATCCGCTACTTGTTAAATAGTACGCCGGACCAGTAGTGAATTTAATGCCTGTTGTGTAACCTCCCTCGTGAAAAAATCATCTTTCGAGATTTTTTTAGATTTGTACGTTTTGGGGATTCTAAATCACAAAAACATGGTTTCCCATTTCCGTTCATCTGTCTGCCTTTGCGAAAGCGAAAACTTAAAAACAATTTGATCAAAAAAAGTTGAAATTTTGCATATAGATTAGGTTTCATCCTAGCTCTATACCGGCTACCCTTCTGGTGAAATATTTGATATTTTTGTTCTAATTGAAGTAGATTTTGCTCTAACTAAAGCACTGTTTATTTAAGACAAATATTTCCTTTTTTTGAGACAGCGCACGTAGACCTCAAGCATAAGGACTAACGTACCGTGGGCGTCTGAAGAGTAGGTCTATTGACACGAGACAAAAGACTGGAGGTTGGTAGGGGAAGGGAAAACATCTGCAGGCAATTTGTTCCATAATCTAGAGACCCTAGGTATGAATGAGCGAGAGAAGTAGGCTAGCTGGACAGTAAAGGGATGCATACGTAATGCGCCTCTTGTTGTTCTGTTCTGTCAAGGGCGGAATTATAGTGGCTAGTTCTTCAGAGCAAAATCCGTGGAAGTCTCGGTAGAAAACAGGTAAATCTCCAACAGCCCAGCAATGGGAGAAAGAAGGGAGCCTTCTTGTAAGGACTGGGTCTTTGATGAAGCGAATGGCTCTCTTTTGGATAGAAGCAAGAGTGTTGTTTCGACGGTGATGCCGCTCCCAGATGTGGGAACAGTACTGTATGTTAGGTCTTATTTGGAAAACATAGAGAGTGCGAAAGTTGGAAGCGGAGAAGTATTTTCTAGCTCGAAAGAGGAAACCAAGCTTTTTAGCTGCTGATGTGGCTACTGAAGTAATGTGTTTGTGCCAGCTGAGATCATGTTCGAGAGCGATGCCAACAAGATCGAAAGTTTCATTGACCTGTAGGGCTTGGCCATTTATGTGGATCGGATAAGTGTCGTCGGATTTTTTGCGTGACAGCGAGCAGGACTGGGTTTCGGAGGCGTTGAACTGAACAAGGTTTTGGCACCCAGATCTGCGTCTATTATCCAACTCTTGATTTAAGACTTGTCTGGGAAAATACATGTTGTAATGAAGAATACCATCGTCAGCGTAACTGTGGATATGATTCTGTGGAAGAAATAGGGTTGGTATTGATAGGATGGAAGTTAGATGAGCGAGCGTCCACCATGGCAGATGAGCGCGATTAAAGAGAAAGCTACCAAATCCACCTATTCACTGGTTGTATTTTACATCAGTAAGTTATTGTTTTTATAAAATTAGGTGCGTATCATACAGGTTGTACAATGTTAAATAGTATTTTCGTTATTTTTACTTTAATTCAAAACTTAAGCTTGAAAAAGTGTGTGTGCGGATGAATCCAGCTTTCAGTTTTAGATTGTTCATGCAGTTCAGTGTGAAATTCTACCTAAAAAAATATGTGTTGTGTATTTCAATAACTCTTGAACATTGGCTTAAAAGAAATAATATTTTAAACACAGCTATTATGTGTAAAATAACCTTCTAAATTTTTGTACAGGATGGGGGATTAAAAAGAAATTATTTCTATTTTTACTATGAATCTATTTGATCTTTAGCCTTTAGTAGCCTACATCGCGGAGAATTTGGCATAACTGGTATAAGGCATCTTTGGCATATTAGAGAATTATAATTTCACATCAATTTAGTCTCACTGGAATGCTGGATGACAATGTGCTTATGCACAGGCCGCTAAAATATTTAAATAATCATTTAAAAAACCGTTTTTATTATAATTAATGAATGAAGAAAGCTACATAATTATGTATTTGACAATTACATAACTACACATAAAATTACTAGAATCGTATCAAACAAATGTACATTTGCCTTAGATATCTAATAAATTTAAGCCCATGGTTTATGATCCATCTGCATGATTTTTATAGTTTATAGGTTCTGATCAATAAAAGTCTCAAGTTGGGCCGTAGCTATTTTCGAAAGGGCCTCGGGGAAAACAAATAAACATATAATATTATCTTTCTTTTTCTTATATAAAGCTTAGAAATGCCTAATCGATACCCTATTTCTATGGACCTTTTCTCGGGGAATAATTTGGGTCGTAAGGATTTGTCAATACAGTCTGCTAAAGGCATACAAAATAGGGGTTTCGATTTTTTATTGCCATGTGTGACGTGAGCCTTTTGATGCCTGGAAGGAGTTATAAAGCTGTTATAAAAGAAAGGAAATAAGTTAATATGATTAATATTTGTACCGGGAGTTCCAGCGTTTTATTTCCTATTTTACGGAAGAAAATAGTCTAAAATATCCGAGATTTCAGTATTTTTTAGTGGGTAGAATAATCTACATCTTTTAAATCTGGACTAATTTCTATATTAAAACTAAAATATTACAGAATATTTTATAGCATCTATGCTTCGTAAACCTCGATTTTGATGCAAAAAAAAACATGTTCATGGTTTTTAATGTACGTCTTACTATCCTACGTTTCCAAAACCTACGTAGCTGGGTAGGTCGAGGTCCCGACTAACCAGATGATCCGATTAGGCTCAGAAAGAGATAGAGAAGTCATCTTACATATTCAAGGAAATAGCAACGAAGAGAGAGGCATGGTGAAGCATGGTTAAAAATATTGAATAAGATCATTGTGGCATGTTTGTCCAGGGTGTGCCTACTGCATTTTATACCTTACTTTTGTTTTTCTTACCAACGATTGTCGCAAAGCGTCTATTTCTTTAAAATAAATTTTGATAATATTATTTACCTCGGTGTCGCCAGTTGGTTGGGAATATCAATACCCTTTTTGATTTATGATTGTAAAAAGTTTTTTATTTTATAATTGGATACATAACAAATTTTCATAGCAATATGAAAAACAAAAGTAAGATATAAAATCCGAGATACCCTGCAGAAACACGTCAGAATTAGGATACTTAACACTACGGGAACGACCGAAGAGAGAGAAAATACACCATACATGCCAACTTCATAATAACCAGTAGATATTAACTACTTTGTTCTAAAACAGTAAGGTATTTGTGAAAATTAACGATATTACAATTACTGGCAAATTAAGAGTTTTAACTTTCATTGCAACAAGATTATCTAAGAAGATTTAAGATTAAGTACTGGTTTAAATTAAGATATTCTAGTTGATCAGTTATGTTTTGACAAGTCTTTGTCCTATCATTTTTTAAACTTATAAATTTTGCGATTTGGGTAATTTCAAATTATTTTTATCTTGTAACGGGTTGCTAGAGTGAATTTAGGTCTATTATTGTCGAAAGTACTCGTACGTACTAAAATTGCCCTTTTCTTTATAAATTTGCAAATAAACTCAGAAACAATTTCATAGTATAAAACTTAGTTGTCTTACTGTTACACTAATGTTAGTTTAAAGCTTTTGATTGTCAAATTAGTACGGACTAGCGTTGGAAAATCTGGCCGCTAGAAATGAAACAGTTTTATAAAATAGCATCATTATTTTTTGTAACCAAATTTATTCTCGAGACGTTCTGACAAAAGTAATATGATCCAAGATTCGTAATTATATTTTTTGTTATTCTTGCCGTAAAATAATATAAATATACTACGTGGCTTGTGTACCAACCTAAAACCAAATAAATATTGTATAGAAGAACTACAAATTTTGAATTTAAGAAATCTTATATGTTCCCCATGCAACTTTTCTAATATTCAGTCAAACTCTTGATTAGCAACAAAAGCGAAACCAGTAGGTATCCTATATGATTCAATACCCTGCGTGTCATATAGCCTGTCACAGATCAGAACCTAGATTAAGAATATGGTAGTGTTAAGTAGTTAACCCTGTCTGTAACATAAAAGATGGTATTTCGTACTGCCTACATTTATCGCACTTATGAAGGCGAGGTACTCTTGAAGAATCTTGTAGTCTCGACGGCAAAGGATCAAGTTAATAAAGAGTGTTAGTAAATATACAACTCTTACCAAACCAAACTTGACCAAATAATAAAGTATAGACTCGTTAGAAAACTCAGGCAGAACTCGTCAGGAACCTGAACGCGCGACCAATGATTCGCGACCAGCGAGTTTTCCCGAGATATCAGTTCCGCCTTTAATGAACTTTAGCTCTTAGATAATGCTTTTGTTTAGCAAATAAAACACATGTGTCTCAAAACACTTAAACTCTATTAACAAGAATAAAATAAAAATTGACTTTACAAAGGTAAACTTAAAACTAATGAACAATAAAATAATCAACCTGGATGAAATTAACCCAACTGTTTGCCAACTGTTTAGCTTTTCTTATTACAATATTTTTTATAAAAATATTCAGTTACATCTCCTGAAATCATTCTCAAGTAGAATTTTCTTTTATTTTTACAAGAACCTTTTATGCCATTTGTTATCCATTTATCTCCTCTTAGGAAAAATCAAGTTTAATTTTTTTCTTATTGCACTAAGAAAATGACAGTATGCTTGATTAGCATCCGTCATCGCCAGCACATCATACCAGTCCCAGTCCACAATCACAGGAGAAGTGATAAGCTTAAAATGCTGCTTAAATTAATTGAAGCAATAAATTTTATTAATGATAATTTAGATAGAATGATAAATCAAAAGAAAAATAAAACTTTAAAGGAAAAGCTAGGTTTCTTTGATAATTCCCACGAATTATAAAGATTGAAAATCCCCCACTCGGGTTGGTCAGACCCAAAACAAATTAATAAATTGTCTTACCCAAAAATATTCACTGCGATTTAGCAAAGCTAATGAAAATTTGGGAGAAAATAACCAAGAGCACAATTTTCATAAGAGAACTGATCAAACAGTTAGAACACTAAAATAAAAATATTTAAAACGAACATTGATTATGAACTGATTTTGAATATCTAATTTAGCTTAGAGGTAACCTATTGGTTCCGCCTAGTTCTTGATTCAACCCTGAATGAAATACCTTTATTACCCTGTGACCAATGCTACCTGTCTTTATCCCTCTAAGTCTTATTAGGGATATGTCCCTTGGGCTTCGGACCAATTAAAAGAAATGACTTTACAGATCTCTTTACTGAGTCGGTTTGCATGTCAAAAAGACTAAATGTTAAGTTTTAGCTATTTGACACAAGGTGTCACTATGAGTTTCTAATTTTAATGAAATTAATGAAATTATTGAATTATAATATTTTTGCACTCTCTCTCCGGTAATAATATATAAACGTATGAAAGATCTAGCTTAACTAAACTTTCAAAGCGTTAAAAAACCGGCTCACTTGTTTTTATCCCTTTTTATCTTCATATATATATATATATATATATATATATATATATATATATATATATATATATATATATATATATATATATATATATATATACATATATATGTGTGTTATCTTTTTGACCTGGTAGGGTCTAAAAATATTATCCCAAAGTTGTTTCTTTCTCATGGTCGTAAAGCTGATACTGACAAATTTATGTAAAAAGGCTTTTAGTAATCTTAGAAATTCTAAATCTCGTTTTAATGTGAGTTTTGAAAACAAATATGTATGTCTGATATTTTAGACCACATGTTTACTTTCCGTGAGAAAACTCAATGTCGAAGATTAAGGGTTTTTAAAATTTGTTCAGAATTTTAGACTATTCCAGTAATAATTATTATCGAACAAATTGTAATAGTCCATTTTATTACAAGTTGAAAGTTGTTCTAGGTGTTCCTGCGTTTTGTCTTGCTAAGTAATGAATGGTGTTTTAAATTTAATTTTACTTAGTGGCAACTGTATAGGGCTGAAAGAAATCTAAACCTCATGTATAAAAAATTTTTTGGAAAAAATCCAAATAATAAAATCTTTTACGAATTATATAGAAAAGAAATTTAAAATATTAATATATCTTTTGCTATACAGGGTGTCCCATTTTCGGCACTTTTGCGGGGTATCTCCCTTATTTTTAAAGATAGAGGGTTGCGGTTTTCGCGACAGTATGCTACTTTTTGATGAAACGAAAGATGGCATAAAAATATTTTTCATGGTCCCCTTCGTTTTTGACATACAGGACGAAATTGATTTTTTTCCATTTTCGAACCCCCCTCGCATTTCAGTTATCTTGTAACTTATATAAAAAGTAAAAATGGATCACCTTAGAGTTTTCTACGTAGAATCGAGTGGCGTGGATAGATTTTCATCAGATGTGATATTTTTCGAGATATTAACCACATAAATGTTTTTTTAAATGGAACACCCTGTATATTTCTTAACCATTAAGTTTCCCCCTTTCGACAGCTTTTCAAAAATACATAATACTTTATAGTTATTTTTTATTTTTAGCCCTTAAATCGAACTATTTAATTTTAAACTTTAATTTTGCGTAGTTGGCCGTGTTTAACAAGTGGTTTAACGTCAATTCAGGTATTTAGATTTAAAAAAGAAACTTAAGGTTAAATCCTGTATTTTCATTAATTTATTAAAATTCGTATTATTTTTTAAACTACAACACTACTTGTGATCTAGATATATAGAAAATCCTAACCAGAACTAAAACTGCTTAGTGTTTAATCACTTGAAAATTAAATTAGTTGTCGTGAATTATTAATAGCAAATAAAAGTCAATTTTAAAAACAAAACATACAAAACTTTAGGTAACGAAAAGAGTTAGTCTATTTAATCCATTCTAGCTCTTTTCGTTTCCTAAAGTTTTGTATGTTTTGTTTTTAAATTTGACTTTTATTTGCTATTAATAATTCAAGACAACTAATTTAATCTTTAAGTAATTAAAAACTAAGCAGTTTTAGTTCTGGTTAGGATTTTCTATATGTCTAGATAACAAGTAGTGTTTTAGGTTAAAAATAATACCAATTTTAATAAATTAATGAAAATACAGGATTTAACCAGTTTCTTTTTTAAATCTAAATAATTGAATTGACGTTAAACCACATGTTAAACACGGCCAACTATGCAAAATTAAAGCTTAAAATTAAATAGTTCGATTTAAGGAATAAAAACAAAAAATATCTATATATTTTTGAAAAGCTCTCGAAAGGGGAAACGTAATGCTTAAGAAATATACAGGGTGTCCCATTAAAAAAACATATGTTTTGGTAATATATCGAAAAATTTCACATTTGATGAAAATCTAACCACGCCACTCGATTCTACGTAGAAAACTCTAATAGGATCCATTTTTATTTTTTTTATAAGTTACAAGATAACTGAAATGCGACGGGAGTCCGAACATGGAAAAAAATCAATTTCATCCTGTATGTCAAAAACGAAGGGGGCCATGAAAAATATTTTTATGCCATCTTTCTTTTCATCAAAAAGTAGCACACTGTCGCGAAAACCGCAACCCTCTATCTTTAAAAATAAAGGAGATACCCCGCAAAAGTGCCAAAAATGGGACACCCTGTACTTGGACACGAAGAGTGCTGGCCGTGTGTCATTTGAAAATCATATTAATATTTCCAAATATAGCAAAGAAAACCCTCAGCCTGATTACGAACAATGTCGATTATGGGAGGAACGAACATGCTATTATGGCACGTGAAGAATATAGGAACGATCCTCCCTTGAAGGTGGTCAAACGAGTTTGTTTTCTTCTGTCGATTTATAAATGGTAAGTTGATTTGCATTTTTCTCGGAAGCTAAAATTATACATCATTTGATATTTTTTGGGTCGTTACCTAGACGCGAAATGCTTAAAGAGATAATATTTGTTCCGAAGATTATCTGCTTTATTAAGAGTTTTGTTCCTCTTGGGACACAAACAAAGGATAAAAAGCCAGTTGCCATTATATGGTATGAAGGTTCTGCTGGAAGATCGCAATCTCTGGTTTAATATAAAATTTTAATAAATTTTTACTGGTGAACAGCGATGTCAAAGAGGTTATATTTTGGATGGATAAAATTATTGCAGGTCCCAAAATAAAACCTGGATTCTTTATTGTTTTTTTATTTACTTACTTAATTCTGAAAACATTACGATAAATTTAATTAAACCCAAATCTTTGCAAACAGGTCATACATTTAATTGCGCTGACTCATTTTACCACCATTAAGTGGAAAAGTGATTAAAACAGAAGAAAAAAGTTTTAGATTTTAACGATTATAATAACTGTGTAGAAACATCAAATAATGGAAGAACGACTTGCACAGAAATGATCGTTAATACCTTTCTTAATGTTAGTGATTGTTTATCGGGATATAAATTAGGTAAAACAGTATCAAAACCTTACTTATTACATTTTTGTGAAGTTAATTTTGTCAGAGGCTGTAATAATCTTTCTCACAAAACAAAATTTATTGATAATTCAACTGAATTATGTTTTCTTGTTAAAAAAAGCTTTAAAAGAAGGTGTACCTCCTCCAGCAACCAGAAGCGGCCCAAGAGGAATAAATAAAAACAGTAAATAGAATCTACTTTCAAAATATCAAGCCATGTACTTGCCGAAAACTTGGATGAAATTTTGGGAAAAGTTACCCGAAGCCATGGAAGAAACCGACCTTAACGTTTATTTTAACTGGCAGAAATAAATTTTTCTTAAAAATATGTATTAGAAATCAATATTTTATTACAATTTGTGCTTACTTTTATTCACTTGTCTTAATTTCTAAGTCAATTTGTCCTAAATTCCTTCAGATTCTTTCGGAAACAAAAAGTCTTATCTATAAGCATATAATTATAAGGTATTATTACTTAGTCAAAAAGTCGTATCTATCAAAGTCATCAAAATTCTCTTTTGCTGTAGTATTTAAAATATTATGGCTGTTCCGATATGAACTGCGCACAACTTTTTTTTGTCGGTATTCCAAAAACTTTTGTTTAAATACTATGGAAAAGTACTAATCCAATTAGGTTCAGAAGTCTTTAAATAACTCAAAACTTTACTAAACCTAGACCATCTGTCTTAGCACGGCAGTATATCAAAAATTAGAAGTCGAAGATATGCACGAATACATTACCTTCATTACAATAATTTGCATAAATACATTACCTTCATTACAATACACCTGAACAAACCTGAAGAAAACGCGGATCGGAGCATGTGTTCGGCAAGTAAAGAAAACTGTTCATATAACTTGCTTTATATTTTTAATATCAAAAATATAGCTGAAAATCTTTATTTATCATATGTCATTTCGTTTAATAATTTTAAGAATACATTGATATAGTTTTAAAGGGAATTTATTAGACATGTTACAATCCCAATACAGTTATCATAATTCGAATATTCATGACATACAAGTAGTTAAATAAGTTATAATTTGGTAAAATATGACTGTTAATTACTAAATTAATTGTTCAACATCTTAAAGTTGTTTTATCAAATTACTTAGTTAGTCATTGTAAGGCTCATAAATACCTATAAAAGATGTTAAGGAAGTGAATAGCGCAAATAAAATAAAATACACACATAAAAAGTAAAAAAACTTTAAGTTGAATTGTTTAAAAAGATGGCTAGAAGCAATCAATAAAAATATTTAAAAAATTAAAATAGGAGATTAAATCTGTATTCACTTTTTCACTAAGCAATAAAATGTCATGTCTTGGTCTTTTTAGTGTTCCGTGAAACGAAACACTTATGGACTCACTTCGATGTCCGTCCGCCCGGACATTTTCTCTGAAACTATTCATCGTAAAAATTTGAAATTTAGCACAAAGAGTGTGGTGGCCCAATTATAGATGTGAAGTATAAAAAGTTGAATTTTGATTATTGGGGTTAATTTCAAGGGGGAAAATTTTTAATGGCATCGTGTAGGGTGTCAAATGAAAGCTTATTAAAGCACGAATTCAACAGTATATATGACGTATTTTTTTTAAACATTTTTCAGGAAAAACGCTTAAAAATTGCTGCCCCTGACCGTTATCACCAAAAGGATCGCTCAGGTTTGATTGGGTAATCTGAAAAAATCATGAACATTAACAATTAGATGTAAATTGAACAAAAATTATCAGGATTGAAAAATTCTAGCGCGATCGATTGTCATAAACAATTTAATTGTTTATTTCCTTATAACTGTTGAACCATTGGTTTTAGAGAAAGAGTTTTTCGACAAAAAATTGTTCTCACGATGTAAGGAACACCATTTTTTCTTATGCGTTTTTAAAAATTTTTAGCTTATCATAGTCGAATCGCTCCCCACTCAGTTCCGCGCATACGCGATGTGATACGGCGTTGGTGCCGTCGGCGGCGGGTAGCGCGGCAGTCGGCGGAGATTGGGCGGCCGAGGTTTGCTCAAGTTAAATGGAAGCTGATAGCACGGAACACTAATTGTGCAAGTATAGCTTTCACTTGACCGAATTTTTTTCTATAGTAAATAGTAATTTCAATTTGTCTACCCAAGTTAACGTAAGTGAAAAAAATAGAGTTAAAATCTTATCCAGTCTAGTCGCTGTGGTGTCCTTTATATTTGAATTTATCTTTTATAGCAGTGGAGTATTCAGAATTTCGCTTCGGAGAATGGGGAGAGTCCACAACGACATATTTCCTTAAATGACCAAAATCGATCATATAATTGATAATATAATTCATTATACATTAAACTGCGTCAACCACAAAAAGAAGGTCGTTCTACTGATTATCGTTCTAAAACGGGATATTTTGAAGACCTCAACTCAGTACACACTAGAAATCCCCCCCCCCCCCCCCCACTAAATACGCCACTGTAAGTATCAAAAATCCAAATCAATGATAATACCGAATTACCAAAATTATATGCGTTAATTTGCAGTAGTTAAGATAAGTTATACCTATATTTTAAGTTCAATCTAAGAATTTAAAATGTAAATTTTACATATCCCTTACCCGAAATCTTACAAATCAATATTGTAGCTTTTTATAAAAAAACTTTATATTTTTCTGCTCATGCTATTGACAAACGGAACATTTTTTGTTCCGAATTTCAATCAAAAATATAAAGCAGTATGGTTTTTTATATATTTTTTCGTGTGATTGTGTTCTTTTGTGTTAAATTGTATTACATTTCGATGTCCCAATTTAAAGATATCTCTATTTACTCACAAAACACTCTACAAAATGAGAAATAACGGTTGAGTTTCTATACGACAAATTGTAAAGCAGAGAAGAGACAAATAAATCTTATGGTTTTATATTAACTACTAGACCATTCTTTTCTGAAAAAAGAATGGAAATAAACTGAATTTTTTAAAACGAAGAAGTGGTAAGATCACATCCTCAAAAATGTTTTTTGGCTTCCATGCAACCACATACGAGTATAGATAAACAAGCAGGGATGAAACGGATGAGCGTACTGCTGGTCCTACACCAGACATCGTGATCAGGTCGGATTGTCTGTTAGGTTCGGTTAGACTAATTTAAAAAATATGTTTAAACTATAAACAACAACTAAACGGCCCATTGCAATTAAAATAAAATATTCTATGTATTTACTACATTTTAACAATATACTATAAATAAAAGTTAGCCAAGGGTACTTCATACACATTGTGGTGGTTCTAACATTCCGGACTGATTTTTTTTATTGGCGTTTTTTATACGGCGTTTACTATTATTAAAACTGGTCTGCAAGACCAACCATTAATATTTCTCTAAATTCTTAAAAACTAAAACCCTTATATACTAAAGTTCACTCAATGGAGTCCTAAAGGTTTATCTGTTGTGACTCATGGCCATGGCACTTAGCAGTCACACACATGCGCACTGTACTCTGTTTTTAAAAGTCTATACTAGTTCAAAGGGCTTGGTCCTCTTCAGCCTTCTAACTAGGTCCTGGTTGTCAAGAAGCCTGATGGCTTCGACGTTAACGTGTTGATGGAGTTGAGACTCGTGCTTGATGGCAAATCTTTTAATTTCACTAGTGACATACGGGACACCAAGATCGCGATGTAAGTCACTATTACGTATGTTTTTTTTTATCATCTGACAGCCCGCGGAGACTGAAGTCTAAGTACTATGTACCGTGGGTGTACTGGGGGGTCCACTCACACATCCAGAGCTGGAAACATCCGTAGGAATTTCACCAGTCCTTTAAGAGGATGTGTGGGGTGGTACCACCTCATATAGGTATGTACAGACTTATTACTTATTATCTTCTCCGAGCATAGAGTTGTAGAAAGATAAAAAATTATTTACGTTCTGTAGTTACGTGTGGCAACCACAATAATATATATTTTTTATTGAAAACGTTGTACTAAAACATACCTTTGGCAACTGTATCGTTGTTTTTATTCGAAGAAAATCAAAGCTAATAAAATTACATTTTAATCAATCTCGTTTCATGTCAGGCCGTAAGCTCTTTTGAAAAGTAACCTTTCTAAAAGGCTTTTGGAACTTCTTCACATTTAAAATAAACACAGCAACATTGATTGAATGTAAATAAAGGAAATAAATTTCGTGACTGCTGCTACGTTTGCATTTTAACTTTGTAAAAAGAAATGCAAAAATATAAAAGACCTTAAAGTTTACATTTCTTTGGGGAAAATAATAAAAATATTAAACTTTAATTTATAGATCGGATCTAAAGTTAGTAACAAGTCTACAAGGACAAAAATTAAAAACATATTTAGAAGGTGCTAGTTGCACGCTAAAGAATGAATATAACTAATATTAAGTACATTTTCGTGAAACGAATTTTCAAAAATACACAGTTCCCAAAAACAGTTTCTTGAAAATCAAATTTAACGTCTAGATTCACTAAAAAGGTTAAATATTTAGTAGTGGTTTAAATTAAGATCTTGTTGTTGATTAGTTAAGTTCTGACAGGATTTTTCCTGGCATTGTTAATAAGTCGTCATTAGAGACATGAGTTATTCTAATATTTCAGCGACTTGCTTTGGTTTCCTAATAAGTTTCATCTTAGAACGTGTTGCTAAAGTGAATTTAGTTCTATTATTGTGGAAAGTAGTTACTAAAATTGCCCTTTTCTTTATAAATTTGCGACAAAACTCAGGAACAAAGTTATAGAACAAAATTTAGTTGTCTTATTCTTACACTTGTCATTTTAAAATTTTTGACTGTCAAGTTAGACTGGCCTAGCGTTGGAGAATCTGGCCGTTAAACTCTAGCAGCCAGATTCTCCAACGCTAGACCGGTCTAATATGACAACAAACCGTTTTAATCTGACAAGTGTAAGAATAAGACAACTAAGTTTACACAATGAGTTTTTTTGGGAAATGTATTAAGAAAGAACAATTCTAGTTCGTATTTTCCACAATACTAGTTTATTTTCGCCAAGCGTTCCAAAATAAAAGTAATTTGAAAACCCAGCAAATCGCTGAAATATTTGAATACTTTATTTCAATAAGTTTTTAATGATGACTTATTCACAATGACAGGATAAGAACCTGTCAAAACTTAACCAATTAACTGGACTATCTTAATTGAAACCAGTACTAAATCTTAAACCTCTTTAGTGAATTTGAACATAGCAGCTTAGAAGATGATAATAAAAAAAATACAGAAAATCTTCAGCAAAATTAACCTGAGCAAAGCTGCACAAATTTACCTTTTCTGCCCTTGGTCAAATTTGCTTAAATTTCTTATTTTTTTAATAACATTTTCTAAGGTACTAAAATCTCATTTTTATTTCAAAGAAATAGTCAGCATTACGATCCTAAAAATGTATTCTAAACAGTAGACCATCTTATTTCTCTGTGATGCATTTTCAAAAAATTATACGTATTTTCGGAAACGCCTCTTTCGAATTTATATTCGCAAAATGTATTTAAAAAAAAATAGTTTTGAAAAAATGATTTTGTGAAAAAAAAAATATTTCAAAATGTGTTTTTCGAACAAAACTTTTTATGAAAAATTTTCTTAGTCATTATTAGCGCCCTTGTCGGCTAAGCAGTTAACTAAAATCTAAGTGAATGTTTTCGGTCTTGAATTTCTTTTATTTTACCTTTATTTCGCTTTAATCAATTTGATTATGTAGATAATGTTGACAAATTAAAGACCTCATCCAAAATATGCAACTGGAAAAAGGAGTTTCAAAAAACTACTTTATAGCTATTCAGATATATATGAATATAAAAAAAATAATATAGTAATTTGGTACATTATGGTTCGTTAGTTCGCTAAAAATCAGATGATATCCTTGTCTAATTTACAAAAATAAAAAAGAAGATGCACAACAGAACAAAACTGCATCGACAAGGCGTTCTACAAAACTAACCTCATTTTTGGCGAATAATAATGTATAATACATGGATTTATTAGGACTGGATAGGGGATGAGTTCACATTCTTTGAAGCCAAAACAAACCATTCTAAACGACACTGTAAACACAATTTGTAAACATTGGCCACATCTTATTTTATTTTGTACAAAAACTACGTTAGAAGCATCACAAGATGTACTAAACGGAATAAAAGCCCTAAAATATTTTATTTTTCTGCTAAATAATAATAAATTTAAGTTAAAAACGTTTTATTATTTATAGGTTATGTTATTTCTAAAGGTGTTTATTTAAAGTCGCTCCGAGTCATTTATTAATCTATATAAATCTATACGTCGCACTTTTTCTTTTCTAGTTCATTAGACAAAGACGTACGTGTAACCGAGTGTTCAGACCGAGGTTCAGCCGTGTTCCTAAACAACCAGCCAGACAGCAACACTTCTGGGCTGCGTTCGATATCATCGCCGGGTGACACACCGGTGTGATTTTTCAACCTGAGCTCCAACACTCCAATGCTATTTTATCTCTTTCTACTACCATTCTTGATTCAATTACGTAGTAATTCGTAGTCTTGTCTATGTTCGTAGTTCGTAAACTGCTCCCCCAAGAGAAAAACAAAAACAAAAACAAACAACAAAATATAAGGCTTCACGTTCGATACGCTCACAGTATACAGATATCGAATCCTATTATAATGAATCCATGGTATAATACGATATGTTTTTGGAATAATTTTTTTATTGGCTGTTTAAAAATTGTAGCTGTTTGCACGCTGGAGTTACTCAATACTGACTCAGGATTTGTTTATGGCGTGGTTTCTACAAGAGTACTAAATCGCTTTTATATCTACAAAGGACTTGTAAAATAAAATATAAAGGGAGTTTCCAAAAGTTAAAAATAATTAAGTGCACATAAAATTTAACAGATGTATCGTATTTTTTGGGACGCGGATTTTTATGTAGTTCGTGCATGAACGAATGAAACGCGTGAACTCGCGAGAGCATGAACTCAAGGTAGGAGTATGCACCTATGATGTTTTTTTGCGGTGCTTGGATTTTTGATAGTTTGGAGATATCTTGGACGTGTGTCCCTGTTTAAGCCCTTAAGATATATTAGTGGAGGAGTGTCCTTTACGAAAAACACATGCATATTTTTTTTCTAAATTATATATAAATTTCCTTTGCCTTATAAGTTTGCGGAAAAATATAGTAGTCTTATTCTTAAAATTTTTATACAAAATTCTCGACTGTAAAATTAGACCGGTTTTAGCAATAGGGAATCTGGCTGATTACGTTTACACGAGCTATTTTCTCATTTTTGGTTGCAGAACTTACCTTCACTATTTTAAAAACTTTCCGAAACACCTACGTATCAAAGATGAAAAAAAAGCTAAAAAACGGCTTTGTAACTTTGTTATCGAATTGGCTGACCAATGATACTGCTAAATTACGACCTTGATCTTTAATTCCGTTTACCGATTAACGCAACCAATATTGAGAAAATTACCGGATAATATTATATTTTTCTAAAATTTAAGTTACAACACAGCAGGTATATTTGTTATACAAAAAGGCCCTAATTACGTCTCCAAATTATTTTTATTGACTGCCGTTATTTTTGTAATAAACAAGAAATATTACTTCTCAAACAAATCAATAATATCTACATTAGCCTTTAGGTTAATAACCCACTATCGCTATAAAAACATTTTAGGGTTGTAGTAAAGTCGGCGAAACATAAACAGTAGGTTTCCTTCGAAAATAAAATCTTGGTAAAATAGACGAATAAAATATATTGGATAGTTACGTAGATTAAGTGAGATATGCCTAATAGATACCCGATTTCTATAATCTGACCTTAACGGAAAATTTAGATCATAAGTCTATGTTATATGCATACGGGATAATTATTGATATTAGCTTTGTATTAATATGAGCAATTAATGAAGCTGCACAATGTTGATTCAAGTCAGCGGCGGCGGTGAACTCGGGTGACAGCGCTACGGTGTTTCATAGATAATTTCATTAGACCTTTGCCATCGATTGATGAACGGTTAGTAATGCGTCATACCGGGAATAAATCGCCACAGTGGCCTACTAATTGCCAGTTGCATTTAAAATATTTGTTGTCGCTGCCCAGTTTCAAAATATAACGATACAAAAATACAGGGTGATATGGAAATGGTTCAACATATCTGAATTCCTGGGGTAGTCTAGAGACACACTCAACACTTTCTTTTTGTTTAATCGAACTAAAAAAATTTCTCCAACACCCGAAAACCAGACCATACGTGCGCTCGCACATGTGACGTTGCCAAAATTTTATTTTTAGCGGGAATATGGTTTTACTAAAAAAAATAAATAAACCACTCTAGAATTGTCCAACAACCTTAGATGAATTAGAAAGGATTCGGTATTCCGTATACTGTGACCGTACCGAATGTGAAGCCTGTTTATTTGATGTTTGTTATGAAAACATCGTACCCCAGAGGTCCAGTTTACGAACTTTAAGGAAATATGTAATTGAATCAAGAATGGTAGTAGAAAGAGACAAAAAAGAATTGTAGTGTCGTAACATGATCCGAGTCGATCCAATTTTTGCCAATCAAATACGGCTCTCACGAGCGTTGCTATCTCTGTTTTCCTCTCAACAGCTGAGCGGTTGACGTCAAATTACCTTGGATGACAAACGGTCTAAGCACTCGGTTAAACGTATGTCTTTGTCTAATGAACTAGAAAAGAAAAAGTGCGACTTATAGATTTATAAATGACTCGGAGCGACTTTAGATAAACCTTTACAAATAAAATATTTAAAAGTTTTTTAACTTAAATTTATTATTATTTAGCAGAAAATAAAGTATTTTAGGGCTTTTATTACTTTTAGTAAATCTTGTGATGCTTCTAATGTATTTTTGGTACAAAAATACAAGGTCAAATAAGATGTGTCCAATGTTTACAAACTGTGTTTACAGTGTCGCTTAGAATGGTTTGTTTTGGCTTCAAAGAATGTTAAATCATCCCGTATCTATTATTAATTCATCCAAGTCAACAACCTATTAATAATAATTGCCAAAAATGCATTAGACTGCTTAAAAATATTACTTACGTAAAGATATTACTTTCTTAAAGTGTTTAAAAATGTATTAGGTATAGGATGTATTTTGACAAAAGTCATAATTTATGTATGGGATTCTTTTTTAGTATCCTACGCCACTTAACATTTTTCAGAAAATAAATTTATAACCGTGTTCAAAACAAACTTCGTGAGAATTCTTTCATCGATGCGCGACGCTGCAAAATTTGACTGTACCACATAAAAATAGTAAAAGTACAATGAAAAGCACCAAATTATTTCTTTTTTTGTAGGTTTCTGCGTTCAGTATTATTATTCGCATAAAAAAAACGGGTTTTGTCACTATTATACATAACAGCAAATTACCGACATCAAAGAACTTCTTTCGCATATGGTTTTTGACAACTACAAAATACACGTTCTTATCTCGCTCGTGCTTTTCTGTCCCTGTCCCTGTCTCTTTTTGTTGTTTAAATGCAGATGTTCAAATCAGCTGATCGACCGATTTCCTATCTAGCGTCGTGAACGCTATTAGGGAGATTTTGCACGGGGGGAGGTGATGTTCTTGATTCGCTATTAACGAGTAGACGACAAGTGATACATGGCATTTTTTATGCCAGAAATTTAATCGAAAACATTAGAAGAGAATTAGTGCAAAGCCATTGTGGTTATCTATCGATAAGATGGCTATCTATCGATGAGATAACAGACGCAAACAGTAAATAAAAAATATGTTAAGGAAAAATCCGGAGTAAATAGATTTGCGTTCCATGTGTGCGTGTCTACGTAATAGTCAGTCAAGTAATGTTCAAAAGAATTTTTCATACCGCTCATTTGCGACAACAATGTCACAACAATATTATAAGAATATTAAGTTGTGAGCTTGGATGAATTAATAATGGATACGGGATGATTTAACATTCTTTGAAGCCAAAGCAAACCATTCTAAGCGACACTGTAAACACAATTTGTAAACATTGGCCACATACCTTATGTTTTTGTACAAAAAATACGTTAGAAGCATCACAAGATTTACTAGAAGTAATAAAAGCCCTAAAATACTTTACTTTCTGCTAACTAATAATAAATTTAAGTTAAAAAACTTTTAAATATTTTATTTGTAAAGGTTTATTTAAAGTCGTTCCGAGCCATTTATAAATCTATAAGTCGGACTTTTTCTTTTCTAGTTCATTAGACAAAGATATACGTTTAACCGAGCGTTTAGACCGTGGATCAATAAAGAATCATCCAAGGTGATTTGACGTCAACCGCTCAGCTGTTAAGAGGAAAACAGAGACAGCAACGCTCGTGAGAGCCGTATTTGATTGGCAAAAATTGGATCGACTCGGATCACGTTATGACACTCCAATGCTATTTTATCTCTTTCTACTACCATTCTTGATTCAATTACGTATTTCCTTAAACTTCGTAAACTGGACCTCTGGGGTACGATGTTTTCATAACAAATAACCAATAAACATGCTTCTCGTTCGGTTACGCTCACAGTATACGGAAAATCGAATCCTTTCTTAATTCATCCACGGTAGTGACTAGGGATTGCAATCGCGCAAAGTGGGATCCCGCAATCCCGCGGGATCCCGCATCATTTGGCGGCCTCACTAGCTGTGCGGATCCGCATAGCCATGAAAAAGCCGTAAACTCTTAAAAAATAACGCGAAAACGTGTATCTGCCAAATATCCGTGGTATTATTATATGAAAATTAATGAGACTGCTTAGGTATTATAAGTATCTTACTTACCTTAAAATCAAACTAATGTGATTTACTATAAAAACTAGTAAGACTTGTTATCTCAGGTAGAAAAATAATAAACATTCAAAGTTCATTTGCCCAAAGTTACTTGTTAACTTAATTGATAAGAAATTTGACTGATTTTTTAGTCATAGTAGTATAGTTAAGAGATGCTAGACTTTAAATTACATAATTTTGTTGACTGACATACTGTTAATTTTTAATTTTTATAATAAAAAATTGAAGTTGGTTTAATAATAACTAATTAAATAAACGTTAATTTATCGAATTTTATAAAATTAAAAAACCTATGCGGGATCCCGCGTATAAACATCTGAAGTTCATTTGGTTCAATAATTAATTAAATAAACATTAATTAATCGAATTTTATTAAATTAAAAAACCTATGCAGGAACCCGCGGGATCCCGCGGGATTAGAACCAATCCCGCAAATGCCCTGCGGGATTTAAAACACTGCGGGATTGCAATCACTAGTTGTGACACTGTTGTCGCAAATGAGCGATATGCAAACAATACGGGATTAGATCTAGGACTCTCATTTTTAAAACATTCGCTACAAAGCGAAGGTCTTTATCGGCAGATACAATGGAAGGGTTATTAATAATGCAACGGAACATCAGAAACCATTAATGGATACGAACTAATGAATCACAGGTGATATGTATACTTATTTTACTAAAACGGCAACGCCCTGGTCTCGCTCGGAATTGCGCAGATTTATTAATTAACCTTATGCTTTTTAATACAAAATCAAGGCAATCACGGATTTTTTAAAAATTTATGTATTGCATTGATGCACTAGCAAATTGCTACGTCGGTATTCTATAGGGAGATCGGAATTGGAAAGTTGTTATGTGGAAGTTATTTATATCTGTGCTGTTAGTTAATTTTTTTTTAATTATAAAGACCTTCCTCAATATACCAATATTTATCAATCCGTTGTCAAGTTAACACGTTAACGTATCTTTTAGTATTACTAATTATTTTAAGTCGATATTAATGTTAACAGGTGCCATAATTTAATTTCTATTTAAAAATATGTTCATTATTATGGTTAACTAGACTACTGGGGTAACCACAAATTAATATCTAGGACAATATCCCCAGAAAGGTAGATTTCATCAACTCAAACAGATTAATTTGTCATTTGCTATGACACATGAGAGATTTACTCAGGTGTGTTAGAGGTATGAGATACCTAATAATAATTGTCTCCCGGCAAACCCGTATAATGCAAATATGGTCCCTTTCCAGGCAAAGTATTCTAAGCGTCATTTTTGTAAAAATGAGTGTTTGATATTGTTAAAATCGTCTTTGAGAGGCACATCGAATAAGTAAAACATCGTAACTTAACTTCAAAAATTATTTAGTACTGCAAGTCTTCGGAAAAAAATCATTTTGCATGGTATGAACCATGGATTTATTAAGAATGAATACGGGATGATTTAACATTCTTTGAAGCCAAAACAAACCATTCTAAGTGGCACTGTAAACACAACTTGTAAACACTGGCCACATCTTATTTTACTTTGTATTTTTGTACAAAAAATACGTTAGAAGCATCACAAGATTTACTAAAAGTAATAAATGCCCTGAAATATTTTATTTTTCTGCTAATTAATAATAATTTTAAGTTAAAATGGTTTTTTATTTATAGGTTATATTATTTCTAAAGGTTTATTTATCCTAGTCATTTATAAATCTATAAGTCGCACTTTTCCTTTTCTAGTTCATTAGACAAAGACATACGTGTAACCGAGTGTTCAGACGTATTTCCTAAGCAACCAGCAGATACAGCAACACTTCTGAGCTCCAACACTCCAATGCTATTTTATCTCTTTCTACTACCATTCTTGATTCAACTAGACCTCTAGGGTAAATGTTTTCATAACAAACAATAAATAAACAAGCTTCACGTTCGATACGCTCACAGTATACGGAACACCGAATCCTTTCTAATTCATCCATGGTATGAACCCTCGATTTATAATAAAATTATTGTAACGGGCTTCACATAATTATTGAAGGTAAATCCAGGGGTTAGTGCTTTACGTGACATAAAATTAATAAAACTTGCAGCGTGTCCAGAAATCATCTTAACAAATGGAAAACTTTTTTATTTTTGACTTTACGGAAAAAAGTTAATCATCACAAAAAGTTCTGCTTATTGAGAAAATAACACTCGAATCAAAAATTCTGACCCAGCATATACCGGGTGTCAAAAAAAAAACGATAAATGCCGTAGAAGGAAAACTATCTTTGATTTTAATTCAAAAGAACAATAACGTAAGATACTGTCGCCCATGACTGAAAAGTAATCGAATATGAAATTTGACAAAGACAAAACACCTTTATGCTCATTCATTATGTACCTTTGAATTTTTAAAAAAGTGTTTAGAAATTCATGGTTTTTAAATAACATACTAGCAAAATAAACAACAATAAAATTTTATGAAATACTACACTAAGCTTCAACATGACCACCGTTTCTTTCTATACAAACTATTGTACGTCGTGAAAATTCCGCCAATGCATTTCTAACCATATAAGGGGAAATTTCTTGGACACATTCTCTGATAATTCTCTCTAAAAAATGGTCAGTGGCATAGATTTTTTTCTTTTAAGAATCCCCATGTGGAAATATCCGTGAAAAAATTCTGTCGCTCTTGCAGAGCACCGTCATGTTGGAACCAAAGTGTGTTTCTTATATCCAGTGGTAATCGATAAAAAAAATTTAAATATTTCCGTGTTCAAAAAGTTCACGTAATATACCAGTGATATTTTCTCGAAAAAGAACAATCCTACATTTTGCTCTTAAAAACACCACATCCATTCATTCTCATCACTCCACCACCTACAGTTTTGAGAGCACGCCACTCCATTTGAGGCGAACGTGGCCTCATCTGAAAATAATATTTCTCTTGCAAAAAATGCGTCATCTTCCTTACCTTGAAACTAACTGCAAAACAGAAATCGTGAATCAAAATCTCTCGGCTGCAGTTTGTGAAGAAATTTTGGTTTGTATGGGTGAAAATGATTTTTCCTTAAAATAACTTGGGCCGTGGATTTTGTAACAGGTCGTGAAACAGTGAAACAGTTTCTCATTGAGATTTTTGGATTTTCCACGACCATTTGCAAAAACTCTAATTGGGTATCTTCGTCCGTCCGCCAAACCTGGTGTTTGTCAGAAAATGTATTGCTTACAGATCCGACACGCATAGAAAATTAGTTTTTGCAACTCTTGTAAAATTGCATAAATGGCGATAACGATACTTGACCTGGACAGGGATGATATTCCTTTTAATAAAATATTCAAAGTAATTCTAAACATTTAGCTGCTAACAAGAATGCTTCTTATGATAGGGCGCAAGGCCCTGGGGCAAAATTCCTGAGGGGTGCCTTCCATTGCTCCTAATTGTCCCATTTTTTTTGCAAACCCTCCTGCTGTCGACGGTTTTTCTGCCAACGGTCGACCTGTTTTTTAGAACGCTTCCCTTATCATTAACTACTATTGCTTATGGACTTTTTAATAATAAATTGGGCGATCTGGAAGCTCTTATGTTACGTTGGAAAGCATTTAAACATACAGCAAAAGCAAAACCATTGTTCGCAAGAGCCCTAATCTATACTAATATATAAAAGAGTAAATTGACTCATTGACTCACTCATTCATCAATGCCCAGCCAAGACTACTAATGCTAAAAAGTTGAAATTTTGCACACAGCTTTCTTTTACGCCGTAGACGCCCACTAAGAAAGGATTTTTCAAAACTCATCCTCTAAGGGGGTAAAAGCAACCCCTAAAAATTAAATTATTTTTTATTTTTAAAACTACTAAGATTTAAGGAAAACGCCAAAACTTGTCAATTTTAGTTTATTTTTTTACATAAGACTACTTTTTTTCGTGTTGGAATTTTACCCCAAGGGGGTAAAAAACACACCCCTATCACTGATTTAACAAGGCCCAGCCGTAACTATCAAAGATTGAAAGTTGAAATTTTGCATACAGCTTTAATTTAGGCCCCAGACGTCCAAGAAGAAAGGATATTGCAAAAGTCACCCTCCAAGAGGGTAAGACCAACCCCTAAAAATTAAATAATTTTTCAAGCCAATCAAACCGCATGACATAGAAAGCTAAATTTTGGCATATTACATATATATATATATATATATATATATATATATATATATATATATATATATATATATATATGTATATATATATATATATATATATATATATATATATATATATATATATATATATATATATATATATATATATATATATATATGTATATATATACAGGGTGTCCCACGACGAACTGCCGCGATCGATTATGGAAAAAGTATAAATAGCAAAGATCTGAAAATTTGGTAACATACTAATGTCAATGGGGGCAATTCGGCTAAAATATTTTCAAAATGGTGGCACTTCCGGTTGTACCGGAAGTAGATATCAACTTGCTTATTTTAAATGGAACACCCTATATATTATTTCATTTTCGGATTTTACGTAAAATTCTAATCGCATTTCATGTATAATCTCCTATACCTAACTCTAACCGTTTTTGACATATTTCAAATTTTATGCCAAAAATGACGTTTGCAGGCCGAAAAATAATTATCGATTTTTCCTACATGAATGTCTTTATGATTTAATTGGGGTTGGTTTCCTTGTGGAAGGGGATCTACTTTAGTAGACTGTGTTGATAATTTGGTAATAAATAAATACAGGGTGATCAAAAACTAACATTAAAAATGAAATTGAAAAAATCGTTAAAAGTCATTTTTTTCAAATGGAAGCCCCCTATTTTAATAATTTTACCCTACTCAGCATTAAAAATAAGCGTAACTTTGTATAAGGTTGTCTATTCCGAAAATCGATAGTTTTAGAAAAAATGGCAGTTTAACATTTTTCTATTGTAAAAATCATATACGGTTTTCAAGTTTTGTTATTAGTTGGCCATGACCGCGACGCGCGGCCAAAAAAAACACTCGAGCACTACAGAAATGTCATTATTTCGTGCCATTTGACAATTATTGATAATAATCATGCCAGGGCGATTAACGAAGATTATTTAAATTTGTTTATTATCTATGGGGAATGTAACAAAGTTTTATCAGGAACATGCGAGACATTTGCTGACAGATATCCAGATAAACAGGAACCGTCACGGAACAGTGTTAAACGAATAATGGAAAATTGCAAAAATTCAGGGAAACAACTTATTTTAATAAATGTTCAAAATTTCCACCATGAGCTTTCAACAGAATTCTATGGATTGAGCTCTTTGAGATTCCTGTTTGTAGAGCCACTTGTCTTAATGCTATCATAGGATATGCCGCAAAATATCCCAAAATTGCAATTTCGACATTTTCATCATTGAGAATGGGATTTCTTTTATGCATTTTTGCCTTAACAGTGCCAAAATTTTTGAAATTTTCCATTATTCGTTTAACACTGTTCCGTGACGGTTTCTGTTTATCTGGATATCTGTCAGCAAATGTCTCGCATGTTCTTGATAAAACTGTGTTACATTCCCCATAGATAATAAACAAATTTAAATAATCTTCGTTTGTATAATTTAATCGCCCTGGCATGATTATTATCAATAATTGTCAAATGGCAAGAAATAATGACATTTCTGTAGTGCTCGAGTGTTTTTTTTTGGCCATGACCGCGAGCATGGCCAACTAATAACAAAACTTGAAAACCGTATATGATTTTTACAATAGAAAAATGTTAAACTGCCATTTTTTCTAAAACTATCGATTTTCGGAATAGACAACCTTATACAAAGTTACCCTTATTTTTAATGCTGAGTAGGGTAAAATTATAAAAATAGGGGGCTTCCATTTGAAAAAAATGACTTTTAACGATTTATTCGATTTCATTTTTAATGTTAGTTTTTGATCACCCTGTATTTATTTATTACCAAATTATCAACACAGTCTACTAAAGTAGATCCCCTTCCACAAGGAAACCAACCCCAATTAAATCATAAAGGCATTCATGTAGGAAAAATCGATAATTATTTTTCGGCCTGCAAACGTCATTTTTGGCATAAAATTTGAAATATGTCAAAAACGGTTAGAGTTAGGTATAGGAGATTATACATGAAATGTGATTAGAATTTTACGCAAAATCCGAAAATGAAATAATATATAGGGTGTTCCATTTAAAATAAGCAAGTTGATATCTACTTCCGGTACAACCGGAAGTGTCACCATTTTGAAAATATTTTAGCCGAATTGCCCCCATTGACATTAGTATGTTACCAAATTTTCAGATCTTTGCTATTTATACTTTTTCCATAATCGATCGCGGCAGTTCGTCGTGGGACACCCTGTATATATATATATATATATATATATATATATATATATATATGTATATATATATATATATATATATATATATATATATATATATATATATATATATATATATATATATATAAATGCTAGAAACTAGCGCGGATCGATACATAAAAAAGAAAGAGGAGAATTATTGTGGGCATGTCCGCTAGCAATGAACAGACAAAATGAAAAGTTAGAATGGTAACCCGTACGACACGTGTTTCTGCTCATTGGCTTCATCAGGCCCACGTATGTGACCGTGCCTCTCAACATAAGTCGAGATGCACAACGTCACATACGCAGTTACGGGTGTAACCTTAAGAAAAGGGAAAAAAAATATTTAACGAGGACCACAAACAGGAGCCAGTACACCAATTTGTGGCTTCAGCCAAAAGACCCCTTTTTTGGGGGCAACAATTAGCGTCGCCGACGGAGGCAACTATAGCCAACTGCCGTGGTATCCTATAAGCCCAAGAGAAGAAAAACAAATGCTAGAAACTAGCGCGGATCGATACATAAAAAAGAAAGAGGAGAATTATTATACGGGTGTAACCACCCGTAACTGCGTATGTGACGTTGTGCATCTCGACTTATGTTGAGAGGCACGGTCACATACGTGGGCCTGATGAAGCCAATGAGCAGAAACACGTGTCGTACGGGTTACCATTCTAACTTTTCATTTTGTCTGTTCATTGCTAGCGGACATGCCCACAATAATTCTCCTCTTTCTTTTTTATGTATCGATCCGCGCTAGTTTCTAGCATTTGTTTTTCTTCTCTTGGGCTTATAGGATACCACGGCAGTTGGCTATAGTTGCCTCCGTCGGCGACGCTAATTGTTGCCCCCAAAAAAGGGGTCTTTTGGCTGAAGCCACAAATTGGTGTACTGGCTCCTGTTTGTGGTCCTCGTTAAATATTTTTTTTCCCTTTTCTTAAGGTTACACCCGTAACTGCGTATGTGACGTTGTGCATCTCGACTTATGTTGAGAGGCACGGTCACATACGTGGGCCTGATGAAGCCAATGAGCAGAAACACGTGTCGTACGGGTTACCATTCTAACTTTTCATTTTGTCTGTTCATTGCTAGCGGACATGCCCACAATAATTCTCCTCTTTCTTTTTTATGTATCGATCCGCGCTAGTTTCTAGCATTTGTTTTTCTTCTCTTGGGCTTATAGGATACCACGGCAGTTGGCTATAGTTGCCTCCGTCGGCGACGCTAATTGTTGCCCCCAAAAAAGGGGTCTTTTGGCTGAAGCCACAAATTGGTGTACTGGCTCCTGTTTGTGGTCCTCGTTAAATATTTTTTTTCCCTTTTCTTAAGGTTACACCCGTAACTGCGTATGTGACGTTGTGCATCTCGACTTATGTTGAGAGGCACGGTCACATACGTGGGCCTGATGAAGCCAATGAGCAGAAACACGTGTCGTACGGGTTACCATTCTAACTTTTCATTTTGTCTGTTCATTGCTAGCGGACATGCCCACAATAATTCTCCTCTTTCTTTTTTATGTATCGATCCGCGCTAGTTTCTAGCATTTGTTTTTCTTCTCTTGGGCTTATAGGATACCACGGCAGTTGGCTATAGTTGCCTCCGTCGGCGACGCTAATTGTTGCCCCCAAAAAAGGGGTCTTTTGGCTGAAGCCACAAATTGGTGTACTGGCTCCTGTTTGTGGTCCTCGTTAAATATTTTTTTTCCCTTTTCTTAAGGTTACACCCGTAACTGCGTATGTGACGTTGTGCATCTCGACTTATGTTGAGAGGCACGGTCACATACGTGGGCCTGATGAAGCCAATGAGCAGAAACACGTGTCGTACGGGTTACCATTCTAACTTTTCATTTTGTCTGTTCATTGCTAGCGGACATGCCCACAATAATTCTCCTCTTTCTTTTTTATATATATATATATATATATATATATATATATATATATATATATATATATATATATATATATATATATATATATATATATATATATATATATATATATAGATTATATGTTTATTTTAGGGTGTAGGGTTCCGATAAGAAGGGATTTTTTAAAACTCAAATTCCAAGGGGTTGAAACAACCCCTTAAAAATGAAAATAATTTTTATCTCAAAAAGTATTTGCTATTTAAAAAAACTGTAAAACACGTCGTATTTATTTTATTCTATTACAAACGACTACTTTTTCGTGTTGGAATTTTCCCCCAGGGGGGGGGGGGTGAAATCACACTTCTACCACTGAATAATCAATGCCCAGCCCTAACTACCGAAGATAAAAAGTTGAAATTTTGCATACAGCTTTAGTTTACTAAGAAAGGATACTGCAAAACTCATCCTCTAAGAGGGTAAACTCAGCCCAAAGAATTAAATCATTTTTTAGTTTAAAAACCACTGGGTTTTATGAAAAAGCCGAAACACCTCGATTTTATTTAATTTTTGTGTTGGAATACCCCTAAGGGGTTAGATCTCCTAAACCCTCCGTCCGTTTTGAAATTTGGCATGCAGGTTTGCATTGCGGTATTGGTGCAAAATAGTAGCGGGTGTTATGCAAGTCTCTTGCCAAGGGGCTAAAGTCATTTCCACAAAAAATTAAAATATTTTTCATACCAAAAGGGCAGATTGTATTGACAAACGCCGGACCGTGTCGATTTTATTTATTTTTTAGATGAGAACCAATTTTTGTGTGTTGTAATTTAAGGTGATAAAAAAAATTAAAATTGGATTACAACTTTTGATTTTTTTTTCTTAAACGTGTAGAATACACTCCTAGAATTTGGCGCGTTCCTCCCGACTCACCCTGTATATTCTAAAAATATATTTCATGTTTAAAACACGCTGGCGAAGCCCGCGGGTACCAGCTAGTTATCTCATAAAGTATTAATAAATGTTATAAACAGCAATTTTAGCCTGCGTTTTTTCTTAGAAACCTATTTCGAAACATGTTCTCAAAACGAGTCTATAAAAGCTGCATATAAGACTCGAGCCGCAAGCGTATTTCTTCTAGTTTTATCAGTATTTTACTAAAAAATCACATTTCATCATTGTCTAGAGTCTAGACCAAAGTATTAAGTTTTGTTTGCTAAAGTTGTCTGGCTACAAATTTTTTTACTTTATTTTTCATACAGTGACCGGCAAAAAGTTCGCAACATATGGGAAAAATTTTTATTAGGTGAGTATTGGAAAAACTTTTTCGGGGGATCGGTTCTGCATGTCCGATAACCTAAAAATCGATTTTGACATACGTCACGTGACCACTGGTATAGCGTCAAATTAAAAAAAAAATTGTTAATTTACAAAAAGTGAGGTTAGTTGACGAGATATCAAAAAAAGTTATTTGAAAAAATTGCTTAGAATTAAATTCTAGGTCCTTGTGCAAAATTTTAAGATTTTATTTAAAAAAATTGGAAAACTCAATTTTTTTAAATATTTTTTTATCGATTTACAAATTTCCAGTTTTTTTCGTTTAGATAGCTTGGCTAATGTAAAGCCCATGTATCTGGATGAAAATAAACGAATGTAGTAGTTTTTTCTACAATTGACAGGACAAAATTAAAAAAAACAGGGTTTCGCCGGACGCTAGCTGTTGCAATGATTTGTATCTAGCAGCAGTGTCAAAATTTTAGAGACATATCAATGAGATTACATTGAGAAAACCTTAATCGTCTTAAATATATCTGAAGTTCGACTTTTTGTAAAGTTAAGGGGAGTAAAATAGATAATAAACAAAAAATTACCTGTGTATTTAATCGAAATTTCATAAACGAAAACCAATGTAAGAAAAACTTAAAAGTAGTCAAATTCTGTACTAACAACATAAAAAATCATTGTTTTTCCTTGGGTGCACAAAATTTAAAACTCAGTATGACCACCATTTCTCTCCATACATACTATTGTTCTCGAGCGCAACTCTCGATTAACATTTTGGAGCATTTTACGATTTATTTGCAATACACAATTTATAATGACATTCTCTAGATTTTGTATATTCCTAAAGGGTCGATGTTTAGGTATCCCCACATAAAGAAATCTAACGGAGTCAGATCTGGTGATCTCGCAGGCCACGGATTTTCAGAAAACCGTCCTATCCACTGGTTTCCAAATTCTTGATCCAGCCATCTCTTCACCTCATTTGTGGAATGAATGCTAGCTCCGTCTTGTTGAAAGTATAAATTTCTTCTTTCGGCTAATGACAAATTGTCTAAAAAGTCAGATATCTCAGTTTGTAGAAATTCTAAATATCGTTCTGAATTTAAATTGTCTCTAAAGAAAAAAGGTCCCACTATTCTGAGGTTGAAAATTCCGCACCACACATTAACCCTAAAACTATATTGATCTTTACTCTGAATTACAAAGTCTGGGTTTTCGGTGGCCCACCATCTACAGTTTTGTGAACTGACGGTTCCGTTAGAGGTAAATGTAGCTTCATCCGAGAAAAGAACGTTCTTTGGGAAATTAAAATCTTCCTCAATCATACCCTGGAACCAGGCACAAAAATCGAAGCGGGCGTCATAATCCCTATCTTTTAATACTTGTACAAATTTAGGTTTGTACGGATGAAATTTGTTTCTTTTTAATATCCTCCGCACAGATCTTTCGTGAATGTTAGTGATCTCCGATATTTGACTAACTGCTAATTGGGGTGTTTCTGTGATCGACAAACACACATCCAGAGAACCTTCGTCACCTGTTACCGGTTTTTCATGGGAAACTTTATACTGATTTTCTACCGATCCCGTTTCTTTAAATTTATTGACTAGACGAGATACTGTGGAATAATGGAGGGATTTATCGGGGTGCCTCTCATTAAAAATTGCTGCTGTTTCTCTATGGCTTTTGTAATTATCTCCAGAAATTAAAATAATTTCTATCTTTTCCTGAAGAAGTAGTGTGGGTGCCATTTTAAGGAATAAAATATTAATAAACTTATGTAAAATATCAAACTTAGTAAGATGCGAGACATAAACCAATGACATAAGTTGAAATCAAACAAATTATAATTTGTTTGACATTTTTCTGTTGTTTTTAACCTACTAGATTATTTGGTTGTTTTAATTTCAGAGCCTGCTTTGGTAGTTTTAAGTACAACTAAATAGACCTGGTTGTTAAATTTATGTGCGAAAAATCTTAATAAAATCTTGATACAGTCATTTCATTAGATTCAAACCATTGCAACAGCGAGCGTCCGGCGAACACCTATTTTTTCGATTTTGTCCTGTCAATTGTAGAATTGTAGATCTGACTCCGTTAGATTTTTTTATGTGGGGATACCTAAAGAACCCTGTGTACAAACATCGACCCTTTAGGAATATACAAAATTTAGAGAATGTCATTATAAATTGTGTATTGCAAATAAATCGTAAAATGCTCCGAAATGTTAATCGAGAGTTGCGCTCGAGAACAACAGTATGTATGGAGAGAAATGGTGGTCATACTGAGTTTTAAATTTTGTGCACCCAAGGAAAAACAATGATTTTTTGTGTTGTTAGTACAGAATTTGACTACTTTTAAGTTTTTCTTACATTGGTTTTCGTTTATAAAATTTCGATTAAATAAACAGGTAATTTTTTGTTTATTATCTATTTTAATCCCCTTAACTTTACAAAAAGTCGAACTTCAGATATATTTAAGACGATTAAGGTTTTCTCAATGTAATCTCATTGAAATGTCTCTAAAATTTTGACACTGCTGCTAGATACAAATCATTGCAACAGCTAGCGTCCGGCGAAACCCTGTTTTTTTTAATTTTGTCCTGTCAATTGTAGAAAAAACTACTACATTCGTTTATTTTCATCCAGATACATGAGCTTTACATTAGCCAAGCTATCTAAACGAAAAAAACCGGAAATTTGTAAATCGATAAAAAAATATTTAAAAAAAATTGAGTTTTCCAATTTTTTTAAATAAAATCTTAAAATTTTGCACAAGAACCTAGAATTTAATTCCAAGCAATTTTTTCAAATAACTTTTTTTGATATCTCGTCAACTAACCTCACTTTTTGTAAATTAACAATTTTTTTTTTAATTTGACGCTATACCAGTGGTCACGTGACGTATGTCAAAATCGATTTTTAGGTTATCGGACATGCAGAACCGATCCCCTGGGAAAGTTTTTCCGATACTCTCCTAATACAAATTTTTCCCATATGTTGCGAACTTTTTGCCGGTCACTGTATAATCTATGACGCTTTGGAAATATTTTTCTCTGAACCGACAGGGTAAAATAAAGTTTTATTGTTGTTATCCCAAGATAACAATTGGAAATGATGGTAAAATATAAATATTTTACCACAATGTGGCAATCTTCCAAATTAGTGTCAAATTTTAATTTATAATTTTATATAAATCCAGCGGTGACCATAAAAATACCTACATTAAGATTTTTACAATAAAATAAAATTATCTATCTATAACATCTTTTACAACACCTACATTTTCTTAAAATTAAGTAACAGTTTTAATTGACGTTTATAGTCCTCTTTGGCAATGATATTAATATAAGTGCTGTCACATTAAAATTGTCCAATAGGGAATATGCATAAAACCCAAATACATCTGAAATATTTTTTCATATTCTCTACATAAATTAAATGTTAATGGCGGTTGCTGCTGTCCATTTATTTTGGTCTTTATTAACAAAAAAAAGGATCTTCTACTGCAAATTTTCGGGCGAATTTCGAAACTTGTAAAACGTGATCCCATTGGCTGAGTCGTCAAAAGTGTTTTTATGGCTCATAATAAGTACATGGCGACTTCGAGTGTTGTAGGGTCATCGAAAAATCAATAAAAATGCCATTTAATGCGTAACTCATCTAATGAAATATCCCTGAACTTAAAGTGGAAGGTTCCTAAAATCTTATTAATTTATATTTCAAGCCGAAATCGGTCCAGGAACCTTTCAATCTTGCAACAAAACTGGCATTTTTGCGAAATTTTGACACATCATATCTTAATAATTTGGGGTAAATAAACTGCAATTCTTTGTTTTCATGGGAATTTTCGAAATTTCAAAAATTTTCAAATTTTGCTTTTGCATGTCCCCGATGCAAATAAACCTATTTATTTATAACTTTAGAAAAATGAGAGCTGGCCATTTGGTTTCAACCAGAGCCATTAATCCAAAAAAAAAACAAACAAACATTTATAACTTTAACGAAAAAATAAGTATATAAGATCTAAATTAGTGGGAGGTATTCTTAGATAATTAGCAGCTAGAATACCTCAAAAAGAATCACTAAATAAGGAAAATACCGTGAAATAATGTCGGTTAAAAATAGGATTGTCGGAAAAAATCAAGAAAATTCTATTTTTTTCCCTAAATCCGCTCCTGGATGACCCATTAGGTATTCATTTTAAATTGTGATTATCCCTAAGACAGTTTTGAAAAATTTGGAAAAACTTATACAGGAAGAAATACAGAGTGATTCAAATATTCAGATGTCGAGGGCAAAAAAAAGTAAAAAAAAAAAGAAATTTAATCGGCGATTGCTCCCTTCCTATTAAGAATGAAGAAACTAAAAAATATGGATGCCATGCAATTCGACAAGCTCTTTCCGACGACGTATATGGGATTTTAATTTGAACCATTTTGGCCCCACAAAAAATTAAAAACCGTGAAATATTTGGATAAAAAATCGAAATTTCCAGTTTTTTCCAAATATATCAATTTTCCAGTGATTTTAGGTTCAAGTAAAAGTATTGCAAAAAGACTGCAATTGCAATAAAAAAATATGTGCATATTCGTTATTAGTTTAATTCTTAATTAAATTGTTTGTGCAACCGGGAGTTAAACTTTTTAACCATTTATGTCACAGAGTGCACTCCAAAGACCTCAAGAACTTAGACCCGAATCGCTATAAAACTCAAAAATATAGAAAAATAGAGAAAATTGACTGACTTCATCAGTACTTCTTGAGGGCCAAGGTAGTAAACGAATATTGTTTTCCCGCACCCAATAAATCCTTCTTGTCGTGTGGACAAGGCAGTTGTCATGTTTATAAATAAAATTTCTTTGAGAGAAAATATTGTTCAGTGAAGGCTGCATAACGTTTTCTAATATATCTATACCGGGTGTCAACGAGATCACTTTCCGGCTGCCATTTCTTTAGTATTTTATCGAACAAGATGAAACTTGGCAGAAGTCATAGGCTAATAAAAAGTCACTTTTCTAGGTACTTGTCAAATTTCGATGACTTCCGGTTTAGCCGGAAGTGACACCAACTTTAGATTTTCAAATGAGACGCCCTGTATATTTCTTGATTTTTGGCATCTAGAGATCATTCTACGTACAACTGTATTATTTTTATTACTTTCTGTGTCAATTTACCATTTGTAAAACAAATTTTTTGTTTTAATCTAGAGTGCCATGACCCACCTTAAATCGTTCTAATAGACGTGTACATCTGCACAAAAATACCTACACAATTTTATCACCTTTCATTTGTCTTGCCAGAGCGTTCAAAGTTGATTAAATCACTTTTTTGATAATAACTTAAAAAAATTAAATACAACTATAACACTTTCATAGTATAGTTAGATGTAGTTTTTTATTACGAATCCAACGGTGCATCACAACATCAAAATTCTCTTGGATTTTCTAAAGAATACTGCATTTTATTGCCATAGCCATTTGTTATGGTTTGATCAAACATGTAACTGCACGACGATCAAATATTATATCCAGTTAGCCATGACAAACAATTAAATAATTATAGCTGTTTAAAAAATAACGGAATGAAGCCTCAAAATATTGTTAAATTTGCCATGGAAGACAATTGAATTCAGGATAAAGGATCGAATTTTACAAATTAGTAAACAATTATTTTGTCTGGTGTTTAATATTATGTTTCTGGTTTGTGGCGCATTGTTTACAGCCACCCATTATTATTATTCAGTTTTGTCATGGCTAAGTGGATATAATATTTGATCGTCGTGCAGTTGCATGTTTGATCAAACCATATAAAATGGCTATTGCAATAAAATGTAGTTTTCTTTAGAAAATCCAAGAGCATTTTGATGTTGTGATGCACCGTTGGATTCGTAATAAAAAACTACATCTAACTATACTATGAAAGTGTTATAGTTGTATTTAATTTTTTTAAGTTTATATCAAAAAAGTGATTTAATCAACTTTGAACGCTCTGGCAAGACAAATGAAAGGTGATAAAATTGTGTAGGTATTTTTGTGCAGATGTACACGTCTATTAGAACGATTTAAGGTGGGTCATGGCACTCTAGATTAAAACAAAAAATTTGTTTTAAAACTGGTAAATTGACACAAAAAGTAATGAAAATAATACAGTTGTACGTAAAATGATCTCTAGATTCCAAAAATCGAGAAATATACAGGGTGTCTCATTTGAAAATCTAAAGTTGGTGTCACTTCCGGCTAAACCGGAAGTCGTCGAAATTTGACAAGTACCTAGAAAAGTGACTTTTTATTAGCCTATGACTCCTGCCAAGTTTCATCTTGTTCGATAAAATACTAAAGAAATGGCAGCCGGAAAGTGATCTCGTTGGCACCCGGTATATTCGCTGTAAATCTACCAGTAATGCGATGACAAAGTTCAAGCCCTTCAGTTCATTTATCCCCATACATTAACTGATAATCTACAACTTGTTTTAACCCTTTGTGTGTATTTTTCTTCAAATCTGGTATTTGCAGGTTGGTAAACTCTTACCAGCCCACTGAAAGGTATTTTCATCCGTGAAAACAACATTTTCTCAATTCACCAACCCTTCTTGTAAATACTGTAAAGCAAATCCCACCTTCTGCCCTTTGTTGCCAGTAGTTAGAAATGATTTCTTAACAGCGGCACATTTTCTTAAATTAGATCTTTCTTTTACGCGACGTCTTGCTAACCTAACAGAATCAGGAAATCTAGTTTGTCTCTACGCCTCCATGGTTGTTTGGAATGGATGGTTCTCCAAAAAGTTACCAAGCTATTATCTTGTAGTTCATTTGATATCCTCTTCCTTCCACTTCCAGGCATTCTATTTAGAAAGCCGGTATTTTCCCATTTCTGCTTCAATTCTTGAAAGGAACTTTTTGGTAAACCGATTTCTTCGGATAGTCTCCTTATTGCGCGATCCTCTTCAAATAAGATTAACAAACATGCTCTTTGTTGTTGGTTTAATCTGTTTATTTTATCAAAATTTAAAGTGACAAATGTTTTTAAGATCTACTGACATTTATTATCACTCCACGACAACTTTTAGGAAAAATTCAAGTGATCTAAGGTATATAAAGTTAAATTACATTAGAAAAATTAATGTGTTCAGGCTTTTTCGTCCTTAACCCTACAGAGCTTGTTTGATACTTTTGAATAAAAAAAAATTACAGTTACTTGAAATGATTACTAATATGTAGGAAAAGCTCCTACCTAAAAATTCCCGTAGTTCTTCCAAAAGAAAATCCCAAAAATAGCCTAAAAATCAGGCTTCTAGACTATCCCCTTAATCTTCTAAACGTTTTTTATATTATATATTTCAATTCTTTTAATACCCGTACAGATTAGTGACCATTCCATTAAAAGGCTGTTAATAAATCAGTAGGCTGACTGTTTACTTTCTAAGATGACTGTAAAAATAGGAAACCTCTGAATGAAAATAAACTAAATAAGAAAGTCATTAAGGTCAATTGCATTTTAATGTGCATAAGTTGATGGAAAAATTATTGATCTAATAAACACAAACGCATAATCCATTGTATAATAATAAATGTCGTTAAAAGTTCTAAATAGTAATTCTGCCGTCATAACGAAGAGGGCAGTAAGTATATATGGAAACCCATATATACTTACTGCCCTCTTCGTTATGACGGCAGCAGTTGTAGGCCATATAAATTTTTGGAATATAAAATGTATTTTTATGTATCTGGCATAGTACCAAATATGTTTTTGTTTAAATGTCGGTAAAATAGTATATTCTTTTCTATGTCTGGTAACACTTTTAAAATTAACTTACTATATTTTCAAGGTGGTATTTTATTTTCGTTTTTTATGTGTTGTTTTCCCTTTGATTATTATTATATATTTTTGCTGACTCAACTTAACGAAAAGCAAATCTGACGTTCTTTAGAAATGGAAATTTAGCAAGAATAACAACGAATTTTTACATCAATCTGCGACACAGTTTTAAATTCACAGAAGAGGCCAATAACCGTCGACTAAGTATCATAAATATTATATCGAATTTTTTTTGTTTATATGAAAGCTAATATTGCCCAACTTTAGCAGCTATCCCAAGATGGATGTAATTTGTTTGCTACTATAAAGGTTTTAGCCATTTTTTCTTTACTTCTCTTTATTACTCCCCCACGAAAGCCCAGTCCCCAAATGTTATTGAGCGATAGAAGTATTATATAGGAACGGTTTTTAATAACGTGACCATATAATGTCAAAAAAACTTATCGCACTTCTAAGCCAAAAGAATCAGACCGTGTGATATTTTCTAAGACACACGCGTATTAAGGCGGCTTTGCATTCATGGCGCGAAGTCGCGGCAAGAATTATTGCGCAACGAATGCCTCTCTATCGCTCATGATTTTCACAGTTCAGTACGAGAGTTGGCGCGAAATGGATATCGAGGTAGCTGAGTTCAAGGAACTCAAAAACAAGATTATATTTGTCCACATCGTAAATAAATAAATTAAATAATGTTATTGTAGCAACTACCGTGCCACTAAACGCCACGTGGCTCACACCTTGCACTGAACAAACTCACTCTGGGCTGGTCTGTACGAGCGCCGCCGTGAGTATGGATGGTAGAGTTGATACAAACTAGTATTTTTCGGTAACAGGTACGTTACGTTCCAGTTCCAAGTTCATACCTGTTCCAAATACCTGTTATTTTTTACCTAGTACTTTACAAAGTACAAATTTGATCTGTGATTTATACAGACGGCGCGGCGTTCTGGTTCTGCGTTGATCGTTTTTTATTTTTTTGTGGGAAACGTGGACTTTGTTTTGATATGTCTATAATATTTAAATTGCTTCTTATACGTAACAACATATGGACGCACCCGGAATTTTGTCTCGGGGGTGGGGCGGGGGTGGAGGTGCTGAATAATGCAATTTGGTGGATTTCTTCAATTAGTAGTGCACTTTTTAAATTTTTGTGTCTAGGATGTTGGTCTGGGGGTGCTGCAGCCCTCCAGCCCCTCCCCTGGGTGCGCCACTGCTTAATAATACTAGTTATTACGTTACCATCCTTTTTGTCGTTTAAATTAAAAATATGTTTATTTCAAAAGACATGAATTTGATTACAACAGAAAATTTTATTGCACATATTATGCAACTAAAAAGATTATTAACCCTTTCACTGCCCGCAACGCGCCTAGCGCGTTTTGACTGGTTTCGGTAATGTGCCCTGAACGCGCCTGGCGCGTTTTGCGTCACTGAGCTTCTTATGGGATGAATAATATTTCGGCACTGCGGGAAATGTTTTACAATAGGCCTGGGCACAGCACGATTGTCATATTAAATGCCAAAAATTTTAAGTTTGTATTTTGTGAGGTTAGGTTGTGTGTAAAGTAACAGTAAAGGTTGTGTTTCTCAAGTTTATAAAAGGGGTGAGTAATTTTGAAATATATAAATAAAATATTAAAATATTTTATTTAAAATTATTTTAAGTATTTGTGTAACACAACGATATTACGGTAGGTAATTTCTCTATTTTGTCTTTTACGGATGTAATAGTCATTGGAACAGAAAAACGCGCCTAGCGCGGTCTGGGCACATGACGGAGTCAAACAAGATAAGGAGAGGAAAAAAACGGAGACAAACAAGATAAAAAAGGATTCAATTTTTTATTGTCCACGATGTTAAGGGGATCCTGGATTTTGCTTCACGCCATGTTTTCGACATTTTCACAATTATAAATAAAATACTTGTTTTATCTTTGTAATTAGTTGTAACAACGCACGTAGCGCGTTCGGGGCACATACTATAAAAATACTTTCAACAAAAAACGTCCTCAGGTGCCCAGAACGCGCAAGGCGCGTTGGTTTTTTTAAAATTAAAATTCAAATAAACGTTGTTTTTCTTCTTAAAATAAAGTATTTGAAGAAAGCTTCTTGTGTTATTTTACAAAAATAAGCAAGAAACCGAAAATTCCTTGCTGGGCACACAGGGTTACAAGCAATCTGAAGGTGGGCAGTGAAAGTGTTAAGTAACAAAATAAATTATTTACTGCTCTTGAATAATCAAATTAATTAAATTAATTTATTTCATGCTCTTTCCCGGCTATATATACTAATATAAGTATTAAAATAATTTATTCTGTACTTGATATCTTGTGAAAATATCAGAATTAGAAAATAACAGCTGAACAGCGTGACAGAGAAATACGTATAAATAACCGTACCTATTACTTTATACCAAATATCAAAATACTGAAAATACTCCAAATACCGCGGCAGATATCGGGACCGGCGGCGCTCGCTGCTCCGCTGCTTAACCAAGAGTATTTTACGTAAATAATACTTTACACGTATTTCCTCTGCTGAACGGCCGACGCGTGACTCTGACCCGATACTCCATCGAGGCCAAATATCGCGTTCGGGTAACATGAGTATTTAAATACGCCCCTAGTATTTTTGGTAAAATCGATAACTGTTACCTGTACCTACCCGTTATGCGGTCATACCTGTTACAAAATACGCGTTCCTAGTATTTTGTATCAACTCTAATGGATGGTATTTGCGTTCGCGTCGCGCTACTCCTTTGTCGCGGCTACAAAATACCGACACCGAATGGGGAACGAACGCAAGCAGAACGCGTGAATGGTGCGAAGACCATCCACACTCGCGTTCGCGGGTCTTCGCGCCATAAGTGTAGAGCCGCCTTTAAGATGGTGTTAAGGACGGCGAACAAATGCTAACAAATGAATTTGTTCGCTTAATGTATAGGCTATAAAATACTTTAAAACGAATTCGATAAAAAACTGATGACAATGTCTAAAGGCGCATATACATATAGCGAACGAATTCGCCAGAATTTGTTCAACATTTAACGAACCGAATACTTGATGTACTTGACCTGATTGCTTTTGCAAACATGAATGAACAAATGGTGATGAATGGAAATTTTTCCATTCCATGCTTACACAGAATAGAATTTAAATACGACAACCGCTTGACTGCGACCTCAGAATTTCGTAGAGATTATCAACGATTTCTTAGCGAATTCATTTAAAGGTGCTGTCAAACGATTGTCATATTTCGATTCTGTATGATCATGGAATGTAAAAATTTCTCATTCATTACAACTATTCCATTTGTAAGCAACATGATTGCCTTTGAAACCCAACCAGTGTTGAATTCAGGGGGTAGTCCGATAGCGACTATCCACTACACGCCCCCCCCCTCCCCCCAGGAGCAAACCACCAAGCACAACTTGAAAATGATTAGTCGAAATTTACAAAATTATACCAGTTTTTATTAATAATATCCCATATCATGTATGTATGTGTAACAAGAAAATTATTATATTATCGGCATTAATTCGACTCCCTTATTCCCTTTCGATTTGAAAAACAAGTTGTGTATTCACTCTAAATGTTTAGAACCGGCAATACTCATTTTGTCGCTCCAAGCAACAAACGAATCCCTCAGATAATGAAAAAAAGGCCAATGATTGCTAATGGGCACAGTGCACACTTTTTTTGGCTTCTTAGAATTTATGGTCAAAGTGGAGTGCAAAAATATTTCTTTGAAAGTTTTTAGGATACGGGAAATGCCCTAAAAATCGAGCTAAACTTTGGCGAATTTTGTCACACAGCCGAGAGATGTCATCATTTTCCTGCATTTTGATTCGTTCAACTTTTGCACTGTTGCCAAATCGTTCGTCATGAAAGCTCCTCTGCCTCAACATAAATGTAATACTTATTACGAAAAAAGTATTCCTAGGAAATAGAGGTAATTATAAAGAACAATGTGAGAATCAAAGCTGTTTTGTACCGTTTAACTTCACCTTCCGTATTTCAGCGCTAAAATATTCTGCATTTTAAGGTTAATATTCGTATATTATGTCCATAGTAACTTTTGGTAAATTGCCCGAATCAGCTTTTTTCAGAGTCTTGATCCATTTTTCACTGAATAAACTAATACTAATGGTGAAAACACTTATGCAAACGAATAAATTTTCTTTTAAAATCGACGAAAACACAAAACAAACACAGAGTTCACAAGGTTTGTTAGGTTATATTGTTTCACAACTGTCACCTTACTGACCCTACCTGACAGAAATGGTTTGTTTCACGCTTACATTCATTGCGGACTTCTCGATTCAAAGCCGATATCGGTGTTAAGCTATCCTTTTCTAATGAGTAATATTAAGGGCCTAAATCTTTGATTACCTCGGAACTTTCTTGAACTGATTATTGAAAGCTATGAAGCAGTTTGATATCGTCAGACCTTATGACAACAGCGCAAATCGATCTATTATTTTATTGGTGTTTGGTGTTTATTGTTGTATAGCGGGTTTTTTAAATCCTTTCCAATTCTCACTTTCAATATAATGCCGTAGACTTGTTTTAAAAATAATCTGATTTCATTTTGAAAATCTGCACCCTACCCACTACTGTTTTACTTGTAAATATTTAAATTCGGTTGCAACAGACTCATTGTAGCAAAAAAATTCAAAGTATTGGCCAGTATATTTTCTCAAATATCGCGTTGTTTGCTTCTTAGAACTGGCGGAATAGGTGAAGCCATCGACGTTGTGGGCACAGTATTTCATGGTTAAAAGCACGTTCCAGATGAATAACAATGTAGATATTTCGAAATAGTTCACATTGGTTTTATATCTAAAACAAAATTCAAAAGGATACAAATCTAAGAAACCGAAGATTTTTACTGGAACACAAATTAATGAATTTCTAAACAATACCCTCGATGAATCTTATTTATGTTCACGGCGTGTAATTAAAATGTTATTAAGTATATAATTTAACTGAAATTTGGTATTGGTTTGTAGGTTGCCGCAATATTTGGAATTGTGGGAGTGGTCGGGCTACTGAATTATGCCAGATGTCAATAGATGACATAAAAGATTTAGGAACGTCATTAATAATTAAAATAATCAAACATTACAAAACGTACCTACATAGGGATTCGCTCACCAACAGCAAAAGGTCGTCGCCTTTTTTATGGATACCGCAATGGAAAATGTATTAATCAAGCTGTGAGAAAAAACAGTTTTATAAGATACCTTTAATAATGGCTACTTTTCTTTGTCTCGAAAATCCTGAATTGTATACAGGGGATTCATTTCGAAGATCGTCAGCAACTCTCCTTGTGGAATCTGGAGGAGACCTGATAACACCAAAAAAGCATGGTGGTTGGAAGTGGATCGCCGAAACTTAAGTAGATGAAGCGCTATCACCAAGGAGATAAATAGCTAACAGAGGATTGGGAAAATGTAGGAGCACATCAGGTAAAGCCAATTTCCAAGCCAGTACATCAACAACAGCTGTGCCGGGCCTAGAAAATGTTGCTGATATTGAAAGAGTAGAAAATGTCATTGACATTGAAGAAACTTTCACTTCAGTAGAAACTTCCTCAAGTATTAATAAGGAAATGAAATTTGTGCAATGCACGTTTAACAACTGTTGTTTTAATGGTTTTTTTTTTCACAAAGGAAAAAATTCTTTCCTAGGGAAAAAATATTTTTTTTTCACATGGTAAGGAATGTTATATTTTTGCACCTCGAGAGGGGGAAAAGTCAAATATTTTTCCGGTCACAGATTTTTTTTTATAAAACCCGTTAGAGAGTAGAGTTTTGTACGTGAGACATTTCACATAATTAATCTATGAGTATCAGTAAATATACATTATACACGTAACATGGCTTTTAGAAAGGTATTGCAAAATTGTAATATAAAAATTTAAATTAAAATTAACAACCCTGTATACTCGATCAACGTTTATATCTTATTGGGACGACGGTAAATCATGATTCTTTAAAAGGTTTCCATTAAGAAATTGACAAGCCCTGGTGTAAAAGCCGGTTCGACGAACTAAATTATTAAACTTCATCAACTTAGAATTAAAAGAAAAAGCAATACAAAATTTAGGTCGGTTATTAATAAGAATTAAAGAAAAAATTAAGACAAAGGAGACAAGACGAATAAATAAATATAACAGCTTCTAATTTAAATATTATATCTAATAAATTGGCCGATGTGTTGTCATTTTGTACAAACTTTAACGTCTCATCCATTAGTAAAACTACAAAAACGTTTTAGGTATAATACAATGACAACATACACAGGGTGGCACCAAATATGAAATAGTTATTCAGCTTAACTAGATTGCAATCCCTGTCTTGCCTACAATCGTCCATCTAGTCAATATAAATGATATTATTCTTCAATTGGTCCATAAGGTCATTTAGTCACTGACCCACCTTATAATTTATATTCAATGATCCACCTAATAATTTATTTTTTAAAACCGAAACATAATTATCTTTTTTTTTTAAGTGCTCCGGGCTCGGCCATGTTTTAAATTGACTTTATAGGTTTAAGTATATGGAAATATAAAACTATATAAATGCATTTAAATTAAGAGAGAAACAAACATACGCGCTTTTGGAAGTTAAAAAGAGACTAATATATGACGAAATTGTCGTCGGCCCACCAATAATATCGCTTTCGTCGCGCGTGTGGCCCTCAACGCCGCCGGTTCGCGCAAGTTCTAGATCCATGTACCAAAGTATACATAGTGAGAGGTATTTTATTTCTGGAACAATTTTTAAGGGACAAAATTATAATATTTTTGAATATTGCTAGTTAGGTATAAAATAATAAAATAAAAACAATGTAGATCTTGCAAGATGTGATATTTTCGACCACTTCATCTTACTTTGTAGCAGAGAAATTTTTTTAAAAATATTTATTTGATTATTTATTAATATTAGTTAATGCTTTGTAGTATATTGGACTTGAAACAAGAAAATGCCCTTGGACTCGCAGTGGCAAAATTATTAAACTAAGCGATCGTTCTCATGAGTACTTGATAATATGTGGGAACGTCAGTTTTAAATAAGTCTGTACACAAGGCTAGCAGATATTAGCAGCTAAATTTATGATAGTTGTTTGGAAAAAGTCTTAGGTTTTGACATATGCAGTATAATATAACTTGACGCTCATTGAAGCTCAAAACTTATAGCCTGACGATTTATAAAGAACTTAAAAAATTAAGCAACCGTTTCTTCTGTAGGTGCTTCTCGAAAGAAATATTTATTTTGATATGTTAAAAAAATGGTCTAGTAATAGTTGTACCTTTAAAAAATATTTCTTTCTAAACTCTAAGTTACATGTGCTTTAAGAAATTGGCCTTGATTTCCAAAAAAAAAAAAATTAGTCTGGATGGCAAATATAATTTTTGCCGACTTCTCGTTCCAATCCTTCAACAGAAAAAGAAAAATTGGCAGGTTTTTATCGTATAATACCCTTTAGTTAATCAACTTAGAAAAGAAAAGCAAAATAAAAATGTATTGACAACTAGCAAAAATATACTTTTTTCCTTTGAAGTACCGGTGTGTGTCGTTAGCTTTCATTTAACCATTCATATTTGTATACCCTTTTTAGCATAACTTTGAAAATCGACATTTTATCAGTGTTGCCAAATGGCTATAGGAGTAAATAATACATTAATTTTATTAATACTGCATCGAATCGTAAACATTTGTCCTAACTCGCAAACCTATATCCAAAAGAAACATATACAGAGTGTCCGAAAAGCCTTAGTATGCGAAAATCTTTGCTACTAGTAAAGATAGAGACACCAAATTTTAGGTTTATCTTATTGGTTAATAAATCTACTTTTCTATGTATTTACCTTTTTCAACGCCCTTAAGGGGTGACGCTATTGAGTTGAGGTCAAAAATGGTTGATGCAACCCTATCGTGTGGTACCTCATTTTAAATGTCTCCAAAAAAGAAACATTTTACTGCAAACCCAAGGTTCGTATCTTAATTCGTTTTTAAATGGCAAGCCTATAAAAATTAAAAATCGTGAAAAAAAATTACAAATTTCAGTACCATTATAGATTAGGAAAGTTAGATTAGAGTCGAAATGAGCCAAAAATTATACAATGGATGAAACCAAATGGAATGGGTCCCCAAAGGTGTCCAGATGAATGTATGAAACTATTTATAAAAAGATCTTGTTGCTAATTTTTTTTAATAACAATTTATTGCAAAAAAGAATTTGTCTTTGTCTTTTTTCGGTTTTTCCGTCATACCTTAGTTATTTATTAAAATAGTGGTACGCCATTTACACCATCGGAAAGGTGAGAAAATTTTATACATTTTTGGTGCTGAGCACTTTTGTCTACAATCAATAGATTCGTCAGTATTTAGTAAGCAAAAGCCACTCAAAAAGTGATCCTTTGATCAATTAAAGATATTTGAATACATCAAAATTTCACGTATAAATAATCGCCAAGAAAATCATTTAGTTATATTTTGAAACTATTTAGAATGTTTAAATTTCCGGTGTTCTTGTTTAAGTTTGAAATTTTCCACTTTGTTAATTCAAGCTCTGTATTTATCGACAAATTTTAAAAAATTAAAAAGTAAGTATTGTTATCTTTTCCTGGGGCCACTATCTACGAATTCTGTGAGGGGTGTATCCATAGGCTTCCTATCTTTTTTATTACGGCAAATTTTTAGTTGTCTGTTTTACGAAAAATGCATTATTTTTTGTAATTTTTCAATTTTAGAAATAATACAGTAGTTATCAGTGAGGTAAAACATTTACTTTCAGATGGTGTGATTGGTTTTACAAAAGTTGTAGATAAATATGTCTTCTATTGACATTTAACCATAGATATGATCGTTCTTGCATACATTTTCATAAATTTTGATTTTTTTTTCGAAGAAAACGTGTTTCTATATGTCACATTTAAACAAGAATACCGGCAACCCAAAAGCTTGAAATACTTTGAAAATATGATTAATTCATTATCTTGGCGATTATTTATACGTGCTATTTTGTTTTATCCAAATATCTTTAATTGGTAAAAAGTTATGAGTTTGTTTACAACGCGCGACGCTTATGCGTATATACCGCTGCGCTAGTTGTTTATTTAATAAATACTAAAGAATCTATTGGTCGTAGAAAAAAGTGCTTAGTAGCGGAATTGTGTAAAATTTTCCCATCTTTCCGATGGTTTCGACGGCGCTCCGCTATTTTAACACGTTAAGCGCCCTGAGGTACAACCCGCGTGTCGCACCTCATTGTGCTGTTTGGGCTCCGAGACACACTTGCTAGGTCACATTGCTGGCAGTTCTATTTTTCATTGTAACAACCAATGTGTCCCGCTGATGTAGTTTGCTTATGGAAATTGAAAAAGCGTGGCCCAGAAAACCGCGCCTTGCTATTGGTCCGTAAAATTTTAGTTCGGTTTTATTTTTTTTGTGGTATATTTTTTTAATTCTATGTTTTGAGCACTATTAGTAAAATAAAACCTATTAGAGTGTTATATTATCATTTTATTACTCCAAATAATAACAATAATAACGTGCGAATATGGTGAATACTTCCCAACAATGGAAACGTCAAAAATACCATAGAAGATCTCTACCGTTTTATAAACAAAATGCAGATTCTGCGACTAAGAACTAATAAAAAAGCTAAAATGCTAAGTAACGTATATCCTTTAAGGCGGCTACAGACGGCATGACAAGCCTTGGCCAGCGTTTCAACCAGTGTTTGTAGAGACATTGGTCTTTGCTTGATGTTCGCGCACCGACAACCGTACACACGACATGTTTTATCTTTGCCAGTGTTTTCGAGGCAAGTGAAAGCGAATCTCTACAAGACAGACGAACTGGAGTCCGATGATGAACTGATAGCAGCGTCTGCTCTACTTTTAAGTTCAGCTGCATTATTTTTATCAGAAACTATTAAAAAAAGAAAAAAACGCAGGTGGTGAACTAATTCGCTTTATCTAAGTAGGACAACGTAGGTTAACTAAATAATATTTAAATGAACATTCACACTACAAATAATTTTTTAGGTACAATAAGTGGTTCACTTGGCGATTTGACAAAGGAGGCATCTCTAAAGTTCATTAACTTCTGCAGAATGTCTGCAAGTGATTTTGAATACGTGTGTACGGCGATCAAGCCCACTGGCGAGCTTCAACAAGTCCCTTTGATGTGTGTCGAAATTACCGCTTACTAGGCGAACCCTGGCCAGCGCCAACGTTGGCTTTGCTTTGCCATATGTTTTGCATCCACACGATGCGCCAACGTTTTAACGAGCGGCATTGGCCAGGGCTTGCCATGCCGTCTGTAGCCGCCTTTATAGAAATAAACAAGTAATTACGACGTGGCTGGATGCCGGACAGGCAAGAGACCATGGGGATCCTCGAACAGAACAGAAGTAATTACGAAAAGAAATTATGCTGATCTTTTTTGGAATGATGATCTACAAAAAAGCATGGAACACAATAAACTTTGTTACAACCAGAACATTTCCATTTCGAACGCGATGCCTTACATAGTGCAATTTTACGCCCCTCTTTTTCTTTTAGATTACGATAACATACTACACAACGTAACAACGACAAACAAGTCGATACATGGTGAGACAGGACTTGTGTCGCGTGGCCCTAGAATGAATATTCGGTTTATTGGGCCGCGCGACATACAAGGAGTACCTCAAAAAAAAAAAGATGAAAAAATCAAAAAATAAAAGGAATTTAGAAAAAAGTCGACTGTAGTTACTAAACTAATGTTAGAAAGAAGCGAATTTGACAATAAAAAAAAGTTGGCCATTTGGACCAGATTTTCAGATTCTGTGGTGGCGCTTAACGTGTTAATAAATAACTGAGATATGACGGAAAACCCGAAAAAAGACATGAAAAAAAAGCGACTTTTTTGCAATAAATTATTAAGGAAAAAAAAATAGCAACAAAATATTTTTACAAAGAGTCTTGTACGTTCATTTGGACACCTTTAGGGACCCATTCCAATTAGTTTCATCCATTGTATAATTTTTCTGCTTATTTGGACTCTCCAGATCTAACTTGCCTCTTCTATTATTTCTCTTATTACTTTAAAAATTATTCAGAATGACCACCATGAACTTCTTGGCAGTAATGATGTCGATTTTGGAACTCTGCCAAGAAGTCACACCTGCCATTCTCGAAAATGTGAAGAGTGAGGTCCAAAATCGACTTTATTACTGCCAAGAAGTTCATGGTAGTCATTTTGAACAAAGTTATAAGAGAAATAAAGGTATTTAAATTCTTATTTGTTTCTGACGATTTTTAATTTTTAAAGGCTTGTCGTTCAAAAATGGATTAAGATACAGACCTCGGGTTTGCCGTAAAATATTTATTTTTTGAAGACTTTTAAAATGTGTTACCACACGCATAGGGTTGCATTTAAAACTTCTGACCTTAACTCCCTAGCGTCACCCCTCACGGGAGTTGAAAAAGTTAAATTACATAAAAAAGTAGATTTATTAACCAATAAGATATCCCTAAAATTTGGTATCTCTTTACGAATAGGAAATATATTTGCCCATACTAAGACTTGTCGGATACCCCGTATATGTATATCCACAGAATGATCTGAGCAAATCAGGTAGACTAGTAACACTGTAAGTTAAACACCGCAACGTCACAACTCGACCACGGGAGTAATTTCTCGGCTGATGACAGCGTTAGAGTCAAAATCAATCATGTAAAGTACAATGACGATGGTACCGGCGCGGCGGAGAGATTGTTGCGACGCCGTCTCTCTCGAACCTTGTCTGACTTCATTAAAAACCAGTGTTAACTAAAAGTTTTCCCTCCGCCAGCACCAACGTCATTTTGACTCTAGTCGTCTACTCAGTTAGTGTGAAGCACTACGTAGATATTTTCGTCTCTCGAGGATGTGCTATCGCAAAATAAGGCGATAGTTCAGGCTCCAGTTCAGTAGCAATGAACGGAATGTGTTATTTATATTTAATTTACAACACCAACCAAAGTAAATGACGAATAAAGTATAGCATTCCCTGAATATGTTTTATCGTGATAAAAGCTATCTGCACAACCACGCCATACATTCTAATCTTGTTTTGATAAAATATTAATCGTAAGACATCTTTACACAATGTAGTAGGTTGATGCGTGGGCCAACTAAACAAATTGTATTAAGCGAGTGGGTGAAAATTTTAAATAAATGCGTTGACTTCCCTAAATGTACTTAGTAGTGGGTGTTGTTATTTGATCTGCTTTCTGAGAAAATCATACTTATTTATTACAACATGAAATAGCATAATAAAGAGCGGCTTAAATCTGGATAAATCTAAAATTACCTGAAGAGAGAAGTACCCTTAGTTTCTATTTTAGGGCAAAATGTAAAAAGAAAATGATACTTAGAATGAAAAATTAAGTCTAAGTTTAGATTTACGGCCTCCTATTAAAAAAAAAGTTAAAAAATTTATTTGAAATAAAAGACAAACTATGTCTGATTTCCACATTTATTTTCTTATTCTCCGACGCGTTTCGCTACACTGTAGCTTTATCGAGGAGTTACAACTGAATGAAAATGTAAACCAACTAAATATTTATACAAACTATAGTTTGTATAAATATTTAGTTGGTTTACATTTTCATTCAGTTGTAACTCCTCGATAAAGCTACAGTGTAGCGAAACGCGTCGGAGAATAAGAAAATAAATGTGGAAATCAGACATAGTTTGTCTTTTATTTCAAATAAATTTTGTAATGAATTTCCATCAAGTAGAAGCCAGCACCATTCAAAAAAAAAAAAAAGTTACGTAACATGCCTTAATATTATTTGTTAAATACAGTCAACTTCGGATATAACGACCTCCGCATATAACGAACCACCGGTTATTACGAACAAAAATTATGGTCCGGCCAAAGCGCCATAAGAATGTATGTATTTTTTGTTCGTTTATAACGAACCCGGCTATAACGAACTATCGGCTATAGCGAACCCTATTTTGATTAGTTTTTGCTTGTGGAAGTTCGGTTATAACGAACTGTCGAAATTTGACGTACGTATCACTTCCATATTCGTAAAGTAACGGCCGAGAATAGCAACCATAGAGAAGCGACAAAGGCAATACAAGATTTCACAGGGCATGTGCGACGATAATGTGGACTTCTGTCTATACCGCATATATCTTTCTCCGTTCAATATTGTGGATACGTGTCTGCCCAAGGTCAGCAAAACTGGTTACCCTAAATATCAAAGGCACCGACACGTTTTGTCGCTTCTCTATGGTTGGTATTCTCGGATAACGGGTCGAGTAGCGACCTGTCAGGCGCCATTTCAATTTGTAGTTTAATTTCGGCAATAGGCGAGGGAATATTGTTCTAGCATAGAGCAGAGCGCTTCAAAATTCGGCAAGCGAAAGTTTATAAACACTTGCAGAAAAAGTTGACATAATTACAAAACTGCAAAATGGGGTTATAAATGCCAAAATCTGTAGGGACTATCAGTTGCAAAAGTCAAAGACTATTAATATTCGTAAATTTTAATAATAATAATTTTGACAAGAGTGTTGATTGAGCCAGGTGATTGCTTACAAATTAAAATTGAAGAACATGTACTAGAAAAGAGAAAAAATTTCAAATTACTGATTTTGTATAAATTATACAAATATGTATGTTTAATAAGTACATAATTTTAAAATACTATTATGTATTGATTATAATAAACGACTCATAAAAAGTACCTATACATATGAATGTACATAGTACATATTTGTTTTATTCTCTGCACTTCGGATATAACGAACGCCCTGCTATAACGAACTGTTTAAAGATCCCCTTGGTGGTTCGTTATATCCGAAGTTGACTGTATATGAAAAATTACATTATGCAACCTAAACTACTAAACAATTTATTATCAATAAAAAATGAATAACCTTTTTGCATTATTCTCTATTTTGCAAAAATTTGGTAAAAATCGTTTAATCAAAGGCCACGAGTCTAAACTAGATATAATTTTTAATTTTAAGTAATAATAATACATTTAGTATATTTTGCCCTAAAATAGTAATTTTGAGAAAATTTTAATTTTTTAGTCGCTTATTATTATACTATCCCAAATTTTAATATGTTAATATTATATTTCTTAGACAGCAGAACTTTTTATAAGAATTAACTTTTTTTCATAAAATTACTACCTAATAAAAAAGCTGTCTATTTGTAAAGAACAAACCGGAACTAACCAAAAGTTGTTCGGTGTCGCAAAATGTAGATTTATGCACTATACAAATTACATTTCTTCGCCGCAAAAACTAAAAAATTATGAGGGTGATCCACCTTTGAGACTCACCCGGCATTTATGTCTGTATAGGACCATTTATTTCTTTGTGATATTTTTTTAAAGAACGATAATAAATTAATTTCTCCACAACCATTTAAGAATGTAGAAATTCCGAAATCATTTTTAATAATAGAACATATACATTCTTACTCTTGAGTTAGAATATTTATTCTGAAACATTTACTTCTTATGTGTTTCGCATGTATTTTCATTCCATAACAAGGTACGGTATGAATATTCTGTAATCGAACCAAACGACATAGATAGCCGTGGATTTCAAAATTGTCAGTGACAGATGCAAATGGTGGCGGTGTCATAATTTTTGTCAGCAAAAGCTTCAATTTAAATGAAATAATGAGTGAAAAATCGAATGAATCAGATATAGAATGTGACAGTACTCCACCTGAAATAACAAATTAATGGCTGTGGAGAAAATATAGTCTGTTACTCAGTTAGAATGAAGAAACTCAATACTCGTGGTTCCTCACGCTCGCTAGCGCTCGCGTTCGGAATTTTCCACTCGTATAGAGTTTTTTCATTCTAACCTTGTTACAGAATATACTATTATACTTTAGACAATGAAAGAAGAAAATTTCACCTGTGAAAGTTGAACATCGACCCGAACAAACGGTTTTTCATTCAACATCGAAAATAAACATCGAATAAAATAAAGATGCTAGTGTTGAATGACGTAAGGGACAACTCGTATGTTAAATTTTACGTTGATTCAAGTATATCATTGTTTTCGATCAAGTAAATTTTCAAGCCAAAATTGGTTATAAGAAAATTATTGAAATTTTTCATATGGACTGATTTTCAACAATAATAAAGAGAATATTGGGATGAGGGTCATACTTCTATATATTATGTAAAGAAATGGCCACATATGCACCACAAAATTAGTAGAGTATAAAATTGCAAGACATTCAACATAAACCTGCTTTAGCCATGCCCTGTTGCCATAAATCATCTGGCTCATCTCGAGACACAAGGCCCGAGGTGGGGGGTGATTTTTTTTTAAATGTTACCTAGCTTTAAATACCAAAACACAAGAACAACTATATTCGTAACGAAAATCTTTAATATAATTTAATATTCCCTAAAACTAAATCAAAATATTATTTAGGCTTGGCCAGTTTTATATTTCTCCGATGAAGTGATTTTCTTTAGGAACATCTTTATGATCTTGGATGTACATACTCTGCACATGATAATTTAAAATTATACTGATTTTGCAGAATGACCTTAACGGATTTAGCTAATAAACAATTTCTTCCTTCTGACCACTGAATGGACATTAAGGAAACAATTTGTTCGCGCTTTACATTGTGCGCAGGGACTGCGAACAAGTATTTCCACAGAATACCGACGCGACCTTACGCACAAATCCGCAAGATAGTGGTCTGCTGCACCACGCTATTGCAGTGTGTTATATGCAATAGATTTCTTTTTAAAAACCTTACAAAATCACATTTGTTGGCGCGTGTGCCTTTTAAAATTTAATTTAAGACGTCTTGATAACGTCGATCGGGACTGATACCTTTGTCGGTACGTCGGGACATAAAGTCCAATACCGGTAACAGTCTTGATATATTGAGAGGGATGGCAACCCTACTTGTAAGTATCTGCAGAGTCAGAAATACGTATTTTAGAAGAAAGGCCAAGCCAAGTTAATACCATCTGTTATTAACAATACTTATAGCTTAAAAAATACGTTTAGTTAAGTTAGAAGTTACCGTTTTACACATATCACGTCTTAACGGAACAACGGATCGCGATGAATATTTGCATAGAGAAAACTTCCGTCACAGAGGACATATGCTACTTTTTATCCCAACTGGATGGTTAGTTTCTCCGGAATATACAATTCTAATATACAGCATGTTCGCAGATGGGGTTTAGAAGATGACAAATAAACCAAATTTTGCAAGATACGTAAAAATGTCACTTTAATAACAGTTTTTGCTTGTAAAATAAATAAGATTCACGTAATGAAAAAATTTATTTTTTATACAGGGAGCATATAAAATACGAAAACGTTATCTCGCCTAAGAGTAAACATACCTTGTTTATAATTTTCTAGCAAAAGAACAAATATGAAATATGATTTCATTAAAAAATTTAAATATTAAAAGTAGCTAATTTTATCACATTATTTTTTGAAAGTCACAACTATTCTCTCTCACACCTTTAACCAGAGTAATAGTTGATACATATTAAACAATAATGACACCTACGGACATGTTTGTCAATGTCTTTATTAAATGAAGTAATTATTTCATTTAAAATTCTTCTCATAAAAATGCTGCCACTGAACCAAGAACTTTTATAGTCCAGTATTATGGGGATGGCCAAATGACATACCGCCACATAATGGAACAATTTAGCGAGAAATTTATATAAATCCCAATAACTAAAATGACAATCTACAACACAATAAAAAAGTTCAAAAGAACTGGTTCGGTTTTGAATCTCAAGCAGAAGAAGAAGAAATATGACCAAAACCACAATTCCTCAGTATGTTAAAGAAACTTCCGTGATGTCCCTTAGAAATCGTGCTAAACATCTTCTAGAAGTTGTGAAAAAAACTCGTATCAGATGATCTTAAAAGGAAATCAATTATTTCCGTTCAAACCCCACTTTAACCAAACATTTGAAGAGGGAAATGAAGCGAAAAGAATAGATGTGTGTTTATGAGTAGGAGACCAAATTTTAAGCGGGAAATATCCATTTTTATAAATTTATTATGTTTTCTGATAAATGTACATTTTCTGCTAATGGAACTGTAGCATTTCAGCTAGTGTATTAACGGCTTGGAAAAAAAGTTTTTTTTTAAACCCAGCGGCTTTTTTTTCAGTGGTCTTCAAAAAATATCCCCGTGGTTTAATGATTAAATTTCTAGATCATGCAAAATAAAAAATTTTTAGCTTAAGTTATTGAAAAATGGCGCCAAATTTAAATCAAAAAGTATCTATTGAGACATCTGATACAATATTTGTTTTGTCAAAGTTTGTTTACTTGTATGAAAAGAAACGATTTTTACTCTTCTTGTCTTGTTGAATCTGTCATATACAATACAGTGTGTTACGCTATATGTTGTATCGTGATAAGTGGATCCTAACAATCATTAAATTGATTTAACTTTCCACAGGATAACAAATGTCAGTGTACACAAACCTTATACGCGAGCAGAGCCGCGGGTAAAAGCTAGTATTTTATAATAGTCGCCAAATGATTTGTAGTTGCACCCGCCTGTTAGCAGGACTTGTAGCAGTTATTGCCAGTCGTTTGCATTTTCTGAGATATCTCTACGGACCATGTCTTATTAGGAAGTCGATGGGCAGTTTTTGTTCATATTTTTGGAGAGGAAGAAGCTTTTTTGTATATCTACTCATACACAAGCGTTGGATAAATCTTTTCACTTGTCTTTGTTCTCCTTTAGAATAAAGACAGGAAATTTTTCCTTCCTCTAATAAATTGAGTTCAATATCATTAATCATTTGACCTCTTGTGACGCCACAGACCGAATCAGATCCATACAATGGCGTTTATGCACCTTCTCCAACGAATTATTGCAGCTTTTTTGCTTTGGTACCAGATATCCACTGGGAGCAACTCTGTTACTTTCTCCTAGTTGGTTTAGAATTTTAGAAACTCGCATTCTCATTCCCAGGTCCACTTCGAGTTACAGCAGCTTTTCTCGAACACTTATTGGACTTCTAGAATTTTAATATTCCGTATTTCTTATGAACTAAATATTCCTTAATTGTTCTATATTTTATAACAACGACAGACACAATACAATAAGGCAGAGCTTTTAAATTAAGCGCATTCGATGGCATCAGTTGTGTTTTGTCATTTTTCTTATAAATATATAGATAGGGACACATTGATGGATTTAAGCGCTGAATTTAAAAATCCGTCCTAACTTTTCAAAAAGAATGTGAAGTATATGATGGATTAAGTACTTCATAAAAATCAACAATTTAGATTAGAACATTAGATTTACTGGGGCAGCTCTTATCTGAAAATTGTCTTTATTACTGGCACATGACAGTGGTACTAAATTCTTAATACTGTGTTAATAAAGAGTTTAATTTTAAATTTTTGAAATATATTTTTGACACAAATTATTAATCTATATTATTACTAGACAGCATGGCCTTTTAAACCTTCGCAGAAACACCGCCCACTATTTAAAAAAATAATCCTTAACTCCACCTCACTTTCAAGAAATTAAATTATCTTTAAAGAACCTCATTTTCTTACACAAACCTGTTAATACACACTTGTAATTAATTTATATAAAAACACTTGTTATTCTGGATCAAGAAGGGCTTTTTTCGGCATTTTCAGCGAATCTGATGCTGGTTTTAGTGTAAGGTAAAAGTTAAATTTATAAAAATTCGAAAATTTCAAATATTAAAACTGGCATATTAGTACCGCATTATAGTAAGTAGCAGATCTGGAAAGTAATCGATTACTTACTGTAATTAACAACATTATTAATTGTAAGTAAGAATCGCGGCTAATTATTTTATTTAAAAGAAAAAGTAACGATGATTATTTTCAGTAATCGGGATTCCTTATTATTACCACAATTACCCAAATGAATTGAAAGTGTTGCGATTCCTTAAGTAATAATGATTACAATGAGGAATCACGACTTCTATTTGCTTGCATGTTTATTGCGTTACATAACCAACTTTGTCCTGGTGAAATCCAATTTTTACAAGCTGTGTATTTAGATTACGCTTTGTAGCTGTCTAACGATCCGTTATAATGGAATATCTTTCAATTCTGACATTTTATAAGAATTACAATTTGAATCTACTGAACTATAATATGAAATATTTATTTGAATATGAAATTAGTTGATAGAAGACAAGACAACCTATTCATATTTTGACGTATGCTTTACATTTATATTCTTTCAAAAACTTGGGCTAATTTTAAAATTTGTTAGTGAAATGCTACATACTTGCATATATTTTCGAAACTTGCGTTGAAAATTGATGTTAAATCATACAAGTCTGGATACAGGGTGTCTGAAAAGTCTTGGTATGGGCAAATATCTTTACTATTAGTAAAGATAGAGACACCAAATTTTAGGTGTATCTTCTTGGTTGTGGTCATGTAATTTAACTTTTTCAACCCCTGTTAGGGAGTTGAGGTCAAAAATTTTAAATGCAACCCTCTGCGGTGTGGTACCTTATTTTAAAAAAGAAATATTTTACCGCAAACCCGAGGTCTGTATCGTAGTTCGTTTTGAAATGACAAGCCTTTAAAAATTAAAGATCGTGAAAAAAATACGGCCATTTTCTCCAACGCTAGTCCGGTCTAATTTGACAACCAAAAGTTTTAAACTAACCAGTGTAAGAATAAGACAACTAAGTTTTATACTCTGAATTTGTTTCAGAGTTTTCTCACAAACGTATAAAGAAAAGAGCAGTTTTAGTACGTACAGTTACGGCAAATGAAATTCGGACACCAATTTGACATTTTATGACATTTATGCAAATTTCGGTAAACCAGGCTTATACCTTAATTTTTGTGCACCTTACACTCTAACACAATCATTATAATACGACTGAAATACCTTCTCATCGGTAAATACAACATTTTGTCAAAAGTCCATTCCTTCTGTGTGGAATTGCAGTGAAAACCCAACCCGCTGCTCCTTATTATCCTGACTTAAAAAAGGCTTCTTTGCTGCAGGATGATTACGCAAGTTCAATATTTCCTTTATACGACTTCGAGCAGTTCTTACGCAACTTGGAAAATTGGAGTTGGCCTTTGTTGCTACTGCAGATTGGCAAGGATGATTTTGAAGAAAGTGTACCAATCGGTTACCTTCCTGTTCAGAAGAAATCCTATGTCCGCCACTTCCTACTTTTCTGTCTAGTGAATTTCTTTCATAATAAGTATGTACTTCTTTTTTATGTCGTGAACACTACTTTTTTTGGTACTCCGAGTCTTTCGCCTACAGCATAGTTCTTCTTGACCAACCATCGCGCATCGTCTATTATCTTGGCTTTCTCTTCTTTGCTTAGATGCGGCATGGTCATGCACAGATGTGGGTATTTATTAAGACAGAAAGATATGCCACTTTTTGACACTGACATTACTATTTTTAATTTAGGTAGATTTAAGGTATTTATAGGCGTTAAAAGCTAAATAGAATAGTTAAGCTTCGGTTTCCTACAAAACGGTACCGTAAAAAACCGGGCGTACTTTGACGGCAAGTGACGTCACAAAAAAACGTGTACATGCTTGCAAAGCTGAGTGTTTTCCTTCAGAGCGTTCGGCGCTACCGCTTCATACAAATACTGCACCGTATTTTCGAAGGCGGCCGTTCGGTACGGTGAGATATTGAGAGCACGTTTTTAAACGGTGCCCCTGTGCAGAGACGTCACTGTCACTGTGTTGTGCGAATGGAATGTAAAAATGGCGGAACAAATTAACTGGTCCAGTGAACAAGACGAAGTTTTAATTGACTTTGTTAGAACCCGTGAAGCTCTATATAATGTAAAGTCTGCGGAGTACAGGAAGATGCAACTGAAGCAAAGCTTATGGCATGAAATTGGAACAATACTACGTAAAACAGGTGGGTATTATTTATTTACTTTTTACGTTTTATTTTGTAACGACAGATATAGGCCAAGCAATAGAGCGATTTGTCGTGGCGTTAATACTATTAGAAAACCGTCTATGCCATCATCTAAAAGACGATCCGTAGATGATTTTTGTTATAATTCCAACTCTGAAATTTTTTCCATTAATTTGTTATAAACATTTTTAAGCAAAAAACGCTATTTTAGCTTACAGATGATGGCATAGGCGGTTTTCTAATAGGATTAATGTCAAAAAATCGCTAATATTTTGCTCTGTTACTTGGTCTACTATACAATATCTTTTAATGTTCTCTACAGTAACGATTTTGCCATTCAATAGCGCCGGGTCCGTTGAAATAAAGCTTAAATTGATCACGAATTTCAAGCGGTGTGTGTCGGGCACGTGCATTATTTTCGGCAAGATCAAGTAAGCTTTGCGTTGGTAGAGGCATAAGATCATCCAAAGTAGCTTGATTCGGAGCGAGCACTTTTGCTTCACGTAAAATATTATGCAAAATACAGGCACATGCTATTAACTTATCCGTTGTATCGGGAGCAACAGCTATAGGTTGGAAGAAAATGCGAAAATATGCACATAATATTCCGAATGCATTTTCAGTTGTACGCCTTGCACGAGATAGGCGATAATTGTACACAGCTTTAGAATGCTCACTAACCAATTGTCTCCTTGGAAAGGGTTTCATTAGGTTTTCATGTAAAGCAAATGCTTCATCTCCAAGGAAGACATGTGGAAGAACAATGTTTGTTCGCGGAAGTGTTTGTGGAGGAGGGATGTTAAATTCGTTTTTGATAATTTGTCTTCCAAAATTGCTTTTGATATATACTCCTGCATCTCCTTCCCGACCGTATGATCCAACGTCAATAGCGACAAATTTTAAATCCGCATCGACAATAGCAAGCATGACGATAGAATAAAATTCCTTGTAATTGAAGAACAGGGATCCGCTGTTTTTGGGTGATTTTATTCGGATATGCTTGCCGTCTATCGCTCCAACACAGGAAAGTTCCACTTGGATAAATATTGTCGAGAAATTTTGCGAAAACCTTCCATTGATGGTGGTGGTATGACGTCACTGAGCATTCTTGTGACCATGCTATTTGCCACATGTCGTACTATAACACCAATCCAAGAATGGCATATTCGAAATTGAAATGCCAAAGATCTAAATGACTCGCCGGTAGCCAGAAATCTAGAAAAAAACAATACCTCTTAAGTTATATGAAAGGTGACGGATAAAAATGCAATTATGAAACGATTAGTGGAACCTATAATTTGTTTTACATTTTAGATACTGATTGCAGTAAACGTTGGGCTTACATTAGAGACTATTATATTCGAAAACGAGGAAAACCCGGTACGGGATCAGTGGGCGAAGCTGCTAAAAAAAGATCCGATCTGTTGTCTTTTTTAGATAGCTGCCCCAGTGTAAAACGAAGGTATGATAGGACTTCCTGCATCAAGCCCTGCATTAAAGTTATTTTTTATTTTTAGCACTGTAAGTAACATTCAACATGTTGAAGAAGCCACGGTTTGCAAAAAGACATGAGCCAGATCGACAAACAAAATATATTCCAAACAATTGCTGTTGACGAACAAAGCTTATCCCTACAGGCAGATGATGACAGTGTGTCCCGGGACATCCACTCGCCAGAATTTTCTTTAGAAAGATCCAGTTCTCCCAGCATCGCCAGTACCACTCCCCAATTGGCCACGTTACGTCTAGCTAAAACACGCAAAGCAAGTTCCACTTCCGAGGCCCGACTGCAACTGCTACAAGAAATTGCTCGTAGACCGCAACATGTGCAAGAGGCCCACGACGAGACCGATCTATTTTTTGCATCAGTGGCCAAGATTGTGAAAAAACTGCATCCGCTTGAGCAGGTTAGGCTCAGGCTAGAGATTGCTACTATGATTGGCAATGCAGAATTAACATTTTACAACAAAACTAATACTGCACAAATAGGTACTAACGGGAATAACTATTATACCTCTCCCAGACCATCCACTTCCACCGAAGAAAGCACTGATTCGAATTTTTTGTATACACTTCAGAGATTGGAATGATGTTGAATTATACTGTTGTTATTAGTTGCTTACCTTAGAAAAATACAGAGTTCTTGTTCAGGAGATATCGGCTTTTTAATTCGATTGCATGGCCTCACAGCAATATCTTCCTGGATGATGTTTAACACGTAATGAAACAATTCTGGAGATACTCGAAAGTATTCTTGGAATTTTGTGTCATTTGCTACTAGATGACGGCTTATCAGAATTTCATAAGGGCCCTCCGTCTCTCGTCTCTTATATATGTTAGATTCTGGTCTTCTGCTTTCTTCATCTGATGATTCTTCGCCCTCAACACAAATAATTATGATAGCCAGATCTAAATCGTCCATCTTTCAAAACATTTCAATTTTGACAATGAAGTGCACTGTCATAGCGGCCGTATTTTATTACACCGTTTCGTTACTTTACAATAATATTCACCGTCAAAGCGGCCGTACTTTACTCTGGCAAAAACGGCCGTCAAAAAACGCCCGCTTTTTTACAATACCGTTTTGTAGGAAACCGAAGCTTTTTATTAAGTAACATCTACAATATAACAAAGTGCCGTCAGTATTTCAGTTGCCGTAACTGTACTTTCGACAATAATAGAACTAAATTCATTACAGCAACTCGTCCCAAGATGAAAATCATTTAAAATCCAAGCAAATCGCTGAAATATCAGAATAATTAATTAGTTTCTAATGACGATTTATTAACAATGATGGGACAAAAACATGTCATAACATAACTGATTAACTAGAAGATCTTAATTTAAACCAGTACTAAATCTTAAACTTTCTTAGTGAATCTGAACGTTAAAAATTTAAATACCTTTAATTCTCTTTTTCCTTAAAAAAAAAATGTTCAAAATGACCACCATGAACTTCTTGGCAGTAATAAAATCGATTTTGGAACTCACTTCTCACATTTTCGAGAATTTCAGGTGTTATTACTGCGAAGTTCATGGTGGTCATTTTAAACTACTTTTAAAATAATAAGAGAAATAAAGGTACTTAAATTTTTAATCTTTTTCACGATTTTTAATTTATATAGGCTTGCCATTTAAAAACGAATTAAGATACGGACCTCGGGTTTGCGGTAAAATATTTATTTTTTGAATACCTTTAAAATGAGGTACCACACGGCATAGGGTTGCATTTAAAATGCTTGACCTCAACTCCCTAGCATCAGCCCTCAAGGTGGTTGAAAAAATTAAATTACATAAAAAAGTAGATTTATTAACCAATAAGATGCACCTACAATTTGGCGTCCCTATCTTGACTAATAGCACAGATATTTACCATACTAAGATTTTTCGGACACCATGTATACCTATACTTGATAGGGTAAGGTGTGCCTATAAAATATTAATATCTTTTTGAACCAAACTTATTCAGAAATTAGTCACAATTCTTCAATTTTTTTTTAAATAATTTTTTGATCATTTTCAATTTTTTGGTATAATTGTATTGTTTTTTTTTTTACTTTCTAATATTTATTCTGTTTTTGCGCTGGCCAAACAAAAAGTACTCAGAGTTGTAATCATGTATTATGATTACTTTACGATTACATAAGTAATCGGGACTGATTACAATTCTTATTTGTTATCATCAGTTATTAGTAATCGATTATTTTTTTAACCAAGTAATTACAATCAGAAATAGATTCCTTTTTGTTGTAATCGTTCCCGCTCTGGTAAGTACGTAGTTTAAAAATAAAAATACTACTTGAGTAAACGAAACCATTTTTAAAACATTAATATCATAATTTCTTAAGGCTAATAATAATAACAAATTTGTCTCTGTATATACTCTGTAATTTTCATATTTTGCTAAAACAATGACAACAAATTATCTTTTTATATCGCCCTATAAAAATTTATGTTTGCTGTGTCTAATATTTTATACGCCCTGCCATGAACCTACTTTTCCAAGCTGAGTTGATGAACTTCGCTAACAATACACCAATTTAAAAAAAAATACTCACCCGATTAAAATCATAATCACCTATTCCTGAATATTTTCCTCAAGAACTTTCTATGCCTCGTAATCATCAGGATTAATTGCATTTTCGACCAAGATAATTAATTTTGGCGTTGAATGTAGCCCGTAAGAGTGCCAGCGCTCCACTATTAAATCAATAACAGCCCGCCTGTCCTAAATACGTGAAAATTTACCGATTTTTCCCGTATTTTCGATAACTTCTCCAAATTTAGACTTAAATTTGATCAATTAACACGGAAAAATGTCCCGTAAATTATTGTCGTCGCGCGTCCCCGTAGTACAACTAAACCGATTATTGAATGAAAAACTGGAAAGGAAAATGTCGGCCCTTGACACGAACTTCAGCGCGGTTCGACCACTTAAATGAAATCACGGACGGGGTTTAGGGGGTGCACACAACACGGGGATCTGATTATCAGCTCTTAATTGCGAAATAGTTGTGAGGAATTTGTTTAAAATGACTCGATTTGAATTTTGATCGGCCCCAGTGTCTGTAATGAGCGCCCCCAGTGTTGCCGTCGTTTCCGCGACTGTTATCCTTAGAGATGAAAGTTATTTAGTCCGGTATCTCATAATATCATATACTATTTCTGAAATGTCAGCAATCGACCGGTAATAGGAAATATGCATATAACCCAAATAAATCTGAAATATTTTTTAACATTCCCTACATAAATTAAATATTTGTGGTGATGGTTTATATTTTGGTCTTTATTAACAATAAAATCTTGTAAAAAGTACTTTTTCAAAACAAGCTTTTATTGTTTAGATGTACTAAAACGAAAAAAATAAATATACTTAGTTTTTTTCATTGTGGTAATGCTAAATGCTATTTATAAGTGGACGTAGTTCGCGTGGGTGGACCCTAATAAAAGTAGTATCAAAGTTATCACTGAAACAGATATAATATATTATGTTATATTTATTGTCTTAAAAGCTTGTAGCGCGCGAAAAGTTCATACAGGCACTAATTTTGTATGACACAAATTGTAAGTAGATACCTAAGAATGTATTTTTTTGTTTTCTCTTCACGCGACAAGCTTTTAAGACAATAAATTTAACATATATAATATATCTGTTTCAGTGATAACTTTGATACTACTTTTATTAGGATCCACCCACGCGAACCACGTCCTCTTATAAATAGCATTTAGCATTGCCACAATGAAAACACTATACTTATTTTTTTCGTTTTAGTACATCTAAATAATAAAAGTTTATTTTTAAAAAGTATTTTTTGCAAGATTTTATTTTGAAATTTTTAGTTACGTCTTAACCTAGAATTTCTTATAATGCATCACTATTACAAGAAATTTTACCTGTTATCATATTCTACTCGGCAAACCTTTAAAAAACAATTTAAAATTTTAATGCCAATATCAAGGGGATTGTTAAGAACAGTAATCCGTCATCTTGTGGCGTCCGCCATATTGGGTTTAGAATGACGTCACACAGCTTATCGTATTCTACTTGTCAAACCCTTTCATTTGATACAAATGTCAAGGGGGTTGTGAAGAAAAAGGAAATCTGCCATCTTGTGGCGTCCGGCATATGGGGTTTAGAATGACATCACACAACTTATCGTATTCGACTCATCAAACACTTTCATCTGATACAAATGTCAAGGGGGTTGTGAAGACAAAGGTAATCCGCCATCTTGTGGCGTCCACCATAGTGAGTTTAGAATGACGTCACATAACTTATCGTATTCTACTCGTCAAACCCTTTCATTTGATACCCATATCAAGAGGATTGTAAGGAAAAAGGTAATCCGCCATCTTGGGGCGTCCGCCATATTGGATTGAGAACAATATTAAATATACTATATTGCATTGTCACCGGACATACACGTGTACAAAATTTCAAAGCTCCAGCTTAATTAGAACTAGTCGAAATTTTGATTGCATTATTTGACCTAAACATACTAACATACATACAAACATACAGACATACTATCAGGTGACGTTAAATAAAAGCTTGTAAAAAAGGATTTTCTGATGCGAATTTTCGCGCGAATTTCGAAACGTGTAAAACGTGATTAGAACAGGTAAAACCCTTCGCAGTAAACTCCGTAAAAAATAATTGCTAAAAAAATTACTGTTTCAACTTACCCCTATGATGGGGCAGAATGAAACAAAAATATTCTTTTAAAAATATTACTTTATCCAAAGAGTGAATTAATCCCATTAAGATTTTATTATGTACATTTATACCTAATGGGTCAGGTATTAATTTATATATATTCCAATATTTATTTTTCTAAAATTACAAGACTAGCAGCATAAAATATAATTCTTGTTTCAACCTGCTCCACTTTCCCCCACATGACGAATTACAGTATTTTAGGGTGGTCAAAAAAACAATAAAAATTCTATCCTTCTATGGTGGGCCAGATAAAAATTGGGCCACCTATGGTGAGCCAGATAAAGATTTTATCATAAAAATGTTTGATGGTCGCGACTGGATGTTTTGCCCATTTCTCAAGCTTTCTTGTGCTGACCAGTGTCTTAATGCTAATTGCCTTCAATAAAGTGACTGGCGACAACATACCTTCGTTGGTCCTGATACAATTATTTCTTTTCTTGTTTTCTTGAGATTTTTTTTTAATAAAAATAACAGTTTGACATTTATTTTAGTAACCTCACAGGTCCGGACAATTAATTGTCAATTTGCAAGACTACAAGAGGCAAAATTACTTAGTATTTGTCAAAATAATAAGAAGTTTTAGATAGGCGTTAACAATTTCTTTTTATGCTCTGGTTTAAAAAACAGCTTTTTGGGTTTTTTTTTTAAATTAAGTCCGAGGGACATGTGCGATTTCTAAAATATCCGATTCATTGAAAAACACATGTCCCGGATTTGTGAGCTTTTTAAAATACACGAAAAAGTTACGTTATCGGACCTCCTAAATTAGTTGGCGGTATTTTTTCTGAAAACACGAATAGTCAAAAGGTGGACATGTTAGGTCTCTAATAACTGATTCATTTTTAAATACGGGTAGAGTGAAGAAAAATGCACTATTTTAAGTGTGAAATTTTAAACTTCACAGTTCAATTTTTAATGAAAATCGCAATTTTTTAATGAAAATCGCAATAGTTAACTGCAATTTAAAAGTAACCAAATTTTAATGTAGTGCTCTAAAAGTAAACTGAATATGTGTGATGAAAATCTTACATAGCTGTATTTAAACAAACAAAAGTGGCAAATAAAACCCTTACTTTAAACTCTGAAGCTAAATTTTTAATGAAAGTAACAATAGAAATTGTAATTTAAAAGCAAAAATAAATGAAAGTCGTGTAGCACAATATTATGAATGAAATAATTAATATGCCTCGCGAGTCGAAAAATTATGCTAAATAAAATACAGGTAAATGTGTGTTGGCAGTCAACTGGACACAATAGGAAAGGTAAATTTAAAGTAATGTGATATACTCTCTTAGCCAACAAGGGAGTTTAAGTAAAAATCTGTTTGTACCAAATATTGTAAATCGACGAGAGATGATGCATTTTGTAAATCGAAGGAAGATGAAGTAATTTTTATAATAACAGTTTCCTTTGTAGTCAGTATTATCCAGCGTAATTTTTGTAAGTTCCGCTCTGCGGCAAGCTCCGGCTAAAGCAAAAATGGTAGCTACTTTTATTATCAAATCGTCATCTGGGGCCAAAAACATAAATTTGGATATGTCTTCTTTAGTGAAAACTTGTGATTTTCTTGGGCAAAAACCAACACTGCTTTTTAAATAGGTTGTTAATTTAAAAAACTTGTTTACATTTTGCTTAATCTTAACCAGGCTTTTTATCGTCGAATAACGTGACCAAAATGTGTTTGTCTAAAGAACTTTACTCAAGTCTAAAAAGTAACTCAATCAACTAAGGCATATCTATATACTTTTCAAATTATGGAAAAGTTAAATTTCTTAAAACAGTGGAAACTTGAAATAAGGCTTTTTGGCATAGAACGACAGTATAGTCCTATTGTTAAATGGCATTATTTTGAAAAATTAAATATAGTGTTAATAGGATGCTTGCAGTGGAGTGGTAAGTTTTTTTTAATACAACACCTGCTCGTGTCTGGCTATTAAAACTAGTCTACAAGACTAACCATTAAGCCATTAATTTTACTCTAATAAGGCTTAAAACTAGGTACTTATCTAAAGTCAATCCAGTGATGTCCTATAGGTCTAACTAATAACTAATTACACTATCACTCACGCGCTGTGCTCTGCTTGTACACAATACACTACACGAGATCAAATGGTTTGATCCTCTTCAATCTCCGGACGTAGTGTTGGTTGTCCAGTAGTTGAAGGGCTTCTACGTTGACATGGAGATGTAATTTTGTCTCATGTTAGCCAGCCTAATCTCTCCTTTAATAGTGGGAATTTCTAAGTCTCTATAAATATACCCATTGCGCACATACCAAGGGGCAGGAGAGGTAAACCATGCCTCGTCAGTAAAAAAGGTATTTTTAAATACATTTTCGTTATTATGCAAATTACCCACAAACCACTCTGAAAATTGCATTCGCTGCGGCTTGTCGTTTGGTAACAATTCTTGGACTGAACTAAGACGTTAAGCGTGCATATGCAGGTCACATTTCAGGATTGTATTGCAGGTTCCGTATTACCAATTTGCCTCAGCATGTACAAGCTATAAACATATACTCATCCAAGCTTATTAGATGTGTCGCTTTAATCCCCATACACCGCAATGTTTAAACCAAGTCTAGCTTAATCCAAGTTTGAAATGTTTTCTACATACCTCCACCCCAAGAATAAATAAATAACCAAATAACCAATATCAAGCGCGACAACCAGTGGCCTCCAAACCATCGATACCCAGAAACCTATCCTGAAAGGGTCAGTGCGGTAACAATCTTCGGTGTAATAGGTACTGTTGTAAATACACCTGATAATAGGACTCTTCACTTTTTGCGCAGTGTGAGCTTTGGGTCTCCCACGGCCTTCCTTTCTATTCACACCTCGTTTCTCTAAACAAAGCCTCAGGTCTAGTCAAAACTTGGCGAAACTGGTCAAAATCCATAACTATGCGTGGAAATTCTGTTTGAAAATCCTGAATAGCGTCCCGTGTTGAATAAACCCACTGGCCATCAACCCTTCTACCATTTCTAAAGTAGCTTTCAATCATAAAAGCTTTTTGTTCTGCCGTGATTACCATATTTAATTTTCTTAAAAATAAAAAGTTCAGAACTTGACAGTTCTATTTTTCATTCACCTGTACCTTTTACCTAAGTTACCATTCAAGAGTAATAATTCAAGACATGCGCGATTGATTCCGCGGCATAATTTGAGGACGCTTCTTTTGATCTTACGTTATGTTTGTGGATAATATTTAATATTTGTGTTGTGTCCTTTGTGTAGTAGTGTAGTACTAGTACTTGAGTACTTGTCTTAACAATGGCTTTAACAGTGCAAGAAACTGTTTGCATTTAATTTTAAAAAAGACACATCAACAATGCAATATTTATATTTATTTTTCCGATGTTTATTTGTAGGCCTAAATAATTTCTTGACAGAAATAGGCAGATTATTAAAAACCCTTTCTTAACTAAAAAAGTGTATTTTGCTTGTTACGTTGATATCACTAGTTGCCACAAAATTTGGACCACCAATAAAAAACTCACGGGCCGCGCCTGGGAAGCAGTAATTATTAACCTTTGGTGGTGGACATACTGTATAAACTTCTACGTAAAACTGGGTTGGATGGGTCCTGATGATAACCCACTCCAAAAGCGACATATTACACGATAGTTTGAAAAAAACAATTTCAGTGCACCCATTTTCTTTCTCCTCTTCCCATATCTCCTCCTCATTAATGTAATAATTTTTTTATATCTACACTTTCACTGAATATAAAAACACATCACCCGGAGTTTTTTTAACATTGGTTGGGCAAAATTGGATTATCTGATCTCAGTAATATCTTAAATCTTAAACATTTGTTGTTCACTCTCACCACCACCAGTTTATTTCTTTTATTAAAGTCTGTTATGTGAAAGCGGAATCCTTTACCTAAATTACCCTGAAAATACAATATACAGTACTTAAAAAAATCATTAAATCCCCTATCACCCTAACCTTTTTCACACTTTAATATAAGTTAGATAAAATTGGATTCTCTGACCTCAATAACCCCGAAAATAACATAAATTAGTCAACATTTAAAAAAAATCCCCGCCACTCCATTTTATTCCCTCTCACTACCTTCCCTTGGTTTTTTTAAAATCAAATAGGAACCAACTACACCATTATCCTATACACAACGGAGAAATAATAATAATTATTGAACTGGGTGCTGTTATTCCAAAGTACAAACGAAGAGTTTTCTATAGTCACATGACTTTTTAGTTTTATTTAATTTTTCTAAGCTTGCACTCACTTTAGCTAAAAAAAACTTTTACAACGGGGCCATTAGAGAAAACTCGCCTAGAAAACAAACAAAAAATCATCGGCATCGGTAAATCCGTTCAAGAATGGGGAATATGCATATAACCGAAGTAAATCTAAAATATTTTTTTTATATTTTCGATATAAATTCTACTGCGAATTTCGAAACTTGTAAAACATGATCCCATTGGCTGTGTCGTCAAGAGTGTTTTCATGACTCATAATGAGTAGGTACATTTCGAATTCCAGTGTTGTAGGGTCATCGAAAAATTAATAAAAATGGCACTTAATGCGTAACTCATCCAATGAAATATCCCTGCACTTAAAGTAGAAGGTTCCTAAAATCGTATTCATGTACCTATATTTCAAGCCGAAATCGGCCCAGGGGCCTTAAAACGGCCAACACTGCCAAATTCCATACGGTATGTCCGTAGTACAATTTGCTGAAGTTAAAATGGAAAACAACAAATTCAAAATACTTTCTATTATCGGTACATCATATTTCCAGTAAATAACTAACTTTTTTAATACCTACATAATGTAATGTATGGTATAACTTTTCTTTTAAAACTTTTCGGTCGGTATAGATTTATTATGTAAATAGTATTCATTAGTTCACTATAGTAAAAGTCGCCCTGACCCCTGACCCAATTCCATATCTTATTGCCCAAATATCACAACTCTCCCATACTAAAAGTTTTCCCTCGTTCCGGCAACACTGTATGCCCCCTCCCTCCCGACTGGAAACGAAAGCTTCCGAAAGCTTGGAGCTTTATCGGGATGCGCACGATTTTCAGCTATAAGTCCTGAAAAAATTATTTCGTATAGAAGGAATAGCTTACTCTCATGCTGAAGATCCGTAAAGGACCTTAGGGCGGTCAATAGGGAAAAATAAGCGGCTCTTAGAACTTGAGAACGATGAGCTGAAGAATTATGTAAAGGTTTATAATTGGGCATTTTTCTTTCATTTTTTAAGGACTTGGAACGGTTTTATGATGAGTAAGCTTACGTGTTTCCTAAATAGGAAATATAAAATTTGTTCTAAAAAATTAATATTACTGCATTTTTAGAGTTTCATACCTTAAAGAGATCCGTACCTATGTACCGGGTTACAAAAATTATGGCTGCATTCGTACCTTTTAAAAAACAAACTGATTTTCCGAAAACTAAAAAGAAAGAGCTGAAAGGAAATGAGTGCGTCGTAATCTGTGACTTTTCTGAAAACTATGCTTTTGTTGTTCAAAATTCTGTGAAAGGCATCCACTGGAATAACAACCAAGCAACGGTGCACCCATTTGCAATTTACTATAAGCATGCTGATGGCGAAATTGGAATGAAAAGTTTAGTTATTATTTCGGAATGTCTGTATCATGACACAATTGCTGTTCATGTATTCCAAAAATATTTAGTAGAGTTTCTGACAACACATTTTCATGGTATCAGAAAAATCATATATTTCTCTGATGGTGCAAGTGCTCAGTACAAGAATAAAAAAAACTTGTCAATCTCGCTCATCATCAAAAAGATTTTGGTTTGGCTGCTGAGTGGCACTTTTTTCCAACCTCCCATGGCAAAGGTGCTTGCGAAGGCTTGGGTGGGACTTTAAAAAGGTAGGCTGCTAGAACCAGCCTTCAACGAACAGTCAATCCTATATAAACGCCGAAAGAATTGTTTGAGTGGGCAGTTGAGTCTCTTCCTAATATTACATGTGAATTGAGAATTCGTAGACAACAATGAATATGATGAGGAAGTAAAAAAATTAGCGGTAAGATGCCGAATGGCTTTAACAGTAAAAGGAACGTTGAATTATCACTGCATTATTCCAACATCAGAAAAAAGTACAAGCAAAATATTTTTCTCAGCATGAAAATTCAACTGAAATTAAAGTTATGAAGTAATTAATTATTCTATACCTTTATGTTTTCATTTCAGTTTCTTTTATGTTGATTTTTTATGGTCTATTTTATAAATATAAAATTTGAAATGAATTTATATTTATAATTATATAAATTTTATTATAAATATAAAATTATATTTGTGTTCATTCCTTTTTTTACTCTAAACTCCTCTAACTTAGGGGTTGCGATGGTATTTATAGTAGGTAAATAAAAATGTTAATAGAATCAAAATTATTGATTGAATTGTTTCAATTTTTTGAAAATTTCAAAACAAATTTTTATCATAAAATTGTAGATGATCAGATTTTTGTAAACTAAAAAGATATTCCGTTTCTTATTTTACGATTACACAGAGAAAAAATAAAATCAAAAATTACCATTCACTCCGGTAAATGTTCGATAAAGGCATCTGAGTGGCACAATGTACTTTAAAATGAGAAAAAAAGCTGTACGTTTTGTAATATTCACCATTTTTATAAAAAAAAAATAGAAACCCAAACAAACTTACAGCATTTTTACTACGTTTTATAGTAAATCATGCCATATAGATGCCTTCATCAAGCTATTTACTATAATTTTGGCAATTTTTGCTGTTTTTTCTCAGTGCAGAATAAAAAATTACTATATAGATTGTACAGCGAGTGAAAAAAGCGTTCCATTCTGAATAAGTGTGAGGTTGGTCACACAAGCAAAGGAAGTACGGCCATCTACTCATTGAGGCTCGAACGCTTTCTCACGAGTTGTAATTACTACTTTTCTTTAAAATGAAATCAGTGTCACTTTTCACGGATTTTTTTTATAATGCATGACGTCTTAAGCCTAGTTCTGACAGACGCGGAATGCGGATATTTTTTTTGCGAATCTCTCCTGATTGGTCATATTTGAAGCAAGATTTCATGGCGGGAAAAAATTGCGGAAATTTTTAACTTTTTGCGATGACAGATAAAAGTTGGAATATTTTTAACTTTTTTACGGATTTTTCCTCGTAGAGAAAGACAAAACATATATTTTTCTCTGTTGTCGACCTTTTTTGAGGTTATATTTTGGATCTAATCTAAAACAAGCAACTTTCGTTGGAATTAAAGTGTATGGGCTAAAAATCAACACAAATTTTTAAAAATGACTGAATTTTTGCAGATTGAGTTTTTAATAAATGATGAAAGAGTGGCTTTGGACGTGCCCATCGACGGAAGTGACCATCTATTTAAAATTACCAGTAAGTAATTCCTTTCCGACAGGACTATATATGAATGGTCCTTTTATGCATAAAATTCCTTCACAGTTTCTAATTCTTAAAATCTTTTTTTGTAAAATCATGATAGATGCTTTTAACATTCAGTGCTTATGAATTTTTACAGTGCCCCGATGACGAAGATAAAAATATAACGCAATTAATAAAATTGTCTTGTTTCTTTGCATTGCAACCTACTTTTTAACAACAATCAACAATAACAAAAGCAAATGAGAATTGAGAATTTATCAATTTTTGACATTTACCAAACGTCAAAAATTGCGAAATTTCGCATCTGTCAGAACGTATACTGTAAAATAATCCGAAATTGCCACTTGACATTTCTCCGGATTCCGCAGTCCGCGTCTGTCAGAACTTAGCTTTATTCGCAATCGAAACAGTTGCTGTACAAGAATCCAATAGCGCGTTCGGCAATGCAATCTTTTCCATCGTTTTGCTCGGAATTTTTGACGGTCACATGACATATTATTGTAAACAGTACGACCGATCACGTGCCCGTCAATAAGTCAGAGCAAAACGATGGAAAAGATTACTTTGCCGAACGCGCTACAAGTATGTTAAGCAAGCAACGAGTGCAAGACTGCTGAAACTATGGATTTATTAAGAATGGATACGGGATGATTTAACATTCTTTGAAGCCAAAACAAACCATTCTACACGACACTGTAAACACAATTTGTAAACATTGGCCACATCTTATTTTACCTTGTATTTTTGTACAAAAAATACGTTAGAAGCATCACAAGATTTATTAAAAGTAATAAAAGCCCTAAAATATTTTATTTTTCTGCTAAATAATAATAAATTTAAGTTAAAAAGGTTTTATTATTTATAGGATATGTTATTTCTAAAGATGTTTATTTAAAGTCGCTCCGAGTCATTTATAAATCTATAAGTCGCACTTTTTCTTTTCTAGTTCATTAGACAAAGACGTACCTACGTGTAACCGAGTGTTCAGACCGAGGTTCAGCCGTTTTTCTAAGCAACCAGCACAGACAGCAACACTTCTGAGCTCCAACACTCCAATGCTATTTTATCTCTTTCTACTACCATTCTTGATTCAATTACGTATTTCCTTCAAGTTTGTAAACTGTTCCCCCAAGAGAATAACAAACAACAAATATAAGGCTTCACGTTCGATATGCTCACAGTATACGGACATCGAATCCTTTCTTAATAAATCCATGGCTGAAACTGTTTATCGTGCGCAACATGCGACACTCAGTGCGCAGCTCATAGCGTTCGGCGCGTGACACGCGCTCGAAATTAATAAATATCTTTGAACCTAATAGAAACTCCACTTTTATTTTTTGATCGATGATTAGAGTAAAACACAACGCATACAATGATATTTTTTGCGATTTTATACGCTTTGGGTACGAGCATGAAAAAATATTTATACAATTAATTTCTTATTAATGCTCATTAAATAATGTTCAGTCTTTGTAGCATGCAATTAGAAAGCTAATACAACAATAAATACAACGATAAAACAACGGTATCAATCCGACGATAGAACCGGAGATAATGAATTTGCAATGTGAGAGAAACAAGCAACCTATTAAACTTTATAAATATCATAACTAGAAAGAACCATTTTTTTTTAAATTCACGTGTTGGCTAGTTTTATGTATATTATTTGTAAAAAAAATTTCAAACCAATTGAAAATTATGAAAATTTTTAGGCGCACGATTTGTAAAGAATGACCCATATATTGTACCTATTCAAAATAGCAATCAAAATATTTCAAAAACTATTAGAGATAAGGATAGCACATGTTCTTTACAAAATGTGAAGAGTTTTTGTTTAAGATGGCAGAAAAATATAGAGGATGTTCCATTTCATAAAAGTGACATTTCTTAATTAGAAGTTTTGTGATTTTGGACCTAGAAATAAAACACCCTGTAAATGAGATGTCAAATATTTCATAGTGGATATGTTTTTTGACTTAATTTACTCAGGATACAAATTATGAATCGCTTGGAGTCAAAATTTAAGTAGTATTTTCACAACAAACAGATACTTGTAAATGCTAAATTTTCATTACAAGTCTTGAAAACTATGACTTTTTCGAATATTAAACTGGTGAAAAAGTGATGAAATTACACGTAGAATTCAAAAAACTAATTTAAATACAGGGTGTCCCATTTAAAAAATCTATAACTTTGTGCCACTCCTTTTTGAACGCACCCTGTATAATTCAAAATATTTTTAAAATGTGCAGAATAGCCAACTATACCCTAACACAAAAGTTTATTGTCGACAAATCTCACCTTCAAGGCACAAAATTACTCCGCGCAATCGTTGACTCCCCCGTACATAGTATACATGTGTCCAGCTTGAGACGTGTAGGGGACTTTTTTAATCAATATAAATATTATTAATAAATAATAATTAATTTTAATAATTTTAACATAATCGTCGGATTAACTTTTAAACGCAATTACCTTGTCAGGTGACCTGTTTTAACCTATGATATTGTCATATTTAACGCACTATTTGCATTTAACTCCTGATCCGGATTAAACGCCTACGGTAGCCTTTTAACAAAAAGTCTATTAGGAATTAGGAGGTCCTTTGGGGGAAGGGCACTCAACTTCAAACTGTAGCTACGCCACTGCCCTTATGATTAGAGTAAAACACAACGCATACAATGATAGCAGACAATGATAGCAGACCATAATATGCGTGCCCTTTAAAGTGAATACTAAATATATTTGCATAAACGCAGTCTTTGGTGATAAAAATCATCCAATAACTTACCCGAAATCGAGGCAACAAAGCACTTCATGTCACTCCCTGCATTAAAATTACTCATTGCAATCGGCATACATTTTTACCACGTCATGAAGGTATCATAGACTCTGGACCTAAAATATAAATACGTTTCGGTTACATAAGCGGCGTTCGGTTATTCAATTTTTTCCATTGTTTTGCTCAGAATTTTTGACAGGCACATGACCCATTGTTGTAATCAGTACGACTGATCACGTGCCTGTCAAAAATTCCGAGCAAAACGATGAAAAAAATTGAATTAGCGAACGCCCCTATAAATTGTAAAGCTAGTTTTTAAATACATTTGAACACCATAATCAGAACATATATATACCACTTTTATTATGCGGAAAACCACGGGAAAGAGGGAGCTTAGATCTCGCAAACATGCCGATGACAAAAAAAAAATACCAAAACAAAAAACATGACGGTAACTTGATTTTTTTATGCAAGTTAAAGGCCCTTCTACATTTTTTGATTAATTAATATAAAATTTTCATAAGATACCCGTCACGCCATTGAATTTATTCTTTTATTTTTGAGCCTTTACCCAGCTAAGGCCGGTTGCGCACTGCTATTTTTGGTCGCGCTATTTTCGACCTAAATTAAGAACGTGGCGTCCTCTTCAGTCGATTTCATAACTGCTATAACGGGGAATGTTTTCGTTTCGTCTTTGTCTTCGTTATCGTGTTATTTATTTGGCATCTTTGTCAATTTTGTCATCTAGTGAGCCCTTCTTCCTTGTTAAAAAGCAGCTGATTGCAGCTGGCTTCCTTAGTTCGAGTCGCCAATTTTATATTTGCTTGTCCAAAACAGGAGTTTTATAAGATTTATCTGTAAAGGTATATGAACATACGCTGTTTTGGAATACTTAAAATAAATTGTTCTTAATCGTGCGAATTAAAGCCATATTTGGAGCGACCTAAATTATACTTCACTTTTCCTTGAAACAGCTCCGCCAATAGCAGACCATAATATGCATGCCTCCTCAGAGAGGCACAAAGGTCGGTACTTTGTAGACACTTAAGGCCTCTAGACGTCTAAACATGAGAAGAGAATATGATATGTCGGTGTTAGCCGTTGCATACAATACTGTCCCCCAAAAAACTTTGCGGTAAATGGATTCAAATTTATTAGAACTTACATTTTATATAAAAAAAAGTCCCGCATAGCTCAGATATAATATTGCTATCAAAAAATCTATAGTATGGTGTAAATTCAGTGGGTGTCTGAGGTAGTAAATATATTTAAAATGCTTGTTAAAATGTTAAAAGCTCAAAAGTATTTTAAATTCAATTTTTTAGGAATGAAAATAATTCTTACTCCAAGACAGGAATAAATTTAAATATCGCCAGTAGTTGGTAATATGGGTCTGAGTCATATTATATTATTAAAAAATTTCTACTTTTTTGTACGGGTCACACAGTCGCATTGATAAAAGAGGATATTTTTTCCAGGGGCGTCATTTTATATTTTACTTGGAAGGGGGGGTCAAATCTATTTTTATACATTGTCTCTTGAATTTTTTTAATTCAATTTTTAATGCATTATCCCATTTTCAGGAGCTGGGGAGGGTAAATGCCCCCCTGAATCCCTTAATTGGGCGCGCCTGATTTTTTTTCTCCAAATACATAACTTGAAATTACCTATATTACCTACCCAGATAGCACAAGACGTCCACTGGAAGGTCAAAATTTGTCCATAATGTAGCCAGTACGTCCATGGACATTTTTATTCCACTGGATATCCGTTTATTCTGGTGCTTAGGGATGTACAATTTTGGACATGTTTTGTACTTCAATATAGCGCCCTCACTCAGAAAATGGATAAACTAAACAACTGAACCAGTTATTAAAAGAGGGCGGAGTGTTCCATTTATCTTATCGTTGTTTTTCGAAGTGAAATAAATTCAAATACATTATAAGTTTTATTTTTCGGATCGTTATACTTGGATATAAATTTATATATATTTCCCGGTCTTACTGTCATTAATTGTGACGTCTAGTTTAAATATCAGGATACTTCTTTTACGTTTCGGTTTATTCTTAATTAAACCATCATTGAAATATTGATGAATTTAAATAATGTTATATATTTAAAATTTATCAATATTTCAATGTTCAAAGAATTCTTTGTAGCTTCAATTTCTGATGATGGTATTTATATTCAAATACATTGTTTCATTCCAGCAAAACTCTAGTAGAAAACCTTAAAAAACAAACATTTTTGTACATTTTTCAAGTCCTTGACAAATTAAACCCCTCATAGCCCTGAAGGTCACCCGGTGGAGGCTGTATCGCCGTTCTCTTTTAAGTCCCCTAATTTTACCAAGGGTTAATACCAGCCCCGGCCATACCCTGGTGCCCTGGTCGCGTCTTCCACAAAGTGAGCAAGTGCGCAGTGCGTCTACTGTACTTTGGACTCTAAGAATATATATAACAATGTTTATATAAATTTTTTCTAATGTAAAAAAGGAATAGTAAATGTATTTGAAAGTACATTGTTTCATATTCATAAATTATTACTATAAACTATAAGGACTGCGAGTCTCGAATGCTGCTTATGTATAAAAAAAGGTAAGTAATATCAACAAGATAATATGATCAATAATAAAATTAAAGTAATAGTGTAGAAAAGTAGAAAATGTGAAAACTGGTTTATGAGTGGTAAATTGGTTTTCAAATCTTGTTTTTTGAAAACCTAAATGTTCCATAGATACTAATTCTGCGCATTTTGCTCATGTCCATATAAGGTCCATAAATGGTATCCAGAAGGACTTCCAGGAGTGTGTCATTTGTATAGTGTACTGCATATCCATAAGCTGTCTTCTGGACAAATTATGGATATCCTATATGGACAGTCGGTATGTTCAGTTAAGGATATCCACAAGCTATCCAGTGGACTAGCATGTGCTATTTGGGTACGACCTCAATTCTAGCATAGTTGTAAAAAAACTATTTCTAACTAAGTACATTCGGAATCATAGACGAAAAAGTTGCATTCCAATGTGTTATTATGTTTACCTCAACTGTCGCATGGGCGAAGTTAGGGGGGCTTGGGGGACCTAAGACCCCCCCCCAAACAATAAATAACCCCCCCCCCCCCCATGTCTAATGTTCGAACATTATCATTATCACACGTGTGTTGTCTTTTTTTAATTTTCTTTTTTCTTTTAGTTTTAATATTTATGGATTGATTTTACGGTAAAATATATATATATACTTACCTACCTTACCTTGACACATACACTGTACACTAAACAACAAAGAAAAATGTTGGTGTTTTCATATTAGGGCTTTAGCCCCCCCAAATCTGGTGACCTAACTTCGCCCACATATCTGTCGTATACAGCTCTAAACATGTTTGAATAATATACTTCAACTCGTTACCAGTTTATTTTTTAGATATCGACCTCTAGACCTGCCAGTAGACAACCTCGTGAAACGACCTTTAGGAAGAAAATCCCGGCCATATCCAGGCCCCAAAATGTCTGCAACCCGTTAAACATCTGAAAATATTAAAGTACCCAAACAACATGGCGTCGATAACATCGGAAGACGAGAGTTCCGAAGACAATTTGTCTTATTCATCCCTAAAGTCAAATTATTCTCTTGCCTGGGATGAACCTAGCAGGGATAAATCATCTAGCGACTCAGTACATGTATTGTATTCAAAAAAGAGTCAAAATTTAGCTATCAATCTTTTTAACAGAGAGGTAAGTTGGTTGTTTAACCTCAAATTTTCGTTATTTTCAAAATAATATTTTAGCTGTACGGCCGATTTGCCAAGAATCCTAAAGCAAAGACTGAAAAGGCATTTAGAAATATACACACAAAATGTGTATACTCCCTAAGTTCACTAATAAAGGATCCTGAAGCTTTGTAAGTTAAATACTCTGTTAAATATTGTTACTTGCATTACATATACCCAGTAGGTTTTCCTTGTATCGAATCATCTGTATTTAGTTTAGAAACTGACTAAAAATATATAAAATTTACGTCACAACCGAATTCCCAGAAAAGGTCAATATCAGGGAAGCATATTGTTAATTCGTTTATTTCCTACTGAGATCCGTAGGCTCTATTTTATGTCCTTGTTATTTAGCTATTAGGTATTCCTACTAAGGCCAGTTTTCTGATATGTTACCTACAATCAATTAAAATTGTTCAGATATTACATTGATGTCTATAATGATTCTCAAAACTTTTTTAAAGGGAACGCTAAGTTTTTTAATTCTTCAGCCTTCAAGGCATGCTTTTTGAGTGTTAGGTTAGGACTGCTGTAGTTTCTTTTCTTGCAATAGGCCCAATGATAACAAGAAGAAAATTTCTAGTTTCAATGAATTTATAAATCTTTACATACTTTTATAATTAGATAATTCACAATCAATTGGCCAGAACATTCACGATAAATTTAGTTGATATTAAAGGGGACATACAAGCAAATTTTGACAATGACCTCAACAACTTCACAATTTAACAAGAAGATTCACTGACATTTATGCTTAAATTCACTATCATTAAGACCAGTCTAATTTCACAGCCAAGGTTTTAAACTGACAAGTGTAAGAGTTAGACAACTAAGTTTTATAATATGAATTTATTTCTGACTCTTCTTGCAAATTTATAAAGAAAATAACTTTTTAGTATTTAATTTCCACCATAAGTGAACTCATTTTAGCAATAAGTTCCAAAATAAAAATTATTTGGAAACCCGCAAGTCGCTGAAATATTGAAATGACTCATAAGTTTTTAGTAATGACAGGACAAGAATTTGTCAAAGCCTAACTGATCAACTAGAAGATCTTAATTCGAGGGGGAAACCACCCTAAATGTTCTAGTGTACAAGTTGAAAGATAATGAAGGTACCTATTCCTTGGATAAATCTTGGTATTATGTGGCAATCCCATGGTAATACTTGGTATTACCAGGTAATCAAGGGGTATTATCTGGTATTACCGAGGTATTCCGGGAGTATTATAAGGTAATCCTGTGGTATTACATAGGTATTTCAGTGGTATTCCATGGGTACTATGAGAAATATTTTCAAATGTTGGCAGATGCGCATGCGCTCTGTCAATATTTTTGGCAGTTTTGCTCAAAGAACATGACTTTGCAGATGTTGAAAAAAGTATATCTTTTAGGGTCTGTTAGAACTGAATGGTACAGGAGTATTTACCTTGATTTTTAACATATATATATATATATATATATATATATATATATATATATATATATATATATATATATATATATACCGGGTGTCAACGAGATCACTTTCCGGCTGCCATTTCTTTAGTATTTAATCGAACAAGATGAAACTCGGCAGGAGTCATAGGCTAATAAAAAGTGACTTTTCGAGGTACTTGTCAAATTTCGATGACTTCCGGTTTAGCCGGAAGTGACACCAACTTTAGATTTTCAAATGAGAGACCCTGTATTTTTCATGATTTTTGGAATCTAGAGATCATTTTACGTACAACTGTATCATTTTTATTACTTTTTGTGTCAATTTACCATTTTTAAAACAAATTTTTTGTTTTAATCTAGAGTGCCATGACCCACCTTAAATTGTTCTAATAGACGTTTACATCTGCACAAAAATTCCTACACAATTTTATCACCTCTCATTTGTCTTACCAGAGCGTTCAAAGTTGACTAAATCACTTTTTTGATAAAAACTTTAAAAAATTAAATACAACTATAACACTTTCATAGTATAATTAGATGTAGTTTGTTATTACGAATCCAATGGTGCATCCCAACATCATCGCATCTTTCCTCGACTTGACAAAGGCATTTGACTGTGTAAATTTTGATATATTAATTAGTAAGCTGCACTACTACAACTTCCATCAAAATAGTATAGCCTTTATTAGATCATATCTTGAAGATCGAACACAGTATGTCTCATATGATAGTAACTTGTCTAGCAAAAAAACAATTAAACACGGAGTACCGCAGGGCTCTGTTTTGGGACCCCTTCTGTTCCTGATTTATGTTAATGACCTCCCCAGTTTTGCTGAGGATGCTAATGTGATTCTTTTCGCAGATGATACTACCTACCTGCAACAGTATCATCCCTCCGAACCAATAAAAAACATGGTAGATGAGAAACAGGAAAAAATCGAAAGCTGGTTTTTGGCCAACAAACTCAGCCTAAATAATACAAAAACACAAAGTATAAATTTTACTTTGAGATTTTCCGAACCTGTTCTATCAGGTAGCGACTCTGTCAAGTTTTTGGGTGTATTTCTGGATAGAGGCTTAACGTGGGATGCCCATGTTCAATATCTGGGTGCTAGGCTTTCAAAAATAATGTTCTTAATTAGAAACTTATCTGTGAATGTTTCTAAAGAAACTTTATTAACAGCTTACCATGGTTATTTCAGCAGCAACTTGTCTTATGCAATACTAAACTGGGGTTATTCTCCTAAGGCTGCAGAAATCTTCAAACTGCAGCGAAGATGCGTACGTATCTTAGCTGGTGTTAAATATCGCGACTGCTGTAGGCACTGTTTTGCTGAGCTTGGGCTTCTTACTCTTCCCTCTATCTTTATTTTAAACTGTCTCATATATATGAAACAAAATTCGTCTCTTTTTAAAAAACATAGTGACATACATTCCTGCCCCACACGTAACAACAATCTTTTGGTTCCATCATACCACAGATTGCAGAGAACACGGAGAGGCTCGGATTATTATGGAATCAGGTTCTATAACGCATTGCCTGAACACATAAAACATCTCGAGGAAAGGAAGTTCATCCGTAAAATAAAACAATATTTAATTAAACATACTTTTTATTCTTTTGAGGAGTATCTCAGCAGTGACTTTGTTCTGTGATAGCCAGTGAACTTAATAATTTTTGATATTTTAATATTTTTTATTATGTTTTCAGTACGTTTTCATTGTGTTATGAGTACGTTTTTATTATGTTTTTAATACGTTTTTACTTCGAAACGTTTTTAAATTTTCTAATATATTTTAATGTGTTTTAATACGTCATATTGTGAATTACTTAAATAACATATTCATTAGCTTAGGTGATATGTATTGTTGATATAACTTAAGTTTTGACGTGTAAAAGCACTTCGGTGTAATACTTTACCAATAAATCTCTACTCTACTCTACTCTACTCTACTCAAAATTCTCTTGGATTTTCTCAAGAAAACTACATTTTATTGCAATAGCCATTTTATATGGTTTGATCAAACATGCAACTGCACGATGATCAAATATTATATCCACTTAGCCATGACAAAACTGAGTAATAATAATGGATGGCTGTAAACAATTCGCCACAAACCAGAAACGTAATATTAAAGACCAGAAAAAAATAATTGTTTTCAAATTTGTAAAATTCTATCATTTATCCTGAATTGAATTGTTTTCCATGGCAATCTTAACAATATTTTGAGGCTTTATTCCGTTATTTATTAAACAGCTATAATTTAATTGTTTGTCATGGCTAACTGGATATAATATGTGATCGTCGAACAGTTACATGTTTGATCAAACCAGAACAAATGGCTATGGCAATAAAATACAGTTTTCTGTAGAAAATCCAAGAGAATTTTGATGTTGTGATGCACCGTTGGATTCCTAATAAAAAACTACATCTAATCATACTATGAAAGTGTTATAGTTGTATTTCATTTTTTAAAGTTATTATCAAAAAAGTGATTTAGTCAACATTGAACGCTCTGGTAAGACAAATGAAAGGTGATAAAATTGTGTAGGTATTTTTGTACAGATGTAAACGTCTATTAGAAGGATTTAAGGTGGGTCATGGCACTCTAGATTAACACAAAAAGTTTGTTTAAAAAATGTTAAAATGGACACAAAAAGTAATAACTATAATACAGTTGCACGTAAAATGACCTCTAGATTCCAAAAATCAAGAAATATACAGGGTGTCTCTCATTTGAAAATTCAAAGTTAGGGTCACTTCCGGCTAAACCGGAAGTCGTCGAAATTTGACAAGTACCTCGAAAAGTGACTTTTTATTAGCCTATGACTCCTGCCAAATTTCATCTCGTTCGATTAAAAACTAAATAAATGGCAGCCGGAAAGTGATCTCGTTGACACCCGGTATATATATATATATATATATATATATATATATATATATATATATATATATATATATGTATATATATATATATATATATATATATATATATATATATATATATATATATACATTTTATGTACTTAGTCTTCTAAAGGGTCTTAGACGTAAGTCAGATATTCAACTAGTTGAAGTCCAAAATTCGGTTCTAAGTTTGTTTTAGTTGTTCCTATTTTAGTGAAATATCTGATGATATACTAAAGAATGTAATATGTAATGTACTTGGTAATGTAGAAACGAAGCTTGGAAATGTTTTTTATTTATTTAAAATATATTCACATAAGTATGATTTTTTTTTAATGTTGAAATAAATTTGATCAATCAGAATTTCATATGCTGATTTGACCACCTCCGTAAATAAAGCGCTGCAGCTCTAGAAACTACAGCTGAATGCGCTCAGTGTGTCAATATAACCTTGGTATCAATTTATTGTGCTGGGTATTTTTATTTTTTGTACTTTCACCTTTTTCTTAACAACTTAACTTTACCTGTACGGTATACCATACAAGAGAAGCCTAGTCAATGTGGTACCAAAGTAGAAGATTATTTTTTCTATTTAACTGGAAACTATTCTTATTTTAGACAACCAATGAACTTGGTCTATGTTTTTTTTTCTGAAATACTTTATTTCGAGGTTTATTTTATAATGTTTTATATTGCTAAAAAATAGATTAATACTTTCCACATCTCCGTTTTTTGTAGTTTTCAATTGTTAACAATATATGTGTATTGGTACATTTTGGTATATGGTATTCCTGAGGTAATATTTCTGAAAACTGTGGTATTCCTTGGTCAACTTGGTATTTTAGTGTACAGATTTTTGGGGGTTGTTTCCCCCTCGTCTTAATTTAATCCAATACTAAATGTTAAACTTTTTGTAGTGAATCCTTGTGAAAAAGTTTTCCTATTGAGCCAATTATGGGTTAGGAAGGCGGAGGATGTTGTTATGAGTATTTATATTGGTTAGTAATTAATATCTTGTTAGTTGAAACTCATGATTTTCGACTTAAATCTTTGTGTTCAGATTCACTAAGAAGGTTTACGATTTAGTACTGGTTTAAATTAAGATCTAGTTAATAAGTTAGGTTTTGACAGGATCTTGCCCTGTCATTGTTCATAATTCGTCACTGAAAACGTATGAGTTATTGTAATATTTCAGGGATTTGTTTGGTTTCCAAATAATTTTCATCTTGCTGGAATGAATTTAGTTCTAGTATTGTGAAAAGTACGTACTAAAATTGCAATTTTTTTTATAAATTTGTAAAAAATCTCGGAAACAAATTCAACGTATAGACCTTAGTTATCTTATTCTTACACTTGTTGGTTTAATACTTTTGGTTGTCAAATTAGGCCAGTCTAGCATTGAAGAATGTAGCCGTTAATGATTGTCAAGGTAGACTGACACTTTCTATTTAAAGAAACAGTGTGGTTTGGGCGCCACTTTGAATATGTCATCTGATTATTTAAAAAGCAGATCACTAACCCCCTCACCAAATAAAATAAATTGGTTTACTTTATGGCAGTATTGTACTATCACTATTCAATCTCATTTTTTAACTTGGTAGCTGTTATCTACTGTATTATTTTCTTACTGAGAAAAAACAAAGTCTAAATATGCTTTACTTCCTGTGAGAAAATATTTGTGTTAGCAAAACTTAGAAAATAAAGAGGTAGATCTAACAAAAGTAAGATTATAGAATACGAGTTGTAAACAGATAGTGTAGATAGTTTGAATATATTACTATGTACAGTGTGTAACAAAAATAAAACCTCAAAATATCTTGCAAACCGTTCATCCGATTTTTCTGAACTTTTGTACCCTTAGGTACGAAATTACGCCCGATCCAATGGTGAGTTCCGCATTGTCGTCAAGTTTGCCGTTTTCCTGACATCGACAGAAACTTTTTTTTTAAAATAGAACGCTCAATATTTTATTCGATTTTCCAATACAGCTTAAAATTCTGAATGCTTCTTATTGGGACCATCTTATCCTAAAGTTAACAGTTTTTGAGAAAATGATGGTCAAAAATCGTCATTTTATTGTATTACCTTAAAATACCTGTACACGAAAGTTTACCTGAAATGTCTGGCATTGCCAGTTTCGTTTATTTACAAAAAATGGATCATTTAACAGAAACCCACAGAATTAAAATTTTAATAATACTGGGTTATGGGGGCCGAATGCGAACGCAATAAGAAGTTTGTAATATTTTTGAATGACAAATATCCTGACAAGAATCCATTAACTAAATCAACTGTAAGTAAAGTTTTTAAAAAAATTTGTCAAACTGGAAACGTAAAGAACTCTATACTGTTTGGATATTTATGTAGTACAAGAATAAACAATACAGGAGGAAATAATTTAAAAGTTGATAAATAAAACTAAATCAAATGTTTAAAATGTTGTCCATTTGCTTCTTGGCTGTAGGCCGAATACTGCGGAAAAACATTCAAAACATTTAGAAGAATGTCAGTTTCCTCGATTCTTTTACATTCTGTTTCTATCCTTAACTTTAAATCATCGAGGTCATTTGGCTTACTTTTGAAAACAACATTTTTGAGGTGACCCTACAAGAAGTCGTCAAGGGTCGTCAAATCTGAATCTTCGAGCTGACCACTCGATTGTACCCCTACGTCCAATCCATCTTCTAAAAAAAACACCATCGAGATATTGCCGAACATTATTAGCATAGTGTGGTGGGGCACCATCCTACTGAAATGATAGTTCATCATATGGTGCTTGATTATTGCCTAAAAAATCATTCAGATAATCAATACAACAGGTAAAATAAAGTAACAACGCTTACTTACGATTATTTGGAAATAGTTGTGCAAGAGCCGGGACAATTTCATGTGTTAGAAGATCCAAATATCTTTCTCCATTTAATGTCTCAGTGAGAACTTTCCCTGGCCCAATATCGACAATTTTATTATGCCTATTAACTTTTCCATTTCAAAAAAATGTTGATTCAGAGAAAATTATTCGGTGGACAAAATCTGGATTGGCGTTGCAACGTTCCATCATGGTTTCGCAAAATTCCAAGCGCCTGTCGTAATCATTTTCTGAGAGCTCTTGCACACGTCTTATTTTGTACAGATGAAACTTCGGTTTATCAGAAGGCAGTCTACGGACATGTGTGAAACGTTGTTGGCGAAACTGATCGAAATCCATGACTATTGTTTGAAAATCGTGAATGGCGTGTTGAATAAACCCACTGGCCATCAACCCTTCTACCATTTCTAAAGTAACTTTCAATCATAAAAGCATGTTGTTCTGCCGTGATTACCATATTTAATTTTCTTAAAAATAAAGACTTCAGAAGTGGACAGTTCTATTTTTCATTCACCGTTACCTCTCAAAAGTAATAATTTAAAATATGCGTGATTGATTCCACGGCATACTTTGAGGACGTTTTTTTTTTATCTTACGTTAGGTAAAAATATGATATTATGTTGATTGTTTAAACCAGTAAAATCATTTATTAAAAATGTATAAGACTTCATTGGAGAGGGCGCAAAACTATGGAGCTTGCCCTGGGCGCCGTAGTTCCTAGCTACGACACTGCATTTTTTTACCGTTTGTTTCAATTTCACATAAAAAATACCCAGTTTTTAAACGGGCTTTCCATAATTCGTGTAAGACTAAAGATTGTAATGACCCTAATTTCAAGTACAGAAACGGTTAGTTTTAAGTGTAATTTTCTTTTAACCGTTTAGTTTGCTATTCCGCTTCGGGTTCCCCTTTAGTGGTGAAATATACAAGTAATGAAACATTGCGCCTTTTTAATATCTCATATTTTAACTTAAACTTATCAAAATTTGTGGAAGTAATTTTTAATATGACAAGAATTCTAACAAAAAAATAATAGAGGAAAAACGAACCCCAACTGGGATATCGATCAAAATATTTATGAAAGTATTTAAATCCACCTACTAAGGAAACATTCGATAAATTATAGTCTGTTATACGATTAACTTTTTGTAAAAGCATTGTATAATAAAATAAATGAATCGCTAATTTTTATTTTTATTTATTTCCCTAAAATTAACATTTTTTCCAGATGCCACATTTTTATGGGTTTTACCCTTTGTGGGCAATATTTTTTAAGTTACACAGAGAGGGTGTATGATATTCAACCACAGAATTTAAACAATGCATTTTTTTATAATGCATCATACGAATATGAGTTGTACATATGGAGGTTCTTGCCTGGACATAAACTAGAATATGTTTCACAGCACAAGATATTTAATCACCTGAAAGGTGATTATGTTTTAGATAGGATTATGTTTATGCAATTTCCAAATGATCTGCAAAAAATTGTATGTTATGGATATGACGAGTAAGTATAATTGCTTAAATTAAATAGTGACTTCTTGAATGACTTAATGGAAAACCATACAATTTTGATTAGTAAATCAATGATGTTTAAAATTATTTAGAAATATTTGTTCAAATGGAACTTTAAGGGGTTATATACAGTCAGGAGGTCTAAAAAAAGCGATTTTTCAAGAATTTTTTGTGAGAAGACTTTTAAATTTATTAATGTAAAAGTTTGTACACATATTATGGTAACTTTTAATTGTATTTTAAGATTTTTGTATTTGTAAAAATAATAATTTTGAAAGCCGCTATAGCTGATCTCCAGGAGTTCCTCTCAAAAAAGGCATCTTGCGGTGACAACGATATCTCTGGACTGGATCATCGAAAATGAAAAAACTAAACGGATTTCGTTAAAGTAATGTACAATCTTCTAATTACTCGAAGGAATAAGCAAAATAAAATTTTTTGACAAAATGGCGGCTTCTCAAATAAAAAAATCGATTTTTGACCAAAATTTTGGCCTTAAATTGTTTATATAAAAAATATATTTATCGGTGAGAAAAAACCTTCGATTAATTAGTAAAAAATATACTTAAGAAGCTTGTGTTAAAATTTGAGACTGATCGGTTCAGCCGTTTCCGAGAAATCTGCGTCACCGACTTTAAAAACACAGTTTTGAGAAAAACGCGTTTGAAGTTTCAAAAGCACTTTACATAGCGTACAATCCATGGATTTATTATAATAAGGATTCGATGTCCGTATACTGTGAGCGTATCGAACGTGAAGCCTTATCTTTGTTGTTTGTTTTCTCTTGTGAGAGGAGTTTACGAACTACGAATTAGGTACTACGTAATTGAATCAAGAATGGTAGTAGAAAGAGATAAAATAACATTGGAGTGTTGGAGCTCAGAAGTGTTGCTGTCTGTCCTGGTTGCTTAGGAAAACGGCTGAACCTCGTCTGAACACTCTGTCACACGTACGTCTTTGTCTAATCTAATGAACTAGAAAAGAAAAAGTGCGACGTACGGATTTATATAGATTTATAAATGACTCCGAGCGACTTTAAATAAACACCATTAGAAATAACATAACCTATAAATAATAAAACCTTTTTAACTTAAATTTCTTATTATTTAGTAGAAAAATAAAATATTTTAGGGCATTTATTACTTTTAGTAAATCTTGTGATGCTTCTAACGTATTTTTTGTACAAAAATACAAGGTAAAATACTTAAAATAAGATGTGACCAGTGTTTACAAATTGTGTTTACAGTGTCGCTTAGAATGGTTTGTTTTGGCTTCAAAGAATGTTAAATCATCCCGTATCCAGTCTTAATAAATCCATGGTACAATCGCTCTCACACGTCTTTACAAATATGCGTGTAACTTCGAAAATAATCGCCGGATTGCCTTGTCTGTGTGTGTACTTGAATATATGTACATTACGAAAATGAAATTAAAAAAATCGATTTTTGAAAATTCTAACTATATATAACCCCTTGAAGTACTGTCTTAAAAGTTTTTTGTCTTTAATACATTTCCGTATTTTGATAACATTAGAATCGGCAATTTTAAGATGACCATCTGAATTAGAGAAATATTTTCTATTCAAATTTGAAATTACCTAAATATCTGGGTTCAAGATGACATACTGCACGAATAAGTTTTGCTCTTAAATGTATATAAGGGTACACAGTACACCATCTCGAAAAGGAACACTACTATCGGCCCTTTTTCTACTTTTAAACATATTCTGGAATGACACCATCTGCATTGAAATTTAAATATCAAAGACGTGCATTTGTTCTTAATAATCTAATAACATATTGCAGTTAACACATTATTTGCCTTACCATTTTATAGTTTGTTATTAGCATCTTATGGTTAGTTACCTCATTTAATGAGTATTTATTTCGCTTAGGTATTTAACTTTCATGGACTGTATTGATTTAAAATTTAGCATATTAATTGTGAAAACTTAGATCAGCTAACAATATTGTTGACCAGAAATGTTCTAAAGTTTTAGTATTATTTTTATCTTGATATAATTGATATATATCTTTTTCTTGCGCCTTGCCCTTATAATTGCCCCCCAAAAGGAACAGTTTAAAATATATTTTTTATATAATAGTTGTTAAACCACCCAGTATATCGTGATGCGTTATAGACTGCATACAATAGTAGTAAGGGATACATTACCCAACTAGTACACTAGAGATGCATTGCCTAGCTAACTTCGAAATTTTTCAAATATATTTAGAAATTTGCTATAGATGTGTTTTATATTCCAATCAAATCAGTAACGTTATTGCATTGTCCCTACTTATTTACATTGTTGGAGTGTCATTAATAAAGAAGAAGGCGCATGTGTGTTTTAAATTTAAGTCAATTTAGAATCAAGTTTTAAAAAAACCCTGTATAATGTAGAACCTCTTTCCCTGCAAGAAATATATTTATCTAACTCTTGTAGAGAGACGTTGCTATATATCTACAAAACTTTAAATAAATATTGCTTAAATGGGCCCGGAGCCAATCAAACAGAAGCACATCTTTAAAATGGGGACTGTTTTTCATTTCTGACATGATTTTTTTTCATGTGCCTCTAAACTAAATCACTGTTTTAGGTCTCACAACCCAGATTTGTGTCACATCAGCATTTTAACACTCCCTTCACCGTCCAGTTGCATTCATTGCCATGAAAGCTGGTCGTCCAATGAAGGTATAAATATCTTCACTTTGTTTTTAAAATTTTTTATGTATTATGTTTTTTCCTTTCAGAATTTATGCATCAGGGATGGTGTTCAAAACATGGTTTTATGGTACACTATATGTTTTCAATGACCCAACCAGCTCCCCATTTTGATCCTAACATTTCCCTTGGGTTTCCTAATCATTTAGTCATTAATACAGGCCACCACATTCACATACTAAACGTTTGCACTTTGGAACCGAATCAAGCTAGTAACTCCTTAATAAGTTTTATCAAAGATGATGATATAAAATTTAACCCACAAGTATCCACAAACTTTTTTAATGATACTTTCAGTGAGGTTTCAGAATCGATCAGTGATCATTTCGGATGTAGTAGTGTAGTGGATGCAATTTTGGAAGACTTCAGTGAGTATGATTTAGAATCTAGTGAGGGTAATAAACCTTTTCATGAATTGAACATAAGCTGTGAACCTCTGAATGTTACAGGGAAAAGTTACCATAATACTCTGGTTCAAAATATTTTCGATCCTAGAATTAAACGCTTACAAAATATTTCTAAAGACTATGTATTTTCGGTACCGCATACTTCAACGCAAAAACCTCCGGAAAAAAATAAAGTAATAGACAAAAAGATTGCCGAGAAAGCGTATGAGTTTATAGAAGAAAACGAAAAGTATGAGAAAATAAGTCTGTTTAGGAAAAAGCGTCTAGCTGATAAAAAATACGAATTTTCAGAAGATAATACGGAAAACATTGTGCCATTTCATATACTTAGGCGAGAACGTAGGTACTTGTTTAGGTCACAAGGACGCATTAGGTCGCCGGATTTTAACTCGCTATTTTTAAGCCCTCGTTCGCCGGGATGGCGTTCGCCAATGCAAAGTCCTAACTCACGTAACGGTCAGTTTTCACCAAGTGGTGCGCGCCATATATACTGTACATCCGTCCGTAACTCGCCTCATCATTCCAAATCTCCAATTAGTCCCAAAGAAGCCACCAGGAAGGTAAACGTCTACTCTCCGAGTCTGGACAGCGATTGCTCTGATTCGGATAGTAGACTGGTACTAAGGACGCCTGTTAACTTTGCTACCTCTAATTACAACGTAGATAGTCGTTTTAATCAAAATGGATTGCTTATAGTTGATCCCAAGGTAGAAGCGCCCAAGTGGATTAAGAAGGTTGTACGAAGATATTCCAATGGAGATTTTGAAAATAGCTCTTTGCTGTCTGGACAAAGCCGAGGTAAGTGATGTCAGTGAGTAATGTTAATTCTACGCACTGTGTATCAATTCTATTCAGTACCAAAAATCATTCTTAACAACACTCTAATTTATGTAAAAAGTTGTTTTTATCATAATATAAAGGGTGTTATGAAATGTACTGCTGATATTTAAATGGGTGACTCCTGGGGTAGTGTACAGACATACCCAATACTTTTTTTCCTCCAGTCGCACACTCTTTTTATTTTAAAAAAATGACGCCATTGGCTCTAATATTTAAATAAAAAACATGATCCAGCCGGGGTATTGCCAAACTTAAATATTATCGTGACATCTCATTTTTTATGAGTTTTAGTGAAAACCGGAAATAATCCAAAGTATAATTAATTCCACAGACGCATTTTACCAAAAATGTGTATTTTAATTCAATAGCAATTTCTTTACTTATTATGGGAAAATATGGACCACTCGTTAAATTAGGTTGACACTGTAACCAGAATAAAACAGGCAATGTTATATGGTAACAAACAATTATGACTTACCTGTTACTTTAATAATAAGATGAGCATTATTTCTACTAGCTTAAACTTTCTGCCTTTAAAAAGTGGTTAGAAATTAAAGCGCAAACACCATCCCGCCGAGCCTCCCATACTTTACTAACAAATTCAGACTTCAGACTGTAGTCGCAATTAGGGTTTCACATAATTTACTATCACACTATTTGACCACAACTACACAGTATTATAAAATTGTAACCAAATTATTTGAATACAGAAGGAAATTTCGTCAAAAGAAAACATTATTTTGTTTAAATACATAATATGCCAAGCCGAGGGTTGTTGACCTTTTCATTCCATTCCGGATCACCCCCTACCTGATTGGTCCGTCACCATGCCCCCGACCTCCCTGATTGGTCTGCCGAACACGTGCGTCAGCTGTTGAGGCGACAGAGACGAGAAGTGGTGTGATCCAAATATGGATGATATTGACGAGTTTAATAATACCGTGTAAATTTTTGCTTTTTTCTTTCTTAATTTGTGAGAGAAAACGTTTTAAGGCCTTCTAATATTAACAAAATATCTTACGCGTTAGTGATGTGCATTATAAATTAGTAAAACACTAATTCCTGGGTGTTTAGTTGAGGGATTTATTTGTTGGTTTAAACAGCTGTTCTCTGTGTATTATCTCTCGATGTATTATTTGTGTTATGGGTAGTATTTTAACGTTTTGAAATTGAGAATTTTTGGAAAAGTTGGTAGGATTTCTTTCTTTGAAGGTAATTGAATAAAAATGTTATTTCTTCAAGCGTGTTACTTAGAAATATTGTTAGAAGACCTGGCAACATAACAACCTAGATCACTGTTTTGTTCTTTATGTGGCCATGTGTTTTATTATCAGTGGTGCGCAGTGATTAATTTTTTTTTTTTTTTGAGGGGCGATACCTAGCTTATTATCGCGAAGCGCCATTTATGACTATTTTTTCCCAATCTGAATTCATATCAGGATTTACCGGTATCAATATATGCAGTGAATTTCATAACACCCTGTATATTTATGCATGATTTAAAATCTTAAGGTCTTAAAGATTCCTTTGTCCCGATTCAATATCATCGGTGACGTTGACTGATAGTATAGTGTCCAAAAATTGTTTTAGAAGATATTATTTTTATAAAGTTTTTTTATAAAATTTTAAAAAGGTATTGCCTTCGGATTTGGTAAAGGGTGGATTTCAGTTAAGGATGGTAAATAATAATATGGGATTATTTTTTGCGTAAATTATGGTATACTTTCTTTTTTGTCAAATTAAACCAAAAATTTCCATAAATAATAAGAAAAATAAAAAAATTCCTCTTCCAGTTTTTTTTTGTTTCGTTTTTTCAAACTGCAACAAAATTTCGTTTTTATTTTAATAATAGGTGTTACAATAAAAAAGTTTTAATTACCGATTTTTGCGCCCCCCCTCTAAAGAAAATCCTGGATCCTGGCCTGCGCATAACACCTTACCTTTAACTTATAAATGACGACAGAGTGATTACGTTAGGGAATAAATGTATACATAATATTATATGACGATTTACATATAAAAAAATTTAAACACACATTGTTACACAAGTACATAATAATAAAATTTTCTCCAATCATTTAGAGCTTTGTCAGTTAATAATTCCATAACTCTCTACTAGAATTGGTTGGAATGTAGAGATAGGTGTCATGAACGGTGAGACACATTGTATCCACATCACAAGATGTCAAAGATATATTTTGAGCAGCGTTATGACTATCAGTATAATTTTCTTTTACTCTGCATTTTAAAAGATAATTAAATTTTCTAAAGTTACATTCCAAGACACCATAACGATGCGTTGTAACATTCACGCGATTTGGCTCTAAGTAGTCATCTACAAAGATGCTATAGTAATCAGTAATCACATTTCAACAAAACCATTATCCTGACTAGATTGGTTTCCAATAAAATATTTAAAATATTGGATTTTGTCTATTCTGCAACATTTCAGTTTTGATTGAGTTTCAGTAACGTTATTTACCTCGAAAGCTACTTTTGGCAGTTTTCTACTAAATAAATTTAAAATTTGTAGTCTATATTTTAAGTAGATGAGTCATGCTCTACATTTTTTCGATTCGGCTATTGGTACTTTTTTGCATGTATTGGGTTATCTATACCGGTTGTCCGGTTATATTTAAGAGAAAATTGGCCAACAACACAGTCACACTCGCGTGGGTGCTGGGACACAAAAGACAATGACAAGGCAAATACCTTAGCAAGCCGATGATCTGCTGTACCGTTCACAGTCACAGGCCCCTTATTATTATTTTTAAAAACTTATTTTTTTACAAGAATTAGTAGGTACTGTATTTTGCGGTTCCGCCTGGTATATGTCTTATAACATCTCGAGCGCACCTCGTAGTACGGAAAGGCGACGCGCGATAGTAGGCAACCCGTTAACCATCCATATAGTTTCGCATTCTCAGAGAAAGACGCTATAAATGTATTAAATAATAAAAAACAAAATAAAACATGCATCGTATAGTGGATATTTTGTCCCGTCCTTCTGACCAATTGAATTCGTTATTCTCAGAACGACGAAGAAAATAAATAGTCACGTTTCTCGAAAAGTTAACACATTCGTATACATTCGTTTTAAAATTTTGATGCGATGCGATATCGAGATCGCAGAGAAAAACAGTTTTTAAATGTGACTGGGTCGATCCAGATTTAAATCCTTCAGAATGGGGCAAATATTTGAAGCCAGTAAATAGTAACAAATATCAGGCTTACTGCAGTTTAATCTTTAAAGTAATAGAACCTAGCAATATGGGGAAGAGGGCAATTGCTAGCCATTTTAGTAGTAGTTCGCATTCAAAAAAATTACATGCAGTTAATACCAACAATACCGTTTCGGCTATGCTAACTACAAAAAATCTGAAAATATATCTTGGAGAGAAACCGCTGCTACAGATTTTGATGGTGGGTGTAGTATAAGTATGACTTTTCGAGGCTATCTCTGAAAGCACTCGATCTATTCCATCAAATTCGAGCTTTTTATCGAATTTTATGTTAAATGAAAACGTTGATGCCGAAATAAGATGGTGCTTAAATATAGTATATAGGTACAATCACAAATCTGTTAATTCAGTGGACTAATATGTAGCCGTAATGAAAAGTATGTTCCCTGACAGTATCATTTCCAAGAAAATGTCACTCAGTTCTTCAAAAGCTGCATACTCTATTTCCTATAGGCTCGCACTATATTTTAAAAACTGTCTTGAAAAAACTGTAGTAAAGTGTGACAATTATGTTGTCTGTTTTGATGAAGCACTAAGTAAATAAGATAAGCCAAAATTGTCAGACGGATATTTTAATCAAGTATTTTAATGAAGAAAGTCATCTAGTCGGGGAATTTCTGTAGAAGTGTCGGGGAAATGTCAGGGAATTTCCTTTTAGCAAATCGCTGGGTACCCTGTAAGATCGTGAACGCCTAAACTGTTGGCCATATATGTGATCGATACACGTCCGGCGTCAAATTGTGAATACACCCCAGGTTTCCAAAAAAGATGTAAGTTTATAACCGCTCCAATTTGACTTTTATGGATTGAAAATGACAACTATTACAAGAATTATAAATACATTTTTATAAAATTCTTGAATTAATAAATAAAAAGTTAAGTGATTTCCACCCCTGATAATCTTGTAATCGTAAAATTAAATTTAATTTATGATAATTATCAAATGAATATATTGCAAGAAACTGGTAATTTTTAGACGACTATAACAATCCCATTGAAATTCCTCTGCTCGTTCAGAGCTTGACTGATCAACAATTTGATATTGTACCCGATGGCAAGGTAGACCAGACGACTGAAAGGCAAATAATAGTTACTCAGAGATCGATTGACTGTGAACAGTTTGTTCAGAGGCGGGCTCAGATTTTATGTGCTGAGGCCAGTTTGGAATTTATGCATTGTGAAGACTATGATATTAAAATTATTTATGTAAGTATAATATGATCAATTTTGTTTCAAATGCAGAATACTTATTGTCGGTTTGTGCCCAAAGGTGAGCCATCATGTTTCCTTGGTTGGAAAAAAATTAAAATAATTTTATTAAATTTTAAACACAGATTTCAAAGTGTTAGATTGAATATTAAAATGTGTGAGGTGTACTTAAGAATATTTTATATAATTTTTTACTTTAAGCCTTTTTTCAAAACAAATTAGCCGTAACCTGTCAGTACCGTGCTTGTCTCACTCGTGAATTGAAATAATGATCAAGGCGATTCGCTTGAAGAAAAAAGTTTTAATAATTTCTTTTAATATTTCGTTCCTAGAAAATGTCCAAAATTTGAAATATAGGCAACAGTTTTCTAACATCACCAATTTTTTTACAGAACCGTGTCACCATGTGAAAACTGTAAAATGTAGGGGTAATATGAAGGCAACATCGCGTTTATGCGGGTTTTATATCGTTTAATCGTCTGTCTGCCTTAGGCGAGTGCAAATAAAGTTAATTTTATTATCATTTCTTGCACAAAATCAATCCATTTTACTTGCTATAGCTAAAGTGAGCATACGTCCTGTTTTCAACGGGACATGAAAAACTGGTTTCGGTAGATTCTTTTACGTGCGAATCACGAAGTATGAAGATATTACTGCTAGCAGAACTATACAAACCCTATCTTATATCATTGGCGGGATTATGTATACACGGTGTCCAGGATAAGAAGGGCCAGTATTATGGGGATCTCGTTTATAGTTAGAAATACAATTTATGGCATAAAAGTTACGTAATTAAAGAACTAATAAAGTGATGTTCCGAAATTTTTTAGATTTTTTCTGGCGTTAATATGAAAGGTAGGGCAAAAGTAATAAAACTTCATTACAACAACTTTTAATGAGCATAAAGATTACATTATCAATTTTTTTATTCGACGTTTTGTCTTTGGGCAGCGATCATCAACTTCATTTTTTTAAATGCTGATTTTTTGATGCCAAATTTTAGGAAGCCCTTTTTATTCTGAATTCAACAGTGTACCACCATAGATTAAATAATACATAGACGAACACTGGCGTGTAATAAAAATAGAGATCGCACGATATGACTTTATTTTGCCGATACGATATATCGGCCGATACCGATATTTACATGCCGATATACCGATACCGATATATCGTATCGGCAAAGACATACGTACATGTTTCAATGTTTAGTTTTTATCAGGGTTGGAAGAAGTCGTGACTTTTATAAAAAAAAAGTCAAGACCTAAATCATGTGAATTAATTCAGGCCAACCCTGGTTTTTATAACGTCGAATATAAATAAAAAAATACAAAATACGGTTCTGAACCTCCAATTCGCTAAATCCTGTACGTATCCTGTATCAATTTCCGTTTTTCGTTCATGCGTTTTATGTTTGGGCGAAAATGAAAATCGGGGAAGTCCCGGTTTATCATTCCGTCACGCGGTAACGCAGTATAACGTTTCTGATTGGTGAAGTTTCGGGGAAGTCCCTGTTTAATGTTTTCAGTATTGCTTTGTAAAATTCTTAATTTATTTCTCCCGAAAAAGGCCTCAGTTATACTACAGTTATGTTATTTAATGATTATATATTATTAGTGACATTAGAAGAGGCACAAAAATGGATTTTATTTTATTATATTTACGAGTATTACCTTTCGTAAGTATATGCAGTAAGAACCCAACATTCTTCGTTTTATATGTGCCAATATATCGGCAAGTTTCCTGCCGATACGATACGATACCGATAATCGGCAACAACCGCCGATATACCGATATCAATATCGGTATCGTGCGATCTCTAAATAAAAATGGATCAAACAGCGGGTCTCCCTTGAGACATTTTGGGGGTTTACTGGTTTATAGCTTGGGAATTTGTTTGTCCACCATTGTATATCTATGGATATATATGAACTATTTAGATATATAATGGTGAACAAACAAATTCCTAAACCATAAACCAGTAAACCCACCCAAATTTTTCAAGGGAGACCCGCTTTCGGTCCCAATTCGATCTATTCGAGAATTTGTCTATATTCTTTATAGTCTCTGGTACTACACATTATGGTTAATTTACGTTTTGAGTCTTTCTTTCATCAATATTAAGAAATTTCTGTGATACGGACCTGTCTCCTAGAACATTTCATACATTTTTCCAGATTTTGTGATATAATGAAGAAAATATTGAAGCATACTTAATCTTTTTTAATTTCTTATTTTAATTATGAATTGTAAATAAGTAAAATAATCAGTTAACCACTGTTAAAAAATGTTCCAAGACCACATTATTGTTTGAGCCTTTTTTGACAAATTTTAGGTTCATGCATTTTTTAATTCCATTAAGGGGTTACATACAGTTAGAACTTTCAAAAAATTGATTTTTTTTTTAATTTCATTTTCGTATTGTACATATATTCCAGTACACACACAGAAAATTTCAAGGCAATCCGGCGATTATTTTCGAAGTTACACGCATATTTGTAAAGACGTGTCAGAGCGATTGCACACTATGTAACGTGCTTTTGAAACTTTAAACGCGTTTTTCTCAAAACTGTGTTTTTAAAGTCGGTGACCAAGATTCCTCGGAAACGGCTGAACAGATCTGTCTCAAATTTTAACACAAGCTTCTTAAGTATATTTTTTAGTAATTAATCGAAGGTTTTTTCTCACCGATAAATATTTTTTTTATATAAACACTTTAAGGCCAAAATTTTGGCCAAAAAAATATTTTGCTTATTCCTTCGATTAATTAGAAGACTAAACATTACTTTAACGAAATCCGTTTGGTTTTTTCATTTTCGATGATCCAGTCCAGAGATATCGTGGTCACCGCAAGATACCTTTTATGAGAGGAACTCCTGGAAATCAGCTATAGCAGCTTTCAAAATTATTATTTTTACAAATACAAAAATCTAAAAATACAGTTAAAAGTTACCATAATATGTGTACAAATTTTCACATTAATAAATTTAAACGTCTTCTCAGGAAAAATTCTTGAAAAATCGCTTTTTTTAGGCCTCCTAACTGTATATAACCCCTTAAGGTATATACATAATTATGGTTCTTGCCTTAGAGGGCCATTTTTTGTAGTGTATTGTTTTTAGTTTTTATTATGCTCAATTTCCATAAAAAAGTCAATTCCGTGGCCGTCAGTTTAGTGTTAAATTGTAATCACAAAACTGACGACTGATAAAAATGTATAAAATAATTCAATAAATTGGCTGTATTTGACTGGTTATCATACAACAAAAAGAATATTTGTTTTGGCGTATTCGTTAAAAGCATTGATTTGTATTATTTTCACATTCCTTATAGAGGACAAAAATGGTATAAAAATGGCTCATTTCTGTGGCAATCATTCTTGTAGAAGTTCATTTGCGGTTCTTTTCTGCTTTAATAATCTCGACTTTATTGTGTTAATGGACGAAATTACTTTAGCCAATATACAAGGTGTCCGAAAAGTCATCGGCAAATATCTTTGCTACTATACGGTATCCATTTGGTTTTGAGAATGATGACAGAAAAAACAATTGAACAAGAATTAACCCTATTGGTCAGTTCCATGGACCGTTTACACCAGAACATATTTTAGTGATCACAATATTCATCTTTTCTTTCCTGATAATCACGGAGGAATCAGATTTCTTTCTATCCGTGTTGACGAAAAGACAAAGACAAATAAAAAAAGGATTTGTTCAAATTTTTATCGTACATTCTTTGCTTGTGGAAGTATTGCTGGTTATATACTTCGAAAGATAGTCATCGCAAACTTCGTTTTTTTCCTGATAAAATCCCAGCGGAATCCGGTTTCTTTCTATCCTTGTTAGCAAAAGGGGCATTAGTAAAAGACAAATAAAAACGATGTTGTTGCCAATAAAAAAGAATAATCAAACATTTCATCACATGCGGCTTTGTTTGTTTTGCGCAAGTATTTCTGGTTGCCTATAGTGAGACAGTGAAAGTTTAATCGGAGTTGTCATAAAAATAATTTTCTAACCTGACAAAATACTTAAGTTTTATGATTTTATAGCAAAATACCTTTGTTTTTACTGAACACAAACAGCATTATTTGCAAAAATCTCGTTTTTATTAAAAAAAAAACAGTGTCAGCATAGCCACACTAACCTTATTATTTCACAGCATTTAAAATTGTTTCCTGCCCAAATAACAATACTACCTCTAACCAACAATTTGCACTAAAAGGATCGGAGGAAAAGTATTTAAATAAATAAAGGAAAAATTTCAAAAATGAGTCAATATTTTTATTAGGATAAACAATTTATAATAAGGTTAAAAAATATTCCCTATTCTCCGATATATAATGAAAATGGATCTGTAATATAGCCTACCTGCGAACAGTGATGTTTGTGTAAGTTAAAGACGCGATAAAAATTGTTTAATCGAATATACCAAGTAGTTTCACAATTTTTAACTGTAAATGTTGAGTCTTAGTTCCAGAAGGATAGATACACTTTTAATGACACTTCAGCTTTAAACTGAAACCAAACGTTTCTAGGGCGCAATTTTCACTACTTTCTCAGTAACTAAAGAAATCTTCTGTAATGCCCACTATTCTCAACTTTATATCGGGTCGGCGTTTCTGTTATTCCCATAACGCCAGGTCCAAGTAATGTAAAGGAGAACAAATATGTACCTTGCTTAATATTTCAATAGTTGATAGTCCCAGATTCATATAGCACAGGAATTTAAGCTGCTAATACTTTATATAAACTTTTTAAGTATATTTTTACACTGCAAAAACAACTTATATTATGGGACAGGCTTCAAATATTCATGTCAAATTATATTAATCTTTCACATAACCTAACTTTCTACTAGCTGTAAAAATTTTACGAGTATGAGAGAGAAAGAAGACGAGAGAGAAAAAAATGAGAGAGAAAGAACATGAGAGAGAGACAATTGATCTCTTCGTTGTAAAATGGGTTTCTGTCATCATTCTCAAAACCAAATGGATACCGTATAGTAAAGGTAGAAACACCAAATTTAAGGTGTATCTTATTGGTTAATAAATCTGCTTTTTTATGTAATTTTAACTTTTTCAACCCCCTTGAAGGGTGACGCTAGGGAGTTGAGGTCAAAAATTTTAAATGCAAACCTATGCCGTGTAGTTCCTCATTTTAAAGGACTTCAAAAATACATTTTACCACAAACCTGAGGTCCGTATCTTAATTCGTTTTTAAATGGAAAGCCTATAAAAATTAAAAATCTTTAAAAAAATTGAGGTTCAGATTCACTAAGAAGGTTTAAGATTTAGTACTGGTTGTTTTGACAGGCTTTTGTTCTGTCATTGTTAATAAGTTGTCATTTAAAACTTCTGAATTATTCTGATATTTTAGCGATTTGCTTGGTTTCCAAATAATTTTCATATTGGAACAAGTTGCTGTAATTAATCTAGTTCTATTATTGTCAAAAGTACGTACTAAAATTGCACTTTTCTTTATAAATTTGCGACAACCCTCGGAAATAAATTCATAGCATGATGCTCAGTTGTATTATTCTTACACTTGTCAGTTTAAAACTTTTGGTTGTCAAATTAGACAGGGCTAGCGTTGGAGAATCTGGCTGTAAAAATGTAAAACCTTTATTTCTCTTATTACTTTAAAAGTTGTTCACAACTTCTTGGCAGTAATAAAATCGATTTTGTAACTCTGCTAGGAAGTAACGCCTGCCATTCTCAATGTGATAAGTGAGTTCCAAATCGACCTTGTTACTGCCAAGAAGGTTATGGTGGAAATTTTGATGAACTTTTAAAGTCATAAGAGAAATAAAAGGTATTTAAATTTTTAATTTCACGATTTTTAATTTTTAAGGACTTGCCATTTAAAAACGAATTAAGATACGGACCTCGGGTTTGCGGTTAAATGTTTCTTTTTTGAAAACCTTTAAAATGAGGTACCACACGGCATAGGGTTGCATTTAAAACTTTTGACCTCAACACCCTAGCATCACCCCTTACGAGGGTTGAACAAGTTAAATTACATGCAAAAAAAATAGATTTAGCAACCAATAAGATACACCTAAAATTTGGTGTCTCTGTCTTTACAAATGGCAAAGATATTTGCCCATACTAAGCCTTTTCGGGGACCCTGTATATACCGGTCCGCCTACAGCGTGAAGTCATACAAAAACAGTTGAAGGTACAAACATATAGAAACGCTACGTATGACTAAAAAAAGAACAGCATGCATAATAAGCTAATGCAAACACCTCTTTGTTTTTTCATAATTTTCATGACACTAATATGAAAATTTCGTATTTCATAGTATGTGTTCATAAAAAGATTTCCTATAAAGCAAATTCATTCCGTAACTTTGTAAACTTCTAAAACCTTTACTTCAAATTTTTACAGATTGGTGTGAGGCGACGAATTAAGCGTTTTACAATTTTTTAGGTTTGTCCTTTAAATGGCGTAATTCTATGCCAATCTGTGATTAAAATTGGTGCGCTAGAATCGATAGTGCCTAACTCAAAAGTAGAAAACTACTGGGCTCATTTTCTGTTTACTTGGAACATAACCACAGATGCCTTCGACGTGATAGACTCGAAAAATAAAAAGTTATTTTCGGCCAAGGAGCAGCTTGCGATACCCACAGTAAAGTATCCTAAGTTTAGTTGCAATAAAGTTTGGGTTTTATCCTATGATACTTCACAAGAATCGAAAACTTACCTCAGGGATTATAATAATTATTATGAAATCTGTTTATGTGGAGACTCTGGCACTACTAGGCAGGCTTTTTCACTTTTTGAAGATGAGTACGAATATGACACCGATTAAGTTTAAGGCGTATGTTAGTTTTATGTAGACGTGTTCCTTACCCTGAACTCAAATTTGAATGTTATTAACTTGGAGATCATTTTGCCTGTCTATTAAATATGGGAGTTTAATAAGTAGGCAGAAAGAAACATGCAATATTGCCATATATGTATACGTACTGATCTGAAAATATCAGTGCTCAATCTTTAAAGTTATGCCATATTGCTATATGCCCTACGAAGATTTTTTTTATAGATCTCCGGTTTTAGCTGAAAATCTATTCTTGTTGCCTAAAGTCCGATTGATGAGACCGTAAAGCGATCGAAACGCACTTGAAGAGTAGAATTTACGGATAAAAGAGGAGAAAAAGATTTGAGTGTGAATAGTTTTATTAACTAACAACATTTAATTTTAAATATTCATTAAAGTTATTTTCATAAAGAGTGAAATTATCAGTAATGTATTTGAAGAAAAACTATATTTATAGACTAAAATGATTTTTAAGTTTAGTGAGATTATAAGTTTGTTCCCACAAAGAGTCCGTGATCTGGTTTCAATCAGAAATAGAGTTGCCCTGATAAATATTACATGTTGCACAGCGATCGGCGTTTAGTGTATGTAACTGACTGATTGTTTCTGATGGTCAGAAAACTGTACGCACTGCTTGTGGGAACATAGCTTATGACGCTATCCATGTTTTGAAATCGTAGAGACCAACAGTGAAGACAAAGTTATATATTTTTTAGCTTTATTTAATAATTTGCTCTTTAAATGGCAAGCTAGAACAGCAGACTATCTCAAGTTTGCATGATCGTGTTACCGACTACGTCCTATTCCATACGTAGCACGCATCAGCTAATTCTCGGAAAGTAAACGTTACAGTAACAAGGTATTTTTTGGTCTCGGCTGATCTGTGGTAAATGATATATTAGACAAACCTGATTTCGTTTGAACTAAATAGTGCTAAGTCTCTTTTCAACTGGTACTAATAACGGTGCATCAAGGACATCTAATTGTAAATATTTTTCATTTCTTATATTTCAAAAATCAGTTAAGTCTAAGTGCAAGTTCTGCTAACTAGAAATAGTTCCTTTAACATACAGCGAAAATCGTTATTTTTCAACAATACAGTGTATTTCAAATGATAGACGATAGTAAGGGAAAATTTAAATGAACAAATAAAACTAGACTGCGCTCAAAACCAAACAAGACAATCGAATTGTGCTAAATTTATCTGCTTTATAATCTGGATTTTCCGAGAATAAGCAAATTAATGCCTTTGGAAGAAAGTAGCAGTACCCAGGCATCGGATTTATACGCCCCACGTAGGTGTAGGTATAGACACAAATAGAATATTATTTGAAATGGAACTATGCATGTACTGTACACTGTACATGTCTTCCAAGTGAAGGATGAAACCAGATGATTAAAGAAAGCCTTAGTTACTTAACATCTTTTAATTCTAATTATAATATACAGAATAACTGAAAATATTTTTCTTTAGTTGTATGGTCTCTATAGTTAGGAAGTGTACAAAATCAGGAAAATTTTATTTGAAGACCACAGGGAAAAAACAAGGAATGTCACAAAATATCAAAAATTAGGTTACCATTGCCATTGTTCGCTAAACCTCTATTATAAACCCAAGCCCAGGGGGAAAACATAGCACACTCCGCTAATATTTGTATTTAACAGACCCATTGTTGGGGTTTGGTATAATAAGAGCTAAAAGTGGACTGTATATACTTTTTGGTTGGGGAGATGAGAAAGAGAATGGCTTTTAAAAGTCGTTTGGCAAACGGCGATAGCATGACACAAATACTAATATGGCCTACCTTGACGTCGAAATCACTTTAACTGTTTCTTCGTGGTGGCCAACTGATTGATCCCATGTGCTGCTCTTCCAGAACCATTGATCGGGAACACTATCACTAGTTTGCGGGTAGTTTTAGAGAGAAATTATCTATAAAAATGGGGAAACACCCGAGAAAGTAATTGGGTCATGCGGCCGAGTAGCAGTCAGTACCACGTATATGTTAGTACTCTCTTTCACTTAGCGTCCATGCGCTCTAGGGCCAGTAAATGTGTCATGTGAACACTTTACGCGCCTTCTCGCGAATTTAAATTTTAGTAACCCAACATTAATTGGGACTTTACCAAATAGAGAATTAAAATATATATAAAACCCAAACACCCATATATCGGGGAAAAACATGGAATGTCCACAACGTACATGGTAAAAACAGGGAATTAAGGCAGCAACTCAAATAGTTTATTCTAAAAATGCATTGTGTGGACATTCCGTGGGAATTTTTTTTAACGTCTGCTAGACAAAATTATATTTTATGCCCTCATTAACCCCGAAAACGAGATATAGTCAACATTTTACTTTACTTTATTAACGGAAACTTACAATATTATAATTACAATATTTCAATACAATAGGTGTAATTTTTTTTTAATATAGTAAAAAAATAGATACAGTAACAAAAAATGGAGAAATAGCGACAAATCCCTTTGACCACCACAGTCAACCTTACATTAGTCGTTTGAGATCAATTTTGAGCTTAAGCTTGGGACATAAACGTTTATTTCATCTTTAATCAAATTAAAGTTACGCTGAAGCCTTGTTAGAGGACAATACATACCATAGACAACATACTATAGTTTGCTTGGGTTTGTATTAAAGTTTGGTTTCAATAAAATATACGCGCAGTCTGTGTCCCCAATTAAAAGACCATGTAGAAAATTCATATCCCGATAAAAACGTCTGGACCCTAAAGATGATATATTTAAAATATTTTTTAAAAGTTTACAATTTATGTGGTAACCCACAAAGTGAATATTTAATTCATGAACCCATGAACGTAGAAACTTGTTCTGTTCCCCCTCATTTGCTTTCTCTGAACTTGGTAAAAAGGTGACCAGAGCACACAACAGTACTCCAGGCCAGATCTCACAATGGAACAATACAGTAGTTAAATTACACAGGAAAAGTCGCGACAATGTCTAGATCACGATACAAGTAAAAGAAGATATGATACCGCGCAGGTAGGCGTGGCCACAGCCCCATGAAACTTCTTATGGCAAGTATCGCAACACGCTTAGTTACGACATACGTACCGGCCAGACTTTTATCGAATAAAGTTCGGACATACAAATTTTTCTTTGTCTCTTTTTAAATGTCCAACCAACGATACTACAGAAAGAGATGGGTGCGTTAGGCGACCAATCCAACAATCAACAATTTCATTATTTTACCACCCTACTTCCCGGTCTGGCCGACTGGAAGTCTGGAAGCTAAAATGGCTGCTGGTCATTTTTGACTTTGCTGGAGCTTTTTATTTAATTATAGCATTCTAACAAGACGATGGATTATTTTTTCTCTTCCAGGTAAGTAATTAAAATATTTTGTTTGTAGTTTTACTTTTATTACAATAGCATTGTTTTTCAAGAGAAATGCTGTGGAATGTATGATGACGTAAAGGAAAGGAAGTGATGAAATTTTTCATTTATAAGCAAATAATAGTTAGGACAACTCTTTGCTGTTAAGCTTCAAAAACACAATTCGAATATTGCACCAATGATTTCGTGTGTTGCATTGAGTGCTGGACAAGGCTGCCAGTAGAATTTTTAAAGTAGTGTTTCAGTGAAATCTTTTATATAAAATACTCACAATCATCGTTGTTAAAATACCTATCTTGTATTATTATGATGGCATATAACTTGTTTTCTCTAAAGCAAAAATAAGGTAAACTACTAAAAGGTTTGGTGGGTATATACCGGCAGCAATTTTCTTTTGTACCTTCATATTACGTGAAAAAAAGTTGATATACAATTGATCAGCCTTGTATGAAAACTGTGCAATTAACATAACTTTTTTCTTGGCAATAGTAGTAATAGATCAATTGTAGCCATCATGTATTTAGTGAATTTTTATTTTATTATACAGATAAAATTGTTGTAAAAGTAACCTTCCAGTATATTTCCTAAATAAGTTGCGTGTTATAATTTAGGTACTTACAGTGTTAATAGTCATGTACTCATTAATTTTAGGTTTCTTGTTGAATTGTGGGTAGGATCACAACAGGCAAACAAGTATATTGCAGCAGAGACTATTATAGATTTTGTTGTAATGTAGCTTTATTTCATATCTAAGTTTCTCAGTGGTATATTTTACAGTGTCTAAGTATTCAGTGTTTGTGTTTTAGTTCTAGTGCATTATCACGTTTAGGTTTTACAGCTTTCAATACTCTAAAAAATTATTGCAAATATTCTTTTGACAAAAATTCCAATTATAGTTTCATAGAAGAATATCAGACTGAGCAAACGAGACAAATGTTGTAATGTATTGTATTATAAAAACCTGAAATCCTTTTTTCTTTTTCATGTCATACGAGGACTCCAAAAGCAATCGAAGGCTAACTTATTTGGTTTGACATTATCAAGACAAGTTACGTCTATTTTTTGACAGGATTGTGATTAAGGACTTTTTCTTAGGTATACTCAGTGTACATGTCTTATTTCTTCTGTATGCCTTAAATTAATTTTGAGAAAATCGTGTTCTTGGTTATATTATACATATATAAAAAAAAATGACCAGAATATAATGTATATTATTATTGTTTTTGATTTCTATAAATTTTGTTGTTTTAAAATTTAGGTATGGGTGAGTCTCTATAAAGTGTTGCATCGTATTAAGCTATTTATGAAATGTTTATATTTGTGTTTCTTTTTGATAATAAAGTTATGATCTCAACTTCATTAAGTTTGATTTTCCTTTTCATATTCATGCTAGACGTTATATTTTAAAGTGGATTTAAAACTTATGGATTTATTTGGCATCAAATCTATTTGGTTTTGATTCCAAATAATTTTGTAAGTTTTATTTGCTACTTTAAAATATTTAAAATAACCAAAAATCTGAAGTTTTAAATTGCGCCTGCGCCACCTTTAGTTCCCAACCCCACCGTTCCCAAAAGCGGCCAGACCAATTAGTGTCGCTTGACGTTTGATTGACATTTCATATGACCTTCGACTCGATCCGTGCTGCGACAAATAACAATGCTAGTTGGTCTTCTTCCTGTATTAGTATTCGTTGCGTGGCCATTTGCGTCACGCCGTGATCAATTCCGCGATATTTTGTAAACGAAACAAGTCTTTTTTAAGATCGCGTTGTGTTGGCAACTATTTCTTGGTGTTTTTATATTACTTTTAGGAGTTTAGAAGTAAAAATTAGATGTGCTGTGTATGGTTGTGATGTGGACAATCAGTCAATCAATATTGTATTTATCCCTTTATTTATATGATTATTTTAAATCATATACTATAAAATTTGTATTATAAGCAGGAGGCAAAGTATATTGCCAATAGAATTTATATAAAAGCGCCTTTAACTAACGTAAACTCTATATTGCGCGTTATAAATTTCAAAAAAAATCACGGCGTGACGTCATGCGCGAACCCGGACGAATTTGACACGGTTTGGTATCATACCTTCCTTTTATTGTATCATGTGTCTAGATATGAAGCCAAGATGTTTATAACCTTTTTGAGTAATAAAATTAACGTGTTTTTCTTGTGAAAATACTACTTATTTTAGGACAATCCTGTTTTTTACCTAAAGAAATTGTTTATTTTTTTGTATTTTCTTTATAAAAAAATATTTTTTAATTGCAGTATTTTTAAGGCGTTATTAAAACACTTTTCTTACTACAAAGATGCACTGTTTAATTTAAAATATCTACAGTTCGTAAAGTGTTCAACTTTTAAATAGATTTTTCTCAAAACTAATATTTTGTGCCATTCCTTGTTTTTCCCCTGGTCTTCATTTTCTGTTGTATTTTTTTATACCACTCAAGTTATTTATTATAATTTAAATAGGTTGTATATAACGAAAAATACCTCCAATTGACGATATGTAATATTGCTAATATTCTGTGTTTCATCGTAATTATTTAAGATACCACTAACTTATACAAAATTTGCTTCATATATATATAATTTTAATAATTTTTTCATAACTTGATTTACTCATCGTGGGCTAGGCAATTTTTTTTAGAAATGTCTTGTGCACAGGTATTTAAAGGTATTGAGTAGAAGTACTGAAACAAGAAATATTAGCAATGTTATGTCATTGACATGAGAAAAAAATAGGTTAATAGAAAAAAGTAAAGCTTTTCTATTATTGAAGCTATGGTTAAAAGATATTTAAAGTCCTTCTGATCCAACATAGTTTTGGTCATTCGTTGTCTATATTACAAAAAAATTATTGTGGAGTTCGCTATACACTGAAAACATTAATTTTCGAGGAAATATTTTGTGTTTGTATTGTTTGTATTATCTACTCCCCTTTATTTTTGTTTTAAATATTGGACACACTGTATAAAGAGGACTGTCCAGAATGTCAGATGATAATTCTGTTGGATAGAGCGGATCTTAATTCTTCTTTGAAGTGGTATCATTATTCAGAACAGTAAATGTGTTGTGCAGAGATATGTATTTAATTCCAAATGCGGCTTTATAGCAAATTGTCTTTGATCACTCCCAAATTCTACTGATCTAAAATCTAGACGTGTCCCAAATTCTTAAATAGTTAGGTTTAAAAACTTTTAGTAGGTGATTTACAGATTTGTTTTAAAATCGAATTTTTTCTGCTTATTGCATTAGTATATCGTAATTTAAACATTCTTATACCAGTATATAAGTAAGTTTTTTTTATGTTAATAAGTTTTAAACTGTGATTTTTAATGTTGTGAAAGAAACAGAGAGAGAACGAGAGAAATAATATACTATAAAACTTTAGACCGTATTTTTTTTTTTAATTTAGTTGATATGGGACGAGGATTTTTACAATATTAATATAATTCCTTAAATTGACATATTTTGTTCTATTGCAGATCTCTTTATATTGCATCAGATTATATGTTAGACTCCACCAGTAGAAGAAAACATCTTTTGAAATCCCGTTTTAAACTAACATAACTTCATACCTACGTCGATCCTACTACATGATACAGTTCCCCCGTTATTCGAGTTTAAAATACGAAATCCATGCTCGGACAGTTGTTCGAAAGCGAGATAGTAAAATAAATGGTATGGCTACATCGCACATACCTTCTCGCGGGACTAATAAAAATTTTTATGAGCTTGGTGTTGCCACATTTGGCTCTTTATGGCAAAGTAGACATACAATCGTAATTATCTTTCTTTTTTTCTCGTAGGTATATCTGATCAGGAAAAAAGCAATAGGATAAGAATATTTTATTGGGTTAATAATGTACTGTTATGATACAGGCAAAAGTGTTAAGTCCGTTTTTAAGAAAATCAAAATTTATGTTTATTTTATGAGTAAGCTATTCTCATATAAAATTTTTAAGAAAAACTATTAATGATATTTAAATTTGAGAAATATCATTAGTCATTTTTAAGAAAATGGGTTGTTTGATTTTTTTATCATTAGAAAAGTACCCTTATTTGAGGGTTTATACTGGTATAAAAAATTAAAAAGATGTTTTGAGAGGACCCTAGATATGAAATTTAAATGAGACCGCTTAATTGGTTTCGGTGCTATGCTAAGCAACGCACATTCATTGGAGACTCGTGAGTTTTAAAAATTGTATTAGCTCAGAGTGGCTGTTCCATAAAGGTCGATTTCGAGAAAACATTTTTAGAAGCATTTTGACTATTCTAGGTTGTAGTTGGGGCATGTCTGATTGTATCTGCTATCCCAGTAACAGCTGAAATTGCTCCTATGACTTAATTATTTTTTGACTATGCTAAAACTAGTTTTTGGTCCGTAGCTCTTTTTCTATGCACTGTAAGTAAAAGTGGTCAGCAGGAAAATTGTAGGTATTGAAAAAACCTTTTATTTGAGTTTTTGATCATCCAAATCGGTTCAATAGTTAACGAGATAATTGCAAGAAACCATTAAATATAGCCATTTTTTAACAACAAATACTTTTGCAAAAAAGAGTTTTAATGGGTAGTAATTATTTCTGCTGCGATTTAAATAAGTAGGTAGGTAAGCCCAACCGGCAAAAAAATTACTCGGGTGGTATAATAATTTTCTGTCAATACTTTAAATAAACTGCCTGTGAAACAATGATGGGCAAAATATAGTTCATGTGGTCGGCATAATAAAACTTTAAGTAACAAATAACTATCCCGTTGGGCAGTCCGAAATCTATTCGAGCAGTAAAATTATTAATTGGGAGGTGAAATTATTAGTCGGCTGGTGACAAATTAAATTAGGCTGTGAATAAAATGTGCTCGGTATTTAAATATCGTTCAGCAGTTTTTAAGCAGCGTTTCGTTTTCTGCAAAATATTTACTTTAAAAGCCAGAAAGTCAAATGACCTGTATTTAATAATTTTAGTTGGCAAGGGTTTGAAGATAGCGGCGAGATTCGTTAGTTCGATCGGTTTCTTTAATTCGTCTGTTGAACTTTTGATCATCACTAAGATTGGCCACTTTTGATCTGTTAGCAGAGGCGTCGATGCCGTACGTATGTATATTCACGTGAAATAAAAAAAGACGGTCAGGTGCGAGTTCAACTCGCTCGTAGGGGGTACCGGACGGCGTGCCGCCTGGCCCGGCGGCGTACCGTAATTTTAAAGAATTCGAAAAAGTGAACTGCTGCTGCGGCCGAGTTCCCTGCGATGTAATGCTACTGGAGCGGCACTAACGGTGGGCAGCATGGGCGCCCACAGGAATTTTAAAGTTGTATATCTCTGTTGCTACATACGGGACCCCTACCAAATTCAGGTGAGCCTAATAAGAATGTTTTGGTAAAGAAAAAAAGTTAAATTTTTGCTTGCCCCCCCCCCCTGAGAAAAAAATGAACACATTTAGGTATTTTATTTATTATTTTTTCTAAACAAATTTTACACCATTTCGTCCAAAATTTTTAAATTTTAATAGAAAAAAATGTGTTAGTTGAAAGTTAAAGTCATTTGAATTTTTTTAAACTTAAAACGTAATTTAAAAAAAAATCAAATGACTATAACTTTCTACTAACACATTTTTTTCTCTTAAAATTTAAAAATTGTCGACGAAATGATGTAAAATTTGTTTAGAAAAATTAATGAATAAAATACCTAAACGTGTTCTTTTTTTTCTCAGGGGGGGCAAGCAAAAATTTAACTTTTTTTCTTTACCAAAACATTCCTATTAGGCTCACCTGAATTTGGTATGGGTTCCGTATGTAGCAACAGAGATATACAACTTTAAAATTCCTGTGGGCAGCCTTACTAATAATACCATGAAATGTATGTGCTTTTACATTAATCAATATTTGGAGTTTTCTAATTAAATGCTTTATTTTTTACGTAATTAATTACCCCTTATTACACGCTAAGTTAATTTTAGAGCAGTCAGAACAGTATTAGATTGCCCATCAATTTGTAATGTTACAATATTTTTTCAGCAGTCAACTTGATTTTAGAGCAGGCAAAAAAAAATAAAATGTAATTTATTTCGCACAGACCAAATATTTATTTAGTTGCAACTTATTTTTTTTACTGCTTAAAAGATTTTGAAGCTGCTTATTCAAATCTAAAACGCAGACCAATTTTTGTTTTATTACCTGATCAAGCTTCACCGCCCAATCCATCATTTCGCCGGCCAATCGTATATTACGATGTGTCAAAATTGTAAAATTTCGCTGCCCGTTTAAATCACACCCAGTTTTAATGTGCTCTATTCGGTTTAGGCTCCAGAGGAGCAACATTTAAAATTATTTTCCGACTTTTTGGGTAAGACTACAGACCCCAGCTTGGGCGCAAACAATTCTTTAAGTCTTATGTTATTCTGTGCTGTCATAGGCAAACCGGTTTTATGTTATTTTCCATTGTTACTGTGGCGAAAACAAAACCTCACAAATTGGCCTGGTTTTTTTATTAACATTTAACAATATCTCGGGAATGACCCATCGGATCTTCGTCGGACTTGGTGCTTTGGTTAACTGATATTCTCATACAGCTTTTAAGGCAAAGTTTATCGCTCTAAGTCCTTTATAAATGGAGATAGATTTTTCTTTTCAAAAAATCCGTGCAACTTTAATTATTAACAAGATTTCAAACTTACACCGAAGAAAGAAGAAGAGTTATAGTTTATGAAAATATATTAGTTGTACTGAAAAAGTGATCCAGTGTTATTGATAGTATAATAGCGTTCAAATTGAATGGCTGTGCTGGTGATGCCGCCGTGAGCGCGGGAGTGGGAGGTCCACGTTCTCGTGGGGGCCCGTGCAGTGTTGCCAGACGTCACAATTTTTCGTAGGATCTTACAATTTTGGTTAATTTCTCACGAATCAAGTACCAAATCTCACGATTTTTACATTTATAGAAATATCAGTCAGCGAATATTACGATTGTGATCTTCATTGAAACAAAATTGCAATTTTAAATTGAGGTTTGAAACTTATTACAGTAAATATATAATATGTAACAAGCGCAAGCAAAATCAATTTTCATCTACTTTGCCTCTGTATTACCTACTATTCGATGTTCGACCGATCTGTTCCCCGAATGCTATTTTCTTTGTTTGTTTTGTGTAGATTTACACTTTTGTTTATAAAAAATATAGCGTTTTATGTAGTACAAAGTCGTAGGTATTTGTTTTAAAATTGTAATTTTTTTTAATAACATAAATATTTTTATGTTAAATTTTTTTTTAGTCTTATTTAAATAAATGATAGTGGAATAAAATTATTTCATCCTATTATTATTTTTACTTCCGATGCGGTAGTTACGGTCATGATTATCAATTTTGGCGGCCAATTCCGATTTTAATTTCATGTCTTCTGGCAACGCTGCGATACCATGATATCGCGGAGATATGAAAAATTTGTGAATTTGAAGCGCCTGAGCAGTATTGACAGATAAAATTTTAAAAAAATCCCTAAATTTATCTCATTTCCCCCTAGAAATCCCCAGCATTTGTAGTTTTAGGTTTTGTTATTTGAAGATATAATAATGTAAATCGTTGCTTTTATAATTGACAAAAATCCCTAGATTAAACAAAATCTTGTAAAAAAAAATCCCCTTCGTTCCAAAGGCTTTAGAAATCCCTAGATTCGGGATAAATCCCTAGACACGGCGCGACGCCACTACGGCTAAGTCGAGTTCCGTACGACACACCACTCCCGCGCTCACGGCGGCATGAGCAGCAACCATTCACTTTGACCAATATTATCCATAACATTGGATAACTTTGTTAGTACAAGGAAAATATTTTCATAAATTATAACTCTTCTTCTTCCTTCGGTGTAAATTTCAAATCTTAATATTAATAATTAACGTCGAAGTAATTTTTTGGAAAAAGAATTGTCTTCGTTTTTAAAGGACTTAGAGCGATGAACTTTTTCTTGAAAGCTGCATGAGACTACCAGTTAACCAAAGCATTAAGTTCTACAAAGATTCGATGGGTCGTTCCCGAGATATTGTTAAATGTTTTAAAAAAAAAAACAGGCCAATTTTTGAGGTTTTGTTTTCGCCACAATAACAATGCAAAATAACCAAAAGTCGGAGTTTTAAATATTGCTTCTCTAGTATAATCCCGTTTGTGTTTTTATTTTATTTAATAATTTATAATACTAAAACAATAAGATATTACAAAATGGTGAGTGCACCGTAAAAAAATTTTCAGCGGCGCTTTTCACCTCATGTAATTGTTTTGCTTCACCGTTACAAATTACCCCGGGCCGCAACGGGCAGCGCCCTCGTAATGTCGAGAAAATATTTAAATCCTTTCTAATCCGAGAGAGAATATTTATTTTAAAAAAGGTAACACGCCCAGTAAAACAATTTTTACAAAGTAGTGCTACACAACCACCTCTATTCCGAAAACTAGAAAGGCTGGAAATTCACGTTATACGATTTACAACTTTTATAGCTTATTTCTTCATGCAAACCGTTAAAACAGTGAAACAGCCGCAGGTGGCCTTTGCATTAAAACGCCTCTCTTGTCCGAAAGAGACCTAAACAAAACATTCAACATACCTCTTCAATGAAGCACACGCATATGAATAGGAATAAATTATTATAAACATTTGTACTCAATAACCGAATTCGGCCATTGGCCGAAATTTATACCTAGAACGCGTTGTGAATTTCGGTAATCTCTCACATCGCGTTTCGAGCACATTTTATATACCCAGATCGCGTTGTGGATACATCAGAAAGATCCACAACGCGAAATTACGACGACCATCGAAAACACACGACGATTTTCGTGTTATGGGTAATATAAATAGTAAATACCCACAAAGCGAACAGTAAACAAGTGCATAACCTAAGCGACAACAAGTGTTTGTTTATAATTCTTCTTGAATTTTCAAAAAAAAATGGGTGAGTCGATCGAAGCAAGGGCGTAGCCAAGGGAGGGCAGGGGGGGGGGGGGCACGTGCCCCCCCCTGGCACGAGCAAAAAGCCAAGATTTACCAATGTGCCATTCAAATTTCCTGTACGTCTTATACCTAAATCAGCAGTCAGCTGCGGCGCCTGCCGGTCAGTGCTGTCGCAGCTGATTTTCATTACTGAATGTAGGACAGAAGATTCAAAAATCGAAACGTTTAAGAATTTAAAACATTTAAAATAGCTTTCTCTGCACTTTAAAATCATTGAGGGTGGTTAAATAAAACACTGTTTTTTTTTCAAAAATAAAAAATAGTATTAAATTATTAACATTATATAAAAAGTTTTAATTTATACCAATAGACAGGTACAATCGGTACTTGTATACTACTTAATTACAAATTTTAAAAAATCAGTAGTTTTATGTATTACCATCAGTTTATTTCCTCAGATTTTTTTGTCAATCGATCAATTCAACGGCAGCCTCCAATGAAAAACAAGTATTGTTTTTAATATTTGTTTACAGTACTCCATCGTAGTTATATTCAGGCAATTTATATTTTCTTTAACGACACAAAGTACAAGAAAGAGTAGTACTCGTATCACACTAATTTCATCAATCGAAAAGCCACTAAACTTAATTCATAATATATTTTCAGTCACAATAATTTTTCAATATTTTTTGTGCTTATTTGGTTTTAGTTTCGTTTTGAAAGTTCGTTCTAAAATTAGTGGTTTTTCCAAGATCAGTACTGACGTACTGAATTTGGCCACTTTGTACTGAATTCAGTACAATTGTACCGAAATGGCAGCACTGCTGCATGTGGCGCAAACGTGTGAAGTGGTAAGAAAGCTTTTGATGTTAATTAATAATAATAATAATAATAATAATAATAAATACATTTATTTGTGCCAAAGAAAAATAAAAGTACAATAATAAAGAATTGTAATAACAAGTACAATAGCAATAACTGTAATAGCCAAAGGAATTAAAAATTACGGGAACATACTAGTTGGCACAAATGGGTAGAAATTTTGATCAAAATTAATCATTCTTCCAATCCTACCCCACGCAAATATTTTTTAAGTTTACATTTAAAATTTATATAACTTAATTAAAGGTGGCTGCCGTGCGCTGTTCCTGTTCACTCTGTTTGTGTTCACGCAGATCTCAGATATAAAATAATTATCAAATTGTAATATAATTTTTCTTACAAAATTGGCCTAACAATATCTTATACTATACCTGCACCATAATCGACAATTTTAGCATAATTTCAAATTTTGTAAATTTATTTCAATTTATTTTAAATAAAACCGCAAACTTTTACCGGCTTATTATGAAAACAATTTATTGTTTTTTTTGCAAAATAATTTGTTTTCATAAAATGTTTCGCAAAAATAAAATGTAGATAAATTTTATAGGTACATTCTTTTTGTTAAGCGATGTTCTGTTTTAGCAGGTATTCATTATTTTCTTTTTTAACTGATTCGAGTTTCTAATTTGCAATAATAATACGTATGTACTATATACTATACATTATCTATGAATATATTTTTTTTTAAATAATGTTTTTTTTTTATATTTCTTTACAAAAAAACTAAAAAAACTAGACTACGTACTACTACGTTGCGTCCTTGGGGTCCAGAAAATCTGCCCTCCCGGTCACCTAATTCTGCCCCCCCCCCCTGCTCAAAATCCTGGCTACGCCCTTGGATCGAAGACCTTAAAAAACAATTTAAAGATGGTTTGGATAAACTTTATATAGAATCAATCACTAGGTCTACACTTCTGTTAGAGGGTGACTATAAAAAATAATTAGTGAGGTTAAAGAAGCACAAGAATTGCGCGGATTGGAAAAACCACTTTCATCAAAACATTATCGAAGGCTAAATCGATATGAATTGCTAAATATTGGACAAGATGAAAAATTGATAGGCAAAAGAAGAAGATATTAAATTTTATGTTCATCGTGAGCAGTTATTTGAAATTGTGCATGCAGCCCACCTAAACACAGGACCTAAAAGAGAAAAAGGTATTTTTATTTTTCTAAGTATACTTGGCATTAGGTTAACAGGCGAAAAAGTTGTGATTAGCCGTCATCATAATCAGTAATAAAAATTACGGTTGTTTTTAGGAATGGAGCATGCGCAAGCAGATTCGCAGTTTATGTCGCAATCAAATGATATAAATATCAAAAAAATACCATTGCGAACTGCAGCCAATATGTCATCTAAAGGTTCTGGTCAAGGCTTTCTCAGATGCAACTGTAAAAGATTTTGCGGTGATAATAAATGTTCCTGTAAAGGAAGGAACAAAAAATGTAACTCAAAGTGTCACGGATCGCTATCATGCAAGAATAAATGAAGAAGTTTCGTTATACAGAATTTTTACATAAATAAAATCTTAAAACATTTAGTTATTTTTCAGTGGCGGTTGGTGAAATTTCAAAGTTGTTTATCTCTGTTCATACTTACAGGACCCTTACCAAATTTAGGGGGTTTCCTAGTGAGCCCACTGGGAATGTTTTGGTAAAGAAAAACAAAACATTTTGTAATTTGCGAAAAAAAGTGAAATTTTTGGTGCGGCCCTCCCAAGAAAAAATGAACACGTCTAGGTATTTGATTTCTTTTTTGTCTAAACAAATTTTACATCATTTTGGCGACAGGTTTTCAATTTTGGGAGAAAAAAATGTGTTAGTACAGAGTTATAGTCATTTGAATTTTTTCATGCCTAAAAGATAATTTTCCAAAAAATTCAAATGACTATAACTTTCTCCTAACACATTCTTTTCTCTCAAAATTTAAAAACTGTCGACAAAATGTAAAATTTGTTTAGAAGAAATAATAAATAAAATACCTAGACGTGTTCATTCTTTTCCTAGGAGAGGCACACCAAAAATTTAACTTTTTTTCGCAAATTACAAAATGATTTTTTTCTTCACCCAAACATTCCCAGTGGGCTCACTAGTAAAACCCCTAAATTTGGTAAGGGTCCTGTAAGTATGAACAGAGATAAACAACTTTGAAATTTCACCAACCGCCACTGGTATTTTTATTTTACATACTTTTTTGATTAAATTTTAAGTTCTGCGTTGTGGATAGTTACATCACCCATAACGCGAAAATCGTCGTGTGTTTTCGATGATTATCGTAATTTCGCGTTGTGGATCTTTCTAATGTATCCACAACGCGATCTGTGTATATAAAATGTACCCGAAACGCGATGTGAGAGATGGGCAAAATTTCCAACGCGTTCTGGGTATAAATTTCGGTCAATGGCCGAATTCGGTTATTGAGAACAACATATTCACTATAATATAACGTGCCGTCCGCGAGTCGCGATTTTTAGCGTCATCGTTACCATGGCAATGCGATATATAGTGCAGACTAGCAGATGTGAATTATCAATATCTTCACTTGGTTTTCGGGCCGGCCGAGCATCTGTAAATAGGACAATATAGCCAGTAGAATATTGGTGTGGGTGTGTACGTTTCCATATGTAGGTATGTTGTATGCCTAACGTATTTATTGTATTATAATTGTGTTATGGCGTGATATATTGTTATTTTGGTATTATTAAAACCATAGCGTTCTCGATGTGCTTCTCTAGATAGAGACAAATTAATCTCTGTCTAGCGAAGCACATCGAGAAGGCTATGGTTAAAACAATAATATGGATGAGAAAGATTTTAATTGCCCAAAAATCATTTTTGTTTGGTGAAGAGCCCCTTCGCCTACTTCATCCTAGAAGCCGCCACTGACAGTGACATTATTCCAAAACTTTTTTTTTCAATATCAAAGTTTCTTTAGTTCCAACATTTTCGTTTGGATACTGCAACGGTTTATTAAATTTCCATTTTTTTAAATATATCGTCATATTTCTTGTGAAATGAAATCCGCCAAAACGGAAAATTATTATTATTTTTCTATTAGAGAACAAAACTAAATAAATAACATACTGTGTAAACAAATATAAGCATTTTATTTTTAAACATTGCGCTTTACATTACAACAAAAGACTTTTATCTTGGACTTTACATTACATTAGGTACATCTTTTACTTCGTTAATGACTTCGTACATGACTCCAAATTCAGTTTAACAACTCGGAGGGCATGGACAACAAGGCGGAGGGCATGGACAGCAAGGAGTAGGCGGACAAGGACACGGGCATGGGCAAGGACATGGGACAATCATCGGCACGTACATGAGTGTTGTAGGAGCACAAGGTTGTGCTAATGGGGCACAAGGTACCGCCGGAGGTGGTGTACAAGTAACACAAGCCACGCCAGTAAGTGGACAGCAACAATCCGCCATTTTTCTTGTTTATTCCTTTGGTTTAATATGCTTAAATTGTGAAAAAACTGCAGTTGTGTTTTTCTTTTCTGTATCGCAAATAATTTTGAATAGTTAAAGCCGAAAATTTTAACTTTTAAAATAATATTTTATTATTAGGGTGACAGTAGTTATTTCTATGGTTTCTTCTTTGTTACCTAAAGGAGGTATTCCTCTACGAACTCGATTTATTTAATTTAATTAGTGTAGTGGAATTTGGAGAATGTGGAGCATGATTCATCGACTTGAAATACGAACTACAAATTTTAAAATGGCAATTTATATACGAATACCCTTAAATGTTCACAGACACGTGCTAATAAAACGACCCCGCTTTTTCGTAATACTGAACAGATTCAGGTGAGAGGTTTGTTTCCACGGGCGGATTAGCCCACCGGGACACCAGGACAAATCCCAATGAACCGAGTTCCAGTGGACTGCTCCATTGCAACATTATCTTGGCCTGTTTTACATGTATTCCCGGCCCGTTTTGACTGTCCTAATCTTACCCTGCTTGTTTCCTTTTGTTAGCTGTAGAAACCTAATGATGAGTCATGCTCTACCATTTTCAGTTATATGAATAGAAGAAAAAATATAATACAAATTACGCAGTGAAATGGGAAAGTAATAAAATTTTTAGTGCCCACTAAAAATGTCCCTTCATTTTGTTGTCTACTTTACGTTTCCCTGCTATTTACAACTGGGCTAATTTTGGCTCACTTAATTTAATTCGCCGCCAAGTATTCTGCAATTAAACAAAATTTTGACAAAAGAATTTTGCATAGGATATAGCCATAAAATTTCTTTCATTCCGTGATATGTCATTGTATAGGTACATCAAAAATAGCTATATGGCAGACCTGCCCAAGCCAAAGAATTTTTTTTTTAGTTATATACACTCTGCGTGTCCAAGAATCATCCTTACAAATGGGAAACTTTTTTATTATTGATTTTACGAAAAAAAGTGCTCCTTCATAAAAATTTCCGCAACGTGAGAAAATAGAATTGCCATTCGAAAATTTGCTGAACTGACCCTAAAACAAGGGTAAGCTAAATTTCAATTTACCGTACCGTACCGGTATTTGTGTAAGGCTACTAATTAAGTTATAGGTAAGTCCTTAAACTTACGGTGGCAGTTTATCATTAAATAAAAGCTTGGTGTCTTTTTAACATTACGTAAATTGAGACTTTCAGCTTTTTGAGCCACCCTGTATTGTCCTATATCAAGTTTTTAAATAAACTTGCTCTTTTTTCATGTACAACTTTTTATGAAGATATACTTTTTTGTATAGTCGATAATAAAAAAATTATTTTATTTTTGGGTATGTTTTAAACCGATTCACTAACATAGAAAAATTAATTCTAGTTTAGAGTGGCAGTTTACCTTTAAATAACAATGTTGTGACTTTTTAGCTTCACGTGAATTAGGACTTTTACATTTTGAGCCACCATAAATGTTTTAGCTCAAATTTTTGAATGACTGCTGTTTTCACACGATGAAGAGGCGGATTTTTCGTAAAATCAATAATAAAAAAGTTTCCCCATTTGTTAAGATGGTTTTTGGACACTATAATATGTGGCCATTGAGTGAAAACAAGACATACAATTTGATAAAATCAATACTTTTCTAGCTCATTTGGTTGCCGAGATATTGTTAAAAAAGTTGAGGGCAAATGTTACTTGTCAAATAGTGGTATATTTTTAATTGGTACCAAGAATATTAAAATTGTCTAAAAAGGTGCTTATTTATCCTCCTCCTTCCTAGCCTATTTCTTCCCAACACTAACAAAAAACTATATCTCCCTCTTTTAAAACGTAAACTTACATAAGCGTTAGAGTTTTTAAAACCAGCTCTTAAATCCATCAGTGTGTTCTCACTGTTCTCTCCCTTCCTAATACATTCATAAGAAAAATGACAAAACTCAACTGATGCCATCGAATGAAGAATGCGTTGAATTTAAAAACTCGCCCAATCCTGAAATAACACACTTAAAAATCCTTAGAATGAAAGGTGGCCAGTTGGTTGAAACCAGTGCCATGTAGCACAACACATACAACATACACACACACACAAACTTTAACTGAGTTCTGCCAACAACTTCGTTGTTGAGTTGTGCCTTTATAAGTATACAATATCGCCATTCTAAGCTTTAACGATTTGTTTTCAAAAGGTAAACCATTCATTTAAGAAAAATATTATAAGAAACTGAATTAAAAAAACTACTTACCAAGATATTTTTTATGTTATACCATATACACCAACAAAATCTCAATATCGCCTATATCGCACTACCACAAAATAAAGTTTTGTCGGTAAAATCAAAAAACAATTTAAATTTGATGTTATATAATTGCAACTAGGATCCCTCCCAGCATATCAATTTATTTTCGAAAGAGAATCCCTGGCGTCATCCGTCAGAAAAGAGCACAAATAACAGCATGTCGATATTATCTACGCCTACCTTACTAATAGTGCAACGTATTTTTTTCTAAGTACTAATTCTCCAAAATAAAGGGGAAAATCACCCCTGAAGTTCACCCCAAAAACGAATTTTGGTCCATTTCACCTATAAAAAATTTTTTGATGTCGAACCACTGGCAGTTTATTATATTCCTATCTTTAACTTTATCTTCCTATAGGTGAAATCCACCAAAATTCGTTTTTGGGGATGAACTTTAGGGGTGATATTCTACCTTAGTTTGAGTCATTAGCAACTAAAAGAAATTTGTGTCTAATGTAATTTCATATACTACAACATAACGAAATGAAAGAAATCGGTGAGGTACAGCTGAGGTACTTTTGTAAGTGTCTTATTACAGGAATGGGCTATGACATGCTATACAAGTAGGGCTGTCCAAAACGCGGCCCGCGCCTCATTTTCATGCAACTCTTAGTTGTACTTTCACCTACTCTTCATTGATCTTGCTTTAACCTTCTATTCATTTGCCTACATTAACTTATTCTCCCTTTTACGATACTGGTCAACAAATTTAAACTTCTTTACTCTCTAAATAAATTTGGCTGTTTTTAATGGTAGATTTTTGGTCGCTAATTAAATGAAATCGACCGTAAAATCTTCGTATCACGTATATTTTTGAGAAAAATAAAGAAGAACAGGCGAAAAACGCTTGGCGCTTTTTGATCCCTTATAACTTCCGAATTGTACACGCTAGAGTGTTTTAGAATATCTCTTTAAATGTGTTTTTTTGAGAAATAGTTTTACGAAATTTAAAGAAAAACATTTTGTAGGTAAATTATTTTTTTGGTTCAAAACTTTTTGTGGAATAACGGAGAATCGGAGAAAACCCAAACCCAAAAAAGGTTCGTTCAGATTTGCTTAGTTTTTTTTTATCAACAGTTAAATTTTCGAAAAACTTTATATTAAAAAAAAAACTTTTATCGAAAAAATGGATACTCCAGAAAAGGGTTCTTCGAAAAAAAATTTAAGAAATGGTCAACAAATTTTTATTTTATTAAAATATTTTTACTGGTCAGCAATAAATACATGCATTGACTCTTTTCTTAAATAATGAGATAAAATTATACACATGTACATCTACTGACAACTCAAACTTTCAGATGTAGTTTCACTGTATTTCCGTGTAGACCTGAAAGTTTGAATTGTCAGTGAATGTACATACTTAACTATTTTTTGAATAAACTACTCTAGATGGGCCTTGTAAATTAAAAATACTCTTAAGGGACGTCAAGTTTTAGATCAGGAAATTTCGCATAATATCCCAAATATGTAATCAAATTTAATTTTTTACTATTACAAATAAAATGGCATTTAAAAGTTGCACATTGGTTTATTTGTATAATACCTGGACAATCACTAATCAGACTAGTCACAAATTCTTAAGCTCTTCACACTCGACTAACATTACTTATTTTGTTCTTCACACTGAAAAAAACAATAATAATAATAATATATTCAATATACAACCTATTAATGAAAGTTGTTAAAAATAATATTTTTTCCTGCTGCTTGTTACTCGCATTACAGTTGCCACTTTATTTCAGTATATCCTTGTGTTGTAGAATCAGAGACAGCCCAAGGCAGCATTTAAGAATCAGATATCTCTTTAGTCTTTGTGCATAGGTACCTTATTTTAAGATAAGGTAATTATTCGGATTATTGTATGCACCGAATTTTTTCATGAAATTTTGCACAGACCCTAATTTTGGGTCGTAGAACACGAATCCGAAGTCAGTTTTTGGCGGTCTCGTATGGTTTTTCAAAAAAAAAATTGACTTTGAGGTTATCTTTTTTTATAGATTCCTTTAAGTTTCGACACTTTCACTTAAACATATCTGTAAACTTATAATATTTATTTTATTTCGTCACAAAACACCACATTTCGGAAAAAATAGCTAAGAAAATTGCTTTTTCCTATAGAAAATTCCATTTTACTCGCTACTAGCCGCCATTATTTTCCCAGCTGTCAAGTGTCCGGCGTTGCCAGATTTACTTATTTTTCATGAAAAAGTTGTAAATTAGGAATAATAAAAAAGCTAACAAAAAGGTGTATACCCAACCCAAGCAAACCTGAGCAAAAAGGTGGTCAGGTTTGCTCAGTTTTCATTGATATAGATACATATATATCTATATCAATGAAAACTGAGCAAATCTGACCACCTTTTTGCTCAGGTTTGCTTGGGTGTATACAACTTTTTGCACAGATTTTGTCAAACTGTTAAAATTTGTGGGAAAAGCGATTTGTAAATTTGGCAACGTCGCGTCTTTCAATCAGAAATTTCGAGAATGTATACCACGGTTTGCATGTTTATTTTCTTTCAGTTTTTTGATATTTTCTCTGTTTTTTTAATGTGTTTTTACATAAATTTGCCTAAATATGGTTCAGAAAAATAGTGTGTAATGACTTGTATAGATGTGTTTAAGTAAAAGTGCCGAAATTTAAAGAAATTCATTGAAAAAGCTAACCTAAAAGTTAATTTTTTTTTTTGGAAAAAACATTCGAGACCGCCAAAAACTGACTTCGGATTCGTGTTCTACGACCCAAAATTATAGGGTCTGTGCCAAATTTCATGAAAAAATTCGGTGCATACAATAATCCGAATAATTACCTTATCTTAAAATAAGGCACCTATGCACCTAAGAAAAAAAGGCTTATTTTTTCAAAAAGATGCACTATTCCATATTTTTCCAAGTAATTTGTTACTATTCGAAATATGGACATATATTTATGGAAAGTCTTACCGTAGGTGGATTATAGTTTGGAAGTGGCATTTCGACTCCGCCGCATGGGGGACAGCAGGGTCTTAAACAATATTTAATTTCCCCTACCAGTGCTGGAAAAATATAAGGAATTTGATAACATGGCCTAGCCATTGCTGGAGCACAGGGTGCAAAAGGTGGTGTAGGAGGCTTCATTTTTTATTCTCGAAAAGATTTACAAAAATTTTGAAGTGAATGACAACAACGTTAGAATTTGTTGGTGTTACTGTAAACGTCAGTGCGTAACCATGGATAAAGGTGGATTGTCATTGTAAATTAATTTATGTTTTCCATCAATTGGCGACTCGAATTAAGAAGGTGGCGTCCTCTTCAGGCGATTTTCTAACTACTATAACGGGAATGTTTTCGTTTCGTCTTTGTCTTGATTATCGTGTTATTTGGCATCTGTCAATTTTGTCGTCAAGTGAGCCCTTCTTCCCCGTTAAAAAATCAGCTGATGTCCGCTGGCTTTCTTAAGGGGTTATATACAGTCAGGAGGCCTAAAAAAGCGATTTTTCAAGAATTTTTCCTGAGAAGACTTCTAAATTTATTAATGTGAAAATTTGTACACATATTATGGGAACTTTTAACTGTATTTTAATATTTTTGTATTTGTAAAAATAATAATTTTCAAAGCTGCTATAGCTGATCTCCAGGAGTTCCTCTCAAAAAAGGCATCTTGCGGTGACAACGATATCTCTGGACTGGATTATCGAAAATGAAAAAACCAAACGGATTTCGTTAAAGTAATGTATAATCTTCTAATTAATCGAAGGAATAAGAAAAATAAAAATTTTTGACAAATAAATGGCGGTTTCTCAAAAAACAAACGATTTTTGACCAAAATTTTGGCCTTAAATTGTTTATAAAAAAAATATGTATTTATGGGTGAGAAAAAACCTTCGATTAATTAGTAAAAAATATACTTAAGAAGCTTGTGTTAAAATTTAAGACTGATCGGTTCAGCCGTTTCCGAGAAATCTTCGTCACAGACTTTAAAAACACAGTTTTGACAAAAAGGCGTTTAAAGTTTCAAAAGCATTTTACATAGAGTGCAATCGCTCTGACACGTCTTTACAAATATGCGTGTAACTTCGAAAATAATCGCCGGATTGCTTTGAAATTTTCTATGTGTGTACTGGAATATATGTACATTACGAAAATGAAATTAAAAAAATCGATTTTTTGAAAATTCTAACTGTATATAACCCATTAATTTGAGTCGCCAATAATTTAAAAATCGCCCATTGCTGGCGTCATAATACTGATTGGGTGTCAGATTTTAATAGTTTTAGATAACCCTGTGTATATGGTAGTAGTAATCATAGGTGCTTACAACTATAACAAGCAAAAACAACCAAATCCATAGAAACAAAACCGACTTTGAGCTATCAAAAAATAATTTTGTCAAAAAAATATCTTTCGGCCCGAAATTCAAAATTTCTAGTTTAAAAAGCTTTAAAACTAACCAACATGTCAGACGATATTTGCTACCCAATTCAGTACGTCCCGTACTGCCTGCCAGGAATGCCAGAGCAAATAATTTATACTCAACTTCCTGGACAACCTCTATTTATCCAACCATGTTGTCCCTGTCCCTGTCCCTGCCCGTGTCCTGATCCCTGCGCCAAAAACGGACAGAATGGAAATGGATGCAATGGTCGATAACAGTCACAGTGGTAGGATACCAAATATGAAACCGTAAAAGAACAAAATATGCCCTTCTGTGTTAATTGTTTAATTTGTAATGAGACCGTCCCAAATAATATTGGACATCTGTATATTGTTTTGTATTGTAAGATCAATGTATAAACTTTGTAATGTATGTAAGTAACTGTTTAACGATAAAGCTGTAATAAATGTATCTATGAAAGCTTAAGAATTATTTACGAATTAAAAGTTCGTTTAAAACTTTATACGCTATCAGGTTTTGGTAATTATTTAGATTAGTGGAAACAGCGAATTTTTTCATGAAATTTTTGCACAGACCCTAATTTTGGGTCGTAGAACACGAATCCGAAGTCAGTTTTTGGGGGTCTCGTAAAAAAAAAATTTTTTTTTTGCTCACCCAACCTGAGCAAAAAGGTGGTCAGGTTTGCTCAGTTTTGATTGATATAGATATATATGTATCTATATCAATCAAAACTGAGCAAACCTGACCACCTTTTTGCTCACCCAACAAATTTAAAGAAATTCATTGAAAAAGCTAACCTAAAAGTTTAATAAAAAATTTTACGAGACCCCCAAAAACTGACTTCGGATTCGTGTTCTACGACCCAAAATTAGGGCCTGTGCAAAATTTCATGAAAAAATTCGCTGTTTCCACTAATCTAAATAATTACCCAGGTTTTTTAGTACCCTACAAATAAATAATAATAAAATTAACACATGTTTGCAACGATTATTATTTATCCTCCAACGAGGACTGAACCTGGGCTCATTTTTGAGCTTCCTTGTATTTAAAGAAAAATCTAAAATAGCCAATCGATGTACTTTTTCCTGCAGAATTCAAAAATGAAACCAAAAATTTATTTGAACCAGAAACAAAAGAGTTACGCTATGGATAAGGTGTTTTTTAAATGGAACATAGCTTTTTTTATACGATTTTCGGAACGAGTGATTTTTTTTATGTCCGTTCTGATTAAAATATTTAATATTGTGACAGCTATTTTTATTAAATTTTAATGTTTTATCCAGTATAATTTAACTTCAACCTGTTTGAAACATACACTAGGTAATAAAGGTAAAATCACCTTGAAATCCTTCAAAGTCAAAAAATTTGACAAATTTACTATAATATTGCCGAAATGAAATATTCATTAGATGAGAGATTGCAGATTGTTATCTTGTTCTACAAATGCCAAGAAAATGCAAGAGAAGCAAGGAGAAGATTTATTGCAATCTCTCATCTAATTAATATTTCATTTCGGCAATATTATAGTAAATTTGTCAAATTTTTTGACTTTAAAGGATTTCAAGGTGATTTTACCTTTATTACCTAGTGTATGTTTCAAACAGGTTGAAGTTAAATTATACTGGATAAAACATTACAATTTAATAAAAATAGCTGTCACAATATTAAATATTTTAATCAGAACGGACATAAAAAAAATCACTCGTTCCGAAAATCGTATAAAAAAAGCTTTGTTCCATTTAAAAAACACCTTATCCATAGCGTAACTCTTTTGTTTCTGGTTCAAATAAATTTTTGGTTTCATTTTTGAATTCTGCAGGAAAAAGTACATCGATTGGCTATTTTAGATTTTTCTTTAAATACAAGGAAGCTCAAAAATGAGCCCCTGTTCAGTCCTCGTTGGAAGACCCTGTACAAGGTCTAGCTGTAACAATTTTTTTTAAATGATTCTTTGACCAACAACCGGAAACGAACTTCCTAGTAGCATAGGCGCGGAGACGCATCATTTCCGAGATACAGGGATATAAAATTTTATTTTATTGTACACGTTTTTAAGGATACTTTATTCAAATTCAGTAGGAACATAAAATACCTTTTGGAGTTACGAAATATCCTTAGTATCATTCGAAATAATCTACAGAATGGTATTTCTTGAGGGATAACGATCCTTTTGCCCCTCCTCCTCTGCCGAATATTTTTCCGACAACATTCTTTTGTAAAAAGACAACTATCCTATTTTATCCTTTGACTTTTTGGTATCTAGGATTTTTTTGCTGTACAAAATGACCTAGGCCAGGCTACATCTTTAATATTTAATATACTTTTTAACTTTAATGAATCAAGTTTGATCCAGTGAATCATGACCTCCAAAAAACATCAGTCTATGGATTATTTCGAATGTTTATAAGGTTTTTATTCGGTACAGCCCACGTAATTAAGCCTACCGTGGGCACCTAAAGAGAAGGGAGATGCAATCTATTGTTACGGGATTTAAAGTATTGGAGGTGGGGAAGGGAAGACATCTGCAGGCAATTTGTTCCATACTTCTAGCGCCAACGCCAGCACCGACGCGAACGTCGAGTTTATAAATCCACCTTTAACGTCGCTGGTCGGGCTATATTCTGTCCGATCACTGAAGTTTAAATCAAAGTGTTTTTTACGCTTTTCCACTAAAAATAAAATGTCATAATCATTAAACAAATTAAAAACTATCTCAAAACAAAATTCCTTTAAACATTAGTAACAACTTACACAATGTTTGGACTCACCGAATGTTGGTAGGTAAATTACCGTAAAACTGCTGTCATTCTGACCTCCTCTAGAGCCACCATTAGCTCGCAGCTTTGCTGTAATCTTCACAGATAGGGATGCCTATGCAACAAGTCTGTGAAAACCTTGTAATGTTTATGTATAATGCAATTTATGTAGCTATAAGCAGGGCATATGACGTGAAAATATATATTGTTAATAAAAAATGTTTTAAAAAGAAAAAGAAGATCACTGAAGTTAAACGACGCCCGGCTCGGTTACTACTAGGATGGGTGACCGCCTGGGAACGCCGTGTCTCGCCGCTCTAAACAAGGAAGGTCCGCCGAGGTGGTACCGCCTCACACATCCTTTTAAAGGGCTGGTGAAATTCCTACCGATGTTTCCAGCTTTGGATGTACCTACTCCAATGCCTCCTTATGTGGGAACAGTATTCTGGGTTAGGTCTTATTTGAGAGACAGAGAGTATGTACAGGAGAAGTATTTTTTGGCTCGGAAGAGAAAATCAAGCTTTTTGGCCGGTGATGTGGCTATTAAAGTAATGTGTTTGTGACAGCTGATGTCGTGTTCGAAAGCGATGCTAACAAAATGGAATGTTTTTGTGTTTGGCCTGGCTATTCATGTGGATGGGATAAGTGTTAGATGTTTTGCGTCGTGGCAGGGAGCAAAACTGTGCTTTGGGGGCTTTGAACTGAACAAGGTTTTTGGCACCTCAGCCTAAGACTAATTGGAGGTCTTGCAAAAGAGATAGGTGCATAGATCTGCGTCTGTTATCCCAGCTCTTGATTCGAGACTTTTTGGCAAAATGAATATTGGGGTAAAAAGTACTGTCGTCAGCGTAACTGTTGATGGTATTAGCTAGTTGAAGAGAGCAGGTCATTAATATGAAGAAGAAATAGGGTTGGTGCCAGGACTGAACCGTGGGGTACGCCGGCATTAATGGAATGGAAGTTAGATGAGTGATCATCCACCACGACAGATATACGCGCCGATTAGACAGAAAGCTACCGATCCAAGTACATAGTTTGAGAGAAATACCGTAAAAAGATAGTTGAGGAGTGCAGCATGCCGTACTTTGTCAAAGGCCTTGGAAATGTCAACGGCTACAATCTGGGATCGCCTTGAAATTCGAGAGACTTGTTCCAGTTGTGTGCGACAAAGGTGAGGAGATCAGCTGTGGGTCTTTGGTGACGAAATCCATACTGTCTGTCGTGGATGACTTTGTGTTTTTCTAGTTATTTTAGACTGTAGAAGTTGATGACTGTCTCCATAAGTGCTGTAAACAGAGAGAAGAGAGATAGGTCTATAATTGGATGGAAGGGACTTAATGGAACCTTTCATGGGGCATGGGGACAGGAATTTATTTTGGTTTTGATTAATAAAAAAAAGATTTTCTATTGCAAATTTTTGTACCAAATCAAAACTTGCAAAACGTGATCCTATTGGTTGTCGTGACACATCGCATACAAATAAAAGTGCTATTATTGCTGGTGTACTATAAATTCGAGTGTTAATGGATTATTTCCCGATGATTAAAAGATGTCGTGGATAAGAAACATTATATTTGATTAAATAGACTGTTCAAAAGGGCAATCGAATAATTTGCCGGCCAACAAACCTATTCTATTTTCTTTGTTGTCTACAGTTGATGCATTTATGATGACTGCTTATTTTTTACATCTGCAGAAATTAAAGGAGAAAAAACCTTAAGGTATTTGTTTTAGATATGTAACATAATATATTAACTGTTACGTGCAAATAAGTTCAAATACGTTTTCTCTTGTCATTTACCTTATGCTATGCTTTGATAGTGGTAAACCCATGGATTTATTAGGACTGGATACGGGATGATTTCACATTCTTTGAAGCCAAAACAAACCATTCTAAACGACACTGTAAACACAATTTGTAAACATTGGTCACATCTTATTTTACCTTGTATTTTTGTACAAAAAATACGTTAGAAGCATCACAAGATTTACTAAAAGTAACAAAAGCCCTAAAATATTTTATTTTTCTGCTAAATAATAATAAATTTAAGTTAAAAAGGCTTTATTATTTATAGGTTATGTTATTTCTAAAGGAAAGGTGTTTATTTAAAGTCGCTCCGAGTCATTTATAAATCTATATAAGTCTATACGTCGCACTTTTTCTTTTCTAGTTCATTAGACAAAGACGTACATGTAACCGAGTGTTTAGACCGAGGTTCAGCCGTTTTCCTAAACAACCATAACAGACAGCAACACTTCTGAGCTCCAACACTCCAATGCTATTTTATCTCTTTCTACTACCATTCTTGATTCAATTACGTAGTAATTCGTAGTCTTGTCTATGTTCGTAGTTCGTAAACTGCTCCCCCAAGAGAATAACAAAAACAAAAACAAACAACAAAATATAAGGCTTCACGTTCGATACGCTCACAGTATACGGACATCGAATCCTTATTATAATAAATCCATGGGTAAACCATAAACCTCAACATTTAAAGAGTACAGGCTAAAAAGGATGAGGGTCCACAAAAATCCATATTTGAAATAAGTACGCCAAACCACAGCCAAAAGCCATTACTTTCTGCCTACCGTGCCATATAGAACAAAACCGATGAGAGTGCATAGTAATATGCGTTTTAATATTGGCTGTACACTACTGTACAGTGTACGGTGGAATAAGGATGAAGCTCCAACCATATGTCGTATGGAAAACGGGTGAGAGTCCAAAATATCCCCCACTTTACTCTACCTTTCAGCAAAGGCAGTGCTAGGCGTCGGTCTCGGCCTCGCGCCCATAGGGGCCTCGCAAAAACTCGCAAGTTAATACTTACCTATACCTCACCTAAAATATTTTGATACGAGTAGTGTTTACCCAGAATAATCTGGCAACCCTGTTGAAGTTATAGGAAAGTCCCCAAGTCGCCTCGGGCGTCGTTGCGAAACTAGTGTGGCTTATTTACTGAGCATAGAAGTAAATTCACTGAATTTAATTCAGTGAGGCCAAAAGCCGAAAAGTTCGTCTATTGTGATTTGCATCTGTCTGTTTGGTTGATTTGGGTTGATTAGCAACAATATTCATACTCGGTACGTATTTGTGTATAATTCATTTGGCCTAGTACTTTTTTTTGAGAAATAATGAAAGAGGCCTCACAAAGCTGATGTCGCCGACATCCACATTTGGTCTTGCCGCCCCGCCACTGCCTTTCTGTAACGTTCGATTATTTACATGAACCTTTTTTGCAGTGTAGATGCTCAACTTTGTTTTGAAAATTTACCATATAACAAAGTCTTGTTTAAATGTTTAATAAAGAATAATATTTTTGCGAACTCTCATATTTTTTTCCTTTACTTTATGTACTTAACCCCTTTTTGATTTTCTCTGTATTCAGCAATGTCAAAAAAAATAATACCAACAAAATATTTTACCTAAAACTATATACATAAGCTAACTTTTAGAAAATTGGTTGCTCTCAATAAGTTAAACCCATGATACAAACAAAAGAAGATATGATACTGCGCAGGTAGGCGTGGCCATTTACGTCACGCCGTGATCAATTCCGCGATATTTTGTAAACGAAACACGACTTTTTTAAGATCGCGTTGTGTTTTCAACTATTTTTGGGTGTTTTATATTACTTTTAGGAGTTTAAAAGTAAAAATGAGATATGCTGTGTATGGTTTGTGATGTGTACAATCAATGTAATCAATGTACCTATGTATTTATCCGTTTATTTATGTGATTATTTTAAATCATATACTATACAATTTGTATTATAAGCAGGTGGCAAAGTATATTGCCAATAGAATTTATATATAATATCTTTTAACTAACGTAAACTCTATATTGCGCGTTATAAATTTCAAAAATAAATCACGGCGTGACGTCATGCGCGAACCCGGACGAATTTGACACAGTTTGGTATCATACCATCCTTTTATTGTATCATGTTAAACCCATCAAAAGATACAGACTTGCTTAAACGATTTATGTATAAAAAACATGCATATTCCCTATTCCCAGAAGGGTTTCCAAAAAAGGTGGACCATTGGCAAAAAAAAAATTTATAGCTAGTGTCCTTCCAACGTAGGAAGGCACCCGACTGCATCCTCCCTCAAGGCGTCGAATCATTTTTTTCCCTTCGGTATGAACACAACTGAAATCAAAGTAACCCTGTGTAAAAAAAGCAAGACCCATTTCCATAACAATTATTGACAACTGTCAAATGCTCTAAATCTGTCAGTGCAAGAATCAATTTTTTAACCTTTTCGGCAATTTTCTTAAAATTTCTAGTCACAAATCCATTCATTTATATTCAAAATGAGTAACGGAAACGGAAAAAATGGCAACTCTTGTGGCTGCATATGTGAACCATGTTATCCCACAAGTTGCTGTGTCCCTGTAAGTGTATGTCCATGTTGTCCACCTCCACCCTGTCCCTGTGAAGCCATAGAAGTACCATGTGTACCCCAAGCATGCGTCTACGTCCCAGTCGTGACCCCGTGTTGTCCGTGTCCACCACAAAACGGCAATAATGGAAGCTCTCAATGTCCTACATGTTAACTGTGAAATGTTACTTGCAAATAAGACGAAATGCTTTAAGAAAGCACAAGTTGTAATGTGTCTAGTTATTTGTTTTAAAATATAGATGAATTTGATGTTTTGTGTTTTACTCGTAAATTTTTCGAAAATTTATCTCTACAGCTATAAGACTAGTTTCTAAATTCAGCAAATTCTTCCATCGGTGGCATCAGTTGTGTTCCGTCATTTTCCGTATGAATGTATTAGAAAAGAACACATTGACTGAATTTATTGCTGAATTTAAAAACCTCCACGTTCAGATTCACTAGAAGGTTTACGATTTAGTACTGGTTTAAATTAAGAACTAGTTGATCAGTTATGTTTTGACAGGTTTTTGTCCTGTCATTGTTAATAGGTCGTCATTAAAAACGTATGAATTATTCTGATATTTCAGCGATGTGCTTGGTTTCCAAATGGGTTTCAACTTGGAACGGGTTACTAGAATGTATTTAGTTCTATTATTGTCGAAAGTACGAACTAAAATTGCCCTTCTTTTTATAAATTTGCGGAAAAAACTCAGAAACAAATTCATAGTATAAAACTCAGTTGGCTTATTCTTATTATTTCTTACACTTGTCAGATTAAAACTTTTGGTTGTCAAATTAGACCGGACTAGCGTTGGAAAATCTGGCGGCCAAAGTTTATTAGCTCCTTTACACAGATTATACAGGTAATGGCAGGAGGTTCATTCTCGCTCGCAACTAGAGCGCCCCTTATTAGGGCTGGGCGTCCACCATTAATGTAATAAGTCACTCATAAATCAGTCTATCGCCACCCGCCAACATCTAAGAAAATTACGCGAATGGGAGAAAGAAAGAGAGTAATTTGGTGGAGATGAAAACTTATAGTATCTATCATCTTTCGCATTTTGGCAATGCTACTATTTAAGGGGAGTTCGGGTTGGACCTCGGAGTTCTCCGAGCGCAAATCTCAGACATGCGTTCTTAACATCTCCTATGCAGATGACAGAATAAGAAGTAATATAAAGTGTCTAGTTTGTGTGCTCGGAAAGTTCTAAGCGCCAACCCGAACTTCCCCTTGGTATCCATTTATTACACCCCACTCCTTACAACGACTGTAAAATATTTATGGCGGTAAGACAGATGTCAATAAAGCTATATCTCTAGCCATAAAACCTTATCTATGGCTATATCTGTCCTTATATCTTAATAATAAGGAGCTAATTCAAAAGTCAGGTATGTTTTCAATTCTTCTTCTGTTTTTTTGATACACAGATGCGCTGAAAAATTGATAATGGATCTATTGGAACTACAATGTAATCTTGTTGTTTACAGATAATAAAGAAATAACTTTATTTTTATTTGTTAATTTAAATTGTTTTAAATTTTCTGTTTTAATGTTTGTCATTTTCTGCAGTCTTTTACACTTGCATCATAAGAATTTATTGTTTCGTCGCAAGTTATTCCAGTAGCGATAGACCTTATAGCATCAGTATCAGCGAAGGAACTGTGCTGTAAGAAAAATTGAACAATTTTATTTACATCGTCTCTTTCTTCGAGCATCTGTTGAATCAGCGTCAGGCGCGGCCCAAAGTTGAATGTCCCTGTTGCCACTTGTGGGACCCATGCCAAGTTCAGGTTTTTTAATAGTGAGCCTATGTTCTGGTAAAAAAAGTATTTTGTAATTTGCGAAAAAAAGTTGAATTTTTGAAGTGACCCACCTGGGAAAAAAATTAACACGCTTAGATATTTTATTTGTTATTTTTTATAAACAAATTTTACATCATTTTGTCGACAATTCTTAAATTTTAAGAAAAAAAAATGTGTAGAAAGTTGTCATTTGAATTTTTTTAAACCTAAAATATAATTTTAAAAAAATTCAAATGACTATAACTTTCTACAAATATGTTTTTTTTCTCTTAAAATTTAAGAATTGTCGACAAAGTGATGTCAAATTTGTTTAGAAAAAAATGAAAAATAGAATACCTAAGCGTGTTAATTTTTTTCCTAGGTGGGTCAATTCAAAATTTCACCTTTTCTTCGCAAATTACAATTTTTTTTACCAGAACATTCCTAGTGGGCTCACTATTAAAAAACCTGAACTTGGCATGTGTCCCATAAGTAGCAACAGAGATATACAACTTTAAAAGTTCACGGGCCGCGCCTGATCAGCGTGCTGATATCCCTTTTTAAAAGATACGTGACAAAATTGTTCAATTCCTTCAAGTATACATATCTTTTGTAAAAATATGTATATATAAGAAAAGATAATTATTTATTTCAAAAATTAAAAAGCGAAGAAAATCAACAAATAAACATTTCAGTAGATGTGTTATGTAGTGTCAAAAGCACATTTCAAAAGTTATAGTAATATTTGATCACTGGCGAATTCGTTCAGAGTATAAATCTAACTACTATAATAAACTAGGTCTACTTTTTAAAATGGTAGCAAATTTTTACATAATCTTATTGTTTTTACTGAAAGAAAATGTTGAAAAACGTTTAAAAAGCTTAAGAATCCGGGCATCGGACAAATTCCGCACATAACTCGGTCGTGTTGTTAAAAAATGCGTTATCCTGTTTTTGGCAAATACGTTTGTTACTATAAAATCTGATCTCCATGCGCCTGGATTCTTAAATTGAATCTGGAAGTGTGTCCCCAGCCCCCATACATTATGTCCACGGATGAGGTTGACAAGATAATAATGAGTCGACCATATTTTCAAAGATACGAAAAAAAGTCATTCTTAATATTAAGAGTTTGTGCTCGTCGAAAGAAAGTCCCGTTTTATGTTGGTATCTGTTTTGTCAAAAGCATATATAGTTTCCATTACTCTTTTGAATTTTAATTAGTTGTGAAATTTAACACAACTTTTTACCATTTTGCGTTAAAACGGTAAATAACGCACGTTTATTTACACAATTTTATTTTCGTATTTTTTGGTACCTACTCAATCCGAAAAAATAAATATTTTATCATGGTGAATTTTTTGTTGTTAGCAAGAATGGTCGTTTTCGTACCTTTGGAGGTCAAAGCGCTCTAGAGCAATGACGTCACTTAAAATGGGCTGCCCGGTATTTAAAGTTCCATTCATGAGTACCTATATAGGTTGCGCACAACATTTTACTCTAGGTATGGGCCAAATCTATGCTACAGGAACGCGTGCTCAGTATACGAATAGCCTTTTCGAATTCATCAACACAAACCGATTCCAGTCAGTCAGCGTGTTCTCCTTGTTTACATAACGCAGCTAAAGAAGGATAGTATGCTAGCCATAGAAACGGGTTCGTCTCTGATAAATTCTGAACAACACAACAAGCTTTAATCTAGGAAACACACATTTCTTGACGAGGGGGGATTGCCAGCCAAAGTTCATTCTTAGTCTGCTGGGTACGGGTGACGTCATTCTTAGCCTCTTTTGTGAGAAAGTGTGATTTGACCAGTTTCCCCGTTACGTTAGATCGTTAGATCAATTCCCAAGTTAAGATGTGGGTATTTATTGCTTTTAGGCTTATAAAGATACAATACATACCTAACCTTCTATTTTTTAAACTAAAGATAATTTCCTTATAGTTGTATAGATTATAAGATTTTATTCTATAATTTTGTTAGATTTTAACTGCCTATTTGTTTAAATTTTATTTTCCATTGTACTGACGAAACAGATGTAATTTGTTTATTGTGAATGATTAAATAAATATATATTTACATTATATTATTTACTATTTTATAACAATCTTGTTTTGAAATGTTCTTGATACATTCAATAAATTTTTGTATAAAAATGTTTTTTTTAAATGTTTCCATTCTTCTGATTCTAAACTTATATATTCCAACAAACCGCGGTTTCCAGCTCGAACTACAGTTTTCCGTTTAGTAATAAAATATGGAAAGAGAACTTAACTAAAACCAGAACAAAATTCTTCTTAAGCAGATCTTTGCATTTGTCTATGAAAAATCTCTAAAACCAAGAATTACCCCATTTCCATTTCGTCACTTAACCACAATCATTGATTTTGCTGTAGTGTGCTAATATATATTTATTTTATCTATGTTCACAGTGTCAAAAACTTAAATTGCCAACTTTAATTTTTCGTTGTCAACAGTTTTAAATTTTGCATTACATTTTACAGTCCGATTTACACGTAAACAAAGTTGAGATTCTGGAATTTTTGGCATAGGAACACTACACACTTTTTCACCAAACATTAAAATACAATTTTTGCTATCAACGCAAGTCTATGTATAAAATGCTTTATAACCTTTCAACTGCGCATGCATTCGGGTGGCACTGCGCGCGGTCGGAGAAGGCATTCTTGGTTGCTCCTATATTAGTCCAATAAATTGACGTCATTGGTCTAGAGTCTAGGGTCTAGAGCACAGACGTTAAAAATCTATTTAATGTCTATGGTCTAGATTTAGAGCGACAGCGTGAATAAATTGCACAAATAAATTCCCATTGATGTAATCAAAACAACGTATTACATGTTACACAAAGCTTTTATTTTCAATTGTTTACATTTTTAACACCAAGCACTTAAGTTATGACAGCACGGTGCCCTTCTGCATACATAACATAGCACATATTTTCTAGGTCCCACCTTCAGTTCCTTGGGTGCGGTATTAGCACTGCAAAAAAGATAAATCTATTATTGTTGAACGAAATGCAAAATAATCACATTTTCTTCCTCGTATAATATAGAAATATACAGGGTGTCCGAATAGTATGGGAAAATATCTTTGCTATTAGTAAAGATAAAGACACCAAATTTTAGTTGTATCTTATTGGTTAATAAATCTCCTTTTTTATGTAATTTAACTTTTTCAACCCCCTTGAGGGATGAAGCTTGGGAGTTGAGATTAAAAATTTTAAATGCAACCCTATGCCGTGTGATACCTCGCTCAAAGAAGATACATTTTACCGCAAACCCAAGGTCCGTATCTTAATTCATTTTTAAATGGCAAGCCTATGAGAATTAAAAATCGTGAAAAAAAATAAAAATTTAAGTACTGTTATTTCTCTTATTACTTAAAAAAATTTGTTCAAAATATCCAGTATGAAGTTCTTGGCAGTAATAAAGTTGATTTTGGAACTATGCCAAAAAGTAACACCTGCCATTCTCAAAAATGTGAGAAGTGGGAAGTGACTTCCAAAATAGATTTTATTACTGCCAAGAAGATCATTTTGGACAACTTTTCAAGTAATAAGAGAAATAATTGTACTTAAATTTTTAATTTTTTTTTTCACTAGTTTTAATTTGTAAAGTCTTGCCACTTAAAAACGAATTAAGATATGAACCTCGGGTTTGCGGTAAAATGATTCTTTTTTTAAGACCTTTAAAAGGAGGTACCACACGGCATAGGGTTGCATTTAAAATTTCTCACCTCAACTCCATAGCGTCACCCCTCAAGGGGGTTAAAAAAGTTAAATTACATAAAAAAGTAGATTTATTAACCAATAAGATACCCTTAAAATTTGGTTTCTCTATCCTTACTAATAACAAACTTTTCGGAGAACCTGTATATACATAACTTTTCGGGGAACCTGTATATACATATGTTACCGGCAAAGTACGCTGCTCCGCCATATTTAGGTTTGCCTGGGTAAACCCCACATTGTCGAGACATTTTAGGCAAAGTCCGAAATTGTTCTCTATTTCGGAATTGGCTTGGAAAGTAATCCGGCAAACCTAGGTTTGCCAAATACGTTTTAGGAAAAGTCCGAAATATATTCTTACCTTTGTGTTGTACCATGATAATTTGGTATACCAGTGATGTTAAGCCTGTAAATAGTATGATTCAATCGTATTTGGGTAAGTTAAATATACCTACATATTATAGTTATTAAACTTTTTTTATTAAATGATAATAACAAACTTGCGCAAGGTGGATACAGAAATTTAAAAATTATATATCTCTGTTGCTACTTACGGGACCCCTGCCAAGATCAGGGGTTTTAATAGTGAGCCTACTAGGAATGTTTTGGTAAAGAAAAAAGATATTTTGTAATTTGCGAAAAAAAGTTGAATTTTTTCTGTGCCGCCCTCAGAAAAATGAACACGTTTACGTATTTTATTTATTATTTTTTGTAAACAAATTTTACAGCAACAAACTTTTTTTCGCAAATTACAAAATATTTTTTTAAAAAAACATTCCTAGTAGGCGCTATTAAAACCCCAGAACATGGTCATGGGTCCCGTAAGTAGCAACAGAGATATACAAATTTCTATATCCGCCTCCGCACGGTCCAGTTAGACGGAGAGACAAACACTTAAACAATAAAAGCAGTATGTGTGTGTACCCGCGACATATTACAAACAGGCTATAACTATAGTTAAGTAGGTACGACTAGAAAATGAACAGCGACGTAACGCTCACAAACTTAATATTTCGGACTTTTCCTAAAACGTGTCTGGTAAACCTAAGTTTGCCGGGTTGCATTCTATGCAAACCCCGAAATAGATAACAATTTTGGACTTTCTGAACGTTCTGGCAATGTGCGGCTTACCTAGGCAAACTTAAGTACGACGAAGAAACGGACTTTACCGGTAACATATATACAAAATAATCGGCGAATCGTCTAAATTCTAATTATTATTGAGCCCTTTTGCTTCAATTAATTTATTTGGCAAATTGATTAATTTTTCTATTGGATTGATTCTGCCTTTACTTGGTGGAACTCCATCTTAAATAACTTGTCAAAAAGAAAACACTAAATTGTGTAAATTTCCACTTTATTTAAACACTTGAACGTTGTCTAATAAAAATCCATCCATTTTTATTAGAAAAAGTTCAAGTGTTTAAATAAAGTGGAATTTTACACAATTTAGTGTTTTCTTTTTGACAAGTTTATTAATTTTTCTCACAAAACATGTCAGATTTACATGAAATGTGGTGAAATTGCCAATGTCAAATTTAAACTTTAACAGAAATAATAAGGCCAATCTCAATTGATATTTTATTGATTATTTTGCTTAAAATGACCTATGTATACGTTGGACCTTAGCATTACATTACATCCCTTATAAGAGTATATAAAAATCCCAATAGAAGAAAATGTACATCTAGCTGTAGTTAGTGAAATTATAAGGCGGACAACTGTTTCATTTAAATACGAATCTCAGTTTGAATTATATGAATTAGAGATAAATTAACAGAATCATTTTTAGAAAGATATTAAGCCTATTTACCTTGGGTGGGCAGCACGGCGGGCAGCACGGCGGACACGGGAGACAGCATGGCACATAGACACAAGGCACACAGCATGGTACACAGCAGGGGGCACAGCAGGGGGCACAGCATGGCACACAGCAAGCTGGTGGGCAACAAGCTGGAGCGCAACAAGCTGGAGGGCAGCACGACATTTTTTTTAAGTATTTTGTTTTTTGTAAGCAAAATCACTAAAAATTTTGAATTTTTGAAGCCAAAATATTTTTTTGTTAGTTTGACGGTTGTTATAACAAACTTGTTTTTTTTTGCAACGATTACTTAACTGTCATTTTTTGTCGAAATAGTGACAACTACAGAAAACAATGATTTGATAAATAAATTTCTGTCATTTTCATTTTGGATATCGTAAAATTTTCAGTTCATTTTGTTAGTGTTTTTATCATAAATTTATCGTGTTTCACTATGGCGTGTCCGGAATTAGTATCTCAGATGCGAAATTTATTAAATCAGTATGAAAATGGGTAAGTATTCAAATTTTTGTAAATGTTATATATACAGGACGGCCTAAAATGCAAAAATGTTGAGCTCCTGTCCTTGTATGATGTTTTTAGTTACCAGCAACTTAAGAATCTTTACATTTTTAAAAGGTGTATTTCAAACGGTAATTATTGATATTACTGTAAACAGCGAATTTTTTCATGAAATTTTGCACAGACCCTAATTTTGGGTCGTAGAACACGAATCCGAAGTCAGCTTTTGGCGGTCTCGTATGGTTTTTCCAAAAAAAATTTTTTTTTGCAAAACTTTTAGGTTAAATTTTAGGTTACCTTTTTTTATAGATTCCTTTAAGTTTCGACACTTTCACTTAAACATATCTGTAAACTTATAATTTTTATTTTATTTCGTCACACAAAACACCACATTTAGGCTAAAATAGCTAAGAAAATTGCTTTTTCCTATAGAAAATTCCATTTTATCGCTCTAGACGTCATTATTTTGCCAGCTGTCAATTTTCCGGCGTTGCCACGTTTATTATTATTATTCCTGGCGGAGATTTGAACCAAATTTAACCAAAAGGGCAAAAAGATGACCCCAACCAACACCCTGGGGCACGGATCCCTCTTCGCCTGCGAGGAAAGAGACTGGTCAGGGCCCCTAACCAGGTGCTAACCCTGCTCCGACCTTAGGGTGCCCTCCGATTCACCGTTATACCACCGTTATATCGAAAATATTAGATCTGTCACCTAATTCACCGACTTAGAAAAGTTTTTGATACGAACGGTGGATCGGAGGGCACCCTAAGGTCGGAACAGGGTTAGCACCTGGTTAGGGGCCCTAACCAGTCTCTTTCCTCGCAGGCGAAGAGGGATCGGTGTCCCAGGGTGTTGGTTGGGGTCATCTTTTTGCCCTTTTGGTTAAATTTGGTTCATTTTCGCATTTTCCCGCCAACTTTTTATTATTCCTAATTTACAACTTTGTCTTGAAAAATAAGTAAACCTGGCAACGCCGGACATTTGACAGCTGGGAACGTAATGGCGTCTACTACCAAATACAATGGAATTTTATATAGGAAAAAGCAATTTTCTTAGCTATTTTTGGCTAAATGTGGTGTTTTGTGTGACGAAATAAAATAAAAATTATAAGTTTACAGATATGTTTAAGTGAAAGTGTCGAAACTTAAAGGAATCTATAAAAAAAGGTAACCTAAAAGTTAAAAAAATTTTTTGCGGAAAAACCATTCGAGACCGCCAAAAACTGACTTCGGATTCGTGTTCTACGACCCAAAATTAGGGTCTGTGCAAAATTTCATGAAAAAATTCGCTGTTTACAGTAATATCAATAATTACCTTTCAAACTTTTCCTTTAACTATGGACGAAAATCTAATGAGGTGCTGATCTTTTTTGATCCCCTAAAATTATTTAGCTCTAATTTTATTGCTCTCTGCCAGACACTGCGTCATCATTGATGCATTTTTTATTCTTTTAAGTTCCAAGTCAAAATATTTTACCTATCGATTGATATTACCACAGGCAAATAGTTATATTGCCTGTGCTATGGACGATATTACGCCTGTGATATTACTTACCTATATAATTATTGTTTTCAGAGGTGGAGCGTCCAATCAACCGGTAATCTGTCCACCTACTGCCGATCCATGCGTAACATGTTGCATGGTTTACCCACCCCCTATAATGGCACCAACTGTACCCCAACCGGTAAAACCCTTGCAGCTACCTTGTCCAATTCAGTCAAATCAAGAGGTAAGCATTTTTTAAAAGGCATCGCTTTATCCAAAGGATCGGAAAGCTTTTTTATACAGGGCGTTTTGTCACGAATGTGCCATACTTTAGCAGTGGCTTCCCTGGCTCAATTTAGATTGATTAGTTGATACTAAGAGAGATTCAGGGTGTTAAAGTTAAAATTTTATTTTATATTTTTATCGATATATTTTGAAAAATACCTACTCAATAAATTCACAAAATTTAGTAGGCGGGAATTTTTTGGGATGAGAAAAGCAAATCCGTTCTCAAATTTGCTGTATTCTATAGGAGGCGCCACATACGGTATTAAGTGCCATTTTAAAACGTCCAAACTTTTTTGTGCTTTCCCAGTAGAAATTCTTATTCCCTTAACTTTTTTACTGAAAAAAGGTATACTTTATGAATTTCGCTAGAAGTTAACTGTTTTCGAGAAAAATCCATTTGAATTCGGTGTTGCACAGAGTAAATCTGAGGCTTAGTGCAGGAAGGGCCAATGTCATGTTTTTTAATTTCCAGTTCTGTCACATATTGTAGTTCATTTTGTCCTAAAATATGGTGAAATGGCCAATGTCAAATTTAACCTTTAACAGAAATAATAGGACCAATCTCAGTTGATACTTTATTGATTAAAATGGCCTATGTATACTTTGGACCTTAGCATTACATTTTTGACAATACGAAAAACGCCCAATGTCGAACATTGGTCCTAGTGGCGCAAGTTTAGGCGCGAGGTATGTATAGACACTGGTCCTTTATAAGTTTGAGAACTAGGACAGTTTACCTATTTATATCTGTCAAAACAAAATGTGTCTTCATGTTAAAAATCTATTTTTTGTTTGAAACTAAAATATTTCTAATAATGCTTCTTTGTTTCCTTTAACGGGCCATACTCAAGGTTAGTCAATTTTCAAAGGGCCAACGTCATTTTGTTTTGTAAATTTTGGTTTTCAAAACATTTTTTTTCTTAAATGGCATATCCCATAAAGAACAATAACACCATTTACCGGAGAAGTTTCAAGATGCTCTACCGCATATTATAGTTTTTGAGACCATACCGATATAAAAAACTTAAAATCGCTTTATCTTCAGTCAATTTTGACTCTCTTGCACCAAGCCACAGAAATAAAAAATAAAAATTTTGATATCAGCAAAAATATACCTTTTTATTAAAGAAATGCAAACATCAAGTGAAAATAATAAAAACCAAATAAAACACGAATGAACAATGAAAAAATAAACTGCTAAAAATGAACTTGAAGTCTTGCTTATCGACTTATTATTAAACTTGGCTACTTTTGATCTGCTACCAGAGGCGTCGATGCCGACGTATGTATATTCATGTGAAATAAAGAAACGGTCATAGAGGGTTCCGGACGGCGTGCCGCGCGGCGCGGCGGCGTGCTGTAATTTTAAAGTTTTTTTTTTATGGAGTAGTCTTACATGCAACATACATTAAAAAGGTCAAAATGGCACAAAACTTTACCGTCGCGGCGGGGGCATACATCGACAACCGGTAGTCGACCTCTGCTGCCAGTCAGTACCAGTCTGCGCGCGGCAAAGACCAAGCGCACAATTTTGTTTTGTTTTTGTGGGGCACTTTTTTTCCTAACTTGTTTTCGACTTCTTTATTTTTGTTTTCTTTTTACATCGGCGGAGTAGACCAAACTGCGTACCACGCGCAAATCGAGCGTGCGCATGGAATTTCAAGGGATTCTTTGGAGCCTACCTTAGAACCCATCCACTTTTAAGAATATATCTCCAATTGTAAAGCCACAACTACGTATTTAACCTTTTTTCTCAACTTTTTGTTTCGACATTTTCATTTTTCGTTTTTTATATCTTTCATTTTTTGGCTGAACCTGTAGTCCGATTTGAACGGACTTGTTTTGCATCGCAGGTTCATTCTCTATGCTGGTAATTTTTGCTAAAAAGATAATTTTCATTTTGTATTGGGCGTTATAAGAATTTTGTGTTTTCCAAATCAAAACCAAATAAGAAATTTAGTTTAAATTATACCCCCCTCCCGATGTGAAGTAAATTATAAGTAGGTGCGAAAATAGGCGTTACTGATTGAATTGTGTTAATTTAATGGTGTTTAAGTATCCAGAAAGTTAATAAAAAATAAAAATGCAGTTAACAAAAACATGTTGACCTATAAAACGTCATATCTCATTTAATAACAGAGATGAGTGAAAATGTTAAGGAAACATGAGGCTGGACTTGGATTTCAACTGCGTTAGGATATAATTGCTAGTATACTCCCACAGGGTGTTACGACACTTGGGAAAAAATACTATATTTTTATTACACCCTAGCTAGTAGCTAGGCTAAATAATTTGACTGAAGGCAAGCCACGACTTTGGCGCCCCTATCAAGGGCGTACGCAGCGAGGAGCAGGAGAGGCAGCTGCCCCTCCTGGAAGACAAAATAGTCTATGAACTTCGTAAACCGAATACGTATCCCGACCCGTGCCTGGGCAGCTAAAACCCCCGAGAAAAAATAGTCTATGATCAAATCGAATTCGCATTCCTGCCCCTTTCCTCGAAAATAATGTTAATTGCCCCCCTCTAGTCCAGATCCTGGGTACACCCTTGGCCCTTAGAACAATACCTAATTAGCTTATGGACTCTTTTGCCGCCCCTTGCCACCGGCGCCCCTAGGCAAGGGCCTACTCTGCCTACACCTTGCTACGGCTCTGTAATACACCCAGTAAACTATGAAAATGAACTTTGTAACTGCAATGTAAGAAAATCTTTATTCAAATCGGACCACAGGTTCCGAAAATAAATACCATCAAAGTAGTGGCGAATTTCGGGGTGCAATAATTGTGCTGGGCTGATTATTTTACTATATTTATAGCAGATTGATAAAACTATTGTTTTATTTACCTTCTCTTAAATTTTAGCCAGAAATGTCCGTAGAAGAGGCAGAGCGCACAAGATATTCAAATTTTTACAACAATTATAACATTGACTGGCACGCAGAACGTATTAATAGTTCAGATTCGTATCCAGATCCTCGAAAAGATAAATGTTCCGGAGTGACAACTGACGGTAAAAATCCGTGTTGTCCGAAAAATAAGAAAGTTGTTGAAGAAGATAAGGGATGTCCTACAGGTAAGGGATGTTCTACAGGTGTTATTTACTTAAATACCATCAAATGGCATTTAAAAATAGGTACTCTTTTTCTCTAACAAACTCAAAATCGAGATAGCAAATTAAGTTGACAACATTTTCTGTTTCCTTTGTATTTTATTTATGTTGGCAAAGTTTTTATGTCAAATTCTGGGCAATAAAATGTAAGGTTATAGGCCACTCTTTGTCAAATTTAAAAATTTCTGCAGCCTTATTGGCTACATAAAAATCAGATCAGGTAAGCAAATGTAATCAAATGAATCAAGCTGTTGCCTGAGCAAATGTATAACACTAAGATCCAGTTGAAAAAACAATTTAATCAAGAATTAAACTGATTGGACACTTGTAATATGACAGCAGTCATGTTAATTGTATTGCCAATTAAACGTCAATTAAACTTATTCCCACGATACACTCACTGCGAGGGATTTTGCATTAATTAAGCGGCCTAGTCACTTTGATTTTCCCTCGAAGTAACGTCATCTGCGCAGCCACGACGTGTTTTGATTCATAGCGTAGCATACCGTTGTAAGTGTATCGTGCTTATTACTTAATGAAAAGTTTTAAGCAACAAGCTGTAATACCAATCAAATAAATCTTAAAGACTTAAAAAAATATCCCGGGACTCACTAAAAAGGTTTAATACTTCAGTACTGGTTTAAATTTGGAACTTCTGTTAAGTTGATTACTTAGGTTTTGACAATTTTTTGTCCTGTCTTTATAATAAGGCATTAAAAACTTATGAGTTATTCTGCTATTTATGTGATTTGCTTGGTTTCCAAATGATCTTTATTTTGGAAATTCGTCATAAAATAAATTTAGGTCTATTATTGGTATCTGTATTATAATTTTGTTTATTCGTAGCACTTCATTTGGTTTAGTTAAATTCATTTTATAGTCCGCAACAATGTAGCTACCTCATGTTTGCAACATATGACAGACAAGGACGGTGAGCTAGACCTACAAATGTAACGAAGATAGGCATAATTGTATAATTTTACATCGAGTTATGCAACTTAGTGTAAACATTGCTGTATAGTTAATTTTAAAATACACATATGAATAAATGAATTTTTAGTTTTAAATAAAAAATAAAACTGGGAACCAAGACGAAAAACAACAAACTATCCAATGGTGAAATATATCTTAAAACATAGGTAAATAACTAATGCACAAGTTCCCTTAAAAAAACAACTGAATACATTCTGAGTTCTTTGTAATTATTACTTGAATGAACGTGACTGGTGGGACACCAAAAAATCCTCCTCTCTTACCACGGTGTACTTGAAGACGAATTTCAGTTCGGCCACTTAAATTTTAAGTGAAACGTTGTTCTTAATGTAAAATGTATACTATGTACTTCCGATTTTATCAATAATAATTATATGATAGCTTATGTAGAAATAATAAAAAAACTTTTAAATTGTGACTGGTGGGACAGGCTTTTGTGACTGGTGGGACAAGTACGAAATACGTGAACATAGTTGTTTAATAAATCAGTTTTATGACTTTTTAAGCCTTACAAACACTATTAATCATAATTTTTACTATAAATTATTTAAAATAATTGAGAAACTACAAACAGAACGCGAATAGAGAATTAAATATACTAATAACAAAATCTCAATAAACCTTAGTTTTTAATAACAAAAACTAAAGAAACTTGTTTTTTAAACTCCTATAAAAGAAAATTACGATGCCTTATTTAAAAATATCTATAACTATTAATTTAGTTTTTTAAAAATATTAGCATTTTTGACAAAAAGCTTTAGTTCATTATCTGGTGTCCACGTCCAGTTGCTATTCACTGGCACTGGAGTTATACGACTCAGAGTAATAATTTAACTTTTCTTCTTGAATTGTTAAAACCTTTCTGGAGCCAGAAGATGCTGCCGTCAAAGCATAAATGATGTATTTATTTTCTTGAGATTTAAAATGATGGTGTCTCTGTATCTGTGGAATTGCTTTGATGTTTTGCCATCTTTTGTCAAGATTTGTTCGATGTTATTTAATATCATTAACACCAACCAAGACAATATGCAATCCATTGATATTTTTTGATAATAAGTACTCGTAGCAATCCTTGCTACGTGTAATTACTGCTTTTCTTGTCATATAGAGCATTATAGCATACCCAACCCAACCCAAATTTGTATTTATTTTAGGCTAAAAAATATATAAAATCATTAAATTAAGGGTCATAAAGAGAAACAAAGCTACAATCTGCAGTATCAAACCAAATTCCATGATATATTAACTGTGGGCCAGAGCCCCACCAGTCACATGTGACTGGTGGGACATATTTTAAAATAGCCTCAAAACTATAATATGGAGTTTTTAACAATTATAAGAAGCTTAAATAGTTCGTAACATGTTTATTGTTACTTCTAAAAAGAATCAGAATTGATAATGTCATATTTGAGGATAGAAAATCAACTTTTATCTCTTTTTGCGTGACTGGTGGGACATGCGATATGCTTATATCCAAACAAGAAATACACAAAAACTAACATACCTTTTCACTTGAATTATACGCGGTTCCTTAGTTTTTGTAACTCTTTTTCTGAAATACAATCAACAGTTTGCTGAAGTTATTTAGATGACTAAAAATGGCATTACCAACCTAAAGAACATTTGCTCCCTACACAACTCAATACGACTAACAAGTTTATATGTAGAAAAAAGAGTTTTTTTATTAATTTTAACACTTTTTTTACAAATTATTTAAATATAGACTTTTAACTATGAGTTAGTACTAAATTTAAAATAATTAAAGGAATTTTAAAATTTATGTCATTTTCCTCTTTTACATGGAATGCCCCTTCAATTTCTACTATGTACATTTAGGTTTTCTTAGATATTTATAAAGATTTTTTTCTATAAAAAGCAATTAATGTATAAAGTATTGTGTGGGAACAGATATAGTTCTTCCAATACTAACAACATTAAATTTTTCTTTGCCTTTCGTAATTTATATGTATATATATATATATATATATATATATATATATATATATATATATATATATATATATATATATATATATATATATTATATATATATATATATATATATATATATATATATATATATATATATATATATATATAACCCTATTTTTGTACAAGCAAATTAAGTTTGTATTCGAATTTATTCGTATGGATTGGTTCAAGTGGATATTTACCCTTTGAATTGTGAATTTTTGTGGGATGGTGTGACAAAACTGTCAAATAGTCAAATAGAATGGCAAGTCTAAATGATTTAATTCATTTAAATGTTATTGAAGCGATAGAAGGCGCTGAAAGATTGAATTGATAGGCCAAACAGAACCTACCAGTAGTTTATAGTTTTAGATAAAATGATAATGTTGTACAGTACTACAATTTTTAAGTTAAAACTATGCGAAATTCATTCGAACACAGTCGAATGCGAACTAATGTGCGTGACCTCGAAAATACAAGTCCTGAAGCTCTACAGGGCTCTTATTTTCGAGGTCATATGAATTAGTTCGCATTCGAATGATAAATTTTCGTATGCGATTTCCCTGGGTATTTACAAAAGGTAAAACTCCTAAACATTTTTTAGGTCAGCTGTCATTTCGCATTATTTTTATTTATCAATTGTAGTAAATATAATTATATATATATATATATATATATATATATATATATATATATATATATATATATATATATATATATACTACAGTTGCTAATAAAAATAATGCGAAATGACAGCTGACCAAAAAAATGTTAGGAGTTTTACCTTTTGTAAATACCCAGGAAATCGCATACGAAAATTTATCATTCGAATGCGAACTAATTCATATGACCTGTAGAGCTTCAGGACTTGTATTTTCGAGGTCACGCACATTAATTCGCATTCGACTGTGTTCGAATGAATTTCGCATAGTTTTAATTTAAAAATTGTAGTACTGTACAACATTATCATTTTATCTAAAACTATAAACTACTGGTAGGTTCTGTTTGGCCTATCAATCAATCTTTCAGCGCCTTCTATCGCTTCAATTACATTTAAATGAATTAAATCATTTAGACTTGCCATTCTATTTGACTATTTGATTTTTTGACAGTTTTGTCACATCATGCCACAAAAATTCACAATTCAAATGGTAAATATCCACTTGAACCACGGCATACGAATAAATTCGAATACAAACTTAATTTGCTTGTACAAAAATAGGGTTATTCAGTGTTCGAGGGAAAATCGTTATTTTTCGTAAAAATACGAGCCCTGGGCTCGTTTGTTTGAGGTAACACGAATTACTTCACATTCGAACGTGTTCGAATAAAGTTTGCATAGTTTTAATTTAAAAATTGTAGTATTGTACGACGTAATCATTTTATGTAAAACGATAAACTGCTGGTAGGTCCTACTCGGCCTATTAGCCAATCTTTCAGCGTCCTCTATCGCTTCAATTACATTTAAATACATTAAATCATTTATACTTGCCATTTTACTAATTTTTTGACAGTTTTGTTACACCATTCGCACACGAAATCCGCAATTCAAATAGTATACCACGACATACGAATAAATTCGAATACAAATTTAATTTGCATATTCAAAAATAGGATAGTCTAATAGTCTATTCCTTCGATCGCGCTCGAAAATACATTGTAGTTTTTTCAGAAACATTTATACAAAGTGCCCAAAATATCTACATAAATTGCATAAAAAAGGGCGAAACATTTTCTGATTGTGTTTGTATTTTTATCATGCTCTCTTTTCGATTTTATTGAAAACAGAATTAAATGAAATGAAGCTGCATCCGCTTGGTTCCATCCGAACGGAATTTCACGATGTATTCCCGATTGACAATTTAAACTGTCACGTCTAAAAGGAAATACAATGCACATTTGAAACTTTAAATTTCCAATGACTGTACCTGCGCCCATACTACTTATATAATACAGTTGCATATTATAATTTTAAAATACTAGTTTGCTCAAGTTACAGGCTGTCGAATATCCGACAAATTTTCATCCGCAAAAAATGAGAAGCCCACTCTCTGTCTATTCGCTGATAGGATTTACAGGGGCTTATTTGCAAAATTGACTTAATCTATATCAAAATCAATGAACTTCTCAATTTATGGCACCAATGAATATGTATTTGTAATTCTGCAGCGTTCATATTTTAATCAAAAATCGCTGTTTGACTTTATATTCTGAAATTTGTGCACACTGACACTTGTTTTAGGTTTTAAACCATGTGCAATGAAACTCACACCGCCATCAGACTGTCATCCGTGCGGAGTATGGTGCGCCGAAATACAGCCCTGTCCGCCCAAGCTAAAGAAAAAAGTAAGTAGGTACGAGCCAGGACCTTGCAAAAGGCCTTGCTGCAAGCACTGGAAATCTAAAGACGGCGAATGCAAATACGATGACCCATGTAAAGCGCATTGTTACAATCACCCCCCTGGAATCAAGCCAAGAAGACGCAATAGCGCATCCGCGGCCGCGTGTTGATTTGTCATTTCATATCATGTCCGTTTTTTCTTTTGTTTTAGAAACAACAAGGAAGGATATGTTGAAATATTCGCTTGATCGACGTGACATTTGAAATTTTCATTCCTCAGATCCATTTTAGGTTACTGCGTATAACTGCAGAATAATAGGAATAAAATATATGATTCTATTAAAAGTATGTTTTTCTTTCTGTCTGCTAACTTTGTTAGTAAGTTTGTCCATTTGTTTTGAGTACTAAAGAGAATATATAACTTTTTGTGGCTAATTGCTACTCAAAAAAACTGTAAAAAATATTATAGCTCTATAACAGACACACGCCGACGCCAAGTAGCACCCTTAATTTCTTGTTCAACTTTATCCACTTTGAACTAGTTGATTGACTTTTGATTAATTGAAAAGTGCAAGTTGAGACGTACAATGGCCGGCATCGATATAACGCAGAATTAACGTATGAATAACATAAACAATTCTACGATATATCGATGACGGCCAATAACTCAAAATCTAAAAAAGATTGACACATCCATAGATACCCCATTGACATTAAAAAAATTATAGACAAAGCATTTCATTCATAAAATCGTTTCGCGCCAAATCAGTCATCCGTTTAAAACATGCAATGGATGCGACTAAGAGAGGTAGACACAGTAGAAAACATAGCAACACTGTCTGACATTCCTGGCGGCTGCCTCTTCCAACACCAGTGGCGTGCTTTGTTGTAATAAATTTTTGTATTAGTAATGTGTAGATATATGGAAATCTCCACCAGTGGATTCGATACAAGTGAATACAACCTCACTTACTTGTGAAAAGGAACTTATCGGTTTAAATAGTCCAATTTTGCAAACGTGACACTGCTGCACCACATTTAATGTTTTTTCGCAAAATAATGTCAGCTTCTTAAGACAAACACTTAAACGCTTCTCGCAAACACAAAATAACACAATTCCACTTTCGAACAATGTAGCAACCGTCAACGAATTTTATGAATAGTCGCTTGTGTCACTTTTCAATTCATAGTAAAACTGGTAGTAAACCGTCAAATAGCGTTGTCACTTTTACTTAATAACTAATTTATCACAGTGAGAATGGAATAAAAGTTTATTCGGCTATGATGCATAAAATAGAACAAAATGTGAGTATTACTTTCTTTTATTACTTAATACTTATTTATGCTAATTTTATTAGATGAAAATATAGTCAAATAAATGTCGTGTAATACTGTATTGCTTGGATGGCATCAATCAGGCCATTTTGTACCTACACTTTAGTAACCGTCTGCAGATGAGACCAGTCAATACATTCCACCAGTTTTTAGTGCAAATTCAATGACTGATTGCTTTGAACTTTGTAAATAACTTTCTTTAGTTTTTTTAAAGCCTACATGGTCTACCCAGTCCAGTCACTGCTTTGATGTGACAAATATACCGACATTGGCCTTGATCACACTGAACGGCGCGGCGCCGGCGGCCGCGAGCGAGCTACGGGAGTCCTTCTATGCTAAATGCCGGCTCCGCCAGTTTCCGCATGCTTGGATGGGCCAGGAGACTGGCAACGGCAGGAGGCAAATTTACGGCGGAACGCTCAAGTGATGGGACTGGTTAGACGGTGGCGGAACTACACACTGTTAAAAGACTTTGTTAATTAAAAAAGTGTATTTTGCTCGTTACGTTAATATCACTAGTTGCCGACAAAATTTACCCACCAGTAAAAAAACTCACGGGCCGCTCCTGTAAATGATTATAACTTTCCTCAAATTTCTGCAATCTTGAGTTGTTATAAATGAAGACATTTGATCGAGGTTAAAGCCGAATTATTTCAATACATACATTGAATTTTTGCATTATGTTTTTTCGTTTATAGAAAAATCAGAAAACAATTTCAAAATTCTAATTTTGTGTTTTATTTAATAAACGTTACAGATTGAAATATCTTACATAAATTAGTTGCAAAGTCTAACTTTCTTTTTGTATCTTACAATCTATCCATCGTATTTGTTAAAGGCATAATTATGCCTCCAGTTGTGACAGTTGTACTACTTACTCCTTAGCTCCATAGGAAACGTATTTAAAATAAATCTTTATAATCCTGGCATTATAAAAGCTACATTATCCAAGGTACTTAATAACTGTTCTGGACTACAGCAATTTTCTTGCAATTCTGGAATTTGCTGGGTTAGACACAACAGCGGACCAAGAGCGCAGAGTAGTGAATCTAATAATACTGAAAGGCTTCCTGATACTGCAATTTGACCCTGAAATGAAAAAACAATATAGGTTGGTACAAGGTACGACATCCGACCGACAAAATTTAACCAGTGATTCTCAGGCTAAAAATAATTTTTAAAAAGTGTTAAAAAAGAGGTGGACAGTTAGAAATGAGTAGGATTAGAGGTGACAGAATGATAGTGGGAAGAGGAAAGGAAAACCCGACTCCTCACGCACCCAGGGCTGAAAACATCCGCTAAGATTGTACCAGCTCTTTAAGTGGGTGCGTTTGGTGGTACCTCCTCGGTGGAGGAAAAGCTCCTCTATCACCTATCGGAAATGAAATTAATTAGGTATAATTCTACCATTGTGGAAAATAGTTAAATTGTCCCTTTTTTATAAATTTCAGAAAAAAACTTACACCTATCAATTTAAACCCCTGGTTGTCAAATTAGACCGGTCGTCAAACTAAATAAAGAGACAAGTTTTAATTTTTATTGTATTTGAAACCATAATTTTTAAACTCGTCTCGTGAATACAGCTGGGAAGTTTAAGATTCAAAAATTTATAAAAAATTAAATTTACCTCATGCTCCTTCAATCTTTCCCCAATGATAGTCAAACTTTCTCCAAGCAATTTCAAGTGTGCTGCTACGTCGATAGGTTTGATTCCATTAACTTTGTAGGAATCTTTTCCTCTTGGACTCGGCGGCGACACACTGACACTTTCATAGGTGGTTATTCCTGGCTGAAAAGCTGCTAATGGGCCTGTTGATGAAGTTTTTGTTATTGTCATTCTTTTTGGAGTTTTAGAACCGCCTTTTGGAGAAAGTTTGAAGCTGGCAGCTATCTCTACAAAATGTAACCCAAATGACACGGTGTACACAAGGTGTTCCAAAACGCCACAAATGACAAAATTTTACAGTCGAAAATAAAATGTTCCTATTAACATAGGCCAGACACGCTTTGCTTTCGAAATGCAGGACTATTAATTTTATTCTAGTGTTGCTTGTTTATTTATAGTTATAGATAGATAAAACTTCATTCACTGATATCAAAAAGCCATTAGATCATATTAAAAATTGGTAAGTAATATCTTGCCAACTCATCTAAACCACACAGAATATCAAAAAACCCAAAAAGTTAAACGATAAAAAAAGAATTTTGTCTTCACAAAAGACTCACATAACAACCAACTGATATTTATATCCTATGGATATACATGCGATATGTAATGTATATACAGCCTGTCTAGAAACCATCTTAACAAATGGGAAACTTTTTCATTTTTGACTTTACGGAAAAAAGTTATTCTTCAAAGTTCTGCTTGTTGAGAAAATAACACTCAAATCAAAAATTTTGACCCAGAATATACGGGGTGTCAAAAAAAGTAAAAACGATAAATAACGTAGAAGGAAAACTATCTTTAATTTTAATTCCAAAGTACAATAACGTAAGAAAATGTCGTCCAGAACTGAAAAGTGAGCGAATATTTCGAATCGGATCGAATTCGATCAAATTTTTCAGATGTTATTGAACTTAAGTGAAAAATGGAAAAATTGTACTGCTTTTGCTCTAATCCGAACTCAAAAACTCAAACTCAAACTCTTTATTTAGCCACTTGTAAATACAGTAACATAAAATTTTATGCATTGGCACGTCAAAACCATATATAGGCGAAACTAAAATCATCTAAGTCTAAGTTAGATTAATCTTAACTTAAAATTACAATTTCAAATTAAATATTAAAATTAAAATTGCTAAGGTGATCTAATCACCAATTGACAGCTCTAAACGATACAAAAAACATATTAAAAGACAGAGATAAAAACAAGACCAATCACACTCCATCAGTATGGAGAACCGTACCCATCGGACAGTCAAAAAACTCCTGAATGGAGTAAAATGCTTTTGACGTCAAGAACTGTCGTACTTTCACTTTAAAACGACTCACACACAAAGTTCTTATTTCAACCGGCAGTCTATTAAACAATGTTATGGCATTATAGTCAACAGAGTTCTTGAAGTTGGCCGTCCTGTGTCTCGGAATTAAAAGAGTGTGTTCGCCTCTTGTTTGGTGATCATGACCATGTGAGATAGAAGGGAACTGCCCCACATTTGTTCTAGCAAACACCAAACATTTATAGATAAAAATGCAAGGAACAGTTAGGATTTTGTTATTAATGAAAGCACTCTTACAGGACTCACGCACACCCATATTAAAAATTAGTCTTAGGATTCTCTTTTGATTTACGAATACCCTGACAGAATCCCTACTCTTTCCCCAGAGCATAATGCTCATGGAAATATGTGAATAGGCCAAGGAGTAGTAAACTTGTAACAGAGCCCTACGGTCAAGAATATTCTTCAACTGCAGGACAGCATAATAAGCGCTATTTAGCTTCTTCGATATGAAATCAATGTGCGTATTCCATGAAAATCTATCGCGAAGCTTAACATTAATCTTACCTTTGTCTTTACCCTTCAGTTTATCTGCTTTAATAATTTTTCCATCCTTAATAACCAACTGCTTTTTCTTGGATGAATCAAGTCTTTTGAATCCCCCTTCCGATTCGTCATAATCACTTTCTGACTCGACCGAGTCTATACTGGATTCGGTAGTATTAGTGGCAGGCTGTTCATATTCGCTGCCATATTCTGAGTCGCTATTTCCTTCCTGACTTATAAAGTTGTCGTATTGAGGTTCTTTTATGTAAGCCGCCTTAAAGTTATAATTTTTTTAAATTATAATTACTATACCGCCACTTGTAATAATTTATATTTATTTTGGTGAATATTTGACAATTGCGACGACATGAACACGTGAACAAAATATATTTTATTTTAATTCTATCACGGTTATTCAATAACTATTTTACATCTAATCAGTAACCTACTATTTTTAAAATTTGTATGGTCCGATTTATTTCTTTTTTGTTCAATTTCGTACAGAAGCATAAGTATCTATGCACATACTTTCTAACAAGTGGTATTTTTAATTCTTTGTATTCCCGTTCTTAAAAAGTTAAAAAGTACCAAAAATAGTTTTTTTCTTACATCTTCCAATTTTGGAACTTTCTTCTGAGGTGACACAGTGTCAAATGTGTCCGCTCGTTTCGCTGTGGTTGGCTGCCGTTTGGCATATGTGCGATCAATTTCATCTGGAGATTCAAAATCCATCAGTTTTGACGATTTTTTTCTTACTCGACCACTTCTTGACACACCTGTCACTTCCAAATCTACAAGGCGTCAACAATTAAAAGTACTGTCAACAATTTTACAGAATATTGACTTACGACAATAATAAACACTTACTTTAAAATTGTAAAATCGGTATAATTAAAAATTTATTACCGAATATTAAAAATAATTTGTAATGTTTTAAGGCAGTACCTTAGTCACTTTGGTAAACAGACAAAAAGGTGGAACATTTTCTTCATGAACCTATCAATATTTATTTTTCTAGTAAAACATATTGTAAAAATGTCTAATGAAAAATTTTAATACATTTTATCCAATTTTCTTTATAAAAATGATAATATTCAATAATTACTATTTTTCTGTATTAATAAATAAAGGTAAAAGCATATTAAGTGCCACATTATCACCCTTCCCCCCTAAAGTTCCCGGTCTAATTTAACCAAACTGGTTTAAATTGGCGTACGCGTAAGAATAACAAAACTAAGTTTTGTACTATGAGCAAACTGAGCAAACCTGAGCAACCTGAGCAAACCTGAGCAAAACTAAGTTTTGAACAGAGGGAAAGGGAATGAAGGAAATACATAAAGGATACTGGCTGTTGGAGTGGCACTGAAGAAGGGGAGAGAGCTGCTCGTGAGGTAGCATTGATAATAGCACTAAATAGAAGAAAAGACATTATAAAGGAAGAATATACAAATGAGAAAATCATAAGGGTAGAAGATTGGTATTGGTATGAGCAAACTGAGCAAACCTGAGCAAACTGAGCAAACCTGAGCAAACCAGAGCAAAACTAAGTTTTGAACTGAGGGAAAGGGAATGAAGGAAATACATCAAGGATACTTGCTGTTGGAGTGGCACTGAAGAAGGGGAGAGAGCTGCTCGTGAGGTAGCATTGATAATAGCACTAAATAGAAGAAAAGACATTGTAAAGGAAGAATATACAAATGAGAAAATCATAAGGGTAGAAATAAGATTGGCAAATAAAGAAGTGTGGACAGTTATAGTAGCATATGGAGAAAACGAAGAGGCCGGAATGGAAGGAAAATATATATTCTTTGAAAACCTGCAGAGAGACAGATGAAGGAGGAGAGAATATAATAATCATGGGGGATCTAAATGGAAGAGCGGGAGACAAAAACGCGGGAATGGAAGAGTATATGGGAAAATAACGGGGAGGAAGTCAAAAACAATAATGGAAGTACAATTATGGAGCTGAGTATGGAAAACAATTTGGTAATAGCAAATACAAAGTTCAAGCACAAAGACATACACAAATATACGAGGGTGGTACCCTCAAGAAATGAAAAGTCAATAATAGACTACTTCCTGGTCAGTACGCATAAATAGCAAAAATATAAAGGATGTAAAAGTATCAAGACAGGCGGAAATAGGAAGTGACCACTTTTTACATGGATATGAAGAGGAAACAAGAAGAAACAAAAGACCAAAGAAGAAAGATAATACAGGAAAAAATAAAGAGCTATAAACTTAGAGGGCAAGTGCCGAAAGTAATACCAAGATATAGTAGATAAAAAATTCAGGGAGCAAAGTAAGGGACGGGGAGTTGAGGAGAGATGGGAAAATTTTAAGAACACTCTGTTGGATGCCGCTGAAGAATGCTATGGAGCAAGTAGGATAATGAACCCAGATATGAAGAGAACAGAACGGTGGAATACAGGGATAAGGAATATTGTTAAGAAGAAAAAAGAAAAGTAAAGATAGCAGTAAGAAAAACAAAACAGGAGTCATGGACAAAACTTGAAGAAAAGATGACAAATAACTTCAGAGAGAATCAAAAACTATTTTATGTAACATAAAAATACACGGAAAAGAAATAGAACAAGTGGACAGCTACAAATATCTAAGTTCAGTAATAGAAAATGATCACGGAAGGATCTATGGGGAAATCAAGGAAAGAACAGGAAAGACAGGAAAAATTTACAACAGCATGAAGGCATCGTGAAAAGAATAGAAATACCCTAAGAAATTAAAACTGAAGTAATAAAAATAATAGTCAGACCGACAATTGCGTATAGTAGCCAAAATCTGCGAAACATGGACTTTAACAGAAAAACACAAATCGCGATTAAATGATATGAGATTTCTTAGAAAGATAGATGGAAAAATGAAGAAAGATAGAACAAGGAATGAAGTGTACAGACAAAAGTTAAATGTGAAACCAATACTTAAACGATATATCAAGTGGACAGTTGAGATGGTTCGGCCATGTGTGTCGTATGCCGGAAAGTAGAATTACAAAAAGAGTGTATGAAACGCGAGTGCAAGGAAGGAACAAGAAGGGAAGACCGAGGAAAACTTGGAACGACGGCATAAGACAAGAGGCAAAGAAAAGGGGGATGGAATGGAAAGACATAAAAACACATACAGGACAGGAAATGATGAAGAGAGAAATGCAGAACTGAACTCTACCCACCCGCTTTACACCTAACAGTATAAAGGCACAGGATTAAGTAAGTTTTTTCGCAAATCCATAAAAAGGGCAATATAAGTACCAGGGTTCCCACCAAAATTCTTAAATCGAATTCCCTGGCATTCCCTGACTTTCCAAGTCTCCTTAAACAAAATTTTCATGACTAAAAAGAAGCTCACCGAGCAAGAAAATTGCTTTTTATAGTTGATAGATAGTTTATTACCTACTTTTATTACCTTATTTCCAATTTTGTTAAATTTTTACGATAAAACATCCGGGTTATTTTTCATTTTGTTGGGAAATGAAATTATTTTTATCTAAAACTGTAATATTCACGTTTTCCAAGAAGTTTCTCCTGCCATTCCCTGATTTCCCTGACCACTTTTGTATTCCGTGACTTTCCAGAAAAGTGGGAACTCTGAGTACGTATTATCCACAATAACAGAACTGAATACATTTCAGGAACACATTCCAAGATAAAAATCATTTGGAAACCCAGTAACTCACAGAAATAATAGAATAACTCAAGTTTTTAATAACGGCTTATTAACAATTATTACATGTAAATATGTAGTAGCATTCAGATTATTTCTTTTAACTGTTATATCAATGTGGCCATAATCGACGTGCCATTTGTTGATTGATTTACATAAAGTAATAAACTTCATGTCGTGACTTTAGATGCTTGAACCAGCTTATGTGTACTTACAAGATGTATTAGAATTAAATACCAATGACCAACATTGCTAAAGAATGAAAGAAAGAATGTCCAATTTTTAGGGTTCCGGTTTCGACAAAATTAGCCAAAAATTTGTTGTTTGTTCGTCCGGCTGTCTGTCCCGAGCATAACTTATAAACTGCTACACTGATTGAGCTGAAATTTGCAACACATATGTATGTAAAATTGTGTCGATTACCGAAGAGTCTAATATATATTATTAAAATTCCCACATTTCTACCATATAGTGTTCCGTTTTTTTTAGTCATATCAGGCGGTCCATAAGGTCATTTGGTCAATGACCCACCTAAATTTATTTTCAATGATCTACCTAATAATTTATTTTTTAAAACCAAACTTTTCCTTCAAAAAGTGCAAGTTCCATGCGAAAATTTCCCAAGAAAGAATCAAGCCAAACCATCGTCGAAAGATATCCAAGCTAGCTCCGGGCTGGGTCATATTTTAAATTGGCCTCAAAGGTTTGTGTGAGTGGTAGTGAGTTTTAAATGAGTCAAAAATCCCAATAACAAAGTCATTTTTACTAAAAATGTTAAAATTGGTTTTGTTTAGTAAAGCAAAATGTGGCGCAACATAAAAGTATTTTTATTAATTTCAGTTTCAAATTAAAAATACTACTTTTATATTAAAATATGAATCTACAGCAATAAAAGTACCTTTATTTCTCTTATTACTATAAAAGTTGTTCAAAATGACCACCATGAACTTGGCAGTAATAAAGTCGATTTTGAAACACAATTCTCACATTTTCAAGAATAGCAGGCGTTACTTCTTGGCAGAGTTCCAAAATCGACTTTATTGCTGCCAGGAAGTTCATGGTGGTCATATTGAACAACTTTTAAAGTAATAAGAGAAATGTATTTAAATTTTTAATTTTTTATCACGATTTTTAATTTTTAAAGGCTTGCCATTTAAAAACGAATTAGGATACGAACCTCGGGTTTGCCGTAAAATATTTCTTTTTTGAAGATCTTTAAAGTGAGTTACCACACATCATAGGGTTGAATTTAAGATTTTTGACCCCAATTCTCTAGCGTCGCCCCTCAAGGGGGTTGAAAATGTTAAATTAAATAAGGAAGTAGATTTATTAACCAATAAGATGCACCTTAAATTTGTGTTCTCCATTTTTACTAATAGCAAAGATATTCGCTCATACTAAGAATTTTCGTACACCCTGTATAATTCCACGTAGCAAGTCTTAATATAATTTACTGTTGTGTTATTTTAATAGCAAAAACATGTTAGCTTCCTTGTTTTTCATTAATTTCTCCTTTAAGATATTTTTTACTTGTGCCAGTATTACATTCAGCAAGCAATATAAAACAATATATCGTGTAATATAAAATTTCAACAGAACTAACAAAATAAAAAAAAATATATTTTTTCCAGAAAAATATTTATATTCTTACTGATAAATGTCTTATTTTAAAATTTTATTTATATTAATTTAATTTATAAAAATAATAAATTAGTAAAATTAAGTTTAGTCTTCATCTTGCTTCCATCCATCTTCATCACTCAAAAACAGTCTCTTAGCTGATGTATTCATGTAAGGTCGCAGAGCCCATTCTGTGTCAGCAGAATCTGCAGTATCTAAAGTTCCAAGTTTTATTTCATATAATTTTAATTGGAAGCGAGGTCCGACTTCTGACATTTCAATCTAAAAAGCAAACAAAAAAAACAATTTAATAGTATACTAAACCAATTTAACAGTACCTATACCTGCTAGACCTTGTTAAAAGACTCTCCCAAAATATGACAAAAAAATTTAAGAGAAGACCATACTCCTTTTTTTTAACGAATAAAATTTAAGAATTTTTCAAATTTGAATCATTTTTACGAACTTAATCCTCAGAATTCTTCACAAAAAACTTTCACATCTGATGTTACAACAAGTAGGTAACACCTTGTATTCCTGTACTCAAAAATTTTCATTCCTACAGGTCCCAAACTTGGAGCATTTATTACAATTTATTACAATAAATTAATTGTATAAGATATACATACCTGTCTGTCTACAGTTTTATAAGTGTGCTGTCTAAAACTGATATAATCGTCATGGTTAGCAAATGTAATTACCCGTTTGGAATCTTCTTTAGGTACTGGAAAAAGGTACTTTAAAATACTTGTGGTTCTTTGTCCAAGTTTTGTTTTAAAATTATGGAAAATTAAGTGAGGATATTGTTCAGATACTGTGCCAATATCGGGAATATCATGTCTCATTACAACATCAGACATATTGAAATAGGCTGTTGGTCCATATGGTAAGTGACAAATTATGAGCCCATCTGGTACACCTCTATGTTCATGCACAATTATAAAGTCTGTTACATCATTAGCTCGACAAGCATGAATAAGTTGCTTCATTTCATAGTTACCACGATTTAATCTTTGAGCATTTGGAAAAATTAACCTTAACTCTTTAACAAACATTTTCAGTCTTGAACTAGGGTCTCTGGATGTTGTAATAACAATTTTGGGATCTTCTACTCCAGCATAGCGGTATTCATCATCTTGTGAGTTTGCAGTCGCACCACCACTGTCTCCACCAACTAATGCAGCTTGTGCAGGCCCAGCATCTTCCCATTCCAATTTTTTTGAATAATGTATTGCTTTCTTTTGTAAATCTCCATGAATAGTTGTATTTTGATCTAAACTCTTCTTTATTCGGTCTTTATTATCTTGTATTGTTTTATGTCTGTCTTCTATGGTTTTTCTATATAAGTATTCTCGTCTTAACCGAGCTTGACGTCTAAGCATTGTGTTTGAAGAAAAAACCCAGGAAAACTTGAACAACGCACACAATCAATTCACGTTGATAAAGTTAGGTTAGAAAATGTAGTCGCATAGAAGAAAGACAACAAATACGTTGGTTGTCGTTACGTTGCCAAAGTAGATCAATCAAAGATCAATAGTAATATTCCTTTCAGGTAGGGATGCGCGATACGATCCGATATTTTTGAGTATCGATACTTTACCTTTCGATACCCGATATTTTGTATCGATATTTTTGATTCGATATATAATGAGTATCGATACATTTTACTGAGTATCGATCAAATAGTATCGGTACATCACGAACTGGACTACTTGGAAAAAATCCCAAATCCCATAATTTTATTTATTTTATGCGGTTTGCAAAACTGGATCGGAATGCCCGGCCCGACCTTGGAGACAGTTAAAGGCGATTTTAAATCAGTGACATACTCATGACTACGTCACCTTATTTGGCAACGTTGCTCCATATCCTCAATGTTTAACCTATAAAATCAAAGTATTAAGATTAAATGAGACAGTGTTGCCCAATGGTCTGACTTGGTCACTGATTTAAAAATGGCTTTATTAAGTAATATAAAAGGCGTGTACCGTTGTCAACTTCGGTTACGGTTTTGTGTCCCGTAAGTATCGGTAATCTTAAAAGTTGACAGATTGGAAACGCAATATCTGTCATTAATGTCACCGAAGAAACCGATGCGGTTAACCAGGTTTGACAACGGTACACAGCCAAAATATAATAGCGTTTTCGATTGGTAAAATTAGTTAAGCACAAATGTATCTCTATTGTCTTCCTTTTCTCATGTTAAAAAAGAATGCAAATACACTCGTAGTTCGTGATGCACTCACTGCAAAATGTATTTAAATAGTCTCACGATACCCCTTAACTCAGACCCTTTTCTAAACTGGAGCAGCCACGGTTGCCCACCTATGTTAAGAGAGGGACACCCGAATTAAGAATTTTTTCATATGTCATCGAAAAATAGGTATTTCAAATTGTATTTTTTTGAAAAAAAAATTTTCGGAATATTCAGTATTCTTCTTAAAAAAATATTGAAATTTGAGAAATTGCATAATAAAATGTCAGTTGTATGCAGTGTTGCCAAAGTTGACTGAGTTTCCTATAGATATTCTCTGCTCGATATTGCGGCATTGCGGCTTGAAACAAGTTAAGAGGAAATCTAAAGGATTATTAAGAATTTCAACGTATGTATATAAATATATACCGATATCGATGAAAACTGAGCAAACCTGAGCAATCGATCCGCAAGCAACGCAATAGAAAATAACAATATTGCAATATTATTATTTATTTCCATTTTTAAACGACGACAGTAATCACAACTTACAACTAATAGTATATTTTTGCTTTAATGCCAAAATTTTACAAAAAAGAATAAAAACACCAAAAAAACAATAATAAATGTGGCAACACGGTGTTTCCATAATCGTCAATCAAAATTGATTTTCACCGTAACCCCAAATATGTTGGAAAACCATAAAATAGTTGATAAAAATAATGTTTTTTACTAATAAAGTAATTTCTGAGTAAAAATATTGCATTTTCCACATCAAAGGTCATTTATAAACGTAAGTTATATCAATATTAACAAAAAAATGAGTTAACATTCCAAATTTAAATGTGTCCGGATAGTGTTATGAAACCCAGAAAAGATTACTCAAAGTCGAAATAGATTAGGTTGGGATTGGTTATCAAAATTATTATTTTTACATTCGTTAGGCTTGGTTACTAGCTCTGTTTACTGCCCCAATATTTGGGTCAAAAATTAAACGATAACTTTTTTAATTTCAGATTTTATTTAAAATTTTTACTAGTACCAGTACCTACCTAAAGAAAAATAAAATTACCACAAACCCTTTTTTTTAGAAAGCAAAGTTAAAAATCTTATAAAAAATAACATAATTCGAATCGAAAAAGTATCGATATTATTCGATATTTGGAGTATCGATATTTTTCGAACCGATATTTTATTGTATCGATACTTTATGATACGATCCGGATCGATACAGAGTATCGATACTTTCGGCGTATCGGAACATCCCTACTTTCAGGTGTCTGACGCCCCGGAGCGACTCGCCCCGGAGTCACTCGACACCATTCCGAAAGGAACAATTGACAAGTTTGACATTGAGCTCAAGTGATAAGTAATGCACGCGGGGGTAGGGGGGATAGGGCTCGAACGGTTCAGGTGCTTGATGCCACTGCCCTCCTTTCACGAGGGCAGTGTTGATGCCCCAGTTGACTGGAACAACTGCGTGCGGCTCTGGAGCTGTACGGGAGCTCCTCCTTGGGGTGAAAGGAAGACACCTAATGCTATGAACATAGCCCAAGCAATATTGGCAACCAGTAAAACAGGAGAGTACAATAAACATTTAATATATTTTTAAAAACAAACACAAATAACGATAAGTTTGCCTTGTTTTCTATTTATTTATACGCATGGGATCAAGAAAAATGATTTTAAATATTCCATAAATTATCCCTAGCATAGTCTTAAAGGTTGGTTTATGCTGACCACTTTAAATTTAAATTTAATTTTGCTTTAAGAAATTTTCATTGAAATTTAAAATTAAAGTAAAATTAAATTAAAGTTGTGGATAAACGCTCTTATGCCTTCATGTATATTTAACTCGTACTAAATTAAAAATGAAGTTAAATTAGGGTTAAATTAAATTTAAAGTGGTCTGCATAGCAAAATCAAACACCTACTTACCTTCAGATTTTACTTTTTTGTTTTGAAAACTATCCATTGTTGCTAAAGCACTTATATATTTATAGCTCAAACAGACAATACGCTTTTTTAACTTAATTTTTCTCTTTGAGCTTTCGAAAGTAAAACGATTAAACTCGTTGATTAAAGCGGCCTATAAACATAATAAACAATAAAACAGCTGATTTTGACAGCAAACAAAACTTCAATAATCTGGGCTTGAGGCATAAAGGCTGTCGGTTTTATGGCGTAGAAGCAACGAGAAAAAAAGAAGAATTTAAGAGGGGTCAAATCAGCAGCATCAGCTGTTTTGTGCTTGTCTAACTTTATTGCCGATTTTTTTAAACAAGAAACTACTTGAACAATGTTATGAATGTGCTTATTTTATTCAGGAAAACTTTGTATCATAAATGGCTGCAAATGGTGAAAATTGTATAAGACCTCAGGGTCCTCAGACGACTACGATTCCAGATTCTGAATGGATTACTTTAAACGTCGGAGGAAAATATTTTACAACTTCTAAGAGGACTTTAACAGCGGGTGAGCCCACTAGTATGTTGGCTAGAATGTTTTCTGATGAAAACAGTTTATTTTTCCCTAGTAGTAAAGATAAAAATGGAGCTTATCTCATAGATCGTACCCCGACATACTTTGAGCCAATTTTAAATTATCTTAGATGTGGCCAGTTAGTTTATGATAAAAATATTAACCCAGAAGGAATTTTGGAAGAAGCCAAATTTTTTGGTATTGAGTCTATAATCCCAGCACTTGAACAAGCTCTTAGTGAAAACAAGGAATCAAGAGATAAAGCTCCTTTAACACGCAGAGATGTTATAGATGCTTTAATAAGAAGTTCTCATACTACTGACCTAAGGTTTCAGGGGGTTAATTTGGCAGGAGCAGACCTAAGCAAGTTGGATCTTAGATTTATTAATTTTAAATATGCTAATTTGCAAGGTTGCAATTTATCTTGGGCTAATTTAAGTTGGTGCTGTTTAGAGAGAGCTGACTTGTCCCATGCCATTCTGGATAATGCTCAACTTCTAGGTAAGTTCATTTGTAAACACAGACATATCCACTTGAGGATTGAAATTAATTTTTTTTAAATTGTTCTGTACCTACTGGCTGGGCGTAGATATGGGGAGGGGGTAGGGGCAATGTAATTACCCCCCTCAGAATGCTACAAAAGGAATTACCCCCCTCAGCATGTTACAAAAAAATTGCTAGATGCAGTAGTAAAATATGTAATTCCTAGTGCCATTTAGAGTTAATTATTGCATAAGTTTTTCTGAAGAATATTCGCAGGTTTATTTTTGTTTTTACTTAAAATAATATTATGCAGATATCGTTTCAAAGAATATCTTTGGCTTAAGGAGTACTTTTATGAGCATTTTTTAACATATACAGTGGAAAGTCTTAGTATATGCAAATATCTCTGCTATTAGTAAAGATAGAGACATCAAATTTGAGGTGTAATTTATTGGTTAATGAATCTACTTTTTTATGCAATTTAACTTTTTTTAACCCCCTTGAAGGGTGATGCTAGGGAGTTGAGGTCAAATTTTTTTAAAACAACCCTTTGCTGTATACCTCATTTTAAAGGTCTTCAAAAAAGAAACCCAAAGAAATATTTTACCCCAAATTCGAGGTCTGTATCTTAATTCGTTTTTAAATGGCAAGCCTTTAAAAATTAAAAGTTGTGGAAAGAATAAGAATTTAAGTATCTTTATTTTTCTTATTACATGCTTTAAAAGTTGTTCAAAATGACCACCATGAACGCCTTGGCAGTAATAAAGTCGATTTTGAAACTCACTTCTCACATTTTTGAGAACGGCAGGTGTTACCTACCTACTTCTTGGAAAAGTCCAAAATCGACTTTATTACTGCCAAGAACTTCATGGTGGTCATTTTGAACAACTTTTAAAGTAATAAGAGATATAAAGGTACCTAGGTACTTAATTTTTTAAGATAAGGTACCACATAGCATGGGTTGCTTTTCAAATTTTTGACCTCAGCTTCCTAGCGTCACCCCTCAAGGGGGTTGAAAAAGTTAAATTACATAAAAAAGTAAATTTATTAACCAATAAGATACACCTAACAATTGGTGTCTCTATTTTTACTAATAACAAATATATTTGCCCAGACTAGACTTTCCGGACACCCTTAATATTTTTAAAAATATGTAGTTTTTTTATTACGTGTATGTTTATTTGTTTTAAATCTATTTTGTGTGACTTTGTTTTACTTTTATGGTTGATCTCAAATAAAGTGATGAAGGGTAGTTAAAAACTTTTTGGTGCTAATCCCCAGAAAAAAAAATTACCTATGCCCTTGCCAAAAGGTGCTGATAAATTGTAACTTAAAATATTAAGGGGGTGTATTCAGGAACCAAGAATACAAATCAGCTTTTGTTATGTAAATTAAAGTAACACATAGATTAATTATTAAGGCGTTCGATAGGGTTGATCACTCACTGTTGATTGACAAACTCTTTAACTATGGAGTGGATGGCCCAGTGCTCTCTTGGCTGCAGTCTTACCTGTCATGTAGGCAGCAACTTGTTAAAGTTAAATATTTTCTCTCTCACACAATCAATGTCACTTCTGGGGTGCCTCAGGGGGGTCATCTTGCTCCCCTCTTATTCAATCTTTTTATAAATGACATATCTTCTTGTTTCCAACATTGTCAGTTTCTGCTTTATGCAGATGACTTGAAAATTTTTAAGATATTACAGTCTGAAGATTCACATGAAGGGGTGCGTGATGACCTACTTAGATTCCGGGAGTGGTGCAGTGTTAACCACATGACACTAAACATAAAGAAATGCAAATATATACAATTCTCCAGAGGACGTATTCCACAATTGAATGAATACTTTATGGGTGATGAAATGATTGATAATGTTGATCATATCAGGGATTTGGGGGTGATTTTCGATTGTAAGCTTGCATTTGTTGCCCATGTTGAGTCGTGCTGTAACAGAGCTTTCAAGATGCTTGGATTTGTCAAACGTCACACAAGCGATTTCTCCAATATATTTACGATAAAAACTCTTTATATATCTCTGGTGCGCAGTAATTTAGAAAGTAACACGTGTGTCTGGTCTCCCTATTTTTCAAATCATATCAATTCTCTAGAGCGCATACAGAAAAATTTTTTACGTTATATAGGATTTAAGCTGTCTATACCTAGTGATGAAATTGATTATAATATGCTTATGAGAATGCTAAATATCAAAGCACTGAATGAAAGACGAAGAATTTCTGATAAAATGTTTATTTGTAAGCTGTTGCATGGTGCGATTCAATGTGAAGAGCTTCTGATGTTGGTGAATTTGAATGTTCCTGCCAGAAGCTTTAGAGTTGTTCCTGTATTTTCTTTGGGGAGTCATCGCACGCTTTACGGACAGTTCAGTTCCGTGAATCGTGTGATGACTCTCGCAAATGAGATTCAAATGGACATCTTCGGCTCATCCCTCGGTCAGATTCGAAATAGTTTATTACGATAATTTTTTTATTTTTTTATTTTTAGCCGCCATCTGATAATTTATCATTCCTACTTTACCTTTAATTTTATTTAATGTGTGTTTGACATCTGTTTGACTCTTTAAATGTCTAATAATTGACAATAGATTTTATTTAGTATTAAGTGCATATTGTAACTTATAAATAATTTTAAATTTTGTAATGGGTTCGCCCGTGTATTGAGTAAATAAATAAAAAAATAAATAAATAAATATCTTCTGTGTTCTAGGTGTAAAAGGTTTAAGAGCAACAATGGAAGGTGCTTCAATGAAAAACTGCAACTTTAAAGATCCTGCGGGGCAAAGAGCGAATTTAGAGGGGGTAAACCTAAAAGGAGCATGTCTTGAAGACAGTGATATGGGTGCAGTCAATCTTCGGATAGCCAACTGTAAAAATGCCAATTTAAAAAACTGTGATTTAAGAGCAGCTGTATTAGCTGGAGCTGATTTGGAGGTAGGTTTCATATTGTATTAATACTAAATTACACTAAAGGTTTTGTTCCTATTACAGTGTGTTGCTTTTTATGTATACACTTCCCTATTTCAGTTATTACAATTAGCATACTGTAAGTATAACTTAAAATATATTAGAACTGGATTTTTCTCATCTTTGAGAAGTCAGTAAAAAATTATAGGTATTATATTTTTTTTGCCTGATTATTATCATTTGAAGTGTTTAAAATTTAGAAAACTTATTTACATACTTTAACTATAAGCCTTACAGCATTAAATTTGCTGTTTTAGAACTGTGATCTGTCTGGCAGTGATTTACACGAAGCTAACCTAAGAGGAGCAAATCTAAAAGATGCTGCTTTTGAACTAATGCTCACACCTTTACATATGAGCCAAACCATTCGGTAATATGTATACATAATATTTATTCATTACATAACATCCATAAGGTAGTAATGACCAATATATTCTCTTGTATTATGGGTTAATATAGGCTATAAGGATTTTTTTGGATTTTTAGTGCTTCCATAAATAGTCAACCTTCTAACCTTGAAATTACATTATGCATAATCATGAAACTAGGGAGAATAAATGGTGAGTAAAATCAAATCACCAATTTTAAATGAAAAATTACAGCGTTCTAGTCATGATTGTGTCATGATGTTTTTTAAAGAAAAGGTATCAAGTATATCTCCAAAACTTGGGCTTATTGCATTGAACCATTTTAAAATTGTGGCCAACCATACATTTTTCAGCTTTAGTCTTTCTTTTTTTCTAAAATTTACCAAACATATGTATGTGATACCATTGCTGCCGATGTGGCGCATACGGTTTTACGCCTTTCCCCCTATTACTGTATTTTTAACCAAATCGAGCAAAATTTTATTTTATACTTTTCTTGTTAAACCGCGCTTGATCAAAATTCGGTGCGTCTTGTAACACCCACTACTGATTCCTTTCTCTTTCTTTACCTTTATCACGGTTCGCACGGTGCCTTTATTATGTTATGGTCGAATCGGTAACCTAGGAATACAGCTGGCAGGTGACAAGATAAACTTTCTCGGGGTTCGGAAGATTCCTGTGTCGACTAGTCAACTGCTGTTAAACCACCACTTTACCTACCACCTTTTCTAGCCTTGCAATTTACTTCCTAACAGTATGGTACTTACTGCCGAGGTGTAGGCACTAACTCTAATTTTCTGTGAATTTTTGACTAATATATAGTCTAATTATTTTTCTATGTTCCCCTGTTCCCTAACAGAAAAACAAAAATTTCTGAATCAGCTACACTGTTCACAGATTATGTATGGGAGCCACCCAAATCACACTTTCACAATTTTTTCAGTAATCCTAGATAAATTCTTGGATTTATATCGCACTTACTTTTTCACGAAATTTGTCAAGAAATTATGGCGAGCTCCAAAATTTTCGACTATACACTGCACTTATTAAATCAGGATTTTGGACTTTCCCGTAGACAGAATCTCGGTTCACGATCGGGCAGCGTAACACCTTACATCGGTGAGTATCTTTCAACTACTTTTCTAGCAGGAGTCTTCCCGCTTCTGTGGAGAAAATTCCAATTAATTTCCTTTGTAAACAACCACTCCAAGAAATTAATGCGACAACATGGCATTTATATGTTTTCCCCTTCGGGTTTCCGCGAATTCTACGAGTGGGCGACTTTGTTTAGCAGGCAAATGAAGGAAAATGACTCGGACATTAACGGCTTTACTTGTCAAGTGGGTAGCTTTTTATTGCTCCCTGCATTTTCTAGAGACATTTATTGGCGTGTGCCTTATACAAGATGCATAAAAGAAACTATAAATTTAGGTTTTATGATGTCGCTATATTTAGTAATACCTACTTGTTTACCAGAGATATGTGATCAAGGGGCGGTTCTTCTGTTGGACCAATCAGATAAGACAGAACGTAATTTTACTGTTGTAATAAGGTAATTAGGGTGTTTCTTTTTGAACGGTGTAGATTTTCCCCAGTGAGAGTATCTATAATGCAAAAGCCTAGTTTGCTCCTGATTCTTGAAATGTTCGATCGAAAATCGGAAGCGGTAAACAGTTGTTATTTGGTCGGTTACCGGACTGGCGGATCTTGATGAAATTAAGTAAATATTTTCTTCATACTCAAGTTAAATTGTTTTTGGAATAAAGGATTAATTTTTCTAATTATGTGAGTTAACTGGTATAATTATTTTGTAGATTATTTAAATTATTCTTAGTAATCAATTATCTGGCCACAGGTGTTTGAATATTTTTTATATAATTTATTTTCAATAGAACTTTAACATTTTCTTTTTTGTGTCAAGTTCTCCAATCAAACTTATACAAACTCTTTATTATATGTAATGTTTTTTTTTGTTTTCAATAAATATTTTTAAAATTCTTTAAACGGCGAACGTACTTTTATTTTAATCATTTTCTTTTGTGTTGCAAAATTATTTTTCCTTTTCGTTTTTATAAATATAATTCCATTTTAAAGGTTTGAAATTATTTTCCTTCATTTGTTTACTCATTTATACCCCTAAATGCTTGTAGGCCGTGTCACTACAGCCTGTTGAATTCTTGCGACGCGCCGTTTTAACGGAGTACAAGATACAAATTTAATATTTTTGTAAATTGTATGTATTTCTGTATTTACCAGAAAGCTGGTTTCTGATAGCACACACCAAAGCTGTCACAAGTATTAATAAAAAAGTACTTGAAGTACAGGTACCGGTACAGGTACTCTCCTTTTAATGAAAGTATTTTAAGTACAAATACTCCTAAATTTAGGAAAGCACTTTAAGTATCAATTAATAGTAGAAGTATTTGAAATCAAGCAAATAAATTACATCCAATACAATGGGAGTAGGTACTTGAAATGCCTAAAAAGTCATTGAAGTAACGAAAATACTTCAAGTATCAAAATGTAAAGATTTTAGATAATAAACTATATTTAAAGTACCTGAGAAGTAATTAAAGTACAATATATTTGAAATTCTTAAAAAGTGACTGAAGTGCCGAAAATGATTACCTACCTAACAACTTTCTAAATAATAATAAAATAGTATTCAAATACTTCAGAAGAAATTGAAGTACTTGCATATAAAAGTAAACTTAATAAAGTACCCAGTGGTTCGAGACTTGTATTCATTAAACATACTATATGCAAACATGAAATTTTGCATTTAGATTCACTAAAAAGGTTTAAGATTTGGTACTGGTTTAAATTAAGATATCTAGTTGATCAGTTAGGTCTTGAGAGGTTTTTGTCCTGCCACTGATAATAGGTCGTCATTATAAACCCTTATTTCTGTGATTTGCTTGATATCCAAATGATTATCTTGGAACGTCTTGCTAAAATGAATTTAGTTCTATATTGTGAAAAGTACGTACTAAAATTGCCATTTTCTTTATAAATTTGCAAAAAAAACTCGGAACCAAATTCATAGTATAAAACTTAGTTGTCTTATTCTAAAGGCGGGACTCCACCAAACCGGGCTAGCCCGGCCTTGCCGCCGGCACTAAATGCCGCGGCATTAAATTCGACTCCACCAAACCCGGCAGATGTGTCGGCTTGCACAGAGTTCTTGTTCTTCATCCGAGAATGTTTGACGACAACGAAATTTTTTTGTTAGGGTATATGGCCTTAAACATTATGGAAATATGGCCATCATCTTGGGTATTTTCCGTATCTTGCGTATCCATTTTAAAGTCTCTTCGTTCAATGTATGTTAATATGTTTAAAATACAAACGCAAACAACGTACCACGCAAACAACGTACCGTTCAATACAAATATTCAAAACTTACTGAAAAAACGTGTTTGCACTGATTCAGACAGAGACTGCCCGCGTAGCCGGCAGAAATCCCTTTGATCTTACCGACATTTGCCCGCTAGCAAAAGTATGCCGGCGGCCCATGCTGGCGGCTTCGAAAGGATGTTTATTTTTAATTTTTCTTGGGCAAAAGCCGGCGGGTTGTGCCGGCGGCACGTGCCGCCGGGCTAGCCCGGTTTGGTGGAGTCCCGCCTTTACACTTGTCAGTTTAAAACTTTTGGTTGTCAAATTAGACCGATCTAGCATTAGAGAATCTAGCCGTTAGTGTGGCAGCTTCATGTTTTTCGATATGTAAACTTTAAAAACAGTATTACGTTAATAATCAAAAGAAAACATCTAAATTTAGATATATTATAGTGTATTACATAAAATATATTCATAAATTTAAAAATTTATGATTATTTCAATTTAACATTAAATTAAGGAGTAATTCTCTAAAATTCAAGAATGCTTTTAAGCCAGACTTTTCATAACAAATATCTTACTTTTGTTATTAAATCAAGCGTCAAACATAACTTAACAATATGATGGTTTAAAATTACACTTCTTTAATTTCTTTATACTGCAATAAAAAAAGATGCTGTGAAATATTCTGATAAAATGTATCTCTTAATTGAAGTACCACTACTTAATACTACCCTACTAAATTCAAGAAGCAAAGAGCATGTATATACATTTTTCAATGGTTTTAATTTTATATATAAGGTATATACAAAGTTGGGCGGTTCATAAAAAAGTATATTTTTTTCAGGGGGTTCGCGGTTGAAAAAAGGTTTGAAATCCCTGCTCTAGAGAAAGCGCTAGAATATTATTATTATTAACTTTTTTTCTAAATTAGATAATAATGCTATAATAAATATATTGCACTTTAAATCCTTAAGGGTTAATTCAAATTCAAATACGTCCAGAGTATTTCATGTACTTTTGGGAATATTTTAATTATTAGAACGACATAGTAATTCAAATATTTCCAACGTACTTGAAGTACTTTCGGGAGCATTTAAAATACATTATAATAATTAAAGTAAATAATGCAATAATTAAAACATTTTTTGATTGTCGAGTAATAACTTATTTTAAATAAGTGGTATTCAATCACTTAATCTCTTTAATTTCCAACACAGTAAAATGGTTTAAAAGACCGGAAAGAGAAGCTTAAAAATTAAGGATTGAAAGGATTTTAAAATTGCCCTTTTGAAGTGGAATGTCGTTCCTCACGTAGTCAGTACGCTTGAAGTAATAATATTTTGGTACATTGTCAACCCCCGAATTTGTGTTTGCTCAAATTAGCCCTAACTTCATAAAGAATAGTGTAAAAATATAAATAAAAAATACATTTAAACATATTTACTATGGGAAGTTAGTAATCTTGTTTTTAGAGAGCTCTGAATAAACTCAAACTTCCTGGTTCTCCAACGTCATTCTAAAGTTAGTGGCAAGGTAACCTACTTTATGAAAGCACTAAAAAGAACATGCCCCTTAACAAGTTGATGGGTGCAATAGGAATGTTGTCCAGATGTTTTATTTTTGCACCGCAAAAGAGTAAATTGGCGTATTATTTAAACGTTTTAAAAACGTTTTCTAAATAAACATTTCATAAAAGCATATAATAATCCCTATGTAATTTAATACTATATATTAATTTTTAAATTTCATTGTTTTTAATTGCATGTAACAGATGAGTTTAAAATCATAATCTTAATACCCTTAGGGTAAATGCTTTTATATTATTTTTATTGGTAAAACTAAAGCTCTTGAAGCACTAAGTTGCTGCTACTACTACTACTAAATTGGTTTTGAACATTTCCGCCCCATTCATCATTTACAGAAGTTACAACAATGTTATAGACAATTTTTAAAAAATGGAATACAAGATTTGGGATTCTCGATAGTCATTAATTACAGCTTTGTGTCTCTTTTTTTATGTAAACGAGTAACAAACTAGATTTGATAGAGGCCACTGGATATTTTTATAATAACATTTCCTAGTGGTTCCTAAATGTAGGTGTCATTTTAGTCAATTATAGACAAGTTTTTCATTAGACGACCTGAGCTCATAAGTATGGGGTGGGGGGATTTTTGATAAATATGAGAATAACATCCTTTTTTAGAGGGGTTGTTATCAAAAGTCCTGTAGTCCGGTATATAATCCATACTTCTTCGCACATTTAAAAGAAGCATTATTTATATTGTGATTTTGTAATATTGGGTTGTAAGGGGTAAGGTTTATACTTATTATTAGATATAGTTTAGTATTAAGATATTTATTTTAATTAAGAAGACTTCTAGAATAAATGCATTACAATTTGTTGTCTGTGTTTTGGTTAAAGGGTTCCTTAAACTATTTTTTTTTTTCAAAATAAGTTGATTAATATTATACTAAAACTGATTGGCAGGCAAATATATTGCTATTGAGCCAGTGTTAAAAAGACAGCTGAAGTTCTTTTACCTCGACAGAAAAAGCAAATTATCTGCAAATATGGGCAATAGAATATCAGTTTACTAAAATTTGCAACATTCTGTTACTTTTTTTACATTTGAGTTGTTGAATGTGCTGTAGGTAAGCTGGGTCTCCCAATACTCAATTATTCTTTAAACAAAATCGATTTTAAAGTTTAAAATATTTTAGAAGGTAATACTAACGAGCACGTTTCATAAGAAAATATAATTTGGCAACGAAATTATGGACGTTATATATATATATATATATATATATATATATATATATATATATATATATATATATATATATATATATATATATATATGTATTCCATGAGTGGATTATATCCATATCAAAACAACTACTCCCCTGGCTATATGCCACGACGGGTATTGGATTACATGACAGGGACATCACCACCCCTACCAGATAGGGCTCTGGTATGCATCATCCAGGGGGTTGAATCTCATCAACCACCCTTAGCGGTTCCGAACATCGGAAAGCCGCAGCGATGACGCCACGCCGAAATGTGTCAACGTAGACTGTGATACTTCTCACGAACGAAAGACTTGCCAGGTCACCAAGTGGCATAAGCCAACTTAGTCATCCTACAGTGAGTTTCAACGATAACGAAAACAAAACACTAAGTGTCCCAAATCATGCAGGACGGCCGGACTCATCACCAAAAACGGTGAGCCGCCTATCCTCCACATGCAGTCCCGCCTTATGAACGGGAAATGGGGTTTACGGGTTTTTACGGCCTTTCTACGGAGCTCTTTACCTTTCGGCTAGAGTCTCTAAAGATCCCCCTCCGGGGTTCGCGTAGGGTCCAAACTCATTCACATTCACATTCAAACTCAATCATGTGGAATGCAGAGAGGTGAATGAGTTTGGACCCTACGCGAACCCCGGAGGGGGATCTTTAGAGACTCTAGCCGAAAGGTAAAGAGCTCCGTAGAAAGGCCGTAAAAACCCGTAAACCCCATTTCCCGTTCATAAGGCGGGACTGCATGTGGAGGATAGGCGGCTCACCGTTTTTGGTGATGAGTCCGGCCGTCCTGCATGATTTGGGACACTTAGTGTTTTGTTTTCGTTATCGTTGAAACTCACTGTAGGATGACTAAGTTGGCTTATGCCACTTGGTGGCATAAGCCACAAAGCCAGTTTTGTTTACATTGCTTAATTATTTTCGAATACAAAATTGGCTTTTCGGTGATATATACATCGTTTTCGGCCGGCTAGTGGTCATGGTCATTGTTGACAGTTAAATAATGGATTAAACTTCATTTGCCCTCCAATTGGTTGGCAAATGAAGTATAATCCATTATTTATCTGTCAACCGTGACCATGACCACTAACCGGCCGAAAACGATATGTATAATTCTTTAAAGAAACCAAAATTGTTTTTTTTTTCTTTTTCGTTAAAACCGCTAGGGCAAAAATTCGACATACGTATCGTAGGTTTCCCTATGTAAGTTAAGTCGATAATCAATAAAAACGTATAATTTGCATTTTCTTACTTTTATTTGCACTACAAAAGGTTAGCGAGCCGGTATAGTGATTTGTCTTTAAGGGAGTCCGTATTTTACGTATCCAGCGCCACCTGTAAAATCACAGTCCATATTGATAAGACTAGTTTTCGTGTTGGCCATATGAACATTCGTTCCTTAATCAACAAAATTAGTAACTTCAAGTGCTTTTTGAAGGGAATCTGAATACTTAGTTTTTGTCTTAAGTGAAACCTGGTTAACTTCGGAGAATCCTGACTCGCTCCTATCTGTTGATGGATTTACTGCTGTTCGCCATGACCGTCCCACAAGAGGTGGAAGTTTATCATTTATTAAATTTCCCATAGATTTTTCCGTATCAACATTGGAGATTCTCAGTGAAGGTCTTTCTTTCCAAAAAAAAACTAACCAAGTGACAATAACGGCTTTTTATCGTTCCCCAAGTAATGATTATAATGCTGTATCAAGTGTTTTTAGCCTTATCAAACTGATAGTAGGAAAAAAGTTATTGTTCTTTAATTCAGGGACATTGTAAACGTTAAAGTAGCATTCGATCGCGGGATGGTAGGAGTCAGTGTCGATCAGAGGAACAGAACACGATAAAACAGAGGTTTCCTGGAACTCGTCAGCGAATACCAAATCAAAGATTCGACCAAGGCAGTTGAGATGTGGATTGACCTGCTGTAGTTCGAGAAAGGCCATGGCATCCGTCAGGACTGCAGCGGTAGAAGAGCGTAAATCTGAGGGAATCAACAAACCATCAACAGCCCACCAAACATTGTGGAGATTAAAATCAGTTTGATCTGATTCATACACAGTTGAATCCGGATATCCTCGTAACAGTCACTAGCAGTGTTATGAATCAAAGAAGAATCCACACCACTGCAACTCATAATTAGTGCGAAATATCAAAAAATAAGTCGCACGTCAATCATTTACTATCATAGTGACGTCACACGCAAGCAAGCGCTTTAGCAAATTTAGAATTCAAATTGTATAATTAATTTGTCATACACCAATTACTTTAATTGACCATACGTGACAATTTAACATTACAATTTAACTGTTATGTGCCCATAAGTCACATAACAGTTAAATGGTAATGTAAGTTGTGATAATTGACTAACATATAACTACTCAAATAATATTGGGTTTTGTGAATATGGTCAGTTAAAAATGTATTCATAAGGATACAAAAAAAAGACGAGCAATAATAAATAATCTCTAATTTTCCAAAAAATTCCAAATTTTAATTTCACCATCATCACTGCAGGATGCTAACATTCCTTTTACAACAGGATTCCAAACTACACAGTTTACATCTTGACTATGTGCTCGTTCTGAATTAAACATAAGACTAAAGGTTGGAGTGTTAGGATCTGAACCGTCATCCTCTTTGAATATTCTAATTGCATCATCTCCACAAGCCGTAGCTATTAAACCTGTAAGGAAGATGTTAGTGATTTAAGTCCATTAAAACTACGGAACGGACCCCAAAACCCAACCTGAACAAAATCAAGGGTATTACCTGTGTTGGGGCACCAACTTATGTCATAAATTGACCTAGAATGTTGTCCAGAAATAGTACACACACATTTCCATACAGAGTCGTTATCTAAAGTTACCACACCTTCTGGATTACCAGGAGGATATTCTTTCCAAATTTTTACTGTACAGTCGTCACTACAGGAAGCCAGCCTTTGACCATTTCCTAACCAAAGCAGTTGATATAATTCTTAACAATTTATTTAAAAAGCTAATGCCAAAATTAACAAATAACAGAGACTGCAGTTTATTTAATATAGCTATGATTATAAAGTTATCATAGTAACAAAAGCCGATCTGACAGCAGCAAGCAAATACTACAATTTATTTGTTTGCCGATTATAGTATTTTAAACTAAACTGCTGGACAATCGAAATGCACAAGCCAAATTTTTGGTTCAAATTTGAACATAGCTGACTTTAAAAGTAAAAGCGATATTTGAATGCGGTTTTCAGCATGGCAGGGTTCGTTTCAGGCTCTGTAGACTAGTGATGTAAGGATACGTATCCCAAAATCCGTTGGATCCGAATATTAAAAGAATCCGGATTATACGTAACCGGTCGAGAACTTGAATACTGATTCGGAATCAAAATAAATTCGCATCGGGTGGTTACTAATGCAAAGTGCAAAGAGAAAACGGAATCGGAATCGAGTGTAAGCGAACAACACGGTCTGCGATTTGGCATATTTGATCTTATGCTTTCTCTTTCTAATGACATTTCCTAAAAAAAGATAGCATAGTTATCGGGGTAACGGGTATCATATGGGATGAGACCCATTGGTTAAACTTGGCCCGCCTCACCCGAACCGAATTCAAACGAGAACGAACGACGCGACGGTGCCTTCTTATCCCTAACCTTCGACTTCGACTGATATGATACCGCATCGACCTACCTAGCCGTATCCGGATAGAAAATGTTTTAGTGTTGCATACGTATACATGATTTGTAACCGCTTTCGCGCGGGTCAAGAAATGGATACGTATTCAGATAATGGATACGGATATTAGCTGATTCCGATTCCGTATTATTCGGATATCTAAAGAATACGGATATTTACAACACTACTGTAGACCCCAGTGACTTGGCGTTGTTTATAATGATTGTATTCTCTACATACAGGATGGTGAACAAAACACTGCATTTTTAACAGCATTTTGTTTATCCATCAAATCTACAAAACATTTTTTGTGGGTGTTGTCGGAATCAGTTAACCAATTGGAAAAAACAAGTTTGACGTTTTTTTTTATACCTGTCTCATTTTTGGAGTTATGTTTTTTTAACGAAAATAATTACAACCTGTGTTAATTTTCATCTAGAATTAAAACTCCCTAGGGGCTTAACGTATTCGGCTAAACTTTATCAATATGTCTCTTGTAAGATTTGATAAAGAAGAGACACTTTTTACAATGCTAAGTAATTTCCAAGGTATGTCATAAATATGGCATTACAAAATTATTTTCCTAGTCCATATTATGTAATTTCCTGGCTGTCATAGACCATATCTAATCTATCTCTTCTACTTATTGAGATGGTTAAGTTCAATTTTGGACCAAAAATTTTGGTTTATGCACTTCGATTGCCTAACAGTTTAGTTACCTTCAAAGCTAATACTCCAAACGGTAGAATCATGACCAGTCAGTGTACCACAGCACACCCAATCACCATCACTTGCATCTTCTTTAAAGAACTTTATGGTATTATCATATGATGCTGAAGCCAATAAATCTTTATTTGGATGCCAAGCAATCTGTTAAGAGTTTTTTTTTAAAAATAAATTTTCTTGTCATGTTTAAATATCAATTTTATATTATGTTCAAAATAATTAAGCAATCTATAATACCATATACAGTATGTCCACGGATGGGGTAGACGACCAAATGGACCAAAAAGTGCAAGATACGAAAAAATGTCATTCTTCATTAAAGTTTTTACTTGCTTTAAAAAATAAGATCCACGATGCCAAAAAACTTGTTTTTTTTTGTACATGGTGTGCAAAAAATACAAAAACTTAAAATTTGGTTACGAGTAAAGTTTCCTTTTTTAAATTTTAATGCAAAACGTTAAATAAAAAAGTTGCTTTAAATTTTTAAAAGAATTCTTATTCCAGATTTTCAAGTAATAATTTGAAATTTACACTTTTAAAATCAAAAATTTTTCTAAGCCACATTGTCGCCTTTTTTGTTTGATTACACCTTTGATAACGGTGACGTATTTGTCAAAAATAATAAAGATGTTGTCTTTAGAACAAAGAGTATTTATAATCCAAAATTACAAAAATGGCGAGAACTGTTATTGTTACATTATTGAGAAGTTTCAGGAAAAGTTTCAAAGTGTACAATTATGCAGAAGTTCAGTACATAAGTTAGTAATCAAATTTAAAAAAAAAATCTGGATCCGTTAGTAATTTAAAGAAGACCAAGAAAGATACGACGAAAAACGATGCTCCTACAGTATTTATTTTGCAATCTGTTGATTAAAATCCGATTACGTCTGAGCACGAAACTTACAATAATTGTGTAAAAAAGCCATTTCAAAATGTGTTTAAGGAAAATAAAATTAGTCCTCTTAACCAATTTTTAACCAAAACTTTGGAAGATGGGTACAGTTACAAACGCTTGGATTTTTTGTTGGCGGGTCGGTGATGAAACAGTCAAATGAGTGAAATGAGTCGATCTTCAGTACAAACGGCACTGTAGCTTCTCAGCATTTGAGATACTGGGGTAGGGAAAATCCAGAGTCTAGAATTGCGAACCGCCGCACATAGTTCCAGATCCCCAATTTACGGCGACAAAATGGGATTGTGCGATACGCTTAAAAATAACCAAAGTACCTAGGACGCTGGTGCTTTGCACCCACGGTTGCCGCGGTCCTCTTTTCACTAACTTATGGCATTAAATAAATGAAAATCACAAACATGACCATAAAATTATCAAAAGGTTTGTTGATTCAAAACTACAAGTTTATGAATTTATTGTCGGATTTTATCAAACTGCTTCCACCTCGTCCGAAACGCTCTTCAAAATAGTATGCGATGTTCTTCAAAGATTTGACTTAAATACAAAAAATTGTCTTGGACTATGTCCAAATGGAGCTGCTAATGTAAGTGGTGCTTTCACAGGACTTCAAGCACGTTTGCAGTTGTTACAGCACGTTGAGCAGAAAGCAATACACGTCCACTGGTTGACCCACTCTGTGAATCTTGTTGTTCAAGAGTCTTTGAAGCAAGTTTCAAAAGTTAGAGACTACGTGGCTATAATTAGGAGCTCATAGTTTTAGTAAAAAGCTCTCCAAAACGCCAAGCATGTTTTCAAAATCTCCAGTCGATTGAGTCAGCAGGGGAAGAAAATTCATCTCGGTCAATACACGTTACTCTTCGCCCTTCTTATCTAACAAGATGGTATTGCAGAGTATCGTCGCTAGAAACAGTCCTACATAACTACAATGAACTATTAATATTTTAAGCATGATTGAAAAGGAGAAAACAGCGCTTGAGTCAAAGCAAGGGGGTTCGTGAAAAACTTCCCTTCTTTTGAATTTGTTTTCATAACAAAAATGTTAATTACTGTTTTCAATAAAATAGAAATTCTTAATGTTTCTTTGCAACGAATGAGACTTCATTTACGCAAAGCTCTGAAGAGTGGCGAAGACGTAACACAAGTTATTGCTTCGTTTGGGACCGAGGAAAATTTTGAACATCTCTCGATGGAAAGTATGGATTTCGCTAAATAACTGGAAGAAGCTTCAAGAGAACGAAAAAGACCGAAGCGTCTGGACAAAGGGCCTGATGGTCATCGTTTTTCTACATCACATGATTTTTACGGACACATGTATTGCGAAATAGTAGACACTACAGTCACTTGCATTAAAGATCGTTTTAATAAATCTTGTACGATACATTTGCAAAAACTGGAACGGTTCCTTTGTCAAAGAGGGTCAAGCATTGGCGAATTATATGGATATGTTTTTGGACAGTCTAAAAATGTGAAACTTGAAAACTTAAGCGATGTTGTAGATTTCCTGACAGCCGAAGAAAACGAGTCGATATTTCAATTAATACCAGAAGTGACAAAACTTCCGCGAATTATGCTAACTATTCCAGTGTCGACTTGTACTGATGAAAGATCTTTTTCAGGATTAAGAAGAACTAAAACTTATTTAAGAAGCACAATGACTCAACGTCGCCTAAACGATTGTGCTGTGGTGAATATAAATAGAGAAGTAGCTTACCCGATCAGTTCTGATGATATTGCTGACACATTTATTAGACGATCAACTGTTAGACAAAATACTTTCATGATGAGTCAACATTATTAATTCTTTTAAAGGTTTCAACGATTTTTATTAAAGTAATTTATATAAGCCCTATGGTATGAAATATTTTTTTTTATTATATATTTATTTCCCCTTATCCCTTCCCAGCGCCTCTTGAATTTATGAGAATCTGGAACTCGCATGGGCACCCACACGGATTTTGAAAACCTGGCGCCCCTGCTGGTACGTATTGTCTGACAACTGATTTGTAACACTCTGTAAGAATTTCTTTCATGAACGCAACACAAGAACCTGAGCGCCCATACAAAGTTGCCTTTCTCTTTCTTACCCAGTCACGAGCCAGTCTTATCCGAATTTTTGTCGGGATAACTACGTTTGTTCTGTTGCTGTGTGATTAAAGTCTCAACATTTTTAGCATGGAGAGTGTAGCATCAGGTATGTACTTTTAACTGCTGTTGTTTTGCAACATAGTTTTAAGTTATGGAGGAATACTAATAAGTTTCTTAAAATACTTTTTTTTGTCGTAAATTTCTCTTTATTGTTTAAGTTTCCTAGACTTATAAAAAAAAGTTCCGTCGAGTACCGCCGTTTCTTTCCATTTCTAGGAAAGAGTTTTTTGCGACGATTATAAAAGAGTAAAAAAGAATTATTTTTTTAGGTAGTCGCGAGGACCTCACTTCACAGGAAAGAAAAATAAAGAGAAGAGAATTTTGTATAGTGATGACAAAAATTCTGACGATGATGATGAAAGTGGTGATGATTGAGATAATGACAAGGATAATTAGTAGATATTTAAGTTTTGTATTAGCTGTAGGAACAAATTTTTGAATATAAATTGATAAATGTATTTCTCATTAATCAGTATTCATTATGACGAATGTCCCCATAGATGGATTTTCTAGTAGGATTATCTGGTAGTAATATTAGGAGTATTTCAAAGACAGAGTAAATAAAACCCAGTTTTCTATTTTTTCCGTCGTACAGTGCTAATCTGGCCCTATGTGCGCCGTTAGTATTTTAAAAAGTAAATGCTTGGTGTGCCATTTCCTATTATGAAAATATAACATTTTTTTTTATAACACATGTAACAGACATTCTTATTTACATAATATGCTGGAGTCATTTTTGTTAGACAAGTTAGAAGCATTGCCCCTTCAAAATCGCCGAAATATATTTTCAGCACGATGGGTGTCCTGCACATTATGCTGCAGAAGGATTCGATTGGCTCTATCGCAAATTTGGAAATTGATAGATGGGCCCAAATGGTCCAATTTTGTGGCCCCCTAGGAGTCCCGATTTGACAACTGGTGATATGTTTTTCTGGGGGCGCATTTAACAACTAACATATGAAATACCCATTAAAAATGAAGAAGCTTTAAAGCAGATAATTTTAAGAGCAATAGAATCGATTTCACTGGAAGAAATAAGAAGATTTAGCCATTTTCATCGGTCAGTTAGAAAAATGCGTAGAATATGGTGGAGAAGTTTTTGAAAAATAAATATGATGTGTTCTTAATTTTTTTAAAGTTTTAATAAAATAAAAAATATTTCTTGAATATTACAATTAATTATTATCAACGTTTGGCATTAAAATTAAGGGCAACTTTACTCTTAACCAAATTTTACGTTTTTGTATTTGCTGCGTATCCTGTACAAAAAAGCAAAAACTTTTATAAAGAATGACCTTATTTCGTATCTTTCACTTTCTGGTCCATTTTTGTCCTCTTGTCTACTCCATCCGTGGACATACTGTATACATAACTTTCCTGATAATAACATAAAACTGAACAAAACAAACAAAAATAAATGAAAAATTGGGGGGGGGGGGGAGGAATAGGTTAATTAGAAAATCGTTTTGGCTTTTGGCAACGGCTTCCTACTAATTTCTTTTTACCTTTTTAACATCCTGTGAGTGAGCATTTAACACAGCAGCACAATCATATTCATTTTCCTCTGCCACTTCCCACACCCATACAGACTTATCTCTACTGCAAGTAGCTAAAAAATTACCAGATTTTGACCATGCAACACTTTTAATTTCGTTTTCGTGGCCTTCTAAAGTTGCATTGCATTCAAACTCTCCGCCTTGTTTATCCCATATGCAGGTGGTTGCATCAAAACTAGCTGATGCTGTAGCAAAATAGATTTAAAAACTTACATAGATAAAAAGACGTTATTTAACTGTTATACCTACATTAGTTGACATGTTATATAAATGAGGATTAAATCTAACAAGAAAACTATACTGCAAAATAAACTGATTTGAAAGGTATGTACAGCGGCCATAAGATAAATTCGTACAACATTTTTCATACATAACCCTATTTTATCATATTTTGGTAAAATGGGCTTTTATTATGTTGGGTTACCTCTATAACACCAGCCAGGAAACAAATTTTCTTATAATTAAACCAATACCTGCATTCGTTGTTTTGGGGCGCAATAAAAACCCCCTTTCCTAACTTTAGATAAAAATCCTTTCTTTAAGTAAAAATAGGTATAGGTATAGATATTTAAACCTTAAGTACTTTATTTTTAATTATTTTTTTATTTTTATTTATTTATTTAACAGGAAAAGATTGCAAACATAGTACATCAGTTAAAACAATACAGAAAATATCAATAATAATAAGGATAATTAATATTGCACCTAGGTATGCAATACCTGTTGCAAAAATGTGCAAAAAAATCCCTAAATACGTTACAATACAATAATGAAAAACATTATTCAAGATAATGCACATACTCATACTTAGATACAGGACAGAAAGATTGAAAATCCAAATTGCAACATTGTCAAGAATCAAACAGTATTAAACTTAATTACTAGCCTATTTATTATTAAATCGAAGGAACAGCTCAAGATGTTCTTATCAGGCGCGGCCCGTCCATAAGGTCATTTGGTCAATGACCCACCTAAAATTTTCAGTGATCTACCTAATAATTTATTTTTTAATTTTTTAAAACCAAAAAAGAATCTTTTGTTTCAAAGTTCCATGCTAAAACTCCCCAAGAATGAATAAAGTCAAGCCAGCCATCGTCAAAGGATATCCAAGCTTGTTCCGGGCTGGGTCATATTGTAAATTGATCTTATAGGTTTATTTGGACGATATAAATTCATTAAAAGCAAGAGAGAAACAGACATACGCGCTTTAGGAAGTTAAAAAGAGACACAATTGGTCGACGGCCCACCAATAATATCTGGCCACTCCCACTATGGAAATACTCTCAAACCGCCCCCTAAAATATATTATTTCAAAACATTTGGTTCGGAAAAAGAAAAACTAATTAGGTACCTAATATGCGCATTGTAACAACAATTTTAATTAGTGGTTAAACATAAAAAATTATAAATACGATTGCGGTCAGGCCAGCGCTAGCCATCGAATTTAACGGTATCGGACCGATTTTCTTACATAGCTAGCGTGGCTCAAGGGATATAACCGCAGCGAGGTAAACCGACGCTCGCGGGTTCGCACCTGTGTTGGAGCAAGAACTTTTTTTAATTTTTTGTTATTTAAAAAATTAGATCGGCTCTAAAAGGTGTATTGGCAACAAGTTCTTCCTCGATAAAATATTTTTAAAATTGTTGGCAATCTCATATTTACTACAGCTTACATCCTGCACGTGCGTAGACAAATATCGTATTACTATGTCTAGTCGCCAGCATTGTATGTATTAAAGAAAACGGAGTTTCGGCAGCGTTCCTAATTTTATTTTACGAATAGTCATACTTTTAGCTCAGAATTTTTTTCTGTTTATATTCTGGGCTTTTAGTACAAGACGCGACACCTATTGAGGAGAAGCTAAACTTATCACAACGAAAACCGCTAAAATCTACTAACTTAGAGTATTAAAACACATAGAAAAAAGCCATAAACAGAAGAGTGATACTGAAAGTCATAAACATCAAGAGTAGTAATGTTCAATATTCTGCAGTACCTATTCTATGATTTTGGCGGTGTTTATTTGTAGGTAAATAATTTCTTGGCAAAACTAGGCACATTATTAGAAAACCTCCCTTAATTAAAAAAGTGTATTTTGCTTGTTGCGTTGATATCACTAGTTGCCCATAAAATTTTGACCCACCTGTAAAAAAACTCACGGGCCGCGCCTGGTTCTTATACTTAAATTCTGGTTTTGCTTTTAAAAATTTAACTAGATTTGGATTTCTTACGCTTAAAGGTAAAGAATTATAGCATTTAGGCGCCAGATAATTAATGTATCTTTGATTAAAATTACTCTTACTAGATGGAAAAGTCTGCAACTGATTTCTTTGGTTTCTGGAATTGTAAGGATTGTTTATCATGACTTTTTTAGTGCTTTTAAAAACAAATATACATGCCATCACATATAAAGATCGAATACTAACTATGTCCCCAGTGTAAAGTTGTCTTGTTGGGTAAAGCCTAGGTTTTTTACAAATTACATGAAGTATGCCATTTTATGTTACATTCAATGGCTCTAAAGCGCTGTTGTAGAGACCACCCCAAACTATTAGACCATATCTAACAATCTGCTCAAACAGGGCCTTATAGACCATTATTATTAATTTTTGGCTTAAGATTTTTCTCAGAAGATAAAATTTATTTATAAGGTATCTCTATTATTAGCAAGGTTTCGATGCTGTCTGCATCTTCTGGATTTTAATTTTTCAAGGTTAGGTACTTTAAAAAATTAAATGCCTGAGGATGCAAACATCATTGAAACGTTGCTGATAATGAAGTAAGGTTTAAAGATCTTTTAGTACTTAATTCTCATTAACCCTACCACAAAACTAAAAATAGGACGTTAAACAAAATTCATGAAACATCAATTTGATGGCTGCAGCACCGGAGTTTAATACGCATTGTAGTCTCCTTGGCATTTTGAGGTCTAAAATTTATATCATACATTTCCCTCACCATAAGTCCCCAAACGTTTTCTATCGGGTTTAAATCAGAATTTCTTGAGCACCAAGGCAAGCACATACTTAGATTGTTTTGCTCAAACCAGTTCCTCCCTATTCTGGCAGTTTGAGTTTGAGTTTGAGTTTTGTGCACGGGGCAGTTGTCTTGTTGGAATATAAAGTTATTTTCCTCATATGTCGTGCCTGCTGAAGGAAGCAGCACATTTTCTAAAACTTGGAGATATAAATTACTATTTAATGTTCCACTAATATTCCAGCATACACCTAGACCGTGAGAACTCATCCAGAACCAGACATTAACTGAGAAACGGCCACTAGTTTCCTTTTTTTGGGTATAATTTTTGGTATAGTATAAAACGGGAATTTAGTGTTCTGTAAATAATTCTTCCACTGTGCGCCGACCGAAAAATTTTCTCGGCGGAAAATAACATTTTGCCAGAAATGTTCATTCTCAGGTAAGTATTGCATGGCAAAACGGTAATTATTTAGATTAACGTAAACAGCGAATTTTTTCATGAAATTTTGCACAGACCCTAATTTTGGGTCGTAGAACACGAATCCGAAGTCAGTTTTTGGCGGTCCCGTAAAAAAAATTTTTTTTTGTGCTCACCCAACCTGAGCAAAAAGGTGGTCAGGTTTGCTCAGTTTTGATTGATATAGATATATATGTAACTATATCAATCAAAACTGAGCAAACCTGACCACCTTTTTGCTCACCTAACAAATTTAAAGAAATTCATTGAAAAAGCTAACCTAAAAGTTTAAAAAAAAATTTTACGAGACCGCCAAAAACTGACTTCGGATTCGTGTTCTACGACCCAAAATTAGGGTCTGTGCAAAATTTCATGAAAAAATTCGCTGTTTACGTTAATCTAAATAATTACCGGCAAAACCAACTCTTTGTTCCTTGTGACGATTTTTAAGAAAAGGTTTTTGAGTAGCAGCATGGTTTCTTCAGTCGGAACATTACAGTACCCACCTCTGCGCTATTCTAGAGGAGGCTGGAAATCCTGTGTTATGCGCAGCGGACACAGCAGTTTCAAACGGATTATTCTGCAGATAATCTACAAAGTTTGCATCTTCATTTGTTGATTTTTTGTTTCTTAAACCTGTTCCTTTCCTCTAGACCTTTCCACTATATGCTGTTGTCACAATTTTTCAACTCCTTGGATAGTACTTTTTGATTTCCCATATCTATATGACACTCTTTGATAAGACCATCCTTTTTCTATTAAAGCAACTATTTCTGTTTTTTCAAATAAGCTTAAAGGAGGCATTTTTAAGATGCGCTTCAAAATTAAAATATACTTTGACAAATTATTCAAGTGACAGTGTCGAATAATTTATCAGTGATAAAGGTAATACAGGTATAAAAAGTTACATTTACACCAGGATACACTTACAACGGTATGCTACGTATGACGTCACTTCGAGGGAAAATCTTAAATTGACTAGGTGCTTGCACCTGAGCAAATGAAATATGACAATAATATTTTAATAAACGTCAACTCAATACACTACCCGACAATTAACTGACCTGTACTTACATACAAGGAGTGCAAGTACCTAGTCAATTTAAGATTTTCCCTCGAACTGACGTCATAGCGTAGCATACCGTTGTAAGTGTATCGTGATTTACACTGAAGCACTAATGGCGCGGTCATACGAATTTATCTGACTACCACTCTACATTAGCCTGTGGTTGTCTATCAATAAACAATGTGTAATTTTATAGACAGCAGGCACCTAAACACTCTGCATCTGTAATTACTGAGATTTTATACAGTTATATACCTAAATTAGTTTACATTGTATTGTTTTAAGTTTAAAGAGTATAAATAAATTTACCTAAATAATTTCCACAAGGAGACCAAGAAACTTGCCGAATGGTGCGTTTGTGTCCATCAGTAAGAACTACTTTATTGCTCCATTTGCCTAATATATCTTTGGCCCATATTCTTATGGATTTATCCTCGCCACAAGAAGCTAATGCGTCACCCTTGGGGTGCCAGCTAACATTCCAAACTCTGCCTATATCTTTTTTTAAGGTCTGAATTAACTCTAATTTAGTCATTTTATTATTAAATTGAATTAATAAGGTTTTTAATGGTTTTAATAGAACATGCGGCTGGTAAGAGTATCTTATTTAAAAGGAAATAAATTCGAAAAATAGGATATTAAACGGATTAAAAATTCTCAATTTCTTTTTGCTTTAACCTCACTTAGTCTTCTTTTATAGTGTTAAGTGTTCTAGTGGCCTTTGGTTGACTACACATTGCGTATTTAATGCCAGAACTGGAGATAGCAACGATAGATCGATATTTGTTTTATATCGCTATACAAGGAAGTCGCATCGATATATTTTCACACAAACCAATAAATTTAGTTCTAAAAGCCGAGAATAGCAAAATAGCAAATAGCAATCAGAGAAGCGACAAACCCGAGACAAGATTTCACAGCGCATGTGCGACTATAATGTGGATTTCTGTCAAACATGTGGGTGGGAAGTCCTTGTCATTAGTACGTGCGTTTAGGTCGTGCTCTTGGTTATTTTGATTTTGCGTTGTGTTTTATTTTCAGTGTAAACAGTTTTGAAATTCGCCTGGATATACGTGTGAGTCCATGATGCCTGAGGTTGAAGGCTGGCAATTCATCGCGTGGAAAAACACGCAGTCAGAAAATGGCAAAAAGAGCCGCAGACTTCCAGACAGTGCCGACAAACGGCCGACTGTTTCCCGACTGCCGCTGGTTTACTGGAATAGGGTCCGGCATGACACAAATAAAAGAAGAAATGATACCGCGCAGGTAGGCGTGGCCATTACGTCACGCCGTGACTAATTCCTCGATATTTTGCAAACGAAACACGTCTTATTTAAGATCGCGTTGTGTTTTCAAGTATTTTTTCGTGTTTTCATATTACTTTTAGGAGTTTAAAAGTAAAAATGAGATGTGCTATGTATGGTTGTGACTATAAAATTTGTATTATAAGCAGGAGGCAAAGTATATTGCCAATAGAATTATATAAAATCGCCTATAACTAACGTAACCTCTATATTGCGCGTTATAAATTTCAAAAATAGGCCACAGCGTGACGTCATGCGCGAACCCGGACGAATTTGACACGGTTTGGCATCATACCTAGGGATATTCCGATACTACTGATACGATGCTAGTATCGATATTTTTCTTTCGATACCAAGTATTTTGGTATCGATACCCCTATTTGAAAATCGTACTCGTATCAGTACAAAATATGCGATACCCTGTGGCGATACCGACAAAATAACTGTTAACGCCCACCTTATTTAAGAAGAAGAGCTGCCACTGCTGTCAGTGTCAGTAAGAAAGCCACTCCAGCCGACGTCCCATGTGCGGAATTAAAGACGGAGGCGGAACGGAAAAGGCGATTCTATTGGTCGCTGGGCGGCCATCTTACAATATTTGACGTCAAAAATTCAAATCAAACCAATAGAATCGCCTTTTCCGTTCCGCCTCCGTCGTTAATTCCGCACATGGGACGTCGGCTTCCCACTCAATTTCTTTTGTGAATAAAATATAACTTAAAATGTTGTTGTTTTTTATAATAATATTGTCCCAGTTTTTTTTGTACACAACAGTACACTGAAGTCATTAAGTATCGATACTTGCGATACCGAAGTATCGATACCATGAAATATCGAAACGGTATCGATACTTTTCAAAGGATACTTTCGATACTTAAGTATCGATACTTTTTTGGTATCGCATATCCCTAATCATACCTTCTTCTATTTGTATCATGAGGGTCAGGTATATTAGTCGGAATATACAGTTAGTAGTTAGAATAATGCATTGTATACATTTTTGACAAGATATTTATCACAGGAGAATCACAGTAAACGTTCTGTAAAATGCCATCTAAAATGACAAAAAAACGAAAGAAAAAAGGCTCCCTATTCCCCGACACCCTTTCCATACCCATGCTCTAATATGTTTTAGTCCCTACCTTCCTGCTCTTTACTACACTGTTTTGCTTTCTAACTTCCTACACTTTCTTTAAGTATTTTACTTGAACGCAAGTATAAATTTGAAAACGGACGCAACAAAGGGCTCCCTACTCCCCTACACCCTTTCCATTCCCATGCTCTAATAAGTGTTTTAGTCGGGCGCAAAAATAAAACATAATGAGCGCAAAAATGCTGCCTACCTTCCTACTTGTAAGTATTTTTATTCGAACGCAAGTATAAATTTTTAAACCGACGCAAGAAGGGCGCCCTACTCCCCTACACCTTTTCCATTCCCATGCTCTAATAAGCATTTTTGTCTATTTTTCTTACCTTCCTACGCTTTAAGTATTTTATTCAAACGCCAGTATAAATTTTAAAACGGACGCAAAAAAAGAACTCCCTACTCCCCTTCACCCTTTCCAATCTCATACCTACTCAATCAAAATATGTAAAACCTAGCTAAATTCATTATTAAAAATGTTACAATTTAGGTTTTAAAGGTTAAAATAAGATGGTGGGTAGACATACGTAGATATACTTTTTAAACGAATATTGATTTAAAAGGCAAAAACAATTTAATGACTGGAATTTGGTTGGAACACTATTGGCGCTATAGGCGGTAAAACAGGATATTCATTTTCCGTTTTTATAACATGAGCTACGCAATTTTTCCATACATCGCTATTCATTTCGGTAATTACCTACCGAATACTATCAAGGACAGCTGCGCTTAAAGTTGGTGACTGATTATATTTTCGTAAACGTTTTTTTATGGTACCCCAAACCATCTCGATAGGATTAAAGATACAATAATATGGGGGTAATCGCAAAAGGGTATGACCGCGCCTAGTGCAAAGAGTATCAATCACGTATTAATTTTTAAAGTTCCGACTTTTGATGATTTTAATTAATTCCCTTTTTACTAGAATCCTTACCGGAATAACCATATTTTTACTTTTCATAAATTTTAGAATATCTTCTTTTTTAGTGTTGATATTAGGTATTTTATTTAATATTCGCGAATGATACGACGCAATGTCCATAACAATTACCGAATTCGGCGGAATATTAGGTAAAAGCTGTTCGGTAAACCATTTTTCAAACAAATCTGCGGTCATATCTTCATAATAATCGGCGGAAGATGAGCGATATTTTTTGCCGACAAGACAACGCATTACGTAAAGAGCCATCTTTACTTCCGGCATGAAGAATAATAACGCGTTTTCCTCTCGAACACGGTGTATTTAAAGTACAATTTTTTGTACCGTCTACCCAACCATACTTAACAACATCATGTGTATCAAACCAAGTTTCGTCTAAATAAATTATACTTTACAAATACTCCTGTCGTAGTTCAACGATACCATTCGATTATATAATTTTTTATGTTTAGTCACAACTCAAGAAAACACCACGCAGTGTTTCTAAAGATTGGTAATTATAATCAGGGTAACCTCGCAATTTATCACGAACCAGTTCTATAAGTTGGCATTATGTAATCCTTGTAAATCCTTGCATCCTTGTAAAAATTGTAAATAGTTCGCCGAATGAAATCCTTAGCAGCATTGTCAACCGTCTTGAATTTTTGATTTATTCGTTTTCGATATATGGAATGATCGGTGGGTGCGCCACTGGGTTACAGTACCCAATTTAATTACGTTATAAATTCTCGTAAACCCAAGTTTCGTAAATTCATTAATTCTTGTAACAAGCGCATTCTCAGTTCTTTTGGGATTTTCTTTTTTTAAACACGCGTAGGTACATATTTAAAATAATGCGTTGACATTGAACATTTCAATCTTTGTTTTTCAATTCCGGACTTGTTTCGCTTTCGATGGCCGACTCCACCAGGCACTCTGGCACCGATTAATTATATTCCTGCGATAATTCACCTTAATCTGCTGTTTCAATTGGTCGTTAAAAAGCCATTGATAATAAAATATACCAAGTAAAAACTTACCTGTCCAAAACCACAGTTATAAAACAAAATTAAATACGTAAATTAGAGCAAATCGTTTAAACCACACACTCCACTGTCCTATTCACTTAAGAAACTATTAATAACAATAACTGATGTGACAGTGATCGCTCAATCATCTGAAGCATCATTGTTTTAGCAGGTGGATAGAAATATTTTCATTCGCTCAAAATATTTCGCTGTCCTTGTCTAGAACATATCAATTTGCAGTCTTTGCATTCTTTTTGAGATAGCATAGGCCGACCGATGCGGCGCTAGGCGTGCTTTCTCCAGGGTGTTGCCAGTTGTACAAAATTTTCGTAAGTATCGGAGAAACAAGGGTTTGGTAATTAGTTTTTTTAACAACAGTGAGACCCCTTTTTATATCGATTTCAATTATTTTTTTATAAATAATATTTCTTAAGGACTAAAAAAATTACTATAATATTAATGAATGGCTTGTTCTTTTTTTCTTTACCTTCCTTAGAACTTTATTACTATTGATCATTAATTTATCCCAAGGTTCGCAAAACACGTTGTTGATAGTGAAAAGTCCATGTCCATTGAAAGCATTTTGAAACACTTAAGCGACAAAAAACAAGTTTGGTTCGAATAGAATGTCTTACAGTTCTAACTTATACTTGAGTTGTTTGTTACTAACATAACAACAACGTGCAGCACTAACAAACACTAGTTTTGGATCATATTTTCCTGGTATGTACTAAACTAACTGATGAAAACATGTCTAAAATAATTTTATTTGAAAATCGTTAATTAATACTATACATTTCATTTACTAAAATATATTTTATAAAAATATATATTTATTGATTTACAATATAGACTCTGTGCGCAAAATATTACTTTAATGCAATTCGTTTAGATTCAGAACAATAATACCTACTATAAAATACAATGGATCAATGGAAAACAATTTAAAGCTTACTAGAATGTTTAACAAAATCTGGAGAATCCTTAACAACTACCTCGTGCCACCAATCCGGCCTGGACATGGCTCCTGGGTTGTGTAATAATTCTGTTTTTAAATTTTCGTATAGCTACAAAAACATCATTTGTTATTATATAACAATAGCAATATTGGTAATAAACTCGGATTAAATATTTTTCACGGACAAGGAAAATGTCCGTGAAATGGAATGAAAGTAACCATTGACATTAAAAAAAACTACAGACAAAGCATTTCATTCATAAAATCGTTTCGCGCCAAATCAATAGTCCGTTTAAAACATGCAATGGATGCGACTAAGAGAGGTAGACACAGCGGAAAAAATGGCAACACTGTCCAACATTCCTGGCGGCTGCCTCTTCCAACACCAGTGACCAGTGGCGTGCTTTTTTGTATACAATTTTTGTTATCCTAATATTACTAATATGTAGGTGTATGTAAAACTACACCAATGGATTCGATACAAGTGAATATAACCTCACTTACTTGTGAAAATAATCTTATGGGTTTAAATAGTCCAATTTTTTGCAAACTTGACACTGCCGCACCATATTTAAATGTTTTTTCGCAAAATAATGTCAGCTTCTTTAAAGAAATACGCTAAAACGCTTTTCGCAAACACAAAACAATACAATTCCACTTTCGAACAATGTCGCAAACGTCAGCGAATTTTATGAATGGTCGCTTTTTCAATTCGTAGTAAAACTGGCAGTAGACCGTAAATGGCGTTGCCACTTTTACTTAATAATTTATCAGAGTAAGAAGGGAATAAAAGTTTATTCGGCTATGATGCATAAAATAGAAGAAAATGTATTACTTTTTCTATTACTTAATATTTATTTATGATTATTTTTATTAGATGATACAGTCAAATAAATGTCGTGAAATACTGTATTGCTTGGATGGCATCAATCAGGACATTTTGTACTTTGGCAACCGTTTGCAACTGCCAAGATACAATCCACCAGTTTTTAGTGCAAATTCAATGACTGATTGCTTTGAATAGTAAATAACTTTGTCTTTAGTTTTTTTAAAGTCTATGGAAATAACGTAAGATCGAAAAAAAAACGTCCTCAAAGTATGTGGTGGAATCAGTCACGCATATCTTGAAATATTACTCTTGAAAGGTATACTATCGGTAAAAGGTATAGGTGAATGAAAAATAGAACTGTCAAGTTCTGAAGTTTTTATTTTTAAGAAAATTGAATATGTTAATCACGGCAGAACAAAAAGCTTTTATGATCGAAAGTTACTTTAGAAATGGCAGGAGGGTTGATGGCCACGGGACGCCATTCAGGATTTAGAATTTCCACCCATAGTCATGGATTTCGACCAGTTTCGACTAGATATGTGGCTCTATTTAGAGAAACAGGAAGTGTGAATAGAAAGGAAGGCAGTGGGAGACCCAAAGTTCGCACTGCACAAAAAGTAGAATTGAGGAAAATTGTTAATGAACACCCACAAACCCATATTCGGCGTTTAAGCCACCAAGTAAGTGTATCCTACAGAACCCGCAATACAATCCTGAAATGTAACCTGCATATGCACGCTTATCGTTCAAGCTCAGTCCAAGAATTGTTACCAAACGACAAGCCGCAACGAATAAAATTTTCAGAGTGGTTTATGGGTAATTGCATAATAATGAAAATGTATTTGGAAAACCCTCTATTTACCGACGAGGCAATCCGAGGCGGGGTTTTACCGCTCTGGTTATGTAAATTCTCAACAAATGAGAACGTGGAGTTTTGAAAATCCACATTTCCTTATAGAGAAGCCTCTGCATTCACAGAAAGTTGGCGTGTGGGCGGCCATATTGAAAAGAAGGTTAATTGGACCGATTTTTTTTTTGAAGGGGCTCTCAATTCGGCACGATGCCGTAATGAAATTTTAGAAAAATTTTTAAACGCATTAGACGATGAAGAGATGCGACAAGGCTACTTCCAGAAGGACGGCGCACCAATTCACGTAACTTTTGATAATTTAAATTTTTTGGAAGAATTTTTCGAAGACCGAATCATTAGTCGTAATATGCCAGTTAGGTGGCCACCACGGTCCATGACAATAATGTAATTTTCTTAAAAATAGAAACTTCAGAACTTGACAGTTTTATTTTTCATTCACCTTTCAAGAGTATTAATTCAAGACATGCGTGATTGATTGCACGGTACTTTGAGGAAGTTTTTTTTATCTACGTTATGTATTGTGATACGTAGTGTGATACATAGAGCAATAGTGGATTTTCGGCATTGAAATATTGCGATTTAGTCGAACTTGTTAAGTCTGAGTATACAGGGTCATGTTAAAATGAGAATTTTAATTTCGATTTTATTTTAAAAAGTTTTTGACATGTCACCGTAAAAATTGGCATAGGGGTGTTTTTAATCGCGGGAAAAAATATTCTGGCCCCAATTTTACTATAGTGGACAGATGATGCTACATACGGCACACTTCATGCTTTAAAAAGGCTCAAACTTTTTTGTTGGTAAATGTATGGAACTTTTGATAGAAAATTGATATTTTCTTGAACCTTATGGAGACAAAATGTATTCTAGTTGAATGACGCTAAAGTTAAACGTTTTCGATATATGTATTTGCCATTTTGTCATCAGATGCCCGATATTTTTTACATTAATTTGGATGCTATTTTACAATAACACGAATTTTATAGGAAATTTAATACAAAACGTAATTCAGGGATAATTAGTGACAGTTTTACCCGATTTTGACAAGAAATGAATTTTAAGTTTCATAAGCATGATTTTTAGGTTGCCTATTAATGTGGTAAAAACACTGTATCTGATGTTAATATGAAGAATACTTCGAGAATGGTTAACTTTGGTGTCATACCTTTTTCATTCTAAAAGACAAGAAATTATATTTTTGTCGCCCTCAAAAACCCCTCCATACCAACTTTTACGGTAATATCTCAAAACCTTTTTAAGATATTGAAGAAAATTGAAACTACCTTTGTTAGTATCAACTTTCGGACTAAACAAGTTCAGCTAAATCGCAGTATTTTAATCCCAGGAATCTATGGTTGCTTCGTGCCCCATTACTTTTGAACCACCCGGCAAATAATGAATTATTAACACGATCTATACAAACGTTGTATTTAAGACAAGAGTTGCCTTACCTTTCCATCAGATCTTCCTAATACTGAATTAACAACAAAATCGGGGGGCGCCATTCCGTCAATGATTCCCATACAATCTGGTTTCAGAAAGTCACATAAATGCAATACGGCATCTTTAACCATGGAAGAGAATTTAGAACTGTCTGTGTAGCCTCCCTAAAAAGTGGTTAAACTCAGTGGCGGTTCGTGGTTTTTGAATATGGGGGGTGCAAAGCAGTTGTTAGGGGGAGGGGGAGGAGGGTTAAAGGTGAGGAATGAAAAGCGCCGAATGCTAGCTTGTACTATTTTTTTCAAAACGGCATAAACACCGTTGATTTTATTTCTAAATCGGGTGTTGGACGACCCAACTTTTTGAATGCAACTTTTTCTTCAAATGGAACAGGTCTATTTTCTAAAATATACTTTACAGAATTCATATTAACAATGAAAATACCGAAAAACAGAAAACAAAACAAACTATTTAACGCCAAAGGCAGGAAGGCTGCTGCAGTTTTGAGACCGAAGCACGTGTACTATGCCGACCGTTGTCATAGCAACCACAGATTTATCCGCAATCTGATTGGTCATCGAGCATCGCGTCCTTTTGCGTGACATGATCTCGCGGTTGTTCTCAAGCCGAGACCCTCTGGAAGTAAGGATTAGGTTCGCGCTTGATCCACCGTTCAGATTATAACGTGGACTTTTGCCAAGGTACTCTAAACTACCTTCCAAGCAAAAACGCTGCATTATTTATTTGTGCTTTCGCTGGCTCTGTAATTTACGTTACGAGGATAATTTGAACAGTTTTTGGTGCTATGAGTTGCTTTAATGAAATAAATATTTTATGTATTTATTTTATTTTATTATTTTAGTTGGTAACTTAATTGGGGGGTGCGAGACCCTGCGCCCCCTGGCAGTAGCCGCCCCTGGTTAAACTTAATAACTTCGTATACCTTTATTTCTCTTATTACATTAAAAACTGTTCAAAATGAATTTCTTGGCAGTAATAAAGTCGATTTTGGAACTCTGCCAAGAAGTACCCAGTAAACCAACGGCAGTCGGTACGGTACGCGCGTGTTATTTCCGTGCGATGAATTGCCAGCCTTCAACCTAAAGCGTCATTATAGAACGCGGTTAAATGTTTCTATTCATTTGTTCCAAATCATATGACGGTCTACTATGAAATATTATACCCTTTTTTTATTGTAAAATTCGGAAGTTGTTCCAAAAGATATATACCAACAATTATATATTTTTGAAAAGCTTATGAAAAAGCAATCGAATGAAAACAAAATATACAGGGTGTCCCATTTAAAAAAATGCAACTTTGGTTTTTATCTTTAAATTTGCCCCTTCTATAAAAAAAATTGACTATTCCACTGGATTCTACGCAAGAAAACTATATAACAGTCAGTTTTTATCTTACCGATGTTTAAAGGCAGCTGAGATACGAGGGGTGCTTGAAAATGAAACATTTTCAAAATCGCCGTGTATCTCCGAAACGAAGGGGGCTATGAAAATTCTGTTTGTAGCATCATACGTCTCACCAAAAAGTAGCTCAGTATTGTGAAAACCGCAGCTCTCGATCTTTAAAGTTAACCGAGATACCCTGCAAAAGTGTCGAAAATTGGACACCCTGTACATATTAACGATTATTTAAAACAGCTCACCTGATAAAAATAAACTAGATTTTTGTCCAAGGACCATAAACCGTACAATGCCGCCAAATGACTCAACGTAGCGATTAAACTTGCGTCAGCTGCTGACATCTTTGTCCAGAATGCTCTTAACGCCAAATACTCTATATACACGCGTGATAAAATTGCAGCACAATATACTTGTGATTCTGTTCTAGCAACAAACTTGTTTATTTTTTCAGAAATTTTAGCTTGCTTTCTGTCAGTTTCCTTCACTAAGTAGAGAATAAGCCATTCATAACATTCTGATATGACTGAAAATTAAGAACAATCATTAATTTAGGGTCTTGTTTTGTTAAACTATTAGTTTGTAAATATGTAACAACTGTATAACTTTCTACAGAAACATAAGCAAAAATGAATCTTAATATACAGGGTGTTATGAAATTCACTGCATGTATTTGAATGGGTGACTCCTGGGGTAATCTACAGACATACCCAATACTTTTTTTCCCCTCAAATCGCACTTTTTTATTTTAAGAAAAATGCCCAAATACCCTTATACGACGCTTCCAAAGAGCCTGACGTCATAGGCTCTAATATTATAAAAAATAAGGGAAGGGACCAAGCCGAGCCATTGCCAAACTTAAATATTATCGCGACTTCTCATGTTCTTATCAGTTTTAGTGAAAACCGAAAATAATCTAAAGTCTAAAGTGTTTTTAATTCCAAAAACGCATTTCACTAAGAATGCGTCTTTTAGTTTATAACAATTTCTTTACTTAATATGGGAAAATATAGACCACACGTGAAATTAAGTTGACATTGTAAGCAGAACGAAACAGGCTATGTTATACAAAGAATTATCACATACCTATTACGTTATTAAGCACTATTCCTACTAGCTTAAACTTTCTGCCTTTAAAGAAAGGTTAAAAAACAAAACACAAACATCCATCTCGGTGGCCGCCGAGCCCCTAATTTACTAACATATCCAGTAACGTGGTCGCCGCAGTCATATAATTTACTATTGCATTAATTGAGCACAACTACACAGTATTATAAAATTATAACCAATACTCTTTTATTACAGCAGGAAATTTTGCCAAAAAAAAAACATTCTGTCCGCCACCGTGCCTCCGACCTCCCTGATTGGTCCGCCCAACACGTACGTCGTCCGTCAGCTGTTGAGTGTGATGCAAATATGGATGCATAATGACGAGGTTAATAATGCCGTGCAAATGTTTGCTTTCTGTTTTTTAATTTGTGAAAGAAAAAGTTTTAAGGCCTTTTAATATTAACAAAATATCGTACGCGCTTAGTGATGTGCATTATAAATTAGTAAATCACTAATTCCTGGGTGTTTAGTTGAAATTGAGGTATTTATTTATTGGTTTAAACAGCTGTTCTCTGGATTGTTTTATTTATTGTGTTATAGGTAGTATTTTAACTTTTTGAAATTGAGAATTTTGGAAGAGTTTGTAGGATTTCTTTCTTTAATGGTAATGTAATAAAAATATTATTTCTTCAAACTTGTTACACAGAACTATTGTTAAGAGACCTGGCAACACAACAACCTAGCTCACTGTTCTGTTGTTCTTTATATAGCCATGTGTTTTACTATCAGTGGTGTGCAATGTTTAAACAATTATTTTTTGAGGGGCGATACCTAGCATATCGCGAAGCGCTGTTTATGACTATTTTCCCCAATCCGAATTCAGATCAGGATTTACCGGTTTCAAAATATGCAGTGAATTTCAAAACAACCTGTATATTATGTAGATATCAAGCAAATCAGGATAAATTCCATTTGAAGTTAGCTTAAAAATGTTTCATTGCAGAACGGAATAATTTGACATCACTAGTTTACATTAACATCTATAGGCCAAGAAATAGAGCGATTTGTCGTGACATTAATCTTATTAGAAAACCGCCTGTGCCATCATCTGAAAGACGATCCGTAGATGATTCCTGTTATATTTCCAACTCTGAAATGTTTTCCTTTAATTTGTTATAAACATTTTTAAGCAAAAAACGCGATTTTTTTGTTTTTTGCTTATAAAATGGAAAGTAATGAAGCAATCCTAATGGCGTGGACGATTTATAAAGGATAAAAATACGAACAAAATGAGAGGTCGAACGTTCCGATAGGATAAGTAGCAACGGAGAAAATCCGGAAAAACCGGAAAATTAGGAGTTTTTTTTTAAATTCATAAATCGGATATTTTTAGACGCAGAGTGCTCAAACTTTGGGAAAAAGTAGTAATTTATAGCTACTTTATGTGTGCCAAACCCCGACGCTGTCCGACGATTAGTTTTGCCACAATCGTCATTTTAATTTTTCAACACACTATTTTGCAACAGGTCTGGATGCTCTATGGATCGTCCGATTTTAATTATTGAAACGGATTTGAAAAGTACAAGTTCAATTGAACAATATGTATATCTTAATTTTTCCATAAAATGCTACGAAACCGGTTGAAAATGCACGTAAAGATGCGTGAAAATAGCCGAGCGCGCGAATATTGGCTCCCCTTCGCTCCGCTTCTCTCCCGCTACTCGATCGATTTCGCGCGCTCGGCCATTTTCACGCATCTTTACGTGCATTTTCAACTGGTTTCGTAGCACTTTATGGAAAAATTAAAATATACATATTGTTCAATCAAACTTGTACTTTTCAAATCCGTTTCAATAATTAAAATCGGACGATCCATAGAGCATCCAGACCTGTTGCAAAATAGTGTGTTGAAAAATTAAAATCACGATTGTGGCAAAACTAATCGTCGGACAGCGTCGGGGTTTTGCACACATAAAGTAGCTCTAAATTACTACTTTTCCCAAAGTTTGAACCCTCTACTTTTAAAAATAGTCCTTTTATGAATTTAAAAAAAAAACTCTGAATTTTCCCGTTTTTCCGGATTTTCTCCGTTGCTACTTAACCTATCGGGCCGTTCGGCCTCTCATTTTGTTCGTATTTTTAATCTCTACAAATCGTCCATTTACACCATTAAGATTGCTTCATTACTTCTCATTTTTTATCATTCTTCTTCTCATTTTAAAAATCGCGTTTTTTTTGCTTAAAAATGTTTATAACACATTAAAGGAAAAAAATTCAGAGTTGGAAATATAACAGGAATTATCTACGGGTCGTCTTTCAGATGATGGCAGAGGCGGTTTTCTAATAGTATTAATGTCAAAAAATCGCTAATATTGTGCTGTTGCTTGGCCTAATAGCGGATCAGTTAGGGTTTGACAAGTTTTTCTCCTATTACCGTGAATAAGTTCATTAAAAACCCGAGTTATTTTAATATTTCAGCGATGTTCTTGATTTCCCAATGATGTTTTATCTTGGAACGTGATGCTCAAACGAATTTGGTCATATTTGTGTAGAAAGTGCACACTTAGATTGTTATTTTCTTTATAAATTTGTTACACGTGTCAGTTGAAAACTTTTGGTTGTCAAATTAAATCAGTCTACTATTATTCTCTTTTTCAATCAGTTCTATCGTACGGCATAATTGGATGGGGAAGTACTTATGACACTGGTTTAAAATTAGTTTTAATGATGCAAAAATACGTATTAAAAATTATTTACAACAAAAATATTTTGTTTCCTTCGAAAGTTATATTTGATACGTACAATATACTTAATGTAAAAGAACTATTCTACAAAGCAGCCTTAACATACATCTATAAAAATAATAGAGCGTTAAATATAGAAGCGGTAAATCATTTATATGAAACTAGGCAAAAAATAAATATATCTCTATATGCTGAAAAATTTAATTTAACATTAATAAAAAAACATTCTTTAAATATTGGTATAAAAATTTTTAATATACTACCCAAAAAAATTAAATGTTTAAGTTACATTTCATTTAAAAAATATATAAAAAAATGGATAAAAGAAAACAGTTCTAAGATTGATGAAACTATAAAAATAAAATAAGTAATATTTTAATATTATTATTAGAACTTTGTAAAGGACATTATTAATTTTGTATAATGATTATTTAATTTATAGCTTTAATATTGTTTTTACCTGTATTTTAAAATTAATATTTTTGTATATAATTTTTATTTTAAATATAAACAATATTACCATATCACTATAAATTACGGACAGATGATTCACCTATGTGTTTATAGTGATTTAACCAAATAAATTTCTAATTAATTAACTTTGTATTATATATTATACTATAATTATATTATAAATAAAATAAATAAATAAATAAATAAATAGAGAATCTGAACGTTAAAATGTTTAAAAATAGAAATATCATGTTTCGTAGAAAGTTCTTCAATTATAATAAAGGATTGTTTTTTAGGCAGATATACTTACATTTTTGATTAATTAATTCCTGAGGTCCACTAGCAGTAAATTTATAATTCACAATTTTCTTGTGATTTCTTAAAAATCCACAACTACCTAAAGGTGTTGACAGGTCATTTCCTTGACAAAGCCCTTGCCATTGTCTTACCAACCAGTTGCTAGTTTGTTGTAATAAAACATTATTGTCTCCTTCATATGTTACACAAGGGTCAATTGTAGTTCTCAAGTCACCTAGTCGGGCTCCTTTAAGAAACCCGTGTCCTCCACAAGCTTCTCGGGATTCTTGTACAGCGTCTCTGCATAACCACGTGACTATAGCCTTAGCACTTGATACGATGGCGTGAATCTCTGAAACCATGTCACTCTAAAATAAAAAAGGATTTTTAATAAAACTCCGTATTGGTAGTTGTTTTGTTATTACAGATTACAGTGTCTGGATTACACATCTTTGACTTACATTTCAACCCCCAAATTCACAAAAGAGAGTAGTCGTTATGGGAAAAGACATTGGCAGAGGTTAATACAAAGGTGAACAGTTTTGTCAAATCAATGTTAAAATTGTCAATTTTAACAAGAATAACATGTATATTCCTTAATTCTTACCAGATCTTGTATTTCTTTTGATGTTGTTGACAATTCCACAGCGCTCAAATAGGATTCTGTAAAACTTATAACAAATGTCCGCAGTATTGCTGCTGCAGCCATATATGGGAAAAGGCGCCATCTCTAAAAATAAAATTCAATGGATATACAAAGATGCACTATTAGGTACGCATAAAATTATGAAAGTAAAGCTCGTTTCAAGCTCTTTCGTTGCCTTTTGACAAAATGGTAAGTACGTCAATAAATGTAAGTATAAACATCTCAAGATTCTTAGAAGGCGCCAGAGTCGGAATGGTTTAAAGTCGGAATAATTTTGGAAAAAATAAAATATTGTTAAATTACGAATGATTAAAACATTGTTTATTGATTTGTCATTCGATTTATTTGTACAATCAAAAATTATTACTTAAATATAATTACAAATTTAATTCGGTTTCGCTGTCACTGTCATTTTTATCTACATTAAAAACTGGCTCTATGTTATTGGTAAATGAAAAATAGGAATATTCGACTTATTCCAACTTTCTATAGGAATGCTATCTAGAACTTTTCTAATTAATGTCACGTCACAATACTTGCACTTAAAGTCGGAGAAGCGTTTTCTGCTCTAACATTTGATTTTACCCTGATGCCACATATGTTCGATTGGGTTAAAAATACACTAATAGGGGGGAAGGCGTAAAACCGTATGCCCCTTGTCGGCAGCAATCGTATCACATACATATTTATTCTTAATATTACATTTTTAATATTTCTAGAAGCAACCCAAGCAAACCCAAGCAATGGTATCACATTCATATTTCTTCTTAATATTAAATTTTTAATATCTCTAAAAGATCACATTTGTTATCTGTATTTTCAAAATATATTATAAAACGCATTATATTTCTGAATTTATAATTTAGTGTTCTTTGAATTAGGAACTTTATGTATTTGACGGCTACGATAACTAGCATTCAGGCGCGGGCCGTCCATAAGGTCATTTGGTCAATGACCCACCTAAAATTTTTAATGATCTACCTAATAATTTATTTCCTAATTTTTTAAAACCAAAAAAGAATCTTTTGTTTCAAAAAAGTGCTTGTTCCATGCGAAAACTCTTCAAGACAAAATCAAGCCAAGCCATCGTCGAAAGCCAAGCTTGCTCCGGGCTGGATCGTATTTTAAATTGACCTCATAGGTTTATATGGACGATATAAATTCATTAAAACTAAGAGAGAAACAGACATACGCACTTTAGGAAGTTAAAAAGAGACACAATTGGTCGACGGCCCACCAATAATATCGGGCCACTCCCACTATGGAAATACACTCAAACCGCCCCGTAAAATATACTCTTTCAAAACATTTGGTTCGGAAAAAGAAAAACTAATTAGGTAGCTAATATACGCATTGCATTTGCATTGGATTAATAATATTAATTAGCGGTTAAACATAAAAAATTATAAATACGATTTGTCAGGCCAGCGCTAGGCATCAAATTTAACGGTATCGGACCAATTTTCTTACATTTCCTGTGTAGTCCCGACATACAATCTCAGCGAGTTGACCAGAAGGTCGAGGGTTCGAGTCTGTGTTGGGACAAAAACTTTTTTTTAATTTTTGTTATTTAAAAAATTAGATCGGCTCTAAAAGGGGTATTGGCAACAAGTTGTTCCTCGATAAAATATTTTTAAAATTGTTGGCAATCTCATATTTACTACAGCTTACAACCTGCACGTGCGTAGACAAATATCGTATTACTATGTCTGGTTACTAGTATTGTATTTATTAAAAAAAACTGAGTTTCGACAGCGTTCCTAATTTTATTTTACGAATAATATTAAACCAGGGAAAAAAACTTTACGGATTAAATTAAAATTATCTTTATCTGCTGTTTATTAGGGCCTGCTCTGTTTACAGTTGTTGCAAATTTACCGGGATTTATTACAGCTGTTGACGATAATAGTTTATTGAAGGCAACAGGTCAACGAAAGAGCTTGAAACGAGCTTCACCTACACCAAAACTGGTATTGCATTTGTAACATTTCTGGAAACTTATTGCAATTTCTAACATAATCAGGCTTTCTCGCGTAAAAAATAACAATGTTAATTAGATAATTTAAAAGTAGTTTCAGTATGCTTGTCAATAAAATCTGCAAGAGTATTTGCACGGAACTTCCTTCGCGTTAAGCATAATAAAATTTGAAAATGCACACTATTTCGTATTTAGTCAACAGTACTAGTCAGTTCTGACAACTAACATTAACCAGTCATTTTTAATAACTTAAACTGAAGCATATTTAGGCACCATTACAAATAATCAAACACACTCATAGTAAAAACAGACTTTTTTTTATAATTTCCCATCCTGTATGAAAATTTTATATTCCACGTAAAGCCCTCGACTCATAAAATATTATGTCTTCTAGGCTAATGTACACACTAAAGTTGTAGCAAAACCAAAAATATTTTTTATTTTTTCGCCCTGCAGTGCATGAAAAATTAAAATTGTAACTTTAGGTACTATCCATATAATTTTTTCAAACTCGCATTCCCGGGTTAAAGCAAAAATTAAAAAAGCTCCATTTAAAATTGTACATCATGTACGAAAGCACACCTAATTTCAAAAACAACCTACTTATGTATTTTTACTGAATAAGTAATATTTATCTCAGAGAAATAGTGTTTCAGTTAGAGAAAAAATCATATTTTTTTAAGTTGCCGACCCTGTATCTCGAGCATCAATATAATTTCTGTGAAATGAATGGTATTTGAGTTAAACCAACAAAAATAGAAATTATTTTTTTAGGGTGCCAGGGTAAGTACCGGAAGTGTAGCCGGTTTCGAGCTAGGATAAAGCCTAATCTACAGGGTGTTTTCTAATTGAATGTCAATATTTAAGGGGGCGATTTTTGGGTCCATTTTAAAAAGAAAACTTCATATGAACGTATGTCCTAAACGTCTTAACTTTTGAGATACAGGGTGGTAAAGTTTTCAAAAATAAATAGTTTTTATTAATATCTGTAATACCACTTTAGATATTTTAATTAAATTTGGCATACATGTACTATATATCAAGAGGCATTATTTAGTATTCCACAATTTTTTTTATTTCCACCAGTGGCGTTCATACGGAATGTCACCTGCCTATTTTGGCAGACATTGATGGTACGCCACTGATTTCTCGTAAAATTAAAATCATTCCTGAAATCTCCAATCATTTCTAAGCAAATTTGATCTCTTGAATTTTTTCAATCCGATGCACGGTTTTCGCTTAAAAAAAATAAAAACGTTCTCTCTGCATGATCATAACAATATCGTTAATATGACAATATCACCATGCAGAGAAATAGATTTTATTTTTTAGATCAAATTTGCTTAGAAATGAATAAGGAAGTTAATTTTCTGAGGTCCTTATTCATTTCTAAGCAAATTTGATCTAAAAAATAAAATCTATTTCTCTGCATGGTGATATTGTTATATTAACGATATTGTTATGATCATGCAGAGGAAAGGTTTTTAATTTTTTTTACGCGAAAACCGTGCATCGGATTGAAAAATTTAAGAGTTCAAATTTGCTTAGAAATGATTGGGGATTTCTGGAATAATTTTAATTTTACGAGAAATCAGTGGCGTACCATCAATGTCTGCCAAAATAGGCAGGTGAAATTCCGTACGTACGCCACTGGTGGAAATAAAAAAAATTGTGGTACACTAAATAATGCCTCTCGATACATAGTACACGTATGCCAAATTTAATTAAAATAACTAAAGTGGTATTACAGATAATAAAAAACTATTTATTTTTGAAAACTTTACCACCCTGTATCTCAAAAGTTAAGACGTTTAGGACATACGTTCATACGAAGTTTTCTTTTTAAAATGAACCCAAAAATCGCCCCCTTAAATATTGACATTGAACACCCTGTATAATATGCAATTTTTTTTATTGAGTAGGTACATTTTAGGTTTTCGCGCCAAAAGAACAGCAATGGGAAACAACATTTTTCGTGATCTAGGTATCCGAAACGTGAAGATCTGCAAAATAAATCAAAACAAGAGGTGATTTTTTCTTCCTCCAGCGAGTTAAGTAAAAATAAAGGGTGCAGTACTGCAGTATATATATAAGTAGTATTCTTATGTTTCTTGAAAGGGGATCTTATCAAACATGTCATTACTTACGTGCAATTGATATTCAATCAATGGCCACTCATTTTTAGTATTCCCTCCATCCCCGTTTGGACCAAACTGTTTTCTTATTGCGGCATATCTTATTGCTATTGTTACTGCACATATAATATTGTTGGAACTTTCTTGCATGATACCTACTCTCCCTGTAGATAAATTTTCTAACGCAGCTCCTAATATTCTGCCAGGATCTGAAAAACTACTTTCGTAGTCCCCTTCTGGAGTTACATCAGCTGTTCGATTTAACAAGTTTTCTCTGGGTATTCTATAGTTTTTGAACATCATGAAACTAAAAAAAGAAAAACGAAATATTAAGGTGTAGTGAAAAAGGAAGATATAAATCATTATAAATAATGAAAAAAAGAATAGTTTTTAATACATGTATTAAAATTACAGGTAAGGTTGAACTGAAAAAACAAAATTTAGAAAAATAAATCTACACGGAACATCCCCCGCAAAATGACGCTATAAAAATTACGGCACCTAATATTTAAGAGCAAAAGTAAACAAACTATTTGCAAGATATTTCCCAACAGATATTTGTTGATCCTGTATCTAAAAATGTATTCTTAGTTCTGATACTAACAACGAAGTTATCTTACCTATGTGCAAAATATTTTAATCCAACCGACTTTCTGAAGAACAAGAGAATGATAGCTTAAAGGTGATTCTTTAAAGGTAAAGTCTCAAATTACATACATAAAAAAGTAAAGTAATGTTCACGATACAATAAATAGAAGGTATGATACCAAACCGTGTCAAATTCGTCCGGGTTCTCGCATGACAACACGCCGTGATTTACTTTTGAAATTTATAACGCGCAATATAGAGTTTACGTTAGTTAAAGGCGATTTTATATAAATTCTATTGGCAATATACTTTGCCTCCTGCTTATAAAACAAATTTTATAGTATATGATTTAAAATAATCATATAAATAAAGGGATAAATACATACATTGATTACATTGATTGTCCACATCACAACCATACACAGCACATCTCATTTTTACTTTTAAACTCCTAAAAGTAATACAAAAACACCAAAAATAGTTGAAAACACAACGCGATCTTAAAAAAGACGTGTTTCGTTTACAAAATATCGCGGAATTGATCACGGCGTGACGTAAGTGGCCACGCCTACCTGCGCGGTATCATATCTTCTTTTATTTGTATCATGAGTAACGTTCGTATGATAGGCGGTTCCTATGTGGAGGTTTTCAGATCACGATTACCGCCTTCTACGCGACTTGACGACTATTATTAAGTGGCAGAATTTTTCAACCAGATATTCTGTGACTACTATAGGTAATGACCGCGATCGACGGCTTTACATGCACTCCGAGAGATGGTGGGATATTTCTGTAGCACTAAACCAAAAAATATCCCACTTATTTTATGCACTAAACTGCCACTGCCCAGTATCGAACCGGGACCTTCAGATTGTGTAGGAACCTCTTTTTTACTGAGCTAAGCAGTCACACGCAATTATTACAAGTACATACACACGGGTCCATAGAGTATTTTCGAAAACTAAATTTTTGAAAACAAAACTAAATTTCTGAAAACATTTTCCTTGAATACAATTTTTTTCAAACAACCGAATTCAAAAAACCAAGTTGTCGGTATTAAAGAAAAGGGCAGAAAAATATCTTGATCTAAACAACCCTTATCAAATCCAAAAAGGCGAATCTGTGAAGTTTGCTTGCCCAGGATTTATTTCTGTCTTTACTATCGTTTAAATAAGGCAGGTGGTAGAGGAGCTCGTCCTCTTCCAAGGAGGCCCACACATCTACTTAAAAAGGGCTGGTGAAATCCATACGGACGTTTCCAGGTCTGGATGTGTCGGACACTTCTAGTACACCCACGGTACATAGTACTTAGCAGTGGCGGCTGGTGAAATTTCAAAGTTGTATGTATATCTTTGTTCCTACTTACAGGACCCGTACCAAATTTAGGGGTTTTAATAGTGAGCCCACTGGGAATGTTTTGGTAAAGGAAAAAAACGTTTTGTAATTTGCGAAAAAAAGTTAAATTTTTGGTGTGCCCCTCCTAAGAAAAAAATGAACACGCCTAGGTATTTTATTTATTATTTTTTCTAAACAAATTTTACATCATTTTGTCGACAGTTTTTAAATTTTGAGAGAAAGAACTGTGTTAGTAGAAAGTTATAGTCATTTGAATTTTTTTACAAATTTTATTTTAATCTTAAAAAAATTCAAATGACTATAACTTTCTACTAACACATTTTTTTCTCTTAAAATTTAAAAACTGTCGACAAAATGATGTAAAATTTGTTTACAAAAAATAATAAATAAAATAACTAGACGTGTTCATTTTTTTCTTAGAAGGGGCACACCAAAAATTTAACTTTTTTTCGCAAATTACAAAACGTTTTTTTTCTTTACCAAAACATTCCCAGTGGGCTCACTATTAAAACTACTAAATTTGGTACGGGTCCTATACGTAGGAACAGAGATATACAACTTTGAAATTCCACCAGCCGCCACTGGTACTTAGGCTTAGACGTTCGTGGGTTGTCCAAAGATAAGAAAAAACAACTTTTTTTCTGTCAAGTAGTTTTTGTGCTTTCGCAAGTTGGTGTGAATCTCTCTTAAGAGACAGAAATCGACGGACATACTGACGGAAATGGAAACCATGTTTTTCATATTCTAGGTACTCCAAAATGTAATGACCAGGACGGCCAGGCCAGGACCCTTATTTTCGCGCGTGATCGAAGAAGATCATAATGTACGAAAAATGATTTTCGCACGAAAACTGGATAACCCTATTTTTGAATGTGCAAATAAGTTCAATATTCGAATTTATTCGTATGCCGTGGTTCGAGTGAGTACCATTTGAACTGTCGAATTCGTGTGCGGATGGTGTGACAAAACTGTCAAAAAATTAGTAAAATGCCAAGTTAAAATGATTTAGTTCATTTAAATGCAATTTAAGCGATAGAAGACGCTGAAAGATTGGCTGATAGGCTAAATAGGACCTGCCAGCAGTTTATCGTTTTACATGAAATGATTATGTTGTACATTATTACAACTGTTAAATGGAAACAATGCGAAATTCATTCGAAGACGTTCGTATGCGAACTAGTTCGTGTGATGTCGAAAATATGGGCCTGCAAGTTTCAAGCATGAGTAATGGGTATGTATTGAATGCTTTAAAAATAAGCCAATTATGCATTAAATGTACATATGTAAAAGGATGCCTAATGTGAACTGGTCTTTACTAATGCCAACAGTGCAATGTTGCCGCTTTGTTTATATAAAATTATTTTTATAATTTTTCATGTTTACTACGAAAAAATACAGAATTACAATAAATGTAAATAGAACTATCCCCTAATGCGATCAAGTAATCCCGTTTATTTATTCTTACTTCCTATTTCATGATTTCACTAGCTATTTCTTATAATAATATATAATATATTTCTTATAATATAAATAAATAATTATCAGCAGTACTATTTATTTTTTGGAAAAGCGACAACATCGCGCAATATGTTACATTAAGTTGCCTGCCAATTGTTTTTTCTACTTTTTCGAAAAAAAGGTAATTTACTACAGTGTTCGATGTTTGGTTAGTGACAATCATGTGGTTAACGGGTTTTAATGTTTCTGTGTCCAATTTAAGCACAACAATTTGTTGAAACTTGGAATTTATTTTTCAAAACACGGGAAATTCCGAACATTCTATCAGTAAGTACAGTCCTAAACTTCAGTTTTTGGAAATCATTTATTCTGCCTAATTGAAAATGAGGGAATCATTTGTACATTTTTAGTTTTCGATAATTCAAAAGGCGTTTTTTGGCGGATTTTTGTTTCATATTATGAAGTGCCGATTATATTTTTGTACACTTCTTTGAAATTCCGAACCTTAAAAACAATTAAAATCTACGTTATGATCGTTTAGGCGCGTTAAACACATGCTATGCAATTTTTGTCCCTTCCCTAAGTTTCGGAGGCTCAGGCGGGGTTCTTGTGGTACATTTTGAACCCCATGGACTATCATTGATTTGTTAAAGATATTTTGCTGTAGTAACACATAATTTGGTGTGCAGTTGTATTGATGTAATAAATAAATAAAGAAATAAATCTTTGTATTATTTGTTTTTGCGCAAAAATAAGGATTACAATTGAAAAAGCAATTTTTTGGGGTACAAAATGTACAACTTTGATCTTAGGACCTTAGAAGGTTAAAATTAATGACGTAACAGAAGTGTTATAACGAAAAAAGAACTGAGAACGGATAATAACACAGGCGTAAATGAAATTTTTTGATTTTTTACAAAAAATTCATGAGTAATTGTTAAAAATTTGTAAACATATGTAGGTGAGTCCAGGGGCGTCTCCACACTATTTGGAAATAAAACTAGGATCCGATTTGAAAATAAAATACAAATATTTATTTACCTACATTGTGTAATTTGAAAATGCGAAATACGAAAAGCCTTCAGTTAAACTAATAAAAAAATATTTTACTCACCCAATGTATGTATACCACAATATACCCTGAGGTCAAACGCGTGTAATCTAGTTTTGAACCTGTGTAAAGGCCTGTAGCATTAAAATACCTTTACAGTAGACTATTTTAATCTTGTACGATTTGAAGTAAAGATTGCACTGTATTTTTAAAATAAACGACTACATCCATAGATGTAATGTTTGCGTATCTAAATCACTGCAAGTTACTGCCGCAATTGTCAGCACTTACACACTGTCCAATATTACGTAGTTGTGCGAAATCCGGATTTTTGTATAACAAAGACTTAACTTGATCGCAGGATCGCAGCTTCAACACCAGGGCCATCTTTTAAAGTTTGTAGAGCTGTATTTACACTATCAACTATGTGCAACGAGTCAGGAAGTGACAAATAACTATATTGAAGGCTGTCAATGGCCTCTACTACTAAACGATAATTTGCGTTAAGTACGCAAATCTGCTTCGATTTTAGGGTTAGAAAGTGCTGTTGACTTTTTTAATGCAGATGGCAATTTTTGGGTCGACCTGAGAAACTACAGATTCAACAGCGTGGAAGTGCTGATTGAAATAAAATGCATTCAATCACGTTAATCTTGTTAATAAGGGCTGTGAAGGTTCGGTAATTCCGGGGTACACCTGGTGAATTTTTTTATTCCGTTGTGGAAATTTTGTAAAAATCTTTTTGGTGCTGGCAGTTAGCTTGTCAACATCTGGATACTTGCGACGAATTGTTTCTGCCACTCGGTAAATAGCAGGTATTGTAGTAAACAGGTTATTTACTTCAAAGCGTACAAGATTAAAAGAGTCCACTCAAAACTAGATTACACGCGTTTGGTCTCAGGATATATTGTGGTATCCATACATTGGAGTGAGTAAAATATTTTTCTGTTATTTTAACCGAAGGCTTTACATATTTGGCATTTTCAAATTATACAATGTAGGTAAATAAATATTTGTATTTTATTTCCAAATAGTGTACACGCCCCTGGACTCACCCATGTTCACAACTCTAGTAATTATGCTATATCCTTATTTTGAAACAATCAAAACTTAATAGGTAGAGGAAAGTTATTAAGACTGCGTCCTCACTAAACAGTTACTCACTGGAAATACTACGCACTGAAATTTAAGTTCTATTAAACTTCTATTGCAAAGAATGCAGAAGCGGAAGTGGAAGTGGAAACAGAAGTTTCAAATAATTCAGAATTTATGTATTCGCGAAATTAGAAGTGGAGGTCCGTTTGTTTAAATCATAAGTTAAAATATAGATTTTTACCATATACTTAAGTTTTGTAGCCTAAAGTACATCTTTATGCATGATACAAATAAAAGAAGATATGATACCGCGCAGGTAGGCGTGGCCATTTACGTCACGCCGTGACCAATTCCGCGATATTTTTTAAACGAAACACGTCTTTTTTAAGATCGCGTTGTTTTCAACTATTTTTTGGCGCTTTTATATTACTTTTAGGAGTTTATAAGTAAAAATGAGATGTGTTGTGTATGGTTGTGATGTGGACAATCAATCAATCAATGTAATCAATGTATGTATTTATCCCTTTATTTATATGATTATTTTAAATCATATACTATAAAATTTGTATTATAAGCAGGAGGCTAAGTATATTGCCAATAGAATTTATAAAAAATCGCCTTTAACTAACGTAAACTCTATATTGCGCGTTATAAATTTCAAAAATAAGTCACGGCGTGACGTCATGCGCGAACCCGGACGAATTTGACACGGTTTGGTATCATACCTTCTTTTATTTGTATCATGTCTTTATGTTTCTTTAGTTTACAGAAAAACTTATTTTGTAGTATTAATGTGATATTATTGTGATAGATAATTCTTCAAATTTTTTAACCGATCGCATAGGTACCTTTATAAACAAATAGTTTTTTGACGTCTTATGCATCGAAAACATTGGCGGACTCTTAATAAAATTTCTCTGTCTGCATTTTATATGAGGAATCTTCTCTACGAAGTAATTCACGTCAAGTTATTTACATCCTGTATAAATTGGAAAAGTAAAAAAGATCTTCTAGGTGATCTGTTAGGTTTTTATAAGTTGCTGTCCTGACATCTCTATATATGTATATAAAATTAGAAACTGACTGACTGATTGACTGACAGACTAACTGACTGACTGACATATCAACGCACAACCCACACCGCTGGGTCTAGAAACTTGATATATTGCACAGAGATTTCTTATATAACGTAGGCATCCACTAAGGAAGGCTTTTTCAAAATTCAGCCCCTAAGTGGGTGAAATAAGGGTTCAAACTTTTTATAGAGAAAAAATATTAGATTATCCTATTAAGTCGAAACTTCATAGAAGTACCCTAAAAAATAAATGTTTAAACAATCTTTAATAAATCAACCCCTAAGCTAGTCGTTAATAAATCGTAATTAAAAACTTTACACCTAAACTGAATAGTGATTTGTTTAGATTTTTAAGTTCATAGGGGTCCTTTTATAGGTTACATAAAACTCCATCTACATATTTAATTAGAATATGTATATAGGTTTCCCAATATGTATAAAACCATGATTCTACAGCCTTTACTTAGTAGGCGAGAGAAAAAATGTATGTTGCCAATAAAAAACTACTGATGACGTCAGTATGTCAAACTGACAACAGAACGAACTGTCATCGTCATAATATGTGTTGTATTAAATCTAAAAATTTTCTTTCAAGTTTTTTTTTCTGCAACGCCCAATAAAGGCTGTAGGAACCATGATTCCATACATTTTGGGCACCCTGCGTAGGTAACTCTAAATGTAAATTGTTATTAAATGTAGTACTTTACATAATCGACGGTTATTCTTGTATTTATCATTTTAAACACATTACTGTCAAGTGAGGCTGTATTGTCGTTTAAAACATCAAAAATAAATGATTATATACTGTACTTACCCATTATCAATTCCATGTAAACCTATTTTCTCACCCATATCCCCGACTATCAATCCAGGATAGGGTATTAAAGTTTTGGGATCTCTAACAGGAACTATAAATGCATGCAAACCATGGCATTGGTCTTTGGTATAAAGTTGTGCGAATAATAGCGCTAAAGTACAAGTTTTTCCTAAAATATTATGAAGTAATTTAGGCAATTACTTATGTCATGGGTAGAGATGGAACATTCTCGAGAATTTATTATTGGGAAATATTCTTCGAGAACCATGAGAATTTATCGGAAATTTTGGAGAATTTATGTTATATGTTGGAGAATTTTATGTTTTGACTGCATAAACTGAAAGAACATATTTTTTTACCAAAAGTAGTTTCTACAATAACTTTATCTGAAAAAATAAAGAGATGTAGAGATGCAACATTCTCGAGAATTTATTATTGGGAAATATTCTCTGAAAAAAATGAGAATTTATCGGAAATTTTGGAGAATTTATTTTATATGTTGGAGAATTTTATGTTTTGTTTGACTGCCTAAATTGGAAAAACATATTTTTTTACCCAAAGTAGTTTTTCCAATAATTTTATCTGAAAAAATAAAAAGATGGCACTTCACACACAATACCTAATTTAGAAAATATTTAAATTGTAAATTAACGTGATTATGCATCTTAGTCAAAATAAAGACACATTAAATTTGTATTTCAATTATTTTCTAGTAACTTTATTTATAAATAAAACAACTTAGAAACGCATTGTATAAAATAACATGTCTAAATAAGTTGTTTAAAACAACACAGAAAAGAAATAAAGATAAAGATGCTCCAAGCCCCATCTATGATACAATAGCGGCATTAAAATAAATTACCTTAAATTTCCGCAAATTCTCATAAATTCTCCGAGAATATTAATTTTCCCGAGAACATTCTCGTTCTCGGAAACATTCTCGGTAATTTTCCAGTAATTTATATTTTTTTCAAAAATCATAAATTCTCGAGAATTTATGCTGGGAAATATTCTCGGTAATTTACCGTTTTCCGGAAATATTCCCTTGAGAACATTCTCATGGCACATCTCTAGTCATGGGATGGGTATGGACCTCGGGATAAGAAATAATAGGAAAATTAAATTTAACTGATCACTGTATTATAAAGTAATTGAAATCAAGAGAGTCAAAGACGAAACATATTAAATAGGGCACATGTACAAATTATAGTTCAAAATTAAAGATTTCCCCCTCCAATCTGATACTGTAAAGTCCGTTGTTTTGTTAATTAAATAGTCGGAGTCGTCAAAAACTGTTGAAAATACTGTGATCCCGAAACACAAAGGTATACATGTCACCGACAAGTAAATTTTGTTTTTTATTTATAAAAATTCTGTTTGATTCAATTAGCATTAGTGTTATAATTTTTGTTTCCGACATTTAATAATGATGGAAGCAAATGTGACAGAAAGTGACAGTATTGTTAATCTTATTTCCTGTTGAACATTTTACATAATAATTCTGTCAATATACATACAGAGTGGCCCACCGAAAACTTCCAACTCAGGTTTATTTTGTCTTAAATAAATAAATCGAAAAACACTTTAGTTTTCAGGGGGACATATTTTTTTGATATTTTTACCCCCATGCTTAAACCCCTAAGCTTTCACCCTTAAAATCTTAAATGGGAAGAGGGGTTGCTTAGGTTTGCTTGTATTGAGACCTTATTTTAAAGAGAATTGAATTTCCTTTCCAACGGCACCTTGCTCATTGATATCGGGTGAGTAGTTTTCCAGAAATTAAATTTTAAAGAAATTTGGGTTTAAACGTAAACAAAATGCTAAACAAGCATAAACATGGCACTGCTGTAACAACAGGTCTTTGGAACCCTACACTATTCATGTCCTGTAAGGCAGAATCTGGATGACAATTTTCCAGGAAGATGGATTGGGAGACGAAGTCATATGAATGGCCTGCAAGATCTCCTGATCTATCGCCATTGGACTTTATCTTGTCGGGACATTTAAAAACAAAAATTTATGCAATCCGGTCCAATTCTTTAGAAGACTTGCGACAACGAATAGTGTACGAGTGCCGACAAATAACTTCCGAAGTGCTTTATAATGTTTGTGAACATTTCGAACAGTGCCTTTATAACTGCATGGAGGTTGGAGGTGGACATTTTCAGCATTTACTCGATTGAAACTGGTAAGAAATTTCGTTACTGGTAAATTTTAATTTTTTAAGGTATCATTCAAGGTCCCGTTGGAAATTCCATTTAAAAAAGGTATCACTCGACCGCCTTTCCCATTTAAGATTTTAACGGTGAAACCCACCCCGGCTTAGGGGTTCAAGCACGATGGGTGAAAATACCAAAAAAATATGTCCTCCTGAAAACTAAAATATACGGGTCCGGGGTTTTTTGATTTATTTATTTACAAGAAAATAAACCTGGGTGGAAAGATTTCGGTGGGCCACCCTGTATATAAAATGCAAAGAACAGTAATGCTGCCAATTTTGACTTTAATATTTTTATAAGAAAAAAAAACAGAATATAGCCTTCCGCTTAATGTATAATTATCTTATTAATTTTTTATTCTTTCTATTTCGTGGGGACGGACAGAGATCTTTTTTACGATTTTAAGCCTTGACCTATTATAAACCCACCTTTATTAATTAAACATGCCATTTGAATTTTTAAAGTGTCAAGGTTAACTTAAAGACATCATTTTGTAGTTTTGTAAAATTCGTTGTACAGATTTTATTGTCTCAATATTTAAAATAAAAAATTATGCAATAGTAATAAAAGTTTTTCATCAGGCATTTTGATATTGTTACTGTTATTGGCTTATTGTATGTATGTGAAGTTATTTTATAAATAAATTAATCCGTATGAGCAGGTTTGAAAAATTAATGAAAAATCCTCCTAAAGTTTTAAGAAGGGCCTTTAAATATGGTGTTTCTGGAACACAATTTTTAGCAAGTACATCGATAACTGGAATAATTTGGGGCAAGCTAAAATTGGGTTTATCTCTACTGAAAAAATGGCCAAAAATACATTTTTTAAATATTTGCAAATATGTTGCTTAGTATCAAGTTTAGACAAGAAGTTGTGGTAATCAAAGTTAAAAGCAAATTCATTCTACACAATATTTTGTATGTTGTATGACCACCTGTTTTCGAGTGGCAGGTAATGAATGGTTACAGTAAATTTTAAACAATTTCAAATAAAAAAAGCCGACTCTGTCATAGTAAACTTAAAACAAAATCCTTACCAAACTGATACAGATACCTACAGATCAATAGAAATTACATAAACGCTTGTTTGACTTAAACGTAGCGTATGGCAATGTAGCAGCAAGCAAAACAATTATAAAATCGCCAAAAATGCTGTTTTATACACCCAGTCGATTCTCGTGGAATTAAAAATATAACAGCAAACCTTGAAAAACACCAGTAGGGCAAGATTACATTCAAAAAGTATCACAAGAGACTGCTGATTTCACGAAGCTACTACACTCTGGACGAGTTTCTGAGTAACAGCTTCAAATGAACTTTACAGGAGTAAAAAAAGAGTAAATCTGAAATTTTAACTCCTCAATTACATAGATATATGACACGTCCTACGCCCACTGGGCATATTTTAACAGAAAATGTCATATTAGAAAAAATGTAATTGGTTTTTGTATTGCTGGGACAAATATACACTTTCATTTCATTTCAACATGAACTACTTACTAGACGTGATTTATTATTGCTTTACTTCCACTATCTTGACTGGACGATAAAAATCGTTTCAAAGTGGACTAAGAAAGCTACATATATGGATTAGCAGCAGCTTGGGAAAGGCAACCAAATACCTTACTTCAATTAGGCAGAGTAAGTCGATAAAAGTAAGCCCAAGAAGATATGGGGAGGCTATTTCGAGAAATTACTGAATGAAGAGAATTTCAGGTGGACCTTCGGGGATGGAGTACCAAACCTTTGCCTATTAACGAGAAGATGATAGAGAATGTCTTAAAGAAAATGAAGACCGGAGGAGTAACGGGACCTAATAACATACCAGTGTATGTATGGGCATGTCTAGGGTGCGTATTCTATAGGATCTTATGAATAAGATTTACCAACAGGAAGGAATACCAAGTCTTATAAATAGGCACAGGTGAGGGGAGAGACAACATGTGTGCACACTGACCTGTGTCTATTTACAGGGAGTGTGGAAACTATAGAGGAATCAAGCTGATGTTACAAACAATGAAGGTTTGGGAAAAGATTAGAGAACGGCAACTTGTCTATAGGAGGCAGAAAGTGCGTACACACGAGCTACATTTTTGTTGGTGGCAATGATGCTGGGTTCACTTTGTCAATAGGAAGCAGAAAGTGCGTACACACGAGCTACATTTTTGTTGGTGGCAATGATGATGGGTTCACTAAGTTCTTAATATGCATGAACCATTAATATTTATATTTGTTTCCATAACCACATTTTTTCTTTTAAGTTTGATATTAATCAAGATATTTACAAATAAAAAACCATTTAGCCCTTTTTTCAACATGACTGCAAAATCATGCTTGTTAAAATTAGCATGTGTTCTGTGAGACATGTAAAAAGGTTAGAACCAATTTAGACTTGGCCAGAATTTTTTCACGCTGGATTACTCGGAGCCTCCTGGTTACTGGTCTATAAAAGATATGTAGTATGGTGTAGAAATTAAGCTGATAGTTCTTGAAAACCACAAGGTAGAATTAAACTTACATTCTCCTGAAACACATTCTCGTGTTTTACGCTATAAGCATCGACTTAAGAGATATTCAAGTTGTGTTCAATCATACGTCGAAGTAAAGTAAGAATCAGGCAAAAAAGCCATCAGCGTCATCTTTTACAAAGTGGGCATCAGAGGCGTGTTATGGATAATTCTTTATTCTTCTTATAAAAATAGTGATGCGGAATGAACTGGCAACGCTGCACGATTTTCGCGTTGGCCAAATCAAAGTCGAAATAAAATCCGTCCCATCAACAGGCATCTCTTATCATTGTATTCCTGTGTTAAACCTAGATTGTGACTTTTCTGTACCATGCTTGGGTTAGGTGAATTTGACAGCCTGTAATTTTAGTATCTGGACAAATTTTTAACACTGCATTATGAATTGTATATTTGATTTCAACGGTGATAACGTTAAAAACATTTTTTAGGCGTGCAAGAACTTTCATCAAGAATACCCAATATTTTCTTAAAAATAGGAAATTAAAGTTTTTTCCATATGACGCAAATCTTACGGGTGCCGCTGTACATATAAAGTAATAAATAATAAATCCATACAATTATTAAATCATCAGTTTTAATTTTTGCAATTATTTTTTGATCTAATAATTATTTAAATAAAAAAAGCCTTGTTTAAAGGGACTACGCCACTGGTATATCGATTTCCAACAATTAAGCCAGGAAAATTCTAAAACGCCTATGACGCTAGTGACTTTTCCTTGTTTGATTGTTACTTTACCTATAAAACTATAATATGCATTTATTTTTACATTTTGTAAATAACACTTATATGTGGTGTATTTTTCAGAATAAAAAAGGCAAAAAAGAAAACTAATGACACTGGCTAGCACTACTTTTTACCTAAATTTCCTATCCAACATTTTGCTGCCTCGAAATCCGGCGTATTTATAACAAATTCTTGAGTTTTCGGGTCGTACGTAGCAGTCGTCCTCATCTGCTTAGTATTACTGCCATGAGCTATTTCTGTTAAAGCCAAACAAGCTAAAACCTTTAAATACAAAAATAAGATTAAAAATTATATTTATTTTTTACTTGACAACCTGGATGCCGAAACGTCAAGTACTATTCTAATAAAAGTACTTACAACGGTATGCTACGTTGTGACGTCACTTCGAGAAAAAATCTTAAATTGACTAGACGCTTGCACCCCTTGTACATAAGAACAGGTCAGTTTATTGTTGGATACTGTGTTGAGTTGACGTTTATTAAAATATCATTGTCATATTTCATTTGCTCAGGTAAGCGCCTAGTCAATTTAAGATTTTTCTCGAAGTGACGTCACAACGTAGCATACCGTTGTAAGTGTATCGTGAATAAAAGTAAAGGGTCCAAGAGTGTTTATACACAGTGATCACATATATCTTGATTTTTTAAAATAAAGAAAAATTAAAAATTCATCACTTTTCAGCTATTAGTGACTATAGCACGTCCGCTATTAGTGACCAAAAATCCCTTTTATGTTTTCGCAAAAAACTTATTCGCTGGGAAACCCAAGATCATGTATAACAAAAGAATGTCTACAATTTTTCATACTTTTTGGTTTAACACTGGTACAATTTCCAAATCTTTTTTGAAAGTACAGCTAGTCATTTAGAAGAAACGATAAATTAATATAAGTACTGCCAGAAATGATTAATAGTATTAATACAATTTCACAATAAAACTTATTTATAAAACATTACTCAATCATAGCAAATGGGTAAAGAATCTAATCTGTTGGATGTTGATAATCTTTTCAATAACAGTGCAATAAATGCTTATCAGATCTGTCACCTGTGATATGGAAAAAGGAAAAATATACTTTTTAGGTAAAACTTTATTGGGGACGCACAAATGAGACCTACATAATAATATGTATACGCTAACACTGACGCTAGCTGAATTCCTTTGCGACGTATTCATGGTGGTCCTTAAGAAGCATTAAAATATATAAAATTACCAGTCTCTTTTTTACTTAGAAATTCAAGATATTTAGATTCTGTAATGATCAAAATTTTAAAAGATGTAGCTATATTTTCGTTCGCACAAGAATACAGCTACCCAAGCAAACCCAAGCGTTAACGTATACGTCAAGTTTGTCCGTACCCAATAATTCCCTATGAAGTAAGTAAATATTATACACAAACAATTGTAATTGTATATGAATCTAGAAATTGTATCTGAATTTAAATTGTATTCCTTAAAAATAAAAAATTTCAAACTCCAAAGGGTTTTTTGTCTGATTTTGATTATAATGAGTTATGTAAGGCTGGCATTCGGTTACCCAAGTAAATGAGTCAAGTAGTAAATTTAATTGGCATTTAGAACTACCTTTGTCAATGACATTGACATTATTATGTATGCTGTCACATTTCAAGTACCCTATTATATATGCTGTCACATTTCAAGTATTTAGCTAATTCGTGATTAAATTGCTTTATGCAACCGAACGTAAGATTCACAGCTACACCACCGTTATTTATTTAGTTGTAGTACAAACTCCAATAATATTACAAGTAAAACGATTGAAACAAATACATATCCTCTGATGCCCATATCATCCCTAGGTTCACAAAGGTTTACTTAGCCCATATAATATAGGAAACCAGCCTTTTGCAGTCAAATTAGAAAAGACTTGGGTGAATAAGTACAGAATAAGTATTATAATACTCGTATGTATCTGTATTTAGGCCAACCCCATATATGCTTTCACGAATATTCGTTTATTAGACGAATATTTTTTGGTGAATCTTCGTTTATGAATGTTCGCGAAACTACTGAATATATGTACAGGGTCTTCCAACGAGGACTGAACAGGGGCTCATTTTTGAGCTTCCTTGTATTTAAAGAAAAATCTAAAATAGCCAATCGATGTACTTTTTCCTGCAGAATTCAAAAATGAAACCAAAAATTTATTTGAACCAGAAACAAAAGAGTTACGCTATGGATAAGGTGTTTTTTAAATGGAACATAGCTTTTTTTATACGATTTTCGGAACGAGTGATTTTATTTTATGTCCGTTCTGATTAAAATATTTAATATTGTGACAGCTATTTTTATTAAATTTTAATGTTTTATCCAGTATAATTTAACTTCAACCTGTTTGAAACATACACTAGGTAATAAAGGTAAAATCACCTTGAAATCCTTCAAAGTCAAAAAATTTGACAAATTTACTATAATATTGCCGAAATGAAATATTCATTAGATGAGAGATTGCAGATTGTTATCTTGTTCTACAAATGCCAAGAAAATGCAAGAGAAGTAATGTTTTATTTTCCTCAAATAGGTTCTTTATCCTTAGAATAGTATTGACGGATATATTTCTGTGAAAATTTGCAATAAATCTTCTCCTTGCTTCTCTTGCATTTTCTTGGCATTTGTAGAACAAGATAACAATCTGCAATCTCTCATCTAATGAATATTTCATTTCGGCAATATTATAGTAAATTTGTCAAATTTTTTGACTTTGAAGGATTTCAAGGTGATTTTACCTTTATTACCTAGTGTATGTTTCAAACAGGTTGAAGTTAAATTATACTGGATAAAACATTAAAATTTAATAAAAATAGCTGTCACAATATTAAATATTTTAATCAGAACGGACATAAAAAAAATCACTCGTTCCGAAAATCGTATAAAAAAGCTATGTTCCATTTAAAAAACACCTTATCCATAGCGTAACTCTTTTGTTTCTGGTTCAAATAAATTTTTGGTTTCATTTTTGAATTCTGCAGGAAAAAGTACATCGATTGGCTATTTTAGATTTTTCTTTAAGTACAAGGAAGCTCAAAAATGAGCCCCTGTTCAGTCCTCGTTGGAAGACCCTGTACATACCTCTGAATGCTGAATATTTGTGTTCTAGTCAATGTTACCCCGGCTTCACACGTGCGTCGACGACTATTCGTTAATTCTACGAATATTCGATAGTGAATGTTCATATACGAAAGTTTGCTTAAGTTGTCTACCCAAGCATATCGCCGTAAAGCTGAATATTAATATTCAGTTGGAAAATACGGAAAACATTTGTACACCTTATGACGGACTACAGTGGCTATGCCTGCGGCAGGATATTTTGTATGTATTATTATAATTAAGGATGCCGTAAAAGTGTTTTTTTCTTCTTTACATCATTCAGATACAATTAAAATTCAAATTTTCAAGTAACCTTTGCTAGGTAGCCAGTAGCAGATCCAGGTTCTTGCTGAGGGGGCGACTCGAGCCGATCGTACCAAATTTTATAACGGGTTAGAAAACACGTAAAATAAATTAAAACAAATTACATCTATAAAATAAATTCAATTTTTCTTTTATTTTTCCCAAACCTGTTTATAATATTTTCAATATTTAAATGTACCTATATCTCGATAGACATGTAACAGTGCCAGTCCACTTTTACGAATAAAAAAGGCTAGTAATTTTACGAAGTTGTGCTGTAACACAACCGTCTTCAACTCTCGAGCCATAAAGCACAAATGGCAACATCGCAAACAGCGCCGCACTTGGTTGATTTTATTTTGTTAATAATATGGAATACCACATAGGGGAAAATAATGAATATAAATTATATAAAAATAAAATAACGCGTTTAGGAACCTTTTTTAACTCTATCAGTGCCCAAATAATTCATGAAATGCAGGAAACAACACAATATAGGAGAATATTTCAGATACTTTGAACTGTACAATCTAGAAAAATTGAAGCATACATGATGTATTTAAATTTATTTAAACTAAGAAATAAATATATTATTAGGGCCCCTTCTGAAAACATTTTTTGGTGTAGACAAATATTTTGGTTGATTTATAAATAGGCGGGTACTATGCCATCCCTTAATTTAGGACATGATAAAAGAACCTCGTGACCAGGCGCGGCTGTCCATAAGGTCATTTTTTTATCTAAGACATCCCACGTAGACTTCAAGCCTAAGTACTAACGTACCGTGGGTGTCCGAAGAGAAGGGAAATGTAGTCTATTGACACCCACCTAAAATTTTCAATGGTCTATCTAATAATTTATTATTTTATTTTATAAAACCGAAAAATAATCTTTTCTTTCAAAAAAGTGCAAGTTCCATGCGAAAATTCCCCAAGAAAGAATCAAGCCACCGTATACAACGGTGATCAAGCCAAGCTTGCTGCGGACTCGCCGTATTTTAAATTGACCTCATAGGTGTATATGAACTACATAAAATGCATTAAAGCTAAGAGAGAAATAAACATACGCGCTTGAGGAAGTTAAAAAGAGACACAATTTTTCGACGGCCCACCAATAATATCGGTTCCGGGGCGCGCGTGGTTGTCAACGCCGCCGCGCCGGGTGTCAGGTTGTCGCAAATTCTGGATCACTAATTTAAATCTAACCACTTTATTATTAAAACAATATTCGCGATACATTTAATATAAGCTTACATAATTTTATTTTAAGATATTTACGTAGTTACTAATAATAATAATATTAATAATTGTAACTGTGCCAGCAGACATTAAAACCTACTAATTACGACTTTGACAACAAGATGGCAATGCAGCTGTAGCATCCAACCCGTCTATCGATTTAAAACTGCGGGCATGCGCTCGAGGTTGTGTTTTCCTGGAATGATTTTCGCGAGATCCCGTTGATCAACCTTGAACAGCGGGTCACGTGTATGTCACTTAATATATCAATGCAGATATCACGTGACTTCTAGTTCCCGGCCGTTCACGGTTGGTCAACGTCAACGGGATCTCGTGAAAAAATACCCTTTTTTCTTGTCGATGTCGATGTGTCAAAATTAATTGCCTACATAACAACAGAGTTTTTATTTTAAATTGTTCAAAAACTTTAGTAAAGTGGTTGATTTTTTAAATAAATGAAATACTAAGTTGAACTTGAGGTTTTTCTTATATTTATTTCCCTGGGAAGCGCATGACGTATATCGAAATTATGCCATGATTACGGCTGGGGGAGGGGAGGCGAAACTCCTTTGCCCCCCCCCCCCCTGAATCCGCACTTGTAGGCAGCATTATTTATATTTCTATAGTCGGAATGTTGTGGGTTCCAAAAAACATGATTTCGCTTGATAGCTTTTCATAAAATTTATTTGTCCCCTCCATTTCATACCGGATGACACAGAAAGTAGAAAGTACTTAACCTATTTTTTTTAATAAACCATTTTATCATCTCCATGGCCGACTATTCTTCAGTTTTTTTAACAAATTCTAATTTGTTATATATCGCTGAAATGGAAATTTTATGAAGGATACAAATATCGAATAAAACGATATGTTTCAATTTAAAATAAAAAAGTTAATATCACTTCCAGTTAAACCGAATGATGGCCTGATTTTACTAAAAAATCACAATTTATACACTGGTAGTAACCTGAATTTTTTAGTTTTTTTTAAACCGCGGAAAAAGTTATTGGGATAACTACTTCCTGTCACCCGGTATATCACTTCATTTAGTTAAGTTCACATTGAATTACCTTATAAATATCGATTATTCGTACACGAACAACGTGTGTGTAGCCGGGGTTACTGACTCGGGATGAAGAACATTCATTTACAGCTACAGATACCGAATATTTGCTAACTTTACATCTTCACATTCGATAAATCTCCTGAATTTTAAATATTCGTACACGCAAATATGGGGCAGGGTGTGGAGTATTTTAAAAACATAGATCGTTTTTATTATCAAGGTCCCAGTAGTCCAATTGTAATATAGAAGATAGAAGTATAGATATTTGTGACTCGTTTCCAATTAATTCGTTGAACAATAGTTGAGCTGTGTTGTGGGATTTTTTTTTATCTAAGACATCCCACGTAGACTTCAAGCCTAATAGGCGAGCGGGACTCACCCCTAAAATGACCGACTAGTGACCACGGTCGTCCTAGTCGCTAAAAACAGTTTTACTTTATGCTTTCGAGGTCGCTGAACACGAATCCAAAGTTATTTTTTCGATTAAAGTGGGGGAACAATGAAAAAAATGGCAATTTAATGCCAAATGAGGAAAATAAAATTTTCATGCTTTTTGATATTCAACTCGCTATATCTCAGACAATTATTCATATTTCCTTTCTAAATTTTAACCACTTATTCTTTAAGGTATTACCTAGAAAGCAAGCTCCATCCGAAGTTCTCAAAGCAATTATTGACTGAGTGGCGAATTTTCAAAGTTGAGCTATCAGGTTTTATGAGTAGTCACATACTATCGCAAAACTTGAGTGACGAAGTTTCGAATTTCGAGTAAATAGCTATATAGTATTAAAATATAGTATATGAGGAAGTTTTTTGTAAAATTTAAGCGCTTTATATTCAATAGAAAAAAATATATACGATTTCAAAGCTGAGAGCTGAGTACGGGCGCGCGCGTTTAGCGCGCAGTGATTATCGCGGCAGTCGTATACAGGGGTTTGAATGATTTTACCCGGCTCGATTGCTTACTATTTCGATTTTTTTTAGATCTTTTTATTTGTGTTAACGTAAAAACATTTTTTATAAATATTCGTAATAAACAAGGTAAGTACAACTCCTAATTAAATGAAAATCACTGAAAGAAATTTGAAATTATTTGTTTATTTTATCTACATTGACACATGAATCACTACAGTTACAAACATCACAGCATCTTAAGTTAGATACTATACAAGGGCAAATCGCAGTTGCACAAGCATTTTTACCATTACAGGAACAAAAATATTTTTGTAGTGTTTCTATGGCAGTGGGTCCATCATAATAATCGAATTGCAATTATTTGTCGTCTTCTACCAACCATCCAAACTTTGTCACATCTTCAGAAGCAATTGTAGCTTTTGTCGCTTGCCTCCATTCGTTGATTTGCCAAAGAGCCCTTAAAATATGCTTTAGCATAGCTGATTTTGACGGAGGAATTTTTGAGATGTTTAGATTTTTTCGATGGCTAAATTATAGCGTAAGGAGTTGATGTCAGTGCGAATAGCTTTTGATTTTTTGGGGGGATCATACAAAGACGATACGAATAAGCTAACGATTTCTTGGACAATATCTATAGATAAATCATTTATTTTAGCTAAATTAAGCAATTCTTCATTTGACATATTTTTTAGAGTGGCATAAGCCGTTTTTTTACCAATATAAAATAATGATGAATCTGTATCACAGCCGGTCAAAGCATGTGCAGCTAAGAAAGATGAACATAAATGATTTCCTAGTTTTTGGGCTAAAATATGTATAGGTATCTTCTCAGATCAGTGCGGGCCGAAATTTTTCCTGTAAAAAACCACAGCTGAGGACTATTTTCAAAATGTTGAAAGTGTGCTATAGTTATAATATCTATATGTACATTGAATTAGCTCTACACAATGATAAACATAAATCATGTAGCTAACTGTACTTATCTTGTTGATTAAAACATTTGGAATATTTATAAACAACGTGTTTTCACTAACACAAATAAAAATATCTAAAAAAAAGCGATATAGTAAGCAATCGAGCTAGGTAAAATCATTCAAACGCCTGTATACGCCTGCCGCAATAATCACTGCGCGCCAAACGCACTCGCCCGTACTCAGCTCTCAGCTTTGAAATCGTATATCTTTTCTTCTATTGAATATTAAGCGCTCAAATTTTACAAAAAACTTCCTTATATACTATATTTTAATACTATATAGCTATTTACTCGAAATTCGAAACTTCGTCACTCAACTTTTTGCGATAGTATGTGAGGACTCATAAAACCTGATAGCACAAATTTGAAAATTTGCCACACAGCCAATAATTGCTTTGAGACCTTCGGATGGGGCTTGTTTTCTAGGTAATACCCTAAAGAATAACTGGTTAAAATTTAAAAAATAAATATGAATACTTGTTTGAGATATAGCGAGTTGAATATTAAAAAGTATGAAAATTTTATTTTCCTCATTTAACGCTAAATTGCCATTTTTTTCAATGTTCCCCCATTTTAATCAAAAAAATAACTTTGGATTCGTGTTCAGCAACCTCGAAAACATAAAGTAAAACTCTTTTTAGCGACTAGGGCGCCGTGGTCACATACTGCTATTTCTAAGCTACTTTTTGGGGGTGTCCCGGTCGCCTATAAGTACTAACGTACCGTGGGCAATAAAGGGATTACAATTGGTATTGATAAACAGAAAACATCATATGTATCATAAATTAATCTATAAAATTATCTTTATTCGCTAATCTGTCTGGTATGTCAAATTATTGTATACTATAGTATTGAAAGCTAATTTGATAACATTTTATGGTATATCGTACGTTTAAGCCTTTTTTTATACCCACCCTGGTGTATCCAGGGGCGGCAAAGAAGATAGTAATTGACCCCCCCCCCCCCTCCCTCTAGAGAGGGATAGCTTTTAGGTGGTTTTAAAGCCTGCAGATCCTCATGAATTTTTCCTGGAATATATTGTATTTTATAATAATACAGATAAAGCTACTTACTTTATTGTTCCAAGAAGCATCAATAAAATGTTGATGTCTCTCTGTGCCCAAAGTCGTTAGGGTATTTTTAAATAAACCTATTCCAACGGCATGTTTAACAGAGACATCTGGAAATGCAACAGCCAGAGCTTCATTCACAGTCATCATAAATCTAGTCTACAAAAAAAAACATACATAAGGGTCGAATTAGGAACCTCCTCTTATGAAGTCGGTTAAAAATAATAATTATCATCGGGAATACAGGTAAAAGAATTTTTAAAAGAACGAACCTTTTGCCCCTTCCATCTAAAGTTACATAATTTTAACATGTACGTGGTTTAGAACCGTTTGGGAATATTACTATGGCCATGGGTCAGTTTTGGATTATTTTTAATAAGTCAAGCTTTTATTTTGTTTTAGCAATTTAGTCAATACACAGTGACTCATAAATGGGAAACCACACAGTCTAACTTCTATGGCAACAAAAGTGACAAAATTAAGTCTTGTTAATCTGTGGGTGAGTACTAAATGTTTTAATTAGAACTGCTATTGCAATCTAGGTGCTAATTGTTTATTCATTATTGTTAATTTCAATATTTTCGTGTGTAGATATATTTGGCCTATTGTTTTAATAATAAATCAGTAACTTATAATTAATTTTACTGAAATTTTAGCCATTGTGCAGAGTACTCCCAGGCCTTGGAAACCTTAAAAACACTTTGTTTTTGATTACATGTATACCTATTGTTTGTGATTCAATAATACTTAAATAAAACTGTTTTGTTATATAATGCTAAACCAATTTGTATACGTAAATTTATGCATTTCGCCCTTATCACCCAGAAAAACAATCAAACATGCCAAATCTATGCAATATTAGGTTTCATAATGTTTTCTTAGTGTTCCGCTAATTTTATATTGCTCTTGAATGTATCAAAAAGTGGTGTTTTTCAGTTAGTTACAAAATAGTTGATCATACAAATTATTTTAAAGACATTGGCCTACCCTGCGGAAACACTTTCGCCAAATTTATATCATAAAAATATTTTAGTAATTACAACAATGTGTCAATCAAAAATGTGTAGTCATTTTAATAATCCCCTCTTTAAAGATGTATTAGATATTTTAGTAACGAGTCCCCCAAACAAAACTACTAATCAAAAATTCACATTTTGTTCTTAAAGTGACAATTTATATCAAATATTTGAAAGTTCAAAAAATGATGCAAATTTTAATAAAAATTATTAGGTACTTAGTCGTTCGTACAATAACGATATAATTTGTCACTCACAAACTTGCAAACGTTTTTGTCCGTGTAGATCGCATGTAGTTTCTATTTATATCGTTTAAATCGCATTTTTTATTATATGTATCTCTCTTTTTTCATAACCTGTCCGATGCAGGATGCAATATTATTTATTATGCATAAATACTCGCATCCATCAAGTTACATATAAATCAATACTTGTGTCGAGGAGTTAAGAATCAGAACTTACAAGGAGAACACCAGAACATGTCGGAACATCGAAAAATTAGACACATATTTTTTTTGGCTGCTGATATTCACATTAAGGGAGCAGAAATTGACCTTGAATTTGGCAAATAATCCGTTTTTTGGTTTTATCTTAAAAACTAGACGTGATGTCGGAATGAATCAAGAAGAGCAATGTTTCTTAAAATTAATTTTATTTTATCACCTGAGAGCAGAGAAAGAGTACATCATGAAGAGGTGGCGAAAAAAGACCCTCATTTAGTGTTTAATACTTCAACTTTAGTGGTTCATAAACTACATGGGAGACTAGAAAGAAAAAGTATTTTCAATTTTCTCTCCTGCGACGTAAACAGAGGGAGGATTTAAAAAAATCTCTTACATTTATTAATAAGTCTCGTCTTAATGTTAATTTGTAAGTGTACTATTTGACTAATAGCATCCTTGTACAACATTAGCGGTTCGAGTGTATTTCCATAGTGGCCCGGAACAAGCCGAGAGCCGGTGGCGTCGACGGTCACGTGCGCGCCGAAAGCGATATTATTGGTGGGCCAGCGACAGTTTCGTCATATATTTGTCTTTTTCTAATATCCTAAAGCGCGTATGTTTGTTTCTCTCTTAGTTTAAATGCATTTATATCTTCCTATTTCCATATAAACCTGTAAAGTCAATTTAAAATACGGCCGAGCCCGGAGCAAGCTTGCTTCGATTCTTTATTGGGGAGTTTTCGCATGGAACATGAACTTTTTTTGAAAAGAAGATAATTATTTTTTGGTTTTAAAAAATAATTATTAGGTGGTTCATTGACCAAATGACCTTATGGACAAGCCGTGCCTGCAGTGCATAATTGTTTAAAATAATGTTGTACAAGGACGCTATTGGTATCAAATAGTACATTTACAATTTAACATCAAGTCAAGATTTTATTCACAAATGTGTTAGACAAAAGATCAAAAAAAGTTTCCCCTTCTTGATCACCTCGCATGAAAGAAAATCAAAAATCCGCATTTTTCGAGTCTCTCTGTGGACCCCCAAAGCAAACAATGTGGCCCCCACTTTATAATGTGGTACCCCTCTCAGGTGATAAAATAACACTAATTTTAAGAAAATATATCCTGTTTGATTTATTCCGATCTCACCTCTAGTTTTCGAGATATTGACAATACTTTTTTTTCGAAATTTTTACGTTTTTAATATGAATACCGGCAGCAAAAAAAATAGAGGGCCTTTATTTATCGATGTCCATAGGAAAGGAGAAATGGAGCAAAATTGGGGGTAGTGTATTGAATACTGTTTCAAATAATGTTGTACAAGAACGGTATTTATTGTTAAATATACCACTTTATATTAACATCAAGGCGAGACATTAACAAATGTATTTAGTAAGAGATTTTTTTTTAAAATCACCCCTCTGTATTACGTCTCAGCGGAGACAATTCAAAAGTGCAGACCACTTAAAGTTCAATTCCAAGATCAATTTGTGCTCAAATGTGTTCCTTGTTTTTTAATATTCTGATACACTAAACTTCATTAAAATCAGTTACAAGTTCTGTCGCCCTCCTTATTAGATTATTCAAATGTCAGAGAAATTTAACAATACCGTTTTTTAATATATTGGTGCGTGGTCCTTCATATAAAATAGTGTGTTAAAGTGGCAGTAGCTCTAAACCTAAAAAATATATACCTAATAATAACTGTGTGTGTATGTTTATACATAATACGAACGCAGCGCTATATGCGCTGGCATAACTTAAGCCATAAAACTTTTATTAACCTAATAAACTCGAGCAACATATTTAATAATATAATTTAAATGATCGTGTGTATTTGCGACATGTATGCCACGGAATAAATCAACTAATCGCAGTTAATTTATTGAAGCCCCATTTTAGATACATACCTTTCTTTTGTAAGGCAATTTGCCGGTGTCGGGATGCAAAAAATTGTACTGGCAATATTTTTTTAGTTGTATTGCCGTTAGTCTCTTCATTTCTTCACTATCAGGTACTTTTTTTGGTCTATGGAAAGCCGGATCTTGCTCTAACGTGTTCCAGACTTGCATCTGCAAAATTAGGTTGATGTAAAGGGGACGTTAGAAGTTAGTATTAGTTTCTTAAGGAAGCAAAAATATACTAAATTATTCGTGAATAATTGCCCTAAATAAACTATTACATACTCTAGGAGTAGAGGTTAAAGTTTGGGTCTTGTGGAAAGAGACAGAGTGTTCCTTATTATTGTGTAACGAAATTTAAAAAATACAGTTCTTTTTGATATGAAATTTTGTTGATTCTAAAAGTCAGTATACAAGGAATGATATAAAGCAACATAATCCCAAAAAACCTTGCTAATTGTTGTAAGCGATTGTTAATGAGATGGACATAATTTGGTATAAACATAATATCACCTTTTTTGGGATTATATTGCTGTATATTATTCTTTGTATATTAAGCTGGCTCCACACTCTGGGGCCAATGTTGGCGCCAACGTTGCCTCATGTTTGTCATTTTGTTCGTTGGAGGAGCCATACATTGGAAGTAATTGGTGCCAATCTTAGTTATTTCCGCATAGAGCCAACGTCCACATGTCGGACATAAAAGTTTCTAACCATAGCGGTTCATAAAACTGGCTCTGCTTATTGACAGAGTTCCAAAAACTCAAGTACTTTTTCATTAGACTACACCAAGCGTAAACGTTGTTTTTGGGAGAGGCTACTCGGGGGCTTTTAGGTCGAATTGCTACTGACAGCGGTAAAACTACACCAGTGGCACATATTCTGGGGGGCTAATTAAAATTTCGGGGGGCTTAGCCCCCCCAAGACCCTCAGAAACCCTAGTTACGTCCATGACCGAGACGACATTATTTAGGTTCACACGCTCATCTAGCAAAGTCTGTAGACAAGGATTTACTGGCGAAACGTCCGACTTCCCAATGTGTGGTCGGCAACACGATTACTGGCGCCCATTCCTTTGATGTGGCGTCGAAAACCGACACAAGACGGATAACCTCCAACATTGGTGCCATTATTGGCCCAAACACTGTTTTTGCCGCTGCACACATCGGACGAACGTTATTTGCGTCAACGTTGGTCCCAGTGTGTGGAGCCGGGGTTAAGCCTAAGAATCAACAAAAGTTTAATAAGTATGTATATTAAAATAAATTGTTTTTCTTAAAATTTTGTTACCTAATAAAAAAAGAGAAAACTTTAAGTGGCTGCTGCACATAAAGGGTAAACTTCACTCACATAACAACGTTTACAAAATTTGAAGAATTAAAATAAACGACCAAATCCTGTGTATCAATACTCTTTTCTTTAAATGCAAAAGGGGCGTTCTGTTGAAGAAAAACTAGATGGTTTTTAATCTTCAAGTGTGAAGCTAAAATAAGTATCTACTTCGAAAATAATAGAAGCAGTGTACACACTTATTTTTTTGCAATACCAACGGCGATATTATATTGACTGATTGGTAAAACGTGGATGTGGATATGTATTCTTGTTTTATGGGTCCGGCAACATGATCTCTCAGATTTTAAGCTTTAATTAAAAGGCCATAGTAAATGCTATTTAGAATTTTATGTTTTTAAATGAAAGTGTATACTTTCTTATTTAGTTTTGAAAATTACAGAGTCCAAGTGGCGCCCACTTTTTTCGATACGCACTTGTAGCTGATTTCTGAAGATTTGTATCACTCTAGAATGCCACGAAATGTTTCTACGTTGATGTTAATTTTAATTAAAATTAATTTAAAACTTAAAATGTGGCAGATGATTTTGCCGGACCCTACATATATGCATACATATATTATGTATGTATACTAGTAATGTTTTGATTGGTCATCAAAATAAAAAGCTTTTACAGCACATATTTTATTATTTGGAACATGTGTATGTACTGGGACTTTATTGTAAATATACATGTAATAAGGGCTATACAAGGTGTCCGAAAAGTCTTGTATGGGCAATTATCTTTGCTATTAGTAAAGATAGAGACACCAAATTTTAGGTGTATCTTATTGGTTACTTTGTTATGTTATTTAACTTTTTCAACCCCCTTGACAGGTGACGCTAGGGAGCTGAGGTCAAACATGTTAAAAGTAACACTATGCCGTGTGGTACGCCATTTTCAAGGTCTTCTAAAAAGAAACATTTTACCGCAAACCCGAGGTCCGTATCTTAATTTATTCTTAAATGGCAAGCCCATAAAAATTAAAAATCGTGAAAAAAAAATTAAAAATTTAAATCGATTTTGGAACTCTCCCAAGAAATATCACCTTCCATTCTCGAAAATGTGAGAACTGCCAAGAAGTTCATGGTGGCCATTTTGAATAACTTTTAAAGTAATAAGAGACATAAAGGTACATATTTAAATTTTTAATTTTTTCCCCAATTTTTAAGTTTTAAAAACAAATTAAGATACGGACCTCGGGTTTGCAGTAAAATGTTTCTTTTTTGAAGACCATTAAAATGAGGTACCACACGGCATAGGGCAGCATTCAAAATTTTTGACCTTAACTCTCTAACGACACCCCTCAAGGGGGTTGAAAAAGTTAAATTGCATAAAAAAGTACATTTAATAACCAATAAGATACACCTGAAATTTGGAGTCTCTATCTTACCTAATAGTAAAGATATTTACCCAGACTAAGACTTTTCGGACAGCCGGTATACATTTTTTGATACGAATTTAAAGTTGTGCAGTTTTAACGTAAAAGCGGGCCGAAACAAGAAAGAAAATTGTCCACGCAAGACTATAAAATCAAATTGCTGGTAATATATTGCTTTTTTATATTTAAATAATAAATACATTTTTCTGTAGAAAAGGTTGATATTGGATCTTTTAAAAGAGCATACCCAGCTATTGTTTTATGTAATTTAATAGATTAGTTCATTAAAAGTTGCTATAATAAAGTTTTATTAGTTTTGGTAATTTTGTAGTATACCCATTTCTGCTATTTTTGCGTTTTTTGAAAAAATTCTTTTATGGTCACATTCTACTGTCTTTCCTCATTGCGAATATATGTGCGCAGATAAAAAATTATGTTGTTTTTTAATAATTTTTAATGAAACAAACTTACGGGACCTGGGAGCGAATAGGGGTGCTGGGCGGGGTACAAACCAAAAACACAACATCGTAAAAGGCTTAACAACACTTTTCCCAACGTAATGAAGTGTAAAATCGAAGAAAAACGGTTAATAGCTAAGAAAATTGCTTTTTTCTATACAAAATTCCATTTTAAGTCGCTATTAGCCACCATTATTTTCCCACCTGTCAACACTGTCAACAATATTGCTGTGTCCTGTGTTGCCACGTGTGCCTATTGTTTATCCCAAATGAAATTAATCTTGTCGAACTTTGTACCGCTTCTAGAACACAGCCGAAAATGACCCCAAGCAACACCCTGGCGCACCGATCCCTCTTCGCCTGCGAGGAAAGAGACTGGTCAGGGCCCCTAACCAGGTGCTAACCCTGTTCCGACCTTAGGGTGCCCTCCGATCCACCGTTCGCTTAGAAAACTTTTCTAAGTCGGTCAATTAGGTTACAGATCTTATATTTTCGATCTTACGGTGGGATAACGGTGGATCGGAGGGCACCCTAAGGTCGGAACAGGGTTAGCACCTGGTTAGGGGCCCTGACCAGTCTCTTTCCTCGCAGGCGAAGAGGGATCGGTGCACCAGGGTGTTGGTTGGGGTCATCTCTTTGCCCTTTTGGTTAACTTTGATTCATTTTCGCATTTTTCCACTAACTTTATGTAAAACTAGCAGTATTTGTGGGAAAAACGATTTGTAAATTTGGCAACAGCGCCTCCTTCCATCAGAAATTTTGAGTATGTGTACCACGGGTTTCATTGAAAAAGCTAACCCAAAAGTTGAAAAATTTTAAAATTAATAAAAAACAACATAATTTTTTATGTGCGCACGTATATTGGCAATCAGGAAAGACAGTAGAATGTGACCATAAAAGAATTCTTTTAAAAAACGCAAAAATAGCAGAAATGGTATACTACATAATTACCTTAGTTTTGCCCTACCTTTCATATTAACGCCAGAAAAAAATTTGATTAAAAATTCGAAAATTCAGTTTTTTCCAAATACTTACTTACTCGAAAATGAAAAATCATCTAAAAATTTCGGAACAACATTTTATTAGTTCTTTAAAGTCAAAGTCAAAATATGCTTTATTGTAAAAAATATAAAATATTTTGTTAACAAAGCTAAATGAAACAAAATAGTCAGTGTGCCAGTTATACAAGTTAATTACGCAACTTTTTTCCCATTTAACCAATTTTGTATTTCTAACTATAAACGAGATCCCCATACTGGCCCTTCTTATTTTGGACACCGTGTATAGAGATATAAATGCTGCATTTGTGTTAGTTACCTTAATTTTAAGTAATTCTGGGTCCTCAAAAAATAGCTTCATTTTTTTCCAGTCGAATTGTGCTTGTTTTCGATAATAATCGAGAGGTCCAGGTGGCAGATCCTCGATTAAGTTGCTATTTTCTTCTATTATGGATACCATGATTATTATCTGAAATAAAAAAAATAAAAATTAATAGTCGTCTTAAATCTACACTACAATAAAGGTAACATTTGATCAACTGTTTGGAGTAACTTCAGGGACAACTCACCCGATATGAATTCTATTCAGATGGGTATAATAAAATTTTCTGTTTTACATTTTACACCGTGTATAATTTTAATCCGCGGAGCGGTTTCGTCCATGTTGAAGAAATACATGAACGAGACGGCGAAAATATGGATTCTATAGACGTTCTGAAACCTGTAAAGCACAAAGCTTTGTTGCGGATAATAAAAAAATATACAGGGTGTTTCAAAAAACATGTGCCATCGCTCAAGGAGAGATTCCTTGTAACAAGCTAAGGCAAAAAGTTTATACAAACATGGGTCCGCAGATGCTTCGTTTCAAAGATACAGGGTGTTAAATTTTTAAATTTTTTTCAGTTTTTCCAAAATATTTTCAAAATGGCTTCATCAATTTTGATGAAATTTACACTGTGTATAGTACTTAAAGTAAGCATAATTCTGACCATGAAAAGACTTTGACAGATCCTCCAGGGGCGTACATATGAGAAGACGGTACACTATTTTTCCAATAAAAACATGTACGCCACTGATTTTTTTACATTTTCTTATATCAGTCAAATAGTATGTTAAATTCTTAACAAAACTTATCTCTTCATATTGTTTCAGTTTTCATTTCGTTTAGGAGATAAATGTAATTTTATTAACCGTCTTACTGGTTTAGTTTTCCCAACCATCGGTTTTAACATGTAAAGACCATTTAAAAATTTAACGTCCTGTATCTTTGAAACAAAGCATCTGCGGACCCATGTTCATATAAACTTTTTGCCTTAATTTCTTTCAAAGAATCTTCCTTTCAGCGATGGCACATGTTTTTTGAAACACCCTGTATATAGAAGACCATCGTTATGCCTCGGCTGCAAGTGACAGACTGGGTAGACGTAAAAAACCAAGTTATTAATATGATTCAGCCGAAAGTTTGCATTTTTAGATAAATTAATAATAATAACGGAGGTGAAACTGTATGCTATTGAGCCCGGCTCCTGAGGCTCAACTTCTTGAAGATGGGGATTTAATCCCCAAGGGAAAATTACGCTCCTTACCCTCGAAACAGAATAGTCAGGCACTAGAAGACGATATTTTATATACGTCATTTAAAAGTATTTTTCCGTTCAGTATTATTTTCCTAGCCCCAACCTCATTTCCTTTAATAAACCTGAATTTTATATTAACTCTTAAATCAGGGTAGCATGTGTTTCACAGTAATAAAAAGAATCCTGAGGTGCCGAGTAACTTTTTAATCGTAAGCGGTGGCTAACGTCTGCTGTCTCGCGAGAGGGCAGCTGATTGTCAAGCGTATTCGTGTGCGATCGGCTTTCTGCGGCCACGTGCGTTTCTGTCGATACGAGTGTTTCCGAGTAATTTTTGGTAGGAAGCTACAGTCGACTTTTAGTAGATGATTGTGGGGGAGATACATATAAGTATGTATTTCGATAAATGAGTTATAGCTCTACAATAAATCGCGTCTAAAGTAAAAAATACCTAGAAAATACAAATAATCAATTATATCCGGTAACCACGAGATTAATGGCCAGCTCGTTATTTTGTTAAAAATTAATATATCGATTTGAAAGTTTGGGAAGTCGTATGGTTGCTTTAGATGCAGATTTTGAGTGCTTAAATATCTAACTGTCGTTTCCGGCGCAACCGGAAATACACTCAACTTTGTTATTTTAAACGAAACACCCTGTAAAATTTGTAAGTCGAACCATCAACATCAACAAGACAAATTGCTGAAGAAATCAGAATTGGCAGAGGGAGCGTAAGGAAAATTTTAGCAAAATATGGCTATGTCTTTCAAGTACCAGATTCATCATCACCTTTATGAAGCTCAATGATCAAAGATTTGAGTTCTGCAACTGGTATTTTGAAGAAGAACAACAGCAGCCGCATTTAAGATTTCAAATATTATTTACCGATAAATCACGTTTCACCAATTTGGGCTCCGATATCTGAGGAGTATGTTTAATAGGAACAATACCAGGTACTGGGCGACTGAAAATATGCATTTGGTGAGGGAGGGGGCATTTTAAGAACGATTTGGTGTCAATGTATGGCTTGGTGTTATAGGCACTAATATTATAGGACACATATTTTTGAAGACCCATTAACTGCAGCAAGATACCACTCCTTTTTATAGAATCAGATAGAACATTTTATAGATAACTTACCTCTATGGGAAAATGTACAGATTCTCTATCAACAAGACGGCGCTTCAGCGCACAATGCTAGGGTAGTAACAGATTACCTAAATGTCACTTTCGAAAATCGATGGATAAGGACTCATGGTTCAGTAAGGTGGCCAGCAAGATCGCCGGATCTGACGCCCCTTGATTTTTTTTATTGGGGTCATATCAAAGAAAAGGTATACAGGACGAAACCGCAGAATCTTGAAGATCTAAGGCAAAGAATAACACAAGCTGTTAATAATATCACCCCATAACAAATGAACAAGGTGCTCCGGGAATAGAGTTCGTCTTATTTTTTTATAATAAAAACCTAATAAAATTGTTACTTCAAGCACTACTCTGATTACTAATTATGTGTATCCTTTCTACAATTTCTTAATGCAACAATTTTTAAACGCCAATTTCTTGAAGACTGTTAAAGATAGGTATGGGTATGATACATGTTTTATACTTAGAATTTTACGTAGAATCCAAATTTTAAAAAATATACAGGGTGTTTTCATTAAAATTACAAAGTGGAGTGTATTTCCGGTTGAACCGAAAACGACAGTCACATGTTTGAGCACTCAAAATCTGCATCTAAAGCAACCATACGACTTCCCAAAATTTCAAATCGATATATTATTTCTTAACAAAATAACGAGCTGACCAGTAATCTCGTGGTCACCCGGTATAAGAATATTAAATGTAGAAAGATTTTTTAGATTTTATGGCTTTACTTTTCATTTCGGTACATAGGGTGACTTCATCTCATAAGACATTTTGGAACTGAATGAAAAGTCAACCTAGTATTGTATGTGGTATTGTGACGTAGGATCATAAGCGTATCTAGGGGGATGCTTGGGGGCTCATTCCCCCAAAATTAAAATAGGCCCACCAAAAATTTTCATACCCTTTTCGATAACATACAGGGTGTTTCAAAAAACATGTGTCATCGCTTAAAGGGAGATTGTTTGAAAGAAACTAAGGCAAAAAGTTCATATGAATATGGGTCCGCAGACGCTTTGTTTCAAAGATACAGGGTGTTAAATTTTTAAGTTTTTTCAAAATATTTTCAAAATGGCTTCCGCAATTTTGATGAAATTTACGTTGTGTAAAATTCTAAATTAAGCATAATTCTGACTATGAAAATACTTTGACGACAGGTCCTCCAGGGGCGTGCATATGAGAAGACGGTAAAATATTTTTTTAATAAAAACATGTACGCCACTGATTTTTGCACATTTTCGTATCTCAGTCAAATAGTATGTTAGATTCTCAACAAAACTTACCTGTTCATATTTTTCCAATTTTCACTTCGTTTGGGAGATAGGTAAATGCAATTTTATTACTTACTGGTCTAGTTTCCCCAAACAGATATTTGCACATCTGTTTTAACAAGTAAAGAGCATTTAAAGAATTTGACACCCTGTATTGTTGAAACAAAGCATCTGCGGACCCATGTTCATATGAATTTTTGCCTTAGTTTCTTTCAAAGAATCTCCCTTTAAGCGATGGCACATGTTTTTTGAAACACCTTGTATATAGATTGCCGTTGGTCTAAAACATATCTAGTAATATAGCAATTACATTGCATAATATAAAATAGAATAAACAATTTAAAACTAGTCAAAATTTGTTGAAAATGCCCATTGCCGTTGAAAATCAATCTACTATAATTACGACCAAGTGTTTATTTTTGGTATGTAGCATTTTAATATTCTATTGAGGTAAATTTGGGTTGTGCCATTGTTGGGCGTGTGAAATAAAAATAGATGAACAAAAACCGAAAAAGGAATTAAACTGGGAATTAAACCACACCACAGGCATAATTGAATTATTTTATTAGTGGTCGTAAACATTTTACCATAATTTCCTTTAAAAACGCGATTATTGTGTCACGAAAATGTATTTTTATTTCATTGAAACTATAGAATTAGTACACTTTTTTTATGTAATTGAGCCGTTCAGAGGAAAAGTGATATAACGCACAAGCAAACCGCCATGCAGTTATACCACTTTTCCTCTGAACGGCTCAATTATTCACCTACATATACAGGGTGTCCGAAAAGTCAGTATGGGCAAATATCTTTGCTATTACTAAAGATAGAGACATCAAATTTTAGGTGTATCTTATTGGTTAATAAATCTTCTTTTTCATGTAATTTAACTTTTTCAACCCCTTGAGGGGCAACGCTAGAGAAAAAAATGCAAACCTATACCGTGTGCTGCCTCATTTTAACGGCCTTAAGAAACATTTTAAAGCAAACTCGAGGTCCGCATCTTAATGTGTTTTTAAATGGCAAGCCTTTAAAAATTAAAAAGCGCTCGAAAACCTGCCTGTTCTTCAATTTTTTGATGTTCTTATTCTTCTTCTAAAAGATTTTGGAAGATATTTCCGTGGTGCTGATAACGGATATACAACTATAATTGGAGCAGTCAACTCGAAGTCCCTTTTTGTGGATAGGAGGGATCCAGGTTTCTTTCCACATTGAGGGTATTGTTTCTCCATTTATTTACCTGGTAAATAGTTATTATACTTGGTGAGTTTTTGCGTCCCACATTTAATTAGATAGCTGGTATGCCTTCTGGTCCACTAGCTTTGTTATTTTTTATGGATCTAACTACTTTCCATATCGTCTCTTCGTAATTTCCACACGTAGGCCCTTATACTTGGTACATCTTTGGAGATGTTGCAAGATATTGTGCTCTATCTTATTTAAGCTGCTGGGAGAATTTCACTCTATTTACGGTGTTCGTATTTAAGGTTTTGCTTAACTTCCATGCTTCCGATGATCCTGCCCCCCCCTATGTGGCGACCTCTTTATATTTCCTTTCCATGATGTGTCGTTTTTATTTTTCTTTATCATGTTCTTAAATCTTGCCTGTTCTCGGTTGTATTCGGTTTTATCATCTGTATCTTTTGTATTTAGCCATTTCAGATATTCATCATCTAATTTTTGGTTTAAGCGGTTTTGATATAGCGCTCTAACTAATAGATACTAGATTCATACATTCCTTTAATGTTGTATTTAACCTCAACTAGTTTATACCGTGTTGTACAGTCTCAGTTTTGTACGTTATTTAATGTGTTGAACGGAATAAAGACTCTTGAAACCAGACAACTCTATTCCCCTATGCGCTCTAGTGTCTAGTACCTGCCATTTTGTATTTTGTTTTATTATTACGTAATCAGTGATTGACTTTAGTCCCCTGGTGTCTTGGTGCCAAGTAGGTACATATATCTGTGGATATTTTTATGTTGATAAAAGCAATTTAGTAGTTTTAATTTGTGCCGTTGGCATATTTCAATTAACTTTTGGCCATTGATATTTAAGACATGTTCGGCAAACTTCCGAACTTGATATTCACACAAACCAAAATAAAATTAATTTCACGCCCCTCTGTATCATATGTTAGTGAAACGGTATTTCTTGTTTTTGACCACACACCGTTCCAGAAGCCCGGACAAATGACTTACAAATGTAGAGAAATTCCGAAACAGTACTTTCGTAGCACCTGAAAAGCAAGTCGAAATCCGCACGAACCACCTCTGGAACAGATCATGTGCGTGTTTTATAGCACTGTAAGTTGTTAATAATATAATTTAATGTGAAAATTCAATATGAGAAGGTGATGGTGCGCTTCGATTACTTCAACGTTATATCACCGAATATGTTATATATTCGGTGGTTATATGTATTACGTCTAATACTTATACATATATGCATACATACAAGAGGTCACGCGTGTTTTGTAAGTTTTGTAAAAATAAAAATTATTTGAAAATAATTGCTTCTGCAGACGCACTGCGTTGAGGCTGCGTAGACAGACGACAGAGAATGATGGTCATAGTGGTCATCCAGTATTTCACATCACACACAAATGTTAAGTCTAATATCTGCTACTTATGGGAAAATTCCCACTGTTGAATAATGTTGCAAAGAAGAATAATATATTATAAAAGAATTTGAAGAAAAGTGTTCTGCTAAAGTACCCAAGATGTTTTCGATTTGGTGATTAAGTGAATTTTTTGTAACGTGCTGTTTTGGCTTTATGATAACTAAAACGATAAGTGTGAACAGCGGTTATAGTCACGTATAAAACAGACGAAAAGTTTGTGCACCTTGCGGGAAACAGAAAACTAATTTTTGGAAACGCAAAACCAGGAAAATTTGAAATTACTTCGAAATTATGTGAATTAGTCAAATGGTTAGTCAATAAAAATTATTCTCACACATAGAATCCTTTTTATTGACTAGCCCTTTGACTATGTAATTCACATAATTTTAAAGTAATTTGAAATTTTTCTGGTTTTGCGTTTCCATTTTTTTTGGTGCACAAACTTTTCGTCTGTTCTGTTCGTGACTATTAACGCTGTTCAAACTTATCATTTTAGTTGCCATAATGCCAAAACAGCACGTTACAAAAACCCACTTAATCACCAAATCCAAAACATCTTACTTTAGCCGAACAGTTTCCTTCAACTTCTTTTATAATACTTATTATAATATTTTTTTTTCTTTGCAATATTATTCAACACTGGGAATTGTCCCATAAATAGCAGAAATTGGACAAAATATTTGCCTGTGATGTGAAATACTGGCGGACCAATGAGTCAGTTCGCTCTTAAACGTTAGAGTTTGTGTTTAAGAATCGTACGATAAAGACGGGTCTCGAAACATAAACAAATCGTGCAAAAAACGTAAAAGTGTTCGGGTATCAACACAATGACTGGTATTCGCAAAAATACTATCGTTTTGGATTTTAAGATGGTTAAGAAAAAACCTAGTCAACTGGAAATACATAAATGGATTAAAACAATGTTTCGTTTTTCCATAGACCAAATTGAGGGTATTCAGTGTTTCTTAATGACGCCAAAGGTTTATATCAAATTAATATCAGATTTACTTGTCAAAACAACTGTGAACAGATTTATAAACGGCTATGTACAATTTGTGGATGAAGAAGGTATAGAATATAATATTCCGATTAACGAAGAATGTGACGAAACCATGCTACGAATTTATGATCTGCCCCTCGAACTCAATAATATAAAAATAAAAACCGCTCTAGAACAATATGGCATTGTTAAAAGTATAAGGAATGAGAAGTGGTCAGGAGAAGAGTTTTACCCGGTTGACAATGGTATTAGAACTACAATAATGATTATGAAAAAAAAGGTTCCATCCTACATTACGATAGAGGGATATACGTCACTGGTAGTGTATCGAGATCAAATCAGAACATGTATGGTTTGTAGTGAACCCGGCCATGAACGGAGGGATTGCCCCAAGCGGGCTGGTAATAGAATAAAGGAGATCAGACGGCCTAACGCCCCCCTTCCTGGGAACCTAGACGAAGGATCACAGAGAAAGTTATATGCAGAAGTAGCGGAGAACAGAGGTGTCAACCCGACAGAAGCAATGGAAAACATAAACCCCGAAAGAGATAACGATAGCCAAGACATAATAGAACCAACGCCAGCGCTGAGGACTGAAAAACAACAAATAGATATCGACAGCAGCATAGAACAAGAAGAGCCGGAAAATAAACCCAGGAAACAAAAAAGAATGAGACATAAAACAGGACAGACCTCGAGTGAAGAAGAAAAAAAAATACCGAAATTGACAATTAAAATAAAGGATAAAAAGGTGACGTCCAGCAATATCGAAGAAGATTTGATGGATGTTTTTGAGCAGGATCTCGAGTGTAATAATGAAAGGAACAGTGACAGTGAGATCAGTAAGTCAGATTAAGTTTTTAGTAAATAGACTAGTTCGTTAAATTTATATTTATATTAATAGTTTTCCCAATGGCGCAACTAAAAACAATTTGCACTTTGAATTGTAACGGGTTAAAAAATGTAACTAAACAATCATTACTAAATGAATTTATAAAAAAAAATGATATAGATGTTTGTTGTATACAAGAATTGAATACTGATACAATAAGATGTCTAAAAGGTTATGATTTGTTAGCGAATGTAGGACCGGCTCTAAGAGGGACTGGCATTATATATAGAATAGGAGCCAAAATAAAGGATGTTATTTATTCACCAGATGGTAGGGTAACTTCTGCCACGATAGACAATATTAGATTTATAAATATATATGCGCCCTCAGGATCACAAAATCACGGAATAAGAAATAGTTTTTTCCAAAACGATCTGACAGACCATCTGGACTTTACTGGTCCAGTATTTATCCTAGGTGATTTTAACTGTATAATAAAGCAAAAAGACTCTAAAAATAATGCAAATATATGTAAAACCTTAGCGACGGTAATTAAAAACCTAAATATGATAGACGCATGGGAATACTTATATAAAAATCGAGTTGAGTTTACATATTTTAGACATAATGCGGCCACACGAATAGACAGGGCGTATATTAGTAAGGAACACAGTAAAATAATTCATAAATGTGAAGTAAGCGCTTCAGCCATTTCAGATCACCATGCACTGATAGTTTTTGTGAGGACAGATCCGAACGCTAGCTCGTATGTAAGACATGGTTTTGGGTATTGGAAAATAAAAAAATCGCTGCTTACAAATAACACAATTGACGATTTTAAAAATGAAATAGTAAGACTAAAACAAAACCCTCTGTACAATACGAATAAAATAAAATGGTGGTCCTGTGTTTTTAAGAGAAGAGCAAAGTCTTTTTTTAAATCACTCGAAATAAATAGAGCCGTTGAACAGAGAAATATGTTGGATTTTTATTATTCAGCTCTATTCCAGGCAAAGCAAATATTAAATGATGGGCAAAATACGATAAATGAACTGCGAGAACTTAAGATTTTAATTTTTGAATTAAAACAGCGTTTTAATCAAATTAAATTTAGTGACAGGAGTACGGATAAAATAAACGATAGGTACAGTCTGTATGATGTAATGAGGATGAGAAAAAAACAGAATTCAACTATCTCTTTGCTTAAAACAGAGGAAGGTAGGGACATTAGAAAGACAAATGAAATGTTGCGGTATGCAAACAATTTCTATAAAAAAAAGTTTTCAAAATCATACACCGAGGACAAAAAAACAAGATGCTTGCTTGCACACGTAAAAAATAAGTTGGAACAACAAGACAGTAGGGAGTTGGTTGAAGAAGTTACTAAAAAAGAAGTTTTAGAGGTTTTAAAAAATGCTAATAAAAAAAAATGCCTGGAATGGATGGTTTAACATATGAATTTTATGAAATATTTTTTGAAGAAATTAGTAGTGAGCTTATTTACATATATAATAAAATGCTTGTTGAAGGTTGTCCACCTCCGGAGGATTTTGGTAAAGGTGTAGTCACACTAATACCGAAAAATAAATCTGCACATAGTTTGACTAATTATAGACCAATCACTCTACTAAACTGTGATTATAAATTGTTCGCAAAAATTTTAGCAGAAAGAATAAAAAGAAAAAGCTCTAAAATCATCTCGAAACATCAAACATGCGGTACAAGTATATCAATATTTAACAACTTATTACTGTTAAGAGATACGATAATATCTTTTCAGGAAAATAAAAGAGATGTAGGTGCACTTTTAAGCATAGATTTCAACCAAGCCTTTGACAGAGTAAATCATGAATATCTGTGGAAGGTAATGGAATCAATGGGTTTTCAGGATAAGCTAATCAATCTATTAAAAGTACTGTATGGCACCGCGGAATCGCAAATATTAATAAACGGGTTTTTATCAAACACCTTTAAAATCGAAACCTCAATCAGGCAGGGATGTCCACTCTCTATGATTCTATTTAGTATAAGCTTAGAGCCCTTTATAGAATTGGCTAAATTTGTCATTCAAGGAATAACGTTTAAGAATCAAACACATAAAATTGCGGCATATGCAGATGATGTCTCTGTCTTTATAAAGGATGATTCGGATATTTTGAGGCTTAAGAAGGTTATTGAAATCTATACAAAAGGCTCAAACGCAAAGATTAATATGGAAAAGTCGGAAATTTTACTCCTAGGTAACTGGACAAAAGCGGAAAATTACTTGCATGATTTTCCGATAAAAGATAAGATAAAAATATTAGGTATGTTTATAACAAAAAACTTTACTGAAATGATAAATTTTAACTGGAACACAGTAATAAAAAACATACAGGTTAATATTATAACAAATAACCTAAGAAACTTAGACTTAATAAAAAGAATATGGTACGTAAATATATTTATAATGGCCAAAGTATGGTATTTGGCACAAGTCTTGCCCATAACAAATCGCCTAAGCCAAAAAATTGTATTGATCACAGGTAAATATATTTGGAGTGGATGTTTTTATAGGATTAAGAGGAATCAGTTAGAACTGAATAATAAAATAGGTGGTCAAAATTTAATAAATATAGAAAGTAAGGCTCTGGCTCTTCTGCTTAAAACACAGTTTCTTTCTTGGACAAACATTCAAAATAAAATTGAATATAAATCACACATGAACAGTATTTTTGAAAATGCACCACAAATCAGTAACCTATATTTTAGAAAAATACATGTAAAAATTAATGAGAATAACTTACATTTTGACAAAAATGTTTTGTCTAACACCAAAAATATTTATAATGCCTTAATGCTTGAGAAATATAAAACACCTGAAATTGAAGCTAAATTTCAACACAGCAGTTGGAACAAAGTTTGGCAGTTGCTGTCAAATTCGATTATTCCTACGAAGTGGCGTTCGGCGGTATACAAAGTTATCAATGATATCTGCCCGGTTTCGCAGAAGCTCTTTAGACATGGAATAAAGCAGAGTGATCAGTGTGATAAATGTAATAAAACAGAAGATATCATGCACTTAATCAAAGATTGTGTGCATGCCAGGACGATCTGGAATTGGTTGAATAGCTTGGTTGTCAGACAATTTCTAAAAAATCTTAATAATTTTTCAAATTGTATTAATTTGTTTGTAGTGGACTTTCCCGATAGGGGCGACGGAAATGTATGGTTGTTTTACATTAGTGCTTTGTTTTACTACAACAGTGAAGTAAAAAATGACAATGTGGAAGATTTTAAAAACATAATAAGAAAAAAGAGATATGAATATATTTCCTGTGGAAAAATAAATAAATTTTCAAAAAAAATATATGGGTTTTAAGAGGCAATGTTCTAGTAAGGAAAGAAAAGAAAAAGGGGGAAAGGTAGTTTATAAGTAAAGGGTAACATAAAAGATGTAGAAAGGTAGCTGTAGATTTCCGCTAGCTCCGGTTGCGATAAGTCCACAGGAGATGTTGTTTTTTTTTTTTTGTTTTTTTTATCATTTAGTATTAGGAAAAATTTTCCCTTTATTTTTATATGGGTCTGAATACTAATCTTATTTTTGGACACAAAAAATGTAAACATTTTTGTATTTTATGTAATATAGAGGTTTTTTAAAAAAAAAAATGAGTGACCATCATTCTCTGTCGTCTGTCTACCCAGTCTCAGCGCCTATGCATATGCAGATGCAAATATTTTAAAATAATTTTTCTTTCAAAACTTACAAAACAGTCAAAACACGCGTGCCCCCTTGTATGTATGTATAAGTATTATACGTAATACATATACGTTGAAGTAATCAAAGAGCATCAGGGCCTTGTCAAATTGAATTTTCACATTAGTATAATATTAACAACTTAAAAGTGCTACAAAACACGCACGTGATCTGTTCCGGAAGTGGTTTTCGTGGATTTCGACTTGCTTTTTTATGTGCTACGAAAGTAAGTACTGTTTCGGATTTTCTTTACATTTTTAAGTCATTATTTGTCCGGGCTTCCGGAGCGGTGTGACCAAATCGACCAGTGTCAAATCTAGATATTTTTTTTCGGGGGGAAAACATTCTTATTGGGGGAAATAAAATTTATCTTTAGGTACATTTTAAGCAAATCAATTTCTATATTTTACAGACATTCCCCGGAGGGATTTTTCTTGCTCCGGGGGGAGAATCCCCCCGGGCTAAATCCCCCCGGGCTACCCCTTGAATTCATCCCTGAAATCGACAACAGAAACCCTTCATTATATTCGAAAGTGACTATAGAATACAACTAGACAAATAAAAACTTTAATTTTCGTTCTTTCTAGTGATATGACATTTTTTATTGCTAGAAAATTTATCTATGTAGATACTCATAATAGTCATAATCAAGGTTAGGCTATTTTCAGGCAATCAAATAATTTTATCGTCTTCCTACTTTAAGCGGTTTTTAAACATTACTGAAAACCTTCTTATGGCCTTCTTACAAGATTAATTAAGTCAGTGGCAAACTCCTTCGGAGACCCGGGGCGGCTTGTAATAGTTGTAATACCTGGCCCCTTATATTGGATAGGAAAATGATGGAAGAAAAAAATAAACTGTAATAGAATCTATATTAATGCTGGTGGGGCCCGAGGCGGACCGCCCCTGTCTTTAATCGCTTTTAAACAGGAAGCAGATTTTACCTAAGGGCCATTATTATTTTGGATTTTTGTTTTCGGTTTTGCTTTTGCGAGTTTATCAGAACTTTAAAAATTTGAGCGTGTATAGTATTGCCAGTGAGCAACTTGGAGGAGCCTTATTATGATAAATGAAATAGACTACAGACTGCTAAACTTCTGTGTTTGAAATGCACCTTGCATTTATTAAATTTTGATTACTAATGTCAGATTTCTTGATAGAAATAAAAATATGGGTGTTTTCAATGAAATTTCAAAAAAAAAACACTTGAGGTATTTAAAAAAATCAAAAAAAGATAATAACCCTTATTTCTGTACAAGTGTGTTCTAGAAAGTAAACAGAGTAAATTTCTAGCCGCAGTCGAGATGATTAGTAACTTCTTTTCATTGCGCTGACTTACAGCTAAGACGGGGGTTCAAGGGGTTCTAGTAGCGCCCCATTTTTAATGCAAAACAGGGTGGTCCACGGCAATAGCTTTTTGGTTACAAAAAATGAAAGCACGTTTTTGCCGAAAAACTAATGTTTTTTAATAATTATTTTTATCTGGGAATTACTAAATCTGATAAGTATTAGGCTTTAAGGCTAAAATAACGAACTTTAATTTACCTGTGCATAATGTTTTTTTATATATAACAAAGGCCCATGGGTTACTATAGTCCACAAATGGGGGTAATTTTTTGAAGAAGTTTGAATAAAACAGATTTTAGTGGGCTTTGGTAGGAGCGTGTTTTCCTGCTTTTGCTGACCTTTATACTTTTTGTAATCCCTTAGTAAACAAAAGTGGGTACGTAGGGCGGGGGGGGGGGGGGGGGTGTTTGCGTCATATGAAGAGAAACACGTGAATTCTCCAGTAAAATAAAATTAAGCATTGAAAATTAAATATCCTTGAAATATCATCCAATGGTATTAAAAGAAAATAATTACAGGCTGATTTTGTTACAGTGTTACAAGGCGATATCTCGAAAACGGTGTAAAATATCATGAAATTTTGGTGAGATACCTAATAAGTGTTGGGGAGAAATATTTAAAAATAGTTTTGACATTTACCCCCTCTCTCTATTTTGAGGGGTGGGGGTAACTTTGGAATATTAAATGGGATGATGTACTTTTGTTTATATATAAAATTCGAATCTACGTAAAATACTATGTACTTATGTGTGCAATTTTTTTTATTTGTTCTTTGGGTTACGGAATTATGGTTAACAAATTTTGATTAAATTTAAAAAATAAATTTTACTAATAAATCAAGTTCATTTATTTCAGAATTATTATTCGTTTCCATGGAAATGCGTTATTTTTACTTCGGTCAGTTGAAAATTTTGACGTTTTAACGATTCTCTCTCAGTTTATTGCTCAATTAATCAATTAAACATGGAAGCGAATTGTAATGTGTAAGTTGATATGTTGTTCATTTTTGGTTTACTAATGCCTGTCAACTGGCCTGCTAGGTCCCCGGATTTGACCCCCTTGATTTTTTATTGTGTGTGTGTGTGGGGGGGGGGGGGGGGGGTTGTCAAGGACAAAGTGATGGCGACTGCACCTACAACTTTAGATGATATGAAAGACCGAATCCGCTTTGCCTGCTTATTAGTGACACCTGAAATGTTACAGCGGGTACGAAATACATTTAAAAAGAGTGAGAAAATGTTTGGAAGTTAAAAAAAACTTGTCCAGCATGACAATTTGACAAATGGTAAATAAGTTCAAATTAAATGGTGAATATTTTTTTATTTTATAACATAATAAATCATAATTCTGTAACCGAAAGAGCAAATCAAAAAAACATATCGATGGTTGAAACGCAAAAGGTCATAAGCGACAGTTTAATAATTTCGCAGTAGGACGATTTAAATTATTTTTTTATTTTAAATTATTTCTCTTATTTGTTTCAAACGCATTTTTTTAATTTAAAAACTAGTAGAGTAAAACCTAAGACGTGTTTGTTGTGCTGTCGCTTAAGCAATTTAGTGATCAAAAAACATTTGGGTAAAAGGTCTTAACAAACCTTACATTAAATGTTAGAAATTAGGTGAAACGTTTTAACCACCTTAGTTTTAAAAATATAAATGATTAGGTAAAACGTTTCAACCACCTTACTTTTAAATATAAATGATTAGGTAAGACGTTTTGACCACCTGATTAGTAAATATAAGCTAATAGGTTTACTGTTTTAACATGCTCGTTCAACCAATTATATAGCTGCTTGTTTTTATGTTGAATTGACAATTACTTGTGATGTGCGATTATTATTATTATTATTTTAGCGTAGGGATAATAAAATTAAACAAATTTGTATAAAAGTAACAAGTTAATACATTTTCTACCCAGGAAAAACTAGCTAAACGCCACGATCACAGATGAAGCACGCAGGGTAAATGAGCTCAAACGACAATACTTGTGTTACTTGTTTTGTAGCAAAACAGGATAACAACCAATATTAAAAAATAAATGGAATAGCAAATTGGTGCAAATAAGATTTAAATGTTTTCTCAAATAATCTAAATGACAATCGCTTCACATTATCCTTTATTTTGTCGCTTGGTAGAAAAAAAATGGCTTGCAATTCATTATTTTTCGGTTGACTCAAGCGACAAAAAAATCATAGTAGGAAGCTAAAACTGCGCTCATTCGACGCAGAAAAAAAAATTAACTTTAGTGACGTTTAAATATCAATTTCACGAAATGTGTCGCTTAAGCCGTTTTGCCTTTCAACCATCGATATACACACGTAGTTTTTTACGTAGATTTGAATTTTATAAACAAAAGTACATCATCCCATGCATTTAAAATTCCAAAGTTACCCGTCACCTCTCAAAATAGAGAGAGGGAGTATATGTCAAAAATATATTTAAATATGCCCCCCCATCTCTATTAACTTCCCAAAATTTCATGAAAATATGTTAAACCGTTTTCGAGATATCGCCTTGTAACACTCTAACAAACTCAGTCTGTAGAATGCGAGATGAAACCAAGATATTTTATAGGTACCTACATATGACCTGTTTTCTTCAATGTCCTACGAAATTTTTTTGGAAAATATAGGTATTGCTTATAATACAAAATACAAAGTAATGTTACACCAATGACGTCCATGTCATTGTGTTACACATACTATCTGTGGGCAAAAGCCGTATACCGATTCGTTCATAATCTAAGTTGCAAGTTGCAAGTTGCAAGACCCCAAGTGCGTAAAATAACTCTTAGGCTGTAAACTACTTGTTGATTTTTTCACACCCTAGATACAATGTTTTAACAGAGGCGGCTCGTGTCCGGTACCAGGGGGCGGACGATAAATTACTGACATAACAGTACCCTTTTGTGCAGAGGGGGGGGGGGGCGCCAATTTCAGATGGACCCGGGAACTAGCTCCCTTTTTTTGGCCTTCTAAATATGACATGCTCAGGTCTAAAAATAGGAAATGTATAGGTACCTATTTCACTTTAAAGCTTAATATGGACCTACACTTATTAATATTAATAATTGTTTATTCACATCATGCATTTAGCGCTATTTATCTATTTACTTAGTCATTTCTCATTGACTTTAATAATGAGGAAAAATAATACTTATTACTTATTTATGTATGTCTGTGTGTAAACTATTATAGTAAATCTGCAAATTTTACCCGCCTTGTTTTAACCTAAATTACTCACCTGATCCGGATTTACGGGAAACAAAATAATTGAAGTATGTCACTACTTTATTTTAAAAATATAAACAAACCGCGTCTACCCTATTTTATCTTATTATTTCTGATTTATCCCTGTAAATCTTAAAACCCAGGCAAAAGAGGGCGTGGAAGTAATCAACAGTTAATTCCCGAATTTCCAAGGATACGCGACAGATCAAAAATAAATCACCACAGTAGTAACGATTCAAATATATTTTCTTCAGTTACTTTCTAGTATACATAGTACTTATGGCACACAACTGAAATTACAAATTATTGACGGAACAACTTAACGGCAGTTGCCGCGGAGGAACTGCCGGCAAAAGCATGAGGCATGAATCCCAGAGAGGTTAGGTATGTATTGTGTAAATTAAATTGCCAGTTTTCCATAGGCGTAGCGTTGAAATGTACTGACACTAGCGTATGGAATCAGGTTTTGAATTTTGGGCTTGGGGACCCGGATAGTACCCTCCGACTATTGTTTTTTAATTAGAAAAGCAGTTTGATTTATTGGAATCTGAGCATTTTTCAGTGACGTACTAAGACATTTGGGGACCCTAAGCTAAGCACAATAACTGGTCAGACGCGCCCCCTAACTTCTCTAATTATTTTCCCCTGGGTCTTTAATTATTTTTCCCGCCAAATAGTTTTAAAAAAGTCAATATATATTGGTGGTATTATATTGTGTAAATATAAAGATCCAGGGATATTTTTTAAATTTTACTTTCCTCCTGTAAATATAAAGCCATTACAACAGTATAGGTACCTTTTTAACGTAAAGGAAGTAGGATAATCGATTTTTTCAATAGTCAGATCGAAATGCTAAGCTTTAAAAAAGTTATGTCATTTAAAAGAAGTGCGATATGCCGTAGGTGGCGCCCACGACTAGCGACATCAAGAGTATGGATGAATTTGAATTTCTCGTCTCAAATAACCCCCAAATCTCTACGTTTCGTGTCGCTGTGTCATTTTGTTGAGAAATTATTAAAAGAAATTGAAAACAAAATTAAAATTTTGATACCCTGTATCATGGTTTTTATCAACTTTGAAATTAGACAAGTTTAAATAAATCGCATTATTTTGACATAAGGAGTCTGCTGTTGCTCTGTGTACCATTACTTATAGACTACCCTGTATATCTAGCCGAGTATTGACTATTCATTGCCTATCATTTTCAAGTCAATTTTAAAACGAACTCCAGAAAAGACAGAATTGATTGGTAGCTTCTCAGATAGTAATTTTAGCAAAAATGCCCATCAGAAGCGCTTGATTTTAGCATTCAAGTGCACGAAAAACGCTTGGAAAAAGCACTTCTTAACCGGGCCGTGTTTTATTTGGGTGCATAATTGCGGCCATTTAATTCCACACGTTTTTATCTTTTAATTGTAATTTAATGTGTCTGCATAATAATTCCACTTTTAATTTTTGCATTAACTAATATGAAAAACCTGGCATAACGAATGACCAAAAATATATACTTCTAGCACCAGCAGCAGGTGTTTAAACGGCTACGTAATTTTTTTCTCATGAGAATTTTCGTCTCAGAATTATTTAGAAACACCTAAGAAAACAAATAACTTTTGGCTAAACACTTACCTTTCTACATGACTCACGTTGCACCACCTACTTATAACAATAAAATAATCTTTTCCAACATGAAACAATTCACTAATGACCGTAAACACAGTGTATGATAATATGGTGGCTACCGTAGCAGCACGGGCACCGAATTTAGGTTGGAAAATCTGTGGCATGGGCAACACCTTGCGTTTGCGCAAGGACCCGAACGCGATTCGTGATATACACAAACGTGATAGAGTTCAATTTATAATAAAACTCAGCGTTTCGACATTTGACAATTACAGATGACATTAACAGCTGATATTGGTTCCTTCGAAAAGTCTCTAGAACAATAGTGGATTGGTAGTGGGCCGTGTCAAGCTGACCCGACAGGTCGCGTCAATTTATTTTCGTTTGATTTTGGTGTTTTGTATTTGTGATGTTGGTGTTTCTGTGAGTGTTTTTGTATAGTGTGAGTGATTTAAACATTTTACTTTTGGACTTTATAGATTTCAGAGACTTGATTTTCTTGGGGTTTATTATTTAAGTTGAACGGTGAGTACAAGTCCGGTTCTGTCTTTTAGCCAGCCTCTAAACGTAAAATAGACCAGACTTCAACAGGGTGCCATAAATGACAAGTGACTTGGCCACCATATTGCGAGATCTAAGAAAAAGTTTACTATACTTTGAAATATTGTGGTGCATTTTACGTAGTAAATATAAAGTAATGCCAAGTAAAGTAATGCATGAACCATAACACTTTAAATGCGTTATAAAAGTATTCGTATTTGGACTATACCAAACGAGGTATTATTATGAATAATATAAAACAAAGTGCATTTAGTGCATTTTTTATACGAGGTAATTACAAACTAACCAAAACAGAACACCAAAAATGCAGTTGTCATGTGCATGTATTAAAGTAACTTATTTCTACATGCCGGCCATAACATTTACAGTAGCCCCCCTGCGTCGTTTGCTGTCTGGGTTGGGACACTGAACTTCATTGTTATTTAAAACTTGCATCACCTAACACAAAATAAAAGATATTACTGTATAAGGAAATTATAGCACATATCTGACATATCCAAATAGCTTTCAGCTCGTAATCAACATCAAATTCAATTTATTATAATATTGCATGGCTATATAGTTGCTCGCCTCCGCCTATGGGTATGGTACCAGGAAGAAAGAGAAAGGAACAATATGCTTTCCTAGTCTGCCACTGATTTGCTGAAGCTTAAAGCTAAAACTGATGTTACACGTGGTCAGTGTCAGGCAGTGTTGCCAATGTGTGAGGAATTCCTCAAAATGTGAGGAATTTACAGGTGTGGTGAGGATTTTTGAGGATCGTGGGATTGTGAGGAAAATTGAGGAATTTGTATGCTAATGCTAATGTTAAAAATAGGTACATTTTCCGAAAATGTATTTTTTCCCAAACAGTATTTATAAAATTTAATTATCAACTAGTAGCATGAAAACTGCTTATGAAGAAAGATCCTAAACGCAACTTTTTTGGGTTAGATCAGGATTCCTTAGGTTTGATATGTTTTCTCGTAAATTACTTTTTCAAAAAGCCGTTGCTTGAAACAATTAATATCCGACAATAAATAATTTCGAAAAAGATGTGCTCTGAAACATTGTATTTTTGAAAAGTTCATTAAAAAAAATAGTTTTAGGAAAATTGTACTTCCGTAAGTACTCGTATTATATCCCCCAAATGAGCAGAAGGTATAAATAAAAAGGTGCTACAATATTTGCACTTTCATATTCATCAAACAATTTTTCCTGTCGTGTGAGCTACGATGACCAATTGTTCTGTTTTTTTTCAACAAACATCTTTTTTGATGCTAAATTAAGTAAATTTTTTTAAAAAACAAGTACAAAAGTTTCTCCAAACTATGTATTTTTAAAGAATCTTTCAAAAATACATTTTCCGAAAATATATTTCTTAGAAAACATAGTTTTTCTAAATTTAAATTATGAACTCTACTGGCTTAGGAAATGTCAATGAAAAAATGACAGAAAATCCTAAACGAACCGTTTTTTTGTTTGGTCAGATTTAAGTTTCCTTATGTCTGCAATGTAACTCTGTAGTAAATTACTTAAAAAAAAAGTCTTTTTAGAACCAATGTTTGAAAAAATGTACTTTATAAAAACATGTTTTCTTAAAAAAATTAATTTCGAAAGGTGGTAGTTTTCGAATAACTGTGTTCGAAAATATATTTTTGAAAAAAAGTGCTTTCAAAAAATATGTTTTAGAAAAATTTTCATGAATCAGTTGACATAGACAAAAGGTATGAATAAAAAAATGCCAGAATTTTAGCAAGTTAAGATGACAAACCGCTTGGTTTTTGCAAGAACAGGTTAAGATATTTCGGCTTTTATGAAATAGTATACATTTCTCAGAAATGTAAACAATAAAAAAATAATGTAGCACACGAACTTGCCCGTTCTTTTTGGTATATACTTTTGTGTAGCTCGAGAAGCCGCACCCACCCCCCCCCCCCCCCCCCCAAACGAAATTCTAAATCCGCCCCTGCGATCAACGTGAGGAATTTTGAGGAATTCTATCGAATGTTGTGAGGAAAACGATGAACGATGATGCTGTTGGCAACACTGGTGTCAGGTGAATTCCGTGAATTAGGAAGGTTTCTGGGAGTCGTATGATTAATACACAGACTGGGATGAGGTGATACCTACTTGAAATAAAAAGCTACATCATAACTATGATGAAATGCTGATAATTTAGATACTATACTTAATTCCTCGGTAAATAAAATAATAATCTTTGCGTAGGCACTTTCAATTTACACCTGTTGTTATCTTTATATGGGTACCTACCTATGACTTATAATAATTCAAGTCTAAAATTTTTCGAAAATTATTCTCTGCGTCAGTATTATTATTATTATTATTATTACTATTATTGGTGCCGTTCTAATATGCGGTCTACCGTCCTACATACAGTCTATGTGTGTACGCTATTATTCTAATATGCGGTCTACCTGCTAATAACTTTAACATAAATAATATAAATTGTGTTTACAACAGTGAGGAAGGAATATCTTTGAGAAATTATCAATGTTTACACTTTGATTGTACTGGTAAGAAACAATCTTAACAAAATCTAACATTGATAATTTCTCAAAGATATTCCTTTCTCACTGTTGTAAACACAATTTATATTATTTTATTACTTTAATACTCTAATCGGATTTTCCCAAACTCGCAAAAATAAAGTAAATACGCTCGGGGCGGAATTGGGGTGCAGGATTAACATACCTGAGAGATCACTATTTTTGGAATAATTATGCGGGCGGAGTTAGGCACTGCTCACAATTAGATATTAAATGTTAAAGTTATTAGCAGGTAGACCGCATATTAGAATAATAGCGTACACACATAGACTGTATGTAGGACGGTAGACCGCATATTAGAACGGCACCCTATTATTATTATTATTATTATTATTATTATTATTATTATTATTATTATTATTATTATTATTATTATTATTATTATAATTATTATTATTTTATAAAATTGCCTTTCTATTTATCTACATATTATATGTAGTAAATGGGTCGAGTAACTATATAAGTATATAACATACTTTTGTCGCGTTTGCTAGGCATTTTATCCTGCGGCCGGCATTTTTACAGTGTCTGACATTTTAAATCTCGCGCCAGTTGCCAGGCCAGGACGCGCCGCTTTTTTATACATTCATTTTTAAAAGTAAGGTCCAATCACGCGACCGTTTGTCGAAGGTGCATTTATGTTGGAGCGTTGGAGCTGCGATAAACGATAGAACGGTAATCCGGCGATATTAGCGGAGCGGAGAGAATGATTTTATTATTTTGTATGCGGCTCTTATGCACCCTTAAACCTTCTGACATATTGAGAAACTTATCTATATGTTTTTTTGTGTATAAAGATTTTGCCTCACTAGAGGATTTCTGACAAAATAATTGTGCTTAAGCTGCATATGCTTTCCCACTGGACATCAATATTGTACAGATATATGACCTCTGCAGCGGAAAAAGAAGAAGCACTGGTAGAAGAATTCGATACAAAACTGGAAACTATCATGAAACAGAACAAAAAGAATGAAATAACAATAGTCATGGGTGATTTCAATGCCAAAGTCGGCCAAGGAATATTCTGATATAGTCGGCAAATTTGGACTAGGTACACGTACCGAGAGAGGGGATATACCTATGCTTGTTCAATTCTGTGAGGAACACAACCTAGTTATTAGTAACACTTTATTTGAACTTCCCCCACGCCGATTGTACACATGGCATGGAAGTCTCCAGCTGATGATACACCAGTCGACGTTGTTAGGAACGATGATTATATCTCTATTCCAAAAAGATTTCGTAATGCAATCAAGTCAGTGAGAACTTGTCCATCGGCTGACGTAAACCCCGACCAGCCGACCACAACCCAGTTGTAAGTTAGAAATCAAGTTAATGTGCATCGCCAGAGAGTCATCAAGCAAGCCGATTGACATCATGAAGCCACATAAACCTGAAATTAAACATATGGTCCAGGAACCCATCAGTAAAATCTAAACATAATTGACTACTACTGACAACCATTTAGAAAAATGGGACAAACTTAAAGAAGCCATCTAAACAACATGCACATAACTTTTATATGAAGAAAAACTAAAAGGAAGAAATGGATGACTGACGAAATCCTAGACTTGATGGAAAAAAGAACTTATAAAGATAAACATCAACAACAATATCTTGAAACAGACAAACTTATAAAGAAAAAAATTAAACCCAACCGAAACGAGGGTAGCCACAATGTTTAGAACTCGGACATTAGTCTACTGAAAACTCTTACACTTTACACCACGGACACCAGCTATTTTATCTCAGTAAAGTAAATTAATTAAAGTATTTTTTATCATCTCGGCTAAAATCTAAAATTGTTGAATTGGTTCAATGTTTTACATTGACACACATACACAAAACTATGCTCCCTAAAAAATTGTTCACAGGTTTGGCTAGGGAAGTATATTTCAATTTTTTTTTTAAATCTCGGTCTTGGGCGGCTGCAGCTCGATGACCCTCCTCCCTGGCAGAGCTGTGACGATAACAGCAAAAAAGTTATCGATTACTGATTACAATCACTTGGTCGAAAAGGTAATGAGTTGCTAATTACTGATTACAGGTACATATTGTAATCAATTCCCGATTATTTTTGTAATCGTAAATTAGTCACCATACACGATAACAATTGTACAATGAGTACTTTTTGCTTGATCAAAAAAGAATTCGGTCAAGTGCAAGCTATACTTGCACAGTTAGTGTTCCGTGCCATCAGCCCCCCACTTAACCTGAGCGTATGCGCGAACAGTGTTGCAAACTGTTAAAAATATTTTCGGCCAAGTACAGGCTCAAAATTAGCTAGATTGGATGAAAATCTGCCAAAATTTTTATTTTTACAAAAATATTCCTAATTAATAAAAAAAAGGTATATATTAACGTCACACATCGTTTTAGCCATTTAATGCTATTCTAAAGTAAGACATTTTTTTTTAAATCACATTCGAAATCAACAAAACAAGAACATAGAATGAATATTTATTGTAAAAGTAAGTATAATAGATGTTTATATATATATATATATATATATATATATATATATATATATATATATATATATATATATATATATACATATATATATATATATATATATATATATATATATATATATATATATATATATGTATATATATATATATATATATATATATATATATATATATATATATATATATATATATATATATATATATATATATATATATATATATATATATATGGTGGTCAAAACAGTTTGATTGACCCAAATCGAAAACTTTTTTATTTGACGTTTCACAAAAAATTTTATTCTTGAAAAAAGTTGGTGCTTGTTCCAAAACCTCTTAATAAGATGACAACTTTTCTAACAATTGCGTACTAAGGTCATAAATTAGTTTCTCATTTGTCATCTTCTTGTGCTTACTCTCTGGTCATTTACTTTCTAAAACCCAACCTAATAATCATAATTCCGTAACCGAAAGAGCAAATCAAAAAAAATTGTACACGTACGTAGTTTTGTACGCAGATTCGAATTTTATAAACAGAAGTACATCATCTCATTTAAAATTCCAAAGTTATCCCCCACCCCTCAAAATAGAGAGAGGAAGTAAATGTCCAAAATATGTTTAAATATGTTCCCTCACCTCTCTATTATCTCACCAAAATTTTATGAAAATATTTTAAACCGTTTTCGAGATATCGCCTTGTAACACTAAAAAACTCACCCTGTATATCGGCGAAAATATTATTTTCGCAATATTAGAATGCTCGAGCATAATAATGATATGCTATGATGTTAAGTTAGATACTACCAACTTCGATATTAATAAAAAGTATTCAGAATGATTGTCAATTACCAATATCTCCTACTTACTTACGTCAAATTTTGTCGATCAGCTGAACATTACAAAATTGAAATCAATATTTTATGGGTGTATTGCTCAGAAATCTACATGCTGTTACGTTTATTTATTATTTAGGTATTTAACTATTTAATAACATAGTAATGCGAACACAATAAATCTGCCATCGATGATACAATAGTCCCGATCCCGATATTACTGGACATGCACAGGAACACTTTCGCAGAGCCCTGGGGAAAATAGGTCACGAAAAATACGATAAATCAGTGGCGTTGCTATGTTAGGACTTTAACGCTTAAATAATGAACTTTTACTCAATTAGGAAGTTTCCATTTTTTTCATTTTCTCTTAATAAATAGTCCTAAAAATGTAAAAAACATATGTATTTTTTGTTTTTAATTATCTGTAGAAATAAAAAAGTTATCGTCCTTCAAAGTCTGAGATGCTACGCTCACGTTGGCTGAGGCTCGATGACGTCAATCGCCGCCCCCCGTCAACAGCGGAATAGGCGCCCGTTTAATCTTTAGTGTTATTCTTACCGGACAGGATACAATAATACAATGCATGAAAGTAAACACGCGAAAGCGGCAGCGGGGCGCTAGCCAATCGCTAGCCCGCGACCATGGGGCGACAGAGTCAGTGCATTTTGACGTCACGGCCGATAAAAGCCGCGCGCGAAGTTATTAAATAAGAAATTGAATAAGTTCGTCAATTTTGAAGATATCGAGATAATTTTTTTTTGTTTGACAAGTTAAGTGAAAGACTATTAAATGATGTTGAAGTCACTCGATATTTCTGACATAGGAAACTTCCTAATTACAGTTTACTTCCGAAACTGCTTAAGAATCTAAGAAAACTGCTTAAGATAAAAGTACCTATTTGAAAAAGCATTTATCAAAGTATTTAGTTTATGTCCTACAGATTAAAAGAACTTATGAGAACAAGAACGGTTTTACTATCGCAACGTGCCTTGTCGCTTCAGTATAGATATGGTTAGTAGCACCTAATTATTATTGTTTCATCATGTTTCTAACGGACCTGTTTGGAGATTATGATCTACTCGACAATCAGCAGCTGATGATTTATCTTTATATTAGTCATAAATAAAAATAATTACTCAATCTGTTTAGATGTTAGTATTGACGTTTAAAGTTTTCCCCCCCATCAAATCTACATTTTTGCACTCGCCGCGTGTTAAACCTTAACCATGTTATTGTCCTCCAGGAGATGATGAAAAAAAAACCACAACCGATCACAATTTCGGAAAATGCTCAATAATATGCATGCTTTGAGATTATGGACTTTTAATAAATCAACTTGCTGTTGTTTTTTGTTCATTATTTACCGCAGATAGTGGTCTTTATCGATTTGATGTTTTTATGAGGATCCGCATTTTTGTTTGGAGATCCGAATCGTTTTCGAGCATTTGAATCCTTTTTACAAGGATTTGAGTTTTGAGCCTTTGGATTTCAGTCCAATGCCTTGTATTGTTTTATCTGGAATCGGGATCACGGATTTTTCTTTCAAAACATACCTATGGTACGAAATACGAATCCTACTTGCGGATTCTTAAAAAGAATTTAAATCGCTGATTCGAATTCTCAGGGATTTCAATTCTACGCAGATCTGTCGGATTCACACTTAGCTATCCTAATCAGGCGCGGCCCGTGAAATTTTAAAGTTGTATATCTCTGTTGCTACTTATGGGACCCATGCCAAGTTCAGGGATTTTAATAGTGAGCCTACTAGGAATATTTTGGTAAAGAAAAAAATATTTTGTAATTTGCGAAAAATAGTAGAATTTTTGAATTGACCCACCTGGGAAAAGAATTAACATGCTTAGGCAGTTTATTTGTTATTTTTTCTAAACAAATTTTACATCATTTTGTCGACAATTCTTAAATTTTAAGAGAAAAAAATGTGTTAGTAGAAAGTTATATTGAATTTTTTTAAACCTAAAATATGATTTAAAAAAAATTCAAATGACTCTATAACTTCCTACTAACAGATTTTTTTCTCTTGAAATTTAAGAATTGTCGACAAAACGATGTCAAATTTATTTAGAAAAAATAGTAAATTTTAATATAATATCTAAGCGTGCTAATTTCTTCCCAGGTGGGTCAATTCAAAAATTCAACTTTTGTGTGCAATCCTAATCAACCCACGCACTATGCAGCGCACCGACCTAGGCGGCAGTATTATAGGGGGGGGGGGGGGGGGGGAGGGGGTGCTCGTTCATCTTAGATGGGGGCGGCTAACTAAAACCACAAAAAAGTAGACAGTTTAAATTCGGAGAAAATTTGTAAAAATTTCCTCCCTGTCGTTGGGATTTAGGGCGGCAAAGATTGATTAGTCCAGGGCGGCAAAGATTGATTAGCCCAGGGCGGCGATTCGGCTAGAGTGGACCCTGGGCCAGCTGCTCCTAATAATTTTATTAATTATTGAAAATGTATTTACGCTTGATCATCAACAATTTTAGTAAGGACAAAGTTAATATATAAGCCGAAATAGCTCAGTTGGGAGAGCGTTAGACTGAAGATCTAAAGGTCCCTGGTTCGATCCCGGGTTTCGGCAAACCTTTTTTTTTAATAAAATGATACAGGTCCAAGATAAGGAGGGCCAGTATGGAGATCCCCTTTAAAGCTGGTTTTTTGTTCTTATTTTTTCCAGTAATCAGTCAGAAAATTATGTCAATTAGTAAATAAGCAATCAAAACGTTTCAAACCCCTGTATATATATATTATATCATGACATGACTCTACAAGCCTGGCGGAGAGTCGCCCCTCTGCATCGTCGCATCTGGTGGGAATCAAGGGTTAACACCAGCCCCGGCCGCTCCCTGGTCGCGCGGCCGGGTTGGACCTCCCCAGCTGGGGGTTGTAACCCGGGCCACATGTGATTGTAAAATTAGTCCCTAATGATATTGTTTATATATATGTATATACATATATATGTATATATATATATATATATATATATATATATATATATATATATATATATATATATATATATATATATATATATAATATATATATAGTCTGGCTCGGAGGTACAGATATATATATATATATATATATATATATATATATATATATATATATATATATATATATATATATATATATATATATATATATATATATATATATATATATATATATATATACTATATATATATATATATATATATATATATATATATATATATATATATATATATATAAATAGTTTTGAAATGAGTATGGAGACAGGGATCTCGATTCTCGTTAACAGTTAGAAATTCAAAATTGGTTAAATGGGAAAAAAGTTGCGTAATTAAAGAACTAATAAAATAATATTCCGAAACCCAACCCAACCCAACCCAACCCAACCCAACCCAAGCAAAAAAATAATTTAATAATAAAATATGTTAATACCTATGTATGCATAAATTGTTCCGGTATGTGGGTTAAGGAATCCGGGGGGGGGGGGGGGGGGGGGGGGGCGTAAGTGCCCCCCTATGGGCGCCCTTGAATGCTTCATTATATTCATCATTAAATTACAAACGCTGGAAAAATGCATTAAATGTTCTGGGAGGCAGGTCCATATCGCAACAATTTATTAATAATGTCAAAAGAGACTCGAAACGTAATTTAACCATAATGTGTGGTACATTGTTGAATTTAAATAAAAAGGGGCTTTTAAAATTTGACATAAAAAGTTGTGCCTATATTTCATATTAACGCTAGAAAAAAATTGAATTAAAAATCTGAAAATTTTGTCTTTCAAATAACTCGAAAATGAAAAAGCATCTGAAAAAATTTAAATTTTTATTAGTACTTTAATTATTTCTTAACTTTTTTCCCATTCAACCAATTTTGTATTGTATGCTTTTAAATAAATTTGTCCACTACTTTATAAATTATTATAGTTTAATATGTTTTTCCCTATCTTCTGAAATGTTACTACTTTCCTAACTTAACTATAAAAGTTGTAAAATAGTTTAAAGTGATGAGTTAAATTTACTATTTATACCTATCTTTTCCAACAAAAATGAGCAAGGTTTGTTAATCTGCAAATATAAAAATAAATACTGGGAGCAGAGATGTTCAGCACGTGTTCATAAAGAACAAAATGAACGGTATATTCAAATGTATGTATATAATTTAAGAGGGTTAACATTGGTTATTCTAGAAACATTTTTACAGAAAAAAATAAGTTAAAATTTTAAAAAATAATTGCATTTTAGCACGGCATACCCCAAGTTTAGGGACAAATATTTTGAATTCATATTTAAAATGTCTTGTATAAAATTGATATAACAGCAAGTGCAAATTATTTTTGTTAATTTTCAGGGACTATTTTTCTGTAAATGTCTAAAATGCCTAATGCGGACCATCTTAAATTTGTATACGCATACCTAGCCCTGTACGGGCCGCATATTTACGGATGCTAGCATGTGTTGACACCAGGGTGTTGAAATCAGCGAGGGTTTGGAAAAACAGTACACTTACAAATGCTAGCAGATTTGGACACCAGAGGCGATCATAGTGTTGAAACCAGTTTTAGATAACCTGAGCAGGAGATAACCTTTTTCAATGATTGTGCCTGTACGGAAAATAACAATAAAACGTTGTTGGAATATTGAAAAAATATATTTATTAAAGCAAGCGAACAAAATAAAAATAAAATATTAAGTTAATGAGCAGATCCATGCCCTTCAGCATTAGGCTGGTTGTGTGAGATGTTAAGATGAATAAGAAATAAAAGCTAACCCAGATCGGCCCTACAAGGTGCAGAAATTAAAATTGCATAATAGTCGTGAAATACGCTCTCGGACAGGTTTGCTCAGTTTTAGGTTTCATCAAGACGAAGAAATATGACCAAAAAGATGCTGCCACAGTTTTAGTTCTTCAGTCTGTCAGAGAACTCCTGTGATGTCCCTAAGAAGTGCTAAAGATCTTCTAGAAGCTGTGAAAAAATCATTATTCAGATGATCTTAAAAGAAAATAAATTATTTCTGTTCAAACCCTACTTTAGCCAAACATAGGAAGAGGGAGATGCAGCGAAAAGACTAGATTTTTGTTTATGGGGGGCGATCAAATTTTAAGTGGAAATGTTAATAGAATCCCAGCATGTCAGGTACTGGGTACTGGTCTCAAGAAAGTCTCGAATTTAGAGCCCCCCGAGCATAACAATTTATATGTTTTTAACAATATTTCTGTGGAGAAACAAAAAAGGTGTATTGGCAACGGGTTAGGGCTCTGTTACTATTTAATTATTTTTTGTGAAATTTTGGCATTAAAGCTGTTCTTAGAAATAATATAATTTCTTCTTGTGGCCATAGAGTTGTAAAATACGTTCTCGGACAGGTTTGTTCAGTTTTAGGTTTCATCAGTATATTTTTTTAATTTTTTATCTTTGCCGAGTTTTTTTACTGCGACTGCGCGATTCGTATTGGTATAAAATTTTGGCAGCACCGCATACACCTGACATTTTATTAAAAAAGATACTGATGAAACCTAAAACTGAGCAAACCTGTCCGAGATCGTATTTCACGACTATTATGCAATTTTAATTTCTGCACCTGGTAGGGCCGATCTGGGTTAGCTTTTATTTCTTATTCATCTTAACATCTCACAAAACCAGCCTAATGCTGAAGGGCATGGATCTGCTCATTAACCTAATATTTTATTTTTATTTTGTTCGTTTGCTTTAATAAATATTTTTTTTCAATATTCCAACAACGTTTTATTGTTATTTTCCGTACAGGCACAATCATGGAAAAAGGTTATCTACTGCTCAGGTTATCTAAAACTGGTTTCAACACTATGATCGCCTCTGGTGTCCAAATCTGCTAGCATTTGTAAATGTACTGTTTTTCCAAACCCTCGCTGATTTCAACACCCTGGTGTCAACACATGCTAGCATCCACTGTACTTGTATTGGCTAATCCACCAGTGCGCGAACAGCGCGGCTTTCGGCAAAGCGTTTTCTGCCCGTTTCTGGAGCTGCCAACTTGTGGTTACTGGGATGTGTATAGTTTTGTTCAAAAATTTTAAGTTTTAATTTTTCACATATTTTAGTTCGTATCATGAATTTGTTTCAATTTTTAACGTTTATTTCGTTATTATTAAGTTTAGACGCCATGTTATAACGTTTCCAAAGATGAGGTATACATTTTCTAAAGTTTACATAGTTTTTATAGCATACAAATAAAAAATTTTTAAAATTTCCTGAGCGCTATTGGACTATTACTTGATTTTTTAAGTGTTATAGGTCTTATTATTAACCATATCAAACACAATAGTTAGAAAAGGATTTTAGAAGCTAATAAAAAACTTTAATTTTTTATTAGAAAAATCGTTAAAATTTTTAAAACCGAAAAAAATACCATTTTTATTGTAATTTAATTAGACAGTAAGTAGGCTTTGAAACAAATGTAAATATGACCAGTTTACATAGGACATATGACGGTAATTGATTGTGACTAAATCACTACTGGTGTAAAAGTTACTTAAACATCGATTAAAAAATTCTTACTACCGCAGAAAAAATAGAGATAATTTTAATTCACGGTGAAAATAGGACAAATAGGGACAATGGAAATATTTTTGATCAAGGACACCCACAAAAGTTTGTTTTACATTCCACAGTTGGGCGTATTCTGAACAAATTCAAACGAACTGGAACAATTTTGAATGATTTTAAATGCAAATTGGAAACTGGAATAATACGAGGAAAATGTGTTATTAGATTCAATTGAACACAAGCAAATGTCAGTTGTAGCAATATCGGAAAGAACAGGGGCCAAAATAATAACCGTAAGAGGAATTTTTCGAAAAAATAGATACAATCCCTGCAAGCCGAAATTTATAAATATTCTTAAAGAACGGGACAGTATTCTCAAAACTGTAGTTGAGGGGCTGATGAAAACCCTGGCTTCATAATTGAGTGCGAGGACCAATATTCTTTTAAAATTAATGTCTAGTCTAATTTTTTTAGAGAAAACCTGAGATAACCAATGTTGTTGATAACATGTCACTACCGGAAAGACGAATACTGTGGTACCAACAAGATGTCGTGCAGCGCGTCAATTTCCACCACGGACAAGGTCAGAAATTTTTTAGTCACTTTGTTTAGAGGGAAATGGATTGGCAGAGTATTCGTGGCCAGCGAGGTCTCCTGACCTAACTGTCATGGATTTCTTTTTGTGTTTTTTTTTATCTCAGACATCCCACGTAAACTTCAAACCTAAGTACTAATGTACCGTGGGCGTCTAAAGAGAAGGAAAATGTAGTCTATTGGCATGGGACTTAAAGGACTGGAGGTTCATAATCTGGAGACCCTAAGTCTGAATGAGCGAGAGAAGTGATCTGTTTTAAGATTTCAGTAAAGGGATGCATACTTAACGCGCTTCTTGTTGTTCTGTTAGGAATAGTCAATGGGGGAGTAATTTCGGCTAGTTCTTCAGAGCAAAATCCGCAGAAGTACCGGTAGAAAAGGGATAAATCCCCAACAGCGCGGCGATGAGCGAGAGAAGGCAGTTTTTAATAATAATAATATAAACTTCATTATTTCAAATCATGGGAACACAAAATGAAATGGCGTCATAATAGATAGTAATAAAATTTTTTAAATACCTACTAAGTACAATAATCGCTTAACTTAAACTATATGGTTCTAAGCTGATAAGCCTTTTTTATTCCCATTTTAATTTTTTTCTGTGTTTTATTGTGAGGACTGGGTCATTGATGACTGAATCTCTAGGTTGGGTCTTATTTGGGAAACAAGGAGAGTGTATAAGTTGGAAGAGGAGAAGTATTTTGTGGCTTGAAAGAGAAAACCAAGCTTTTTAGCTGCCGATGTGGCTACTGAAGTTATGTGTTCGTGCCAGCTGAGATCATGTTCGAAAGCGATGCCAACAAGATCGAACGTTTCATTGTTCTGTAGGGCTTGGCGATTCACGTAGATGGGGTAAGCGTTGCCAGATTTTTTGCGAGACAGTGGGAAAGGCTGGGCTTTGGAGGCGTTAACCTAGACAAGGTTCTTGGCACACCATGTCTAAGATTATTTGAAGATCTTGGGAAAGGGATAGGTGCATAGATCTGCGTCTATTATCCAGCTCTCGGTTCGAGACTTGTCGAGAAAAATGAATATTGGAGTGAAGAGTACTATCGTCAGCGAAACTGTGGATGGGATTGGTAGTTGAAGAGAGCAGTTCATTAATGTGAAGAAGAAATAGGTGGTGGTGCCAGGACTGAACCTTGGGGGACGCCAGCATTGATAGAATGGAAGTTAGATGAGTGACCGTCAACCACCACAGATATGCGCCGATTAGAGAGGAAGCTACCGATCCAGGTACATAGTTTGGTAGGAAGACCGTAAGAAGGTAGTTTGTTGAGGAGTGCGGTATGCCATACTTGGTCAAAGACCTTGGAAATATCAAGAGCAACAATCTGAGATTCGCCGTGAAATTCGAAAGACTTGTTCCAGTTATGTGTGAAAAAGCTATAAGGAGATCAGCTGTGGATCTTTAGTGACAGAATCCGTACTGTCTGTCTTGGATGATTATGTGTGATTCTAGATATTTTAGAATTTGCAAGTTGATCGCTTTCTCCATATCTCAAACAAAAAATGTACCGTAAACGGTCGTTTCAAAACGCGGATCACTTAGAAAATAGGTACTATAAGAGCCTTGAAATTCCACCAAATTTCTGAAAAATGTTACAAAAGAGTTTTTTAGAAGAACAATTAAATGTATGGAAAGGGAAGGGCGGCACACTGAAATGTTTCTTTTGTTTTAAGAATAAGCTTTAAATTTTAAATTTTTTTTATTCCTATTTTAGTTTAAAAATATAAAATTTTATTAGTTACCTTCTAAAATACTATAGATGATATGCTTTTCTAATTGCTGTGTCTAATATGGGTAATAATAAGCCCCACGGCACACCTGAACGTTTTCACGAAAGTTTTGTTATTTGAATGATATTAGCAATGTTCGATTTCTATGAAAACCCCTGTATTTAGTTGCATTACATCGTCCTATACCTAAAACGACGGGAAAAATTTGGGAAAAACTCTAAATTACGGCTTTTGTTGCAAAGTTTTGATGGTTTTTAATTTTTTCAGGATTAAAATGGATTCAAATCAAAATCCCATATACCTCATCAGAAAGAGCTCGTCGAAATACGTGATATCGGGTAAGAACTAGATTTTTTTTATTAGACCCACTGGATTGCCTTTTAACAATACTCTGATCCTGATTCAGCGTCTCCCAGCCCCAGAAGATTGCGCCTTGTCGCGCCTATTTTTCGCTTGGCACCTTAATGTCAGAAATAGCCCTGTTTTGGGGTTTAGCAAGCAGGCACAAAGTAAATAAATAAGTTTTTTGCATCGGGGCAGGAAAATATTTAAAAATGGAAACTGGACTGCCTTGAAAAATAAAAGAAGCGGACTTGCTTTATATCGAAATTAAATATGATGTGTCAGAATTTTGCAAAAATGCCACTTTTTGTTGCAGGATTCAAAGGTTCCAGGACCGATTTCTGCTTGGAATACACATCGAAACGATACAATGGACGTTCTATTTTGGATTATGGTACATTTCATTGGCCGAGTTACGCATTAAATACCATTTTTATTGATTTTTCGATGACCTTTCAAGGCATTTTAGAATATACCGAAATCAGTTTCTGTACGTAGAAATGTATTAAAATACGAAATGTCAAAATTTCATAAAAATAGAGTACCTACCTAAGTTAATCCGCTTCTGCCAACATTTCCGGGCTGATTAAGGTCAGCAGAAGCGTTTTCTCTTTTACCATCTATCGTTCCCTACCTGCATGCAAATTTTCACGTTGCTTGCTCAAGGGAAAAATTTGTTTAAAAAAATAACCGGAAGTGCCTATTTTTATTAACATTCCGGGCAAAAACAGGCCGGCAAACCCAAATGCTAGGAGTCAATACAAAAAGGCCTCATGTCGCTTGCTTCCCGGTACAGGTTGGACGCCTCTAACTCCCCCAATAGATGTTCCTATTCTATTTTATAATTCCTGCAAAAAATGTTAAATGATCAAAGTAAATTGGCCATTAGACTCATTTCAGAAGCACCATAAGTCAATTTTTACCAAAATGGAGGTTTTGCTATAAGTTTTTTGTTGTATGTTTTTCAGGCGCGTGCGGTGAAATTTCAAAGTTGTATATCTCTGTTCCTACTTACAGGAACAGCACCAAATTTAGGGGTTTTAATAGTGAGCCCACTGGGAATGTTTTGGTAAAGAAAAAAAACATTTTATAATTTGCGAAAAAAGTTTTTGCATTGCTTCCACTGAAAAAAAAATGAACACGTTTAGGTATGTTATTTATTATTTTTTCTAAACAAATTTTACATCATTTTGTCGACAATTTTTAAATTTTAAGAGAAAACAATGTGTTAGTAGAAAGTTATAGTCATTTGAATTTTTTTTGAAATTATGTTTTAGGTTTCAAAAATTTCAAATGACTATAACTTTCTACAAACACATTTTTTTCTCTTAAAATTTAAAAATTGTCGACAAAATGATGTAGAATTTGTTTAGAAAAAATAATAAATAACATACCTAAACGTGTTCATTGTTTTCCCAGTGGAAAGCAATGCAAAAATTCAACTTTTTTCGTAAATTACAAAATGTTTTTTTTTTCTTTACCAAAACATTCCCAGTATTAAAACCCCTAAATTTGGTGCGGTTCCTGTAAGTAGGAACAGAGATATACAACTTTGAAATTTCACCGCACGCGCCTGTTGTTTTTAGATAAACGACGAAGAAGAAACATACATCAAAATCTTGAATAATAAACTGAATTTCGCCGAAATTAACATTTTAATCAGGAACCACACTAGCAAATTTACAAAAGGAAATAGGTATATCGTTTCAAAAACCGTGTATTTTATTCTTATACGACACTAACCCCTGGATAATATATGTCCGATAGCGTGGAGCGAAAAAATCGATTTTTTGAATGGGAGTTACACAGTTGGGCCCTTTTACCTGGGATTCAGTCAAACGTCTTTAATCCCAGACAACAGTTGGGCCCGATATATACTTATCCCTTTAAGAGTGTTTATATAATATTATAATTATTTATTATGTTTGGGTATACAGGGTAAATAAAAAAGTTTTGAAAATTTGTAATGTTTATTGTGCAAAATAAATTCACAATTTTAAAAATTAATAATATAATACAGTTTACAAGTATTGTTTTACATAATATAATGTGATTAATCAACTAGGCGCGTACTTACAGGAAACACATTTTATAAAACTTGTTCTGTCGATTTCATTTGACATATATTCAGGTATTTTATTTTCTACAAATTGTTTTTTCTTTCTAATATCAGCTTTTAGAGCTTTTGGAAATTTGTTTGCTGTTACAATTTTAATATATGTTTCGGTTTGAAAATTTAGCAAAATATCTACAAACTTAAATATACTTGGGTGGGAATGATAAAAACTGTTATTAAACTTTGAGTGAAATGCATTAGTTGTTCGATATAATGAAGATGAAAGATTAGCCCAAATGTTTGGTGGGAATTGTGAACATTCATCTATATAAGTATCTACTAAATAGTCACAAAATTGCTTTAGCCTTTCATCTTCTGATGGCAAGTCACTAACTAAGTCAAAAGTAAAACAATCACCCACTTCATTAGGTTCTAAAAATTGAAGGCCAAAAAAGTACTTTAGATTTTTTCCAATTTCAGTATTATTTTTGTATTCAGTACTTAATCCAAGTGCCTGCAGTTTTCTGAACCATGCCTGTGACAGATGAAATCTACAGCCTACAATAATTGTTGATTCAGGCCAAGTCAAAGTAACAGCATTATGAATGGCTACTTCAAAATCTATCACTACATTTTTTGGGGATAGTATTAAGTGATTTTCGGCACATTTTTCAGTCAAAAGAATAAAAATGGGTTTTGATATAACAATTGTTTCTTACTAGGTAATAGACAAAAAACTAAAGGTACATAATGACCATTTTTGTACCCATGAAGGGTAAAAAATTGACAAAAAACTTAGCACAATAATTAAAGGTACCGTCCATAAAAATAGTTTCTACAGAGCAAAGAAAATGCAGGTTTGTACGACAAGAAAATATTACAATTTTATGTTCCTCGCTATTTACCATCAAAAATGATTCGTCCTTGGATGTTTTTGGTGACAAGTTCTTTAAAGAACAAAAAACTTCGTCTTGATTCCTAGGCAAAGTGGAAACCTGCGACTTTCTACACTAATAAATATTTTTTCGAATAAGGTTTAAATCATTAGTTGTAATGTTTTCAACTGATGCTCCGCATTGTCGAAGTTCACTGTGAATTATTTTTGAAGGCCTCTCATATGCATCACTAGCAGCTTTTCTTTTGATACAATTGCTTAACTTTTGTCTTTCAAGATTTTCTTCAGGCTCATGATTATGATTTAGATTATATTTTAAAACACATTCAAAATTTGTGGTCGGCGTGTAGAGTTTAGCGGGACACTTGGTTTTTTTATTTACACATCTCCAATACAAAGTGTTATCTTTTAAAATTTTGCCGACACAAAACTTAAAACCACATACGACTAACAGTCGCTTTCCTTTTTCACTTAACATTGTTTGAACTTCCATCGTTTATAAAACTCAGAAAAGAACTGACAAAAATGAATAAGTTGTCAACATTTAAGGACCTGTGAGCACCCTGTATTGGTACCTTAACTAGGTACTTCTAGGAATATCGTACTACACCTTTTCAAGTGTAATAAAACCACTAATACCCTCATTTGCATATCGGGGCCCAACTGTTGGGTGTAATCATCCGATTACCTGCAAAAGGGCCCAACTCGCTAGCGTCCTTTTGAATTTGGTGGAACGGTGGAATTGATCAAAAGTTGTGGAGTTGCATCACTAATAACTGTGTAAAGTCGCAAAACTGTGAAATTATATTTTGAGTCTGCGCAAAGGGCTTAAAGTTTAGATATTTTTTTAGGAAAGTTGCATTTTTTTTTTAATATTTAAAATTTCATTATTCAGACTGTGGGCAATGCTTAAATGCTGCTAATATGTCCCTTTATCAACACCAAAAAATTGACATAAATAAATTATTTTCATTTGTCTGCGCAAGCTAGTTAAACTTTGACTATTTTGAAAAAATGAAAAAATTATGCTATTATCATTTAACTATGCAAAACCCTGTTAAATTACGATATACATGTAGCAGGGACCTATTAGCAGAATTTAAGCTTTACCCACAGTTTGGATAACGATTTTAAGATACTTAAAAAAAATATTAAATAATTGCAATTTTCCTAAAAAATCGAAAGGTTAAGCTATTTGCGCAGACTCCAGATATAATTTTACAGTTTTGGGATTTTTCAGAGTTATTAGTGATGCAACTCCACAGCTTTCGGTAAACACCCCGTTACCAAATTAAAAAAATCGATTTTTTCGCTCCACCCTAATGTCAGTGTTTAGTATTGGTTTTCACCGCATCGCGAATAACTCAAATTGATTCACAGCATAGAATAGAAACATGTTTTTGATTATATAATCCAAAGCTATAATTTCTGACTCGTGTTGTTTCTGAAATGACTAATTAAAATTATCTTTAAGTTAAAGTTTAATGACTTGGTAATTTATTTGTAATTTACTTTAAACAAGACCAAAGACCAAAAAGATAGTAAATATTATCTTGTAAATAGATAAAATAATCAAATATGAAACTTGTTAAAATTGAGATATGTCACTGTTTTGCCGGTCTAGTAACAGGTTGATAAAATGGTTGGCGTGACAAGTTCATATGTTTTTTTAAGTTCTTCCTTGATATTACTGGCCATAAAAATTTTTGACAGAAATCCCGCTCCAATTTTCGGAGTTTATCAGCGCCGAAATGGAGTCTATTGGTTTAAAGTTTTGTTTATGTATGTTATTTTATCGATCAGAAAAGTAAGTTTAGATATAATTAGTAATAATTTATAATATTTACTGTTTATTTAAACCATAAACATGAATATTTTCTTTTAGGTAAAACAAACTCTATTCCCAAAAAGTAAAGAATATTACTATAAACTAGATAATGTGCAAACGTTGGCAGCTACTCCAAAGGTAAAGTACCTACATTATTAAATAGCTTAGACGTTTGAGGGTATTTTACTCTTAGGTAAAATTTATGTTTTAGAATTTTTTGGGTGCCCCGTATAACAATAAATATTCTGTTGAGATAAATTTCATTCGATTCACGTTGATGAATCGTAGTCTTCTGCCAAGCGCAAATTTTTGTAATGAATGACTTGTTTAAAAAAAAATAGGTCCGTTGGCTGTAGGCAAACTACGTCCGAGGACACGCTGTATAGGTTATTTTCTTAAAGTAAGTACTCTGAGTATTTTAGACATTTGTGCCTCTGCGAGATAGATACTTATTTTGTGACAGACCCATTGGATTGCCTTTTAACAATACTCTGATCCTGATTCAGCGTATCCCAGCCCCAGAAGATTGCGCCTTGTCGGGCCTATTTTTCGCTTGGAATGTCAGAAATGAAATAGCCCTGTTTTGGGGTTTAGCAAGCAAGCACAAAAGTAAATTTGTCACTGGGCAGACACTACTTTACAATATAAAAAGGCTTAAGTTTAGTAAAAAGCGTTTATAATTATCTTACGTGATACTCCAACACGTCTCGAGTCCAGCCGATCAAGGGTATATTACTGGCTGTCGCAGCTAATAGTATTTAATAACATGAGCTTGCGTAATAAAATATTATTGAAATGGCCGTAGTCAATTGCATACTAGGTATAAAACCGCATACAAAGAAAAAATGACTTTTTTCCGTGACGGGAAAAACGTTTGAAATTTTATCGCTGTTGACAGGTAACAAAATGTCACTTTTTATGAAATTACTTTTTATACGCATTGTAAGTAAAGGTAGACTACTACAGACGCTACTTTCGCTGCTTCTGCTATCTCCGGTGGAGTCAGAGAAAACTCGGAATCAGACATTTTTAACTTTATACTATTCAAAATAACTACTAAACAACCACTAAGTTCGCAATTTTTAAATCAAATCTAAACTAACCCTAATCTATGAATCAAATCACAGAATTAAAATGACAGATGTTTGATTACTTTAAAGATTTCCTTAGCAACGCAGGTCTAATTGTTGCTATTAGTACAACAGGCTACCAGTTTAAAAATTCAAATTTCACATCGACAATTCCACTCATGTATAAATAATCCTATTAGAAAACACAAAAATCGTAGTTTGCTATCGGCTAAAAAGGAAGGAACAGAAATGCAACTGGATCTGGGTGTACCGAAAGCATTATGCGAAATTAAATTCCGAACTTCAAGGAAAAAAGGCAACTTTTTTACAAAAGCTTCTCGATAGTAGGAATCCCACAGACCAACGCGAATTTTCGCGGCCGCAGCAGCTGAGTTTCTTATCATTGATGCTAACAACGGATGCGTCCCTCACTGACAAGGATAATATACAAAATTGAAAATTTTAAGCTTTTAAAAGAGCTCTGAATATTGTGTCCACAGCTTGTAACTGATGTAGTTCGGTGGTTCGGTTTCCACCAAATATTTCTTGGATATATAGCAATTTTAAGTAAGCCAAGTGTCGCCATTGTTTGATAACATCCTAAAAAGTATAAGTTTGCCCCTGACCCGCCCGTACAGCGAATCTAGTCTTTGCTGTTAAGACATCCTATAAAAACGTCCATAATGGAATATACACCTTATGCAACTTTAATGGTCTGAGATACATTTACTATGAACACACGTTGTCACACTAAATTTCAGCCCCAGTAATACAGTAACGACCTTGTCAGAGGCTTACTCAAATATACAAATTTTATATAAAAATAGACTCTCGTAAATAATGGACGATGATGGGTAATGTGGATAATGGTTTCACTGGGGTTAACAACTCCAGTAGAAACTCACATTACCCATTATCTTCTATCCATCAAAAATCCCAGGCAGTTGTTAGTAATTATCAAATATTTCAAAACAAAACTGAACACAAAAACCTTATGAGACGTGAATGGGTTTCTAATATATATTTTTTAGTACCTATTTAAAAAGTTAAGTCTAACCGTGCATTTTTAGGCAGTGGATGCTGTTTATTTTAATGGAGCCAATAAAAATGGAGACTACTTTATTGTAGGTACAGCCAGAAGAATAAACCGCCTAGTTGATTGCCTAATGTACATAAAAATTAATGGTTCAAATTTGGGAGTTTTACAGTTACCCAAATTGCCCGATACATCTTTATTTAATAGCGGTGAGGAGGAAAGTTACGAAGCCGAAGGTAAATCCAAGGAATAAAATGTTGAGTTTGTAGTACTTCGGACATAATGTGGGGCTTCTCTCAGTATGAATCGATTTGAATGAATCAATTTTTTTATGAAATGGCATAGTTTAACCTTAACTCAACACCTTCATTAATGTATATGTACTACTCAGATAATTTGATTTCAAACAACATTCTTATTGTGTATATCTGGTTGACTGCAAAAGTACTCGTGGTGCTCTGACGTAGGCGCCCATAGGGAGGGGCAAGGGGAGCAGTTGCCCCCCCCCCCTTGGGGTCGGGTTCCACGGTGCTTTTTAACAACTGAGTAACAAGGAAGTCACTAGATGACAAAATTGACAAAGTTGCCAAATAACACGATAATAAAGACAAAGACGAAACGAAAACATTTCCCGTTATAGTAGTTAGCAAATCGGCTGAAGAGGGCGCCACGTTCTCAATTTGAGTCGCTAATACCATTATTCCAAATTCAATGCTAATACTCTCCTTCAACGTATTAAAAACGCTTTTTTGCAGAAGAATAATGAAGAATACCTAGAATAATCTGACGTATTTTCTTGGCTTCCAAGCGCTCCTCACCTTTTCCAGTAGTGCATATATCCCTGTGATGTGCATTATTTTTTACATATTTTTATCACTGGCCGACAAAAAAAAAATTTTTGTGTAACATAAAGCTGAATAGCATAGTGTAGTAGAATGAACCTATCGGAATACGCAAATGGCCAAAAAAAGTTGTAGCACGTAAGGTTTTCGTGTTACATTAAACAAACCACATGTAGAACGATACCGTTTAATATTTAGTGAAAGAATGATTTTAAAAGTTTTTTAACCCTGTATATCGCCTTTTTCCTTTTATGGGGGGTCACATCTTCTCTCTTCAAAAACCAACAGTAATCACCTAATCACCCATCATGGCTGGATCCCATCGTCCTTGGTACCGAATTTCCATTGTCCGGATATCTTGATGGAACCTTTCACCCTGCTCGTCGCTGACAGCGCCCAAATTCTCAGGAAAAAATGGTAAATGGGAATGGGGAAAGTGAATTTTTAATGGCATTCGGCAACCAAGCGATCTGTAGGAGTCTAAAAGTTCATTAACTAGGTGTTCGTAGTTTGCATCCATATTGTTGCCTAAAAATCCCCTCACTACCCTTACAAATGAGTTCCAAGCTCTGAGTTCTTGCGTGGTGAGCTTTTCTATAAAATTACCATCGTCCAGCAATTTTTGAATTTGTGGCCCAATAAAAATGCCTTCTTTTAATTGGCGTCGCTTAACTGGGGAAAGACTTGTCTTAGGTATTTAAGTGCGTCACTCTCTTTATTCATAGCCTTCACAAAGTTTGTCATCAGTCCAAATTTAATGTGAAGAGGAGGCAAAAGGACATTTTTGGGTCTACAAGGGGCACATACTTAACATTTTGAGATCCCGGTTGAAATTTACTCCTTTCCGGCCAAATTTTCGTTACATAATGTTCATTCATTGCACGACTGTCCCACAATCAAAGAAAACAGCAATCTTTTGTAAATCCTCCCTGAAGTCCCACTAAAATTTCTTGTAGTTTATTTTATCTAAAAGGATGCGCATATTTTCATAGGTTTCTTTCATTGTCACTGAATGTGCAACTGGTATAGATGGTTTTAAATTTCCATTATGTAATAACACAGCTTTTAAACTATATTTCGATGGGTCTATGAACAAGCGCCACTCGCAAGGAGAATGCTCGATATTGAATTCCTGCAGTAAACCAGCGAGATCAGTACACGCACATAACGAATTTTCCATATTGTAAAATGCAGAAAACGTAGAATTTCTTTTCCTAAAAGTCGGAATTTTTGTTTTTTTGGCTAGTAAGTTCCATTCCTTAAGACGGGAACCAAGAAGTTCTGACTGTTGATTTGACAACGTACTAAATCATTCAACTCACTTTGATCAATCAAATGTGGCTGGTCGGAACTGGGACCTGGAGTGAAAGTGGGGTCGGTACAGTGTTCTTCGGAGCTACCTGATGATGCGTTATTATCTCCATTATCTCCCAAAACAATATCTAAAGGCGCAGTCGGTACTGGTAAGTCTGCATTGTGAGGAACAGGTCTTATGGCAGAAGGCAAATTCGGATATTCGATCTTGCGCTTTTCTTTTTTGGAATAACCTTCAGTCCTTGTCATGCAAAAATAGCAATTCGCAAAATGATTGGTGGGTTTTCTCCATACCATTGGAGCAAAAGGCATACTTTTTCTCTTCCCTTTCATCCACTGCACCAATGACACGCTACAGCTGATACAGCACACATGGAGAGCCCACTGCTTGTCTTGGTCTCCGATTAAAGCACCAAAATACATGAAATAGACTTTTTTCACATTTTCAGAAAATGGTCTGGCTTATGACTTCACCAGAAATTCTCCACAAATATAACAAAACTTGTCAGGAGAAATTTTGCAACTGCGGCGCGTTTCACTTGACATTTTTGTCGTTGACAAAACTTTCTTAACTACACAGAACCACTAAATTCGAAACTCAAAAGAAGGCTGAATAAGAGATTAAGTTTAAGGTTATAACCAATCCATTTTAGGTTATTTCTCTGTTCTACAAGGCACCTCTTTTAAATAACCCCTCACCTGACCTGCCACTATAAAAGGGTCTAATGAGCCCATTGAAAAAAGTATTAGGACTTTATGAATATTTTTTCTATTAGTAGAAAAGTATTAGCATTGTATAAATAATGGGCTGAATTGTGTTACAAAAATCGTGTCGGCTAGTGATAATTAGGCTTTATTGTTGGATCAAAATGTTATCATTTAAAAAGATATTCTAGGACTTGTCATGGTTTGTTTACCCTCCATGACATGTTAACCAAATGAATAGGCTTGATGGCTTGATGTCCGGGCAAAGAGTAAATCCATAGGTCGGGTTACTCTTTGGTCCGGGCTTAGAACTGAACCGAATACCTTCCGCCATTAAATTTGGAATTAATGCTGCCGCTCAGCAGGCTGGCACATTAAGCGCTGACACATGGATGATGTTAGCATGTTTAATTTATTTAAAAATTTTATTTTAGGTATTAAAATATCTCCAGCGGAACCAATGAAGAAGTGGCGAATAACCTATGAAGGCCAATTACGAGAAGGTAATAATAAAGACAAATTGCACGATATAAAGATTGATGCTTCGTATACTTCAACTGAACCGTGGTTTACCTACGAAACTGGAATGGATCCGTTGAATATGGCCAAGGTTTTGGCTCATGAAAAATGGAGTCGATCTTATTTTAAAAATGTAAATGAGTAAGTAAAATATTCATGCACTGATTATAATTCGGCAGCGCTTAGCAAACAGCGAAAAGAAGCTTTGAAACTAAGTCCAAATATTTATTCATCCTTTAGCTATATCTATATATAAAAAAGATTAGACATGAAATATCACAATAGAAAACCGAAACCACTACCTACACAATTAAGGACATAATTAAATTAAACATTAACATTAATATTACATTACAGTACCTATTCTATATAGTAAAGTCTTCAATCGAATAAAGACTATTGTTCACTAAAATGTTCCTTAGCTTTGTCCTAAATAACAGAATAGATGTTTCTTGTCTCAACGAATTGTTTAATCCCTTGTACAGACTACAACCTAAGTAAACAGGTGATTTCTTAAACTACTTCTGATGAGTTGTTTAATCTTCCTCACTCTCTCGTGCGCCACCTTTTGCGTTGGTAACAGAGTTTTTTTACTTTTTGGCGCAGTACCGAGGTCAAAAACACCAATGCTTGAAACTTGACAGTATCTAGTAATAAGGTAACATTTCCCTACTATTTTTTTTAACATTGTTGTTGATCAGTTTTGTTGTTTTTTTGCTACAAAATATCATGCGTGACTTTCCGTGATAGACATTAAAAAGACAAGATTTATCAAATAAATCAAAATCTTATATGCTACTTTTTCTTTAAACACTTACCCCGCAAAAAAATCGGTAGATGTATCGAACGCTATTTTACAAATAAACAGTTAGGTATTATTGCCAGTGGCGGCCGGTGAAATTTTAAAGTTGTATATCTCTGTTGCTACTTATGGGACCCATGCCAAGTTCAGGCTTTGAAATAGTAAGCCTACTAGGAATGTTTTGGTAAAGAAAAAAATATTTTGTAATTTGAGAAAAAAAGTTGAATTTTTGAATTGCCCACCTAGGAAAAAAATTTACACGCTTAGGTATGTTATTTTTTATTTTTCTAAACAAATTTTACATCATTTTCTTGACAATTCTTAAATTTTTGATGACTATAGCTTTCTACTAATACATTTTTTCTCTTCAAATTTAAAAATTTTCGACAAAATGATGTAAAGTTTGTTTAGAAAAAATAATTAATAAAATACCTAAACGTATAAATTTTTTTCCCAGGGGTGGCAATGCAAAAATTCAATTTTTCTTCGCAAATTAAAATAAATTTTTTTTCTTTACCAAAATATTCCTAGTAGGCTCACTATTAAAAAACCTGAACTTGGCATGGGTCCCGTAAGTAGCAACAGAGATATACAATATACAACTTTAAAGTTTCACCAGCTGCCACTGCCCAGCCAGCAACAATGATCCCCAGGACGTCCAATTTTGATCCGCAACGTCCCAGGTGGGATGATCCCAGCTAAGACGTCCCTGGGACGTCCCCTGGACGTTAGAAAGGTCCCAAATTGGTCCCAAAGTGACGTCCTACGGACGCCTCATGTTGCCGTCCCAAGGACGTCAGCAATGGGATTTAAAAAAAATCAATTTGGTAACATTTTTTTTATAAAGTGTAAACATAAAATACTGTTGGAATCTTTATTGTATTTATGATTCAATATCATAATGACTTTATATTATCCCAAAATGCGTTGTTTTTGTGTCAGTACTAGGACTGTTTGGAATTGCTACGGTGCTACTAAGGTCCTAAGATGATCCCACATATGTCCTGTGTAACCTTTATGGGATCATCCCAGATACATCCCGACCTGTTCCAATCGGACGTCCCAGGGACGTCATTGGGATCTTATGGGACATTCCGGGACGTCCCTGGGACGTCCCAGGAACGGTTTTGTGTTGACAGGGTGATTATTACAACAACAATCCTTTGTTGGTGACATTGAGATAGGTTCTACTTTAGGTCGTCACGATTTTGTGAAATATCATAGCTCACATAAACCTTGCACCAAATACTAAGCTACCATCTATCATCTGGTCCGGTAAGCTAACATTAAAATTAAGTTTTTTTGTTCTCCTGTAAAAACATCCAAAGCGGATGAGGTTTTAAAAAAAAGACTGACGCCTTGTATTTTCTGTACAAGGGTTTTTAATTAGTAACTAATGCTACCCCAATTGTATTTCCCTATTATTTAAAAATATTTTTTTAGGGTTCATCAATTGCACTATGAACAGTTTGGGATATTAAAGGCTAAGATAACCATTGACACTACCGAATACAATATAGAAGTTGACTCTATGAGAGATCATTCCATTGGGCCTCACAGGGACTGGGCAAATTTTCGACGGTACGGTATTCACTGGGTTACAACTGAGAACGGAGATCATTTTTCCATTGGATCTATTTGTCAGCCGCTTACTTATTCTAGGTAAGTTATTAATTAGATAGATTTTGCAGGAATGCGTCTGCAATACCTGGTTTTGGTTAAATCTGTATATAGAATTATAGTAAACTGTTTACTCAGGCGAGTTTAAGTACCAAGTAATTAGTAATGTAAAAACAATTATTAGAAACGAAGGCTTAACATCAACAACAAAAATTATAGAAATGTTATAGTGTGGATTTTAACAGCAAGTTTAGAAATATGCATGCGGTCTATTAGAGCTTTTACAAGGGGTTAAGCCGCGAAACACATAACTCCTTGCCCTTGTCTGTAAAAACTTGATGTCAATTTTCTTGATACTTATGACGTCCAGGAACCTCTTACGAAGCAACTTCTTACGACCCTTCTCACTGTCCATGACATCCTCTTAATACAAGATTCAAGACTATTCGGAATTATGTAGGTCTCCCACAATATTCTTGAATGGTGCTTAGGTTGGTGCACCGTTAAGGTACATTGATACAGAGCGTGAATAAGGCTTGTTAGTCACATTTGTAGATTCACAAATAATTTTAATATTCTCGCTTTTAAACTTCTTGCTATAGTAAAGAGGGTTTATACATGTATGTATTTGTAGTTGTAAAAATTCAATCAAGTGCAAGCTATACTTGCACAACTAGTGTTCCGTGCCATCAGCCCTCCACTTAACCTGAGCAAACCTCGGCCGCCCGATCTCCGCCCATCTGCCACACTACCCGCCGCCGACGGCACCAACGCCATATCACATCGCGTATGCGCGGAGCTGAGTCTTTAGTCGAAAATTGTTTTCTTTAAAACCAATGGTTCAACAGTTATAAGGAAACAAACAATAATTAAATTGTTTATAACAACTGATCGCGCTAGAATTTTTCAATCCCGATCATTTTGACTCAATCTACACCTATGTAGTTATCAATGTTTATGATTTGTATCAGATTCTTCTGAGCGATCCTTTTGGTGGTGGGGGACAGCAATTTTTAAGTGTTTTTCCCGAAAAACGTTCATTTATGAAAATGCTCAAACCTGATTTTAGGATGAAAATTGGATACATGTATAATGCCCGCGAAAACAAGATGTACTCAGTAAGAGACAGTGGGTTTGATATCTACCAGCATGGAGAGCTTGGAACCCCACCAAAAGATTATGCCTTTAAATTTACTGCTGGTAAATATTATTTAGATTATTCTATTACTCGTTTATTATATGGTTGTGCTTATGTTTTAATATGACTGCATACAGGAAGAACATTTTTTTGAGTATAAAGTTCATATTGCATTCATTTAGAGTACCTATATTGTTTAATCTACATAATTACAAAATGGTTATATTTGGTACCCACTTTCATGATGTCATATTACAGGGCATAAGAAATCACTCTACAAAATGTCAGCCTAATACGTCAAAAGTTTGGGCGTAATTTAATTTTAATTCCTTCTTTTAATAATTATTCTTAGGAAATATATTTGCTATTTATACAGGGTGTTATGAAATTCACTGCATATATTGGAATGAGTGACTCCTGGGTTAGTCTACAGACATTCCCAATACTTTTTTCTCTCAAATCGCACATTTTGTCATTTTAAAAATGCCCAAATACCGGCCCTTATCCGACACTTCTGACGAGTCTGACGTCATAGACTTTAATATTATAATGAAAAACCAATGATTCAGCCAGGACATTGGCAAACTTAAATATTATCGTAACATTTCATTTTTTTATCAGTTTTAGTGGAAACCGACAATAATCCAAAGTATTTTTAATTCCACAGACGCATTTTACCAAAAATGTGTATTTTAATTTTATAGAAATTTCTTTACCTAATATGGCAAAATATGGACCACTTGTGAAATCGGTTGAAATAGTAACCAGAACCAAACAGGCTACGTTATATCGGCAAGACCCAGAAGTATAACTTACCCTATATTACTTTATTAATGAGATGAGCATTATTCCTTTTAGCTTAAACTTTCTGCTAAAAAAAGGTTAAAAATCGAAACGATAAACACTAATTGAGCACAAATACACAGTCTTTTAAAATTATAAGCAAAATTGTTTCGTCGCAGCATTTGTCAAAAAAGCATTATTCTGTTTCACAGAGCACGTTCAGAAAGTTGTTATTCGCCCTTTTATTAAATTACCGTAACTTACCTACCGATTTCTTTGAAAAGATCCCCTTATTAGGCTAATTTATGAAACACTATACCTAATTAAAGCACAAACTAGATAAAACTGGGCAAAATATTAGTTAACGACGGATCGACAAAGACCATTTTGTAGGTAGAGCAAAAAGAAACATTATTATTTAAAACTAACTTCCAAAGAAAAAATATTGATAACATTCATAATATGTACGCGTGCTTGTATAGTTGCCTATGCAGTAGAGTAGGTACGTTCAGACATTTAGATATTTCAACGTTAGTCGCAGGAAGTTTGTTTTTATTTCATATAAATGCGAATTGCCAAATTGGCCAAAAAACGATAAAAATTATTAAATTATTTCCGCACAACTTTCTTCCTTTCTCTTATGCAACAATAACTATTGGTAGTTTTTTTTTGGGTTGCCAATATTTTGTTACGTCAGGTTTGATGTACATAAGACACCCAAGCAAACCCGGCCCAACCGAACCGGTGCCAAATATTTGAAACAATTGGATAATATGTCAAATTATTTCGGCAGACCGCAAGAGTTGTGTTGTTTAATAAATAAATAACTTTTTAGCTTTTCCGTGCTGATAGTAAAAAAATACCGTGGATTCTTTTAGGCATTGTGTTTTAATCAGTTAGTGGACCATTTTTTACATTAATGGATATCCATGTTTTGTTAGTGTCTTATAAGTTTAACGTAAAACCTAACAAACCTATTCTATTTTCTTTGGTAAAATCTTTTCTCAGGAAGTGTATTTTACAGAGATTTTACTCTAAAAGTAACAAAACCATTAGTTTTCGTTTTTAATAGTGCGGATAGTGACAAAAAAGCGTGGAATATATGTGTTTAACTTTTGTTAATTTTAATTATTACTCGAGCGCTCTTTTTTACATTAATGGTTATACTGTTGTTAGTGCCTATTTGTTAACCTAAAATATTTTCAAAAGAAGTGTACATATTTTAAAGGGAGTTTACTTTAAAGGTAACAAAAACATTATTTCTTATCCTGACTTGTAGTATAAAAAAAATTATTGATAGAATTGACAACTTATTCGTACTATGTGTTTCTTGCCAGTGACGGGTACCGTCGGAAGTTTAAGGGGCATTACTAGCTTATTATTGCGACGCCCCACTTGTGATTATTTTTCTTTAATCTGAATTCATACCAGGATTTACCGGTTGCAATATATGCAGTGAAGTTCATAACACCCTGTGTATATCTTTGCTATAAAAGCCCCACGTATCGCACATGAACCAGTACTTGTATAAAATTTCAACCAGAGCCAAGCTATTTAACGTAATTGAGCCACAATCAGACGGAGAAGTTAAGCGACAGATTTTCACATCTTCATAATATCAAAGATTTAAATATATTTTTTAGGAAGCAAAGAATACGTAATGCAAGTGAACATTATAGACGCTCCGTATTTTTATATAAGTAAACAATGGGAAGCTAAGATTTTTGAGTGTCTCTGTACAGTTGAAGTTAATGGAATAAAAGGCCACGGGGGCGTTGAATGGATGTATCGAAACGTCGAAGGAAGAAATGTTGTTAACGTTAAGGAATAGAACAAGAAAATAATACCAGCTTTGATAAGTAATAATTATTAACTTTATTATAATGAAACATTTGCAACTTTTTATACAATAAATACGAAATGTGGAAATCTCTATATTTGGTCCTAACAATTCAAATACTCAAATCAAATAAATATTAAACACTCAAAATTAACAAGAAACAAATTAACATCATATACATAAAAATTTATACACAAGTTAGCAGTATGTTGTACTAAGACGCAATTTATCCCACACACTTCTAATACTGAATTAGGGAATAGCGAGTAAAGATTCTTATATCTGTAAATAAAATCACAACCCATAAAATAATATAAGAAAAATAAATGTATTTACACAGCTCTATATTAAGATAATATCCCATAGGTAGCTCTAAATTGTAGTAGAAATGCTTTCAAAAAGCACAAAAATGACTAAATAAACAAGATTATCACTTCAAACGATATCCTACATGCCTTATGTGTATTCTCACACCGCCGTAGTTTATTGAAATTAGAAATGCTGTTTGGACGCCCAACATAATGAAGTTGATCCTCTAAAAACATATAAATTTCAAAAAATTGCAACGGTGTGCGAATGAAAAAACCCTTAAGGTGCATGAGATGTACACTCCTGGGCAAAAAAACCGGACAAATAAAATTGTGTTCAAGTTTAATCTTAAATATCATTTTAAATCTTGCATCAATTTTAATGAATTTTTTGGTATATTGCAGATGCTTTCATCTTGATTATTATCTGCTTTTCGGTTTACAAGAGTACTAACGGATTTGGTGTTAAACAAGTAGAGCCAAAAATTTTTTGGCCTAAATTTCTAAACACTCTGTAGAGAAATTAAGCGGCGCAATGTTGTTTCATTGTGTTTTGTCTTTAGCCTTATCTTTTTTTAACATTTCTTTTTTGATTCACTTCAATATCTTTATTCTAAAGGGAAGCACAAATTTTAAAAGAGAACTATTTAGCTTACAATCTTAGCTAAAACTGAAAAAAAATACATTAAATTATTGTAGATTGAATAAATAAAACAAACAATAATATCGTGTACTGCCTCCTCATGCTCTAATAACTTCTGCCATGCGACGTAGTAAGCTCTGAATGCAATTATCAATTGCCTCTTGCGAAATATTTTGCCACTCTTCTAGAAGAGCCATTCGGAGATTTGGAATAGTTTCTGGTTGTCGGTGGCAAATACATCCTTCCTAACATGTCCCACACGAGCTCGATCTGATTTAGATCTGGGCTACGTGGGGGCCAACCTAATCGTTAAATGTTCATATGATCCAGATAATCATTGACAACTCGTGCGACAATGGGCCAGGCATTGTCGTGCATTAATAAATAATTCTGACCAACAATAGGGGCGAAAGGAATGACGCGATCCGCTAAACATTTCTGGAGACAACGATCCGCAGTTAAAGCAACATTTTCAAATAAAACTAGGTCTGTACGAACAAAATGATCATCACATTGGTTTGTGACTTGTGGTCTCTCTGATCCTGCGGGGCGTGTGTACTCACCAGTTTAACCAAAGCGACTGATAGCATCTTGTGACTTGTATAGTACTCCTGGTTTTGCTCCGTGCAATATCTTCTCGTCGCATATTAAGAAAAAAGCTTTAAATTCGATAATGGCAGTACACTGATACTTGATAAACAATCGAAACAACATTAACAATACCCTCGACGTTACTACGCAACGAAATACCAGTGTTGCTCGACTTAAAATGAGTTTTAACATTATTTATATTTAGAATGTTTTTAATTTTGTTGATTGTCAATTGCATAGTTCTCGTTTAGAAGTTGTGTTTCCTTTTAGAATAAAGATATTGAAATGAATCAAAAAAAAGAAATATTAAAAAAAGATTAGACGCTAAAAGGGAATACAATTGCGCCGCTTAATTTCTCCACAGAGTGTTCAGAAATTTAAGGTAAAAAATGCGACTTTTGGTTCTACTTGCTACCAAATTCGTGAGAACTCTTTTAAACTAAAAAGCAGATATTAATCAAGATGAAAGCATCTGCAATATACCAAAAAATTCATTAAAATCAATGCAACATTTAAAATGTTATTTAAAAATAAACTTTAACAAAATTTTATTTGTCCATTTTTTTGTCCAGGAGTGTATTTTAAATATACAGTTAAAAAAACTGTTCTTAATACCAATACTATTTCGCAATTTATTTTGGTTACACTATGTGCTGCTAGAACTAGCAATTTAACACAATGTTAAAAAAATTTAAACGTTTCAGTTATTGTTATAAAATGTCATATAGATCAACAACTGCCTTTAAAGCTTTTGAATCGTGGGAGTTTTACATAAGTCGTTTACCACAACATCATTTTCTGTCTCTGGGAAGTTCATGTTATCCTTCCTAAAACACTTTAGGGATATTCTAAAGATTTTTTCTAAAACTAGAATGGAAAGGCTAATGTTTTCTTAATGAGCATGAATATTTTATTATTTTTTTAAAATCAATATTAATACATAATCAGTTTTTATCATCAAACTGATAATGCAAACAGCGCTCTTTTAACATATATCAGTATTCTTACGAGAATAAATTTGTAAAGCAAAACTTTTGTAAAACGTTAAAAACTGCGGCAAATTTAACAAGAAGTTTTGTGGTAACTTGTATGAACAACATTTAGTCCAGCGGTTCTACAGTAAATTAAAAATTGGGTAAACAACATTTCAGAGGCTCTAATTATTGACTCCATGTAAACCTACAATGTTTCTTTAATTTATTAATAATCTTAATGTTAACCTAAAATTTGTGCCGTTACTAAAACTTACTTCGTTAATTATTGGCAGTTTAATAATTTAAATGCCGTCGCCGCATCCATTATTTATTTTTTATTGTTAAGTTAAGACAGTTGATGGAAACACTAAAATTTAAGCTAAAGTTTATATTGTACCACTATGGGTTAAGTCTGAGAAAATAAAAAGTTATGGTATTGTCATTGAAATATATACCGTTAAAAACCCTTGTGTTGTATCACTGTTGTTCACAACAATCTTTTAATTTTGCAAACCTTCCATATTTGCTAAAATGTGGCATAACGTAACTCCCTCCAGCTATTAAATCTTTTTTAAATTTACTATAACACAATTCAATCACTCAGTCGATCACTGTAACACAAATAAAGGAACAGTTTATCTCACAACTGCGAAGAACTGGTACTTTCATCTTCAGAATTGCTGTCAGATGCAGCAGCATCACCAGCTAAACGTTTTGGACTAGGTAAGGCTAAAACGCCATTTCTCTTATCCATTTCATTTGGCAAGGCAGGTAGCTGCAAATCCACCTCATTATCTTCATCTAGTTCCAAGTTATCGTCCAGCTTTATGTTCGAGTGAGCGGACCCACAACTTTCATTTAATTTTTGCCTATCATAATTTCTGGGCGAACTCCCCCAAAAAAACACATCATCATCATCACAGTTTCCATTTTTGACAGAAGCCGACCGTGGTCTTTCACATTCCTCCTTGTTTGAAGAAATGATAGAGCTAGATGATGCGCTCATACATAGAGGGTTTCGAATTCTTGGCCGCTTATTGGAAGGCGATTTGGTTGGTGTACTTTTTGGGGGCGTAGTATTTCTAAAACTTCTTCGAACGATTCTAGAGGCAACTACTTCAGGACTTTCGTCTAAATCCAATACGTAACTAACAGAATCGGATTTTTCGACGACTCCTTTTACTTTTGGAGATGAGGGTGGAGAAAGTTCGTCATCAAAATCTATTGAATTTTTAGACTTTCTACCTCTGTTAGAGCCATCCAAACTACTGCTATATTTACTAGAATAAGAGGATTCTCTAAAAGATAAGGTTCGTTCTAAATTTAATTTTGAGGCATTGTGTTTTTCATTAAAGCTTGAACTATAAATGTTGGATCTATTAAAAGCCGATTCTTCAGCTTGTTCCATTACCTTTGAAATAACTTCTTTGTTTTGCCTAAGCTTCCACTGTAGTTCTTCATTGTATTGTTTTAATCTTCTCGTTTGGTTAAATTCTTCTTTAAATGACTCGTTCAATTTATGATTTTCTTGTATTAGCGTTTGTTCATATTCAGACTTTCTTTGCAATTGGTGTTGTAGGTCCTCGCACCTGGCTTGTAAAGCTGATGCTTTTTCCTCAGTACCAATTAAAACTTCTAATTTGTGATTGGCTTGTCCCAAAGATTTTCTTAGTTCGGCTAATTCATTTTGCTTAAGTTCTAATACCACCCTCAAAGACTGAACCTCCTGAAACGAAAAATAGAAAAATTATCCAACTGAAACACAATTCATTAAAGTTGTGGCATTATATTAAGATCGCCAATAAAATAGCATTATGTACTAATGAACACAAGTGCTATTCTCATGGTTAAGAATACGTTTTGGGAAACCGCGGGGGTGGAACTTTCCTAAGCATTCGAGACTTTTATATTATAAAGGAACATCTAACATCACGTTACCGTGGTTTTAGCGCGAATATAACTATTTTCCCCATCGTTATATGGGCGAGTATTTAAATTCAGCACTTAAATCGAACAATGTTCTCTCCGTTTCTATTAGAAAATAACAAAAAAAACTGATGCCTTCGAATGCAGAATGCGCTAAATTTAAAACATTCACAAATTTCATTTTACATTCCGCGGTACATACAGTACTTTTGCAATACCTGTGACGTATGTTATATTTGCAGGTAAGGTACGTAAAGCGGTCCTCAGACGATCAATCAGATTGACAGTATGTTTTATGATTGGCAGTATTACTGATCATGTAAGGACAAGTACTGATGAATTATCAGTATTACTGATGGACTTTCAAGAATCCAAAATTTCCAAGATAATAATAAGACAGGCTTTTGCTGTATCCATAATAATGAATATAAAGTTTATAACAGCAGACACAACATTAAAAAACACCACAGTCTGACTAAAGGAAATAGCAATGGAAATATTGATCGTGTGACGTCTGTGATCAGTATACTGACCCTACACAGTCAGTTAACAGGCCCTACACGATCATTATTATTAATATTTAAAAATACTGTCAGTAACATTGATCGTGTACGGGGTAAAATGATGGAGTGAACCAAGGTATTGAAGATTATTCGAATATTTTAATATTTTTCAATCAGTATTGGCAATTCTGTCAGTAATATTAATGCGAAAACTTGCGCGTCAGTATTACTTTCGGTATTTATTTAGACGTGGATCAAGATGGTGCTCTGTGCGTTTCTACCTATACTAATTCAGATTCAGAAGCAGCAAACTCCACGAAATAGCCGTGAGTTTTGCGACAATTTATAGAACATTACGAAAATCTTCCCGAGTTATGGGATTCACCTAATACCTCATATATGAATAAGGTAAAAATAAATTTGGGGCAGAATAAATTGGAGGTAGTTCATGCTAAAATAAAACCAGGATCAACACGTGATGATGTTCAAAAAAAGATCAATACTTTGTGCTCGAATTTTCGAAAAGATCTGAAGAAAATATCGACCTTACAACGTACAGGGGTAGGTACGGAGGAAATCTATTCTCCTTCGTCATGGGTGTTTCAGGCTTTGAAAATTAAATTTGGAAGGTGGTTCACTAATTTATCAAAAATATTTGCACTTATTCTAATATAGTTTTAACAGTCCTCTTCTTCAGTTAAACGCACTTCAGCCAATAAACTGAGATGATTATACTTTTGCCGCTGCCTAAGCCATTTTTTTGTCCATTTTTTATGACTAACTTGCTTCTTTAAAATAGATAGCGCTAAAATTATAACTAAACACGCCTTTGACTAATCATTATTATTTGTAAAAGAAATAACCTGCATATTCAAGCTGGCATACAGTATACTGATTAAAAATATCGATGACCGTGTAGGATCTGAAAAATGTATTTTATATATGCGAGTATATTAATAATACTGTCAGTATTAGGTACTGTTGCGAACTTCTGACAGTAATAATGATTGTGAAGGGCCTGTTTTTTTTTATTATGAACTGATATATTAACTGATCGTCTGAGGGCCGCTTTATGATCGCTTACCCGTGGACTATATTATAGCCCTGGTGCCGGTGTAACCGTAGAAAATACTAGTACATTGGAAGACCTTCTTACTATGTTTAAATCTTGTCACTTATAGGCTATTTACAATACAGATATTGCAAAATACACACACCGCAATAGTTTAATATCTCGTGGCCGTGGATTTCTTAGCGAATATACCTATTTTCCCCATGGTTATATGCACATAGCAATATTGGGCGAGTTTTTAAGTTCAGTGCTTAAATACATCAATGTGTTCCCTCCCTTTCCAATGCATGCGTAAGAAAAATGACAAAACACAACTGATGCCATCGAATGTAGAATGCGCTAAATTTAAAAACACGCCCATTTACTTTTCTGCTTATAAATGTTCATAAATTTAATTTTTTTTACGTTCTTAGGAAAGACCGCCTTTGTGTTTCAGACTGCAGGCACAATATGTTCTACAGTTTTTGAGATATATCTGATTAGCAAACTAACTTAATGAAATGTTGACGTACTAGAGTATGTAGATAAAAAATCCCAAAGTCAAAGTCTCGAACTGTTTTCGGTTTCTTTGAATTTGTACTAGAGTATAACACTGAAAAACAGACTTTATACGTTTGGTGCAAAAGCAGCTCTTTTATATTTCTGGTTACCTATTATTAGTTAAGCACCGAAGGTTAATCGATATAAATTTGACAACTAACCTGCATTCCGGTATCTTTATCGTCGCCAAAGGTAAGTAACCTATCATTTTCCTCTCTCAGCCTTTTATTCTCTCCCATCAATGCTTCAACTTGATTTTTAAACTTATCCCTCTGTAGTTTAATTGTTTCAGCCTAAAATAAAAACTAAATTTTTGTAACGAGCACACGCTAAAAATCATGCATTTTCTAAAAATTTTTAAAAAATCGAGTTCAAAGATAATGAATCCCTGATTACAGTTTTGATTGAGTATCGACACACCCTTCTCCTTGTAAGCACATATATCTTTATGTTAAGCCCAGTTCAACGCAAATTTAAAGTCACTATGTATTCAAATGTATGATAAGACGTAGAAGCTGTATGCTAGGGTAAAAAAAAATCGGATTAATTTTGCTAGAACATTAAAACAAACGTAAGGGCAATAAAATATAACTCGTGATTCTGCCTTAGGAAGAAAAAATAACTTAAATAAATTTTGTGGAATTTACTATATGAAGTTTGACTGAAATAATATTTGCATAACTGTGATGTATTGTGTGCTATAATTAAGAGGAAGGTGCACTTTAATTTATTTAATATCAGGGTGAGGAAATGTTATTTAGTAGAAAATATGTTGCAGGCAATTTTGACTTTCTTTATTTCCATAGATGCTTTCCTTTATTTTTGCAAACTTCACCTGTTAGTTCGTATGTATGGTCAAAGAAAATAATACTACGCACAGCTATTATTTTCTTTGGTATGGTCAAATATTGCAATCAAAATTTCGACTAGTTTCAATTAAGCGAGAGCTATGAAATCTTACACACGTGTATAAGTCCTGTGACAAGGCAATATAGTATAAATATCTAAAATTGTTCTGAATCCAATATGGCGGACGCCCCAAGGCCCCCAAGATGGCGGATTACCTTTTCTTCATAACCCCCTTGATATGGGCATTAAATCAAAAGGGTCCGACAAGTAGAATACGATAAGCTATGTGACGTCATTTTAAACCCAATAGGGCGGACCCCACAAGATGGCGGATTACCTTGTTTTCACAACACCATTGACATGGTTATCAAATAAAAGGGTTTAAGGAGTAGAATACGATAAGCTATGTGATGTCATTTTAAACCCAATATGGTGGACGCCACAAGATGGCGAATTACCTTTTTTCACGACCCCCTTGACATGGGTATCAAATGAAAGGGTTTGAGGAGTCATTTTATAAATAATAAAGTTTGTGGCGTCATTTTAAACCCAATATGGCGGACAATACAAGATGGCAGATTACCTTTTTCTTTACAATCTCCTTGATGTGGGTATCAAATGAAAGGGTTTGACGAGTAGAATGCGGTGACAGGTAAAATGCCTTGTAATCATGATGCATTTTTAGAAATGCATAGGTTAAGACGTAACTAAAAATTTGAAAATAAAATGTTATGTAATGTATTATTTAGATGTATTAAAACGAAAAAAATAAGTATAGTTTTTTCATTGGGGTGATGCTGAATGCTATTTATAAGTGGGCGTAATTCGCGTGGGTGGATCCTAATAAAAGTTGTTTCAAAGTTATTACTGAAACACGTATAATGTAATGTTAAATTTATTATTTTAAAAGCTTATCGGGTGAATAGAAAGGAAAAAAATAAATTCTTAGGTATATGTACTTACAATTTCTTCCAAACAGAATTAATACCTGTATGAACTTTTCCCGCGCGACAAGCTTTTAAGACAATAAATTTAACATACTATATTATATCTGTTTCAGTGATAACTTTGATACTACTTTTATTAGGATCCACCCACGCGAACTACGTCCACTTATAAATAGCATTCAGCATTGCCACAATGAAAAAACTGTACTTATTTATTTATTATTTTTTCGTACATCTAAATAATAAAATCTTGTTTTTAAAAAGTATTTTTTACATAACATTTTATTATTACTTGGTTTACTTAATTTTTATCACTTTCTTTCGCGTTTGATGCAAATTTTTTGAACATTTTTTAAAAAACTAAAGTGATAATGGAAACATGTTGTAGCTATCAGTACAGAAAAATTAATCGTGAGAATCAAAAAATAATATGTCAAAAATTATGAACTCATGAACATTTTTCCACTCGCTTCTTAAAATTTTAGTTTTATAAATTACCTCCTCTTTCAATTTTTTTTCCTTGCTCTCATAGTCTTGCTTTAGCTTTAGACTTTCGTCATTGGCCTTGTCCGATTCCAACCGTTTCTCGTCGATCTGCTCCCGAATGGATTCATTTTCTTCCCGAAGAATGTCCAAAGATTCTTCGTGTGATCTTTGAAGTTTCTCCAATTCTTGTCCAAGAGTAATAAGCTGCTCTTCATGTTTTTTAGTAAGATATTGCTGGGCAGTATCCTTTTCTAGTTTTAGCTGCAGTTCACCCTCTTGGTGTTGACTAGTTACTACAAAAAAAATTGTATCAATAATGTAAAAAGTAACATAAATAAGGGGGAGACTGGAATTTTAACTTTTAATAGCCTGTTTACATTACGTGCAAGTTGGTGATATGCAAAAAAATTGCCTCCAAGCATGCGCGTTGGTGGCTTTTCGATCAGCTGATGGAATTTTCCTTGTATGGCATGAAATTAGGACTTGTTCTAATTTAATTTCGAGTAGCATGCATTTTTAGTAACTTTTCTAGTAATACGTCGAAGCACCAACCATATAAAAAAGTAAATATAACCTCAAAAAATATCGATTTTGTTTTAAATGGCGTTTGAATGGTTTATTTTGCGAATTCAATATATTTTTTATTGTTTATCTTTATAAAAAATTAAGCCGATATGTCCCAAAAAGCAGCATGTGGCAGGTTTATAAGTATGTACAATAAAAACCTATTTTTTAATCAGCTGAGTTAGATATATTTTTAAAGCCTGTTTACATTACTTGCAATTTATAGCATGCAAGTTATAGCAAGGCAATTAATTGCATTGCATGGCCGTTTACACATGAAGCAATTTTTGTATTCAAGAATTCTGAAGAGAAATTTGACCAATTTTAAAAATATATATAACTCAGCTGATTAAAAAATAGGTTTTTATTATACATATTTATTTGCCATATGCTGCTTTTTGGGACATATCGGCTTTATTTTTTATAAAGATAAACACTAAAAAATATATCAAATTCGCAAAATAAATCACTCAAACGCCATTCAAAACAAAATCGATATTTTTTGATGTTATGTTTACTTTTTATACATATATACGTATTACTACTATATTACTACTATATATATATATATATATATATATATATATATATATATATATATATATATATATATATATATATATATATATATATATATATGTATATTGTTAGCATCCAATCTACCCGTTGTTAAAATTTGAAGCAAAGATAAAATCTCCTTTTCATTTGTTTTGTACCACGTGATGTGCCAGCACTTGATGGAACTGTCACTGTCAGTTCTGACAGCAGTTTAAAATGTGAGCTTGTCGGTTTCCTTTTCGTCTTTTTACCTTTCAAAAGTAAAGATAGCTGGGCAAATCACGTGGTTGTTTAGGAGGGATGTTCAATAAGTCATGTGACTGGTTAACAATTGTTTCCGAAGGCTACGTCTTTGTTTCATCATTTTTTCGTCCTTCGCTGCAAAAACCCCCCAAGGGTATGTTCAGTAGTCACGTGATGAGTGGTTAGCAATTGTTTCCAAAGGCTACGTCTTTGCTTCAACATTTTTTCGTCGTTCGCTATATAGTAGTACCTAATACGTATATGTTTTTATATGGTTGGTGCTTCGAAATATTACTAGAAAAGTTGCAAAATAACAAACCTGAGCAAACCCGAGCACAATTTTATAAAAAAAATCCATTAATCCGAATAATTACCGGATTTGATGTTTGATGTGGGTTGTACCTATACATAAAAATGTTGCTGACTAAGTTGAACAGAATTGTGATTTTAGTTTGTTGTGGTTAGCTCTTATTTCTTAATCATAGTTTGCAATTTTTTCAAGAAAAATAAGTGAACGTGGCAGCACCGCGCAAGACAACAGTAGGGAATGGTTTTACTTTCAAAACCCCCCTCGCTGCGTCACTGCGTCAGTCGAGAGGTAACAGGTATAGAAAAACAAAATATGACTTGGCTGTAATTGGTGCTGGGTTGAATAAATGTGGCCCCAATTGCCCCCCCCCCCCCCCCCCCCCCCCGAAGCATGTCATAGTTATGCCAATAAGCAAGCTTTTGTACCTGCAGAGCAAGCACACCTTAAAATCAACTGAGACTTTAAAAAAAATTATAGGAATAATATTTGATGGAAAGGAAGACATATTCTAACATAAACAGGGTTTTTACATTACTTAAGCTTATTAATATTTTTCAACTTTGTCAACGATCCTAAAGAAATTTCACGTCACATATTAATTAATTTCTATTTAAGGATATTGACATCTAAAATATTATTTGACAGTAGTCTGGAGCCCAAAGAGCTTATAAGTTTCACCCCACTAGTAGCTGGGGTGGAATTTAAAACGACTTGCACATTCCTACAATTTTTTAAAATTTATGCTCAATAATATCATCTTTCCGTTGAATAGTAAGTTTCATAATTATTAGTGACGTATATGCTGCTAATGCCCAGAAGAGTTGAAAAAACGTAGAAAATTTTAAAAACTTACATTGTGCGATTTCGTTTCGGTGCTTTTCAATCAATTCTGTTATGTCCTTCCGACACCTAATGCGTTCCTCCTCGATAGCCTCAGAGTGCTTGATCTTTTCGTCAGCTAAGGCTTCCTCAAGATGTTGACAAGCCAACCGAATTTCTTCAGCTTCAAGACGGAACTTTTCAACTTGACGTCTAAGATGTGGAACTTGGTACGCCTCAACCTACGGATAGTAGCAGTTACTTACATTCAGTTTGACAATCAAGGTTTTAAATTGATAAGTGTGAATAAAACAACTAAGCTTTGTACAGTGAATTTATTTTTGAGTCTTTTTCCAAATTTATATAAAAAGGATAATTTAAGAATGTATGTACAATAATGTACATACATGTTGTGCAATAGCAACAAGATAAAAATTGTTTGAAAATCAAGCAAATCACTGAAGTTTAGAATAATTCATCAGTTTTTAATGGCAGGAGACCTTGTCAAAATATAACTGATTAACTAGATCATCGTTTCCCAACCTTTTTATTGTCGGCTGACAAAACTGCAGAGCTAGAATTTTTGTCTCAAGATTAAGATAAGTTTTGATGTGCATAATGAAGCTTACTAACGGATGCTTTAAAAACATTGTTCCCATTTGTCACTTCTTACTTGTGCGAAAAAGGCATCTGGTGGCTTTAAAAACTAAATACAGAAATCGTCTACTATCACTTGAAAATAATTTACTTATGTGCGTTTTCAGTGTCGATTCACATACAGGGTGTCTAAAATAGGTGATACCACCTACTGCTATCTCCGAAACCGTAAAAGACAGGAGATCGGTTAAATTAGAGAAAATATGCCATTTTTAGTCCCTACTCATATTTCGTTGACGAAAGTTGCCAAATTCTCTACAGTTTCTTATCTACAGGGTATTTTTTACTTTCTCTAAAGTAACGTTATTGTTTTGTTTATATCATTTGTTTTTATTGAGTTACTGATACTAACTGTTTTTTTTTAAATACGGACCTGGACTTTTTGCTGTATTTTTTGGAAGAATATTTCATACCCTTTACATCACTTGATTATGTTTTTCGACGTTTTGGTGAAGAATAGCATCATCAGGATATTCTACCAGTACGGACCTGGCCTTTTTCAGGTAAATGCGCCATTTCACAACCACAGGAACCACACACCATAGCGATATGTTGTGAATTGTGCCTTAACATGGAAGAACCCAGGTCCGTATTGTTATAAAATCCTGATGATGTTGCTATTCTTGATCAAAACGTCGGAAAATATTTTCAAGTTATACACAGTTGTAAAGGGTATAAAGTATTCTTTCAAAAATGGAGCAAAAAGCCCAGGTCCGTATTTGAAAAAAACAAGTTAGTATATATCAATATCTCAATAAAAAGAAATGGTATAAACAAAACAATAACGTTACTTTATAGAAGGTAAAAAATCGTGTGATTTTTGTTAAAACTTTTATAACTATAATAGTTTTCGAGATATTTAAGAATTAAATTTTTGACTATTTTTTAAAAATCCCCTGTAGATAAAAAACTATAGAGAATTTATTAACACTTCTTTAGTTATTACTTTATATATTCATAATAATATATAAATTTGTAACACTGGATTATAACTTAAAACTCATTATTTAATAAAAGTATTTTTGTATACTAGGCCAAGCAATAGAGCCATTTGTGGTGACATTAATCCTATTAGAAAACCGTCTATGCCATCATCTAAAAGACGATCCCTAGATGATTTCTGTTATAAAATGGAAAGTAATGAAGCAATCTTAATGATGTTGGGTTAGGTTGCTCGGACATTGGTGCGCTCGGCCATTTTGACGCATTTTTACGTGCATTTTCAACCGGTTTCGTAGCATTTTATGGAAAAATTAAAATATACATTTTGTTCAATTAAACTTGTACTTTTCAAATACGTTTCAATAATTAAAATCGGACGATCCATATAGCATCCAGACCTGTTGCAAAATAGTGTATTGAAAAATTAAAATGACGATAGTGGCAAAACTAATCGTCGGACAGCGTCGGGGCTTTGCACACGTAAACTAGCCATAAATTACTACTTTTTCCCAAAGTTTGAGCCCTCTACGTTTAAAAATGGCTGATTTGTAAATTTTATAAAAAACCTTTTTCAGGATTTTCTCCGTTGCTACTTATCCGATCGGGACGTTCAACCTCTCATTTTGTTCCTATTTTTATTCTATATAAATCATCCATTTACACTATTAAGATTGCTTCATTACTTTCCATTTTATAAGCAAAAAACTAAAAAAATCGCGTTTTTTTTTTGCTTAAAAATGTTTATAACAAACTAATGGAAAAATTTCAGAGTTCGAAATATAACAGGAATCATCTACGGATCGTCTTTCAGATGATGGCACAGGCGGTTTTCTAATAGGATTAATGGCAAAAAATCGCGAATATTTTGCTCTGTTGCTTGGCCTATACGTGCATTATTTTTTTGACAGATTTTAAAATTTTCGTAGAGTATAAACTTAATAGCTGTATTATTTTAATAAATTTTTGATTTACCTTACTATTAAAATAGTGACCAAATTATTTATGTTTATATACAGTATAAGAAAAGAGGTATTAAAAAACTTACTGTTTTTTTAACTCTTATCAGTCTAATCTTCTGTTCATTGTAGAACCTTTTTACATCAAATCGCATATTTTCAAAATAAAACACACTAACACAGCACAATAATGTATAAAAATTATTCACAGTTTAAACTGCTTTGTCACCCTACAAAAGGCCACTAACATGAACCAAATAAGAAATAAATAATATATGCACAAATAGAACAGGTAGCATAAGCCAAACGAAAATAGACCAATCAATATACAAAGGTAAAGTCAGACTGAAAATTTCAATTCATTGGTGTGTCTAGCTTTTAATTCTGACATATACAGATAATCACTAAAGCTTGAAACTTTTAATAAAACTTCTAGGTATCTATCGGCATCTTTTCAGTATTATTCCAGCGAATCAAAGTATCCTTTCGTTACTTACGTTAAAAACGAGATGTTGTACCAACACAGCTAAAGCTTCTGCAGTCCGAGGTGCTGGGGACGCTCTTTTGACTGGAGCCCGAGGAGTTTGTGGGGCAGGGGGCCGAACGGAGGGCGACGTGCGGCCCCCCTTAACCGTAGGCTTGTTTGATTCTGTAACAAAAAGAAAACATTATTTTACTCATATAATGAAATAAATCAATGACTAAATCCAATTATCTTCAAAAATAATACAGATGTGGGTAAAAAAAAATCGCACTCTAATTCACTCTAAACGTTTCGTATCGAACTCTCTTAGGGCACTGGCATTTAGACTGGACTAGTAGTACGTTTTTTTTTTTAATTAAAGATAAGTAATATGGCGGTTTTTGTACGACATATGAACTATTACCGGTTTACGGTACCAGTATTTAAAAAATACAATAGTTTTAAAAATATCAAGGTTATTTGTCAAAAACTCCAAAATCAACCAACCACAACATATTTTTTATAATACGAACATTCCATTCAACATTCTCAACATTCTGTATATGTATGTATTTTTGTTAAATTTAGACTTGTAAATGATACTAAGGATGAACGGAATCTGGTACACTACATGCAATATCCCAACTAAAGCCCTATGTTTTCAAGATAATTTTAATCTGTCTTTTTTTTAAATTTATTTTGTACGTTTTTTTAAACATAGTTTAAGTATTCAAATTTGATAACTACATCACTTTTTGGAGTTTCTTATACCATGCGAAGAAATTTTTGCTAATCTACTGAAATTTAACACATATTTATGACCTTATTTTTCTACGTCTGGTCTATTAGGTGCCAGGTATTTGCTAAGTTTTAGTTTTTGACATTTTTTCCGCAAAAACGACAAAATTATGAAAAAATGTACCATCATTTTAAAGAGTAAGCTTGGTTTAATAGTGTAGATTTATTTCTTTTAGAGTAGTCGTATCTACTGCATACTCTTCTGACATTAGGAACAGGGGCCAATTTAGGAGGCGCAGACGGCGCCCCCCTGAAGCCTTGTACAAAAAGGATTTTAATAGCAAATTTTATAAAAATTAATATTGTAACATAAACATTAACCATTCCTACATATATATTCTATAAAATGTTATAAACAAAAAGAAACATTTGCCGTCTATGTAAGGTCTTTGAAATGAATAATAGGTACCACATAAATATGAATAATAGATCAATATTATATCAATGTCATATAAAAAATGCAAGCCTTTTTGGCATTTTTGATTTACATGCTCTTAGATTTTTTCTGAAAACATTCCTTACACATCAACAGTGTGAAAAAGTATGGCCAGCAATATATTGAAAAAAATTCAGGGATAAAAAAATTTTTAGTGAAAAAAGTAATCACGGTGTCAAGTTTAGTCAGTGTAATGAAAAAAGTGGTAAAACTGGTTGTGACCCAAAAATATCACTATTATTATCATCCTGTATCTCGAAAACAAAGTCTTTCTGTACCGGTGATAATGGGGACTTTTATTCTTATTCTTGTCAAAGAATTACCATCAGTTAAGAAAAGTCACTGCTTTTTTATAGCTAGTAACTAAGCATCAACAATAATTAAAAAAAAAACAAAATAGCGCTGAATATTGCTTTTAATAATAAATTTTATAGTTTTCACAAACGATTAGAATTTTTTAAATCTTAATCCGTAACTAATATTACGATATTTTTAAAATTTCATAATTGAAAATTGCCCATATAATTAAAATCTGTTTAAATTTAGAAAATAATCACACACGCGTAAAATTTAAATGTGTGGCAGGTTTTAACTTAAGAAAGTGAACGTGTTAGGTTGAACATTGGCCGGTAGCCAGATGGGTTATTGGAGCGACAAAAACTGATTTAATTTTCTTTATTGATGCATAAACAGAAAACAAATGCGCAAAACCTATACGGTGATTATATTGATTTTAAATAAAGTTTGTTATGTATTTCGGAGATGGAAGTCATAAAAATATTAGGTTTATTATCCAATCAGGTAGGTTATTCAAATACACAAAACCAATGATGACTGCTACAAAATACATAAAATATGGGTAATACCAAAAGCGGCAAGAAAAAATTTAGAGTGGTCACAACACAACTTTCCAGACACCAAACAGTTTATTAGCAACAAAAGCGGGTAAATTTCTTTTATGATTCAATACCTTGCGTAGCCAAAAGTTTTTGTTTACGATATTCATGCGTTTTGTCTTACTAACTAATGGAAATGTTGCTTTTAATTTTGTGGCAGTTTTAAGTGGTCGCCATTTTGAAGAGAACCTTAGTAAATTTCTTGAATCTTTGGAAATGAACAGAGTAATAAAATGTCTTTAAAACAGTGGCGGCTGGTGAAATTTCAAAGTTGTATATCTCTGTTCCTACTTACAGGACCCGTACCACATTTAGGGGATTTAATAGTGAGCCCACTGGGAATGTTTTGGTAAAGAACAAAACATTTTGTGATTTGCGAAAAAAAACTCGTTATTACTAAAACACAACATTTCTGAATTTACGTTTAGTCTAAATGCAGCGCAGTCCCAGAAGTCACACGGGATCGGAAAATCTCTTTTTAAGAACTTAACAGAACCCAAAAAGACTTGAATAGGAGACAGTAATGCAACAGGACCAAGAAATACTTAGAGATCGATGCAACAATATTTGCTACACACCAATGAAAATCCATAATTTGAAAGGAATTAATATATTGTCGAACGATGTAAAAATTTTCATTGATTCCTCGATTTCTCCTATTTCACTAACTTGGGCCACGGGTGCTACTACGTTCGCGATGCTTGGCGATATCGCTTTTCAATCAGGTGATTATCGAGTACTGAAATAATTAACTGGTCACGTGAAAGTCACTAGAGTCAAGAATATCACGATCCAGCGTGAACGTAGTTAGGTTCGGTTATTCCTTTGCGAGGAGTGATGACACTGATGACAAACATGACTGCGCGCAATAATCCACGTGATTACCTATCATCAGGGTATTCTAAACGTAAAAAAACGAACTTTACCTTGGTAGAAGTTTACTGCTCTATAAATATTATTTGGGATTTATGTTTCTCTCTTTTGTTTTCCGAATCTAAAAATTACTAATATTTCTAGCATTTCTCGTGGTATTACTGGACTAATAAAAATTTGTATTTGGTAGAGCTTACCAAGGGTAGATGAGAGGTGATTGTCAAATTATGTCAAACGTCAAAACACACGGATACATTCGAGTATTTTTAGTGAGTAAAGAATTATTCTTAACTCATTATTATTTATTTATTTATTTATTTATTGAACAAGTATCAACAGCACAGGTGCCAATTATAGATACAATTATAGGTACATTCCACTTAAACTATGCAGTATATAACCAGAAAAAAGTCCAACAGAAAATCAACATTAAAACACAGATACACAGAAATACGTCAATACAATAAAAACCCACTCTGACAAATACATGGTTACATAAATCATTAGTTAACTGTCTTTCAACTCATTTTCAATTAAAATTCTGAATTGGGCAAGACTAGTCGTATCCACATCAATATCAGACGCATACAGATTAAAATAGTAGCACATCCTGTAGATTGGGGAATTTTTGTACAGATTTGTTCGAGGATGAGTCAGATAAAAAACATTAGAGGCTCGCGAATTAATTCTATTGATGGCAAATGGCAGTTTACCAAGAATGTCAGGGCAGTCAATTTTACCCTTCAAAATCCTGAACAAAGTGCATAGTAATATTATAATTCTTCTTTTTCTCAACGAAAGCCTCTCAAAGATACTTAACAGGTATTCATTGTCATACCCCTTCTGAGGATATATATACCAAATTTCCTATAATACATGCACTTCATTATTATGAATAAACCAATACAAAATTCTGTACGGCATATCTGTGAGAATGGCAAATATTTATTGTAATATAAATGTAATCTTTGAATGTTACAAACGTTAGTTAAATGAACTTGAAGCCATCGTGATTTATTATTGTCTTTTTAAAGCACTTACCCGTTATGCAGATAACAATCTAGAATCGATAGGTTCTTGTTTGTATAATTACAATTATTCATGCTTAGATTGCTTGGAGTTAAATCGATGCCAATCGTAAGTTTTCGTGACCAACATTTAAACATAAATCACTTTTTACTATGCAAAAACTATTGACTTTTTCTTTAATTAGCAAGACAGGTTCACAAAAGTCATGGTCGAACTTACAACTTTCTAAGAATTTTAGGCCTTTGAATAGGTTCTGAGAAACTTACCATTTGTCGGTTTAATTAGATCACTTTCCTTTTTTATTATATATGTATACGAGATGACGTAGCTGAAAGTTGTCTATATAATATAAAGTCTACAACTTTTTTTTAATTCGTTTTTTTTTTTTTGGATAAAATGAAGGAAAATTACTCGCCTTTGGCACGAACTCTTTACGTTCTTCTGGTTTGTTCCGTTGTGTATTTCGAGAAAAAATATCAAAAATTTTAAAATATCAACCATTCATTTACAAGAACTAGAAATCATAAAACGACAATCTGGCCTCGCACAATTATCAGACCCCTATCAATCTTAAGTTATTGGCAGTTTGTACGACTACGACTAGAGTTGTTACAGTGGAACTGGACCTGTTCTTTTGGAATAGGTATCACCTACCTATTCCGTGTACCTATTACAGTGCGACCTCGATAATCCGGAGCTTTAGTAGATCGGGTTATTCGGTAATCCGGCCAAGCATTTCAATTGCATTGTGTACTTTATAATCCGGATTTGATAGTACTCGTTAATCCGGACCTGCGTTTGTAATTAAATTCTAGACTTCTTCATACAAATTAATGAAGGATATTTAAAATCAATTGTGTGGGGGTCCCCTAACTTCCGAAATTCGGCCGGATCAGATGTCTGGGCGTTCACATAAGCAGTGCGTGCCTTTGTGTTGGCTACGCGCGGCCCGTGAAATTTTAAAGTTGTATATCTCTGTTGCTACTTATGGGACCCACGCCAAGTTCAGGTTTTTTAATGGTGGGCCTACTAGGAATGTTTTGGCGAAAAAAAAAATATTTTGTAATTTGCGAAAAAAAGTTTAATTTTTGAATTGACCCACCTGGGTAAAAAATTAACACGCTTAGATATTTTACTTATTATTTTTTCTAAACAAATTTTACATAATTTTGTCGACAATTCTTAAATTTTAAGAGAAAAAAATGTGTTAGTAGAAGGTTATCGTCATTTGAATTTTTTTAAACCTAAAATATAATTAAAAAAAATTCAAATGACTATAACTTTTTTGTTAATATGTATATGTACTATTTGCTAATTATTTTGTATTAAATATTTCACTATCCAATAAAAAACTGTCCCGCTTCAGTAATCCGAATTATTTAATAATCCGGATCACCGATATCAGATATACCTATTCCGATTCCGCTAGCGCCGTGACGGGTTACGGCGCATTGTCGCGTTTGGAATCTCTCGTTTCAGTGAAATCGGTTGTCGGTTACAGGTACAATTCGAGTACAGGTATAATAGGAAATAGGTATTTTCTTAAATCGGATGGGTTACCTATTATCGAAGCAGCTGAATGAAATTTGAAAGGTTTTTTTTTGATAATATGTAAAATAAATGGACTGTAATGCTAAAATCTTTCAATAGCATGTGAGTGAAAAGAAACGAATCAAAGTCCCTGATTTATCTATCTACCTATGTCACTAAAAAAAGTATAAGAGATATAGGGATATGATGTATTTTTTATCAGAAGAAATTTAAAAACAGAAAAATATCCAAAAATATAGAACTATTATTAAAAAAACAAATATTCTTAAAAATAAAAGTGCTAAATTTCTCGGCTCGAATATCACTTGAATATGCTTAATGCTTATGCAGTCGGAATAGCGCCAGCCGCTTGTCACCCATCATATAAATTTGATGCGGAATAGGTTGGACCTGGAATAGGTATCTGGAATAGGTTTGTGTTTGAAACAGGTACAGGTCCTACTAGGTACAAAAAAAGCTATTCCGTAACATCCCTAACTACGACTAGACACAGTTTAAAAAACGGGCTTTTCAGCGTTTACGCGTCTTCTATACTGTGGACTAGTGTTGAATTCAGGTGGTAGCTCGGAGGGACTGCCTCAAAATTCATTACTGTAATCCATTCCAAGATGAAAATCATTTGGAAACCAAGCAAATCGCTAATAAAATATTAGAAGAACTAATACGTTTATAATGACAACCTTTTAACAATGACAGGACAAAAATCTGTCAAAACATATGTAAATGATCAACTACAAGATGGTAATTTAAACCAGTACTAAATCTTAAACCTTCTTAGTGAATCTGAACGTCAGTGTTTAGGGCGGACCGCAGACATTTTGCTGCTCGAAGCAATGAACGAATCCCTCGGACAATGGAAAAAAGGAAAAACCATTCCTAATCGTAACAAAAAAACTACAGTATTGGTCAGTACGTACGTATGTTGTAAATGAACATAACGTAAGATAAAAAAAGTCCTCAAAGTATGCTGTGGAATCAATCAAGAGCGTGTCTTAAATTATTACTGAAGGAGGACATAGGTTCTGGTAAAAGGTATAAGTGAATGAAAAATAGAACTATCAAGTTCTGAAGTTTTTATTTTTAATAAAATTAAATATGGTAATTACGGCAGAATTTCAAACAGAATTTGCACAGTCATGAATTTCGACCAGTGTCGCCAAGTTTTGACTAGATCTGTGGCTTTGTGTAGAGAAACAGGAAGTGTGAATAGAACGGACGGCGGTGGGAGACTCAAAGCTTGCACTGCACAAAAAGTAGAAGAATTAAGGCAAATTATTAATGAACACTCATAAATCCATATTCGGCAATACAATCCTGAAATGTAACCTGCATATCATGTTTATCGTCTAAGCTCAGTCCAAGAATTGTTACCAAACGACAAGTCGCAACGAATGCAATTTTCAGAGTGGTTTATGGGTAATTTGCATAATAATGAAAACGTATTTGAAAATACCCTAAAGAAAATTTTGTAAACGCATTACAAACAAGGCTAATTCCAGCAGGACGGCGCACCAATTCACGTAAAACTTCACTGCCGCTTCTTTTGCGGCGCCGCAAAAGAAGCGGCAGTGAAGGTCGAAATGTATTCCCTCTAATCGCATGTGGAGCAGTACGGATAGCTACCGCCATAGCAGCGCGCAGTCTTGGCAGCGGCAGCGCGCTGCCTCAGCGGTGGTGTTCTAAAGTGTACCTTAACTCTTGATAATTTAAATTTTTTGGAAGAATTTTTCGAAAACCGAATCATTAATCGAAATATACCAGTTAGGTGGCCACCACGGTGCTGCGATCTCGCGCCGTGCGACTTTTTTAAGGCCACACATTAATAACTTGGTTTTCAAAACCCCTTGTGAAAATTTAGAAGACCTACGGGCTAGAATTACAAATACATTTCAGGAGATTAACAACTCTCCCCAGGTGCTTACCAATGTTTTTGATCCTGCAAAAAGAAGAATGAGAATATGTTTGGAAATAGAAGGTGGACACGTCTCTCGTTTAGTTTAAATTTATAATATTTAGGTTCTTTGCTGTATAAGTATGTTTTTTTTTTTAATTCTGTATGATTAGTATGATGCAACGATAATAATGTAATTTTCTTAAAAATAAAAATTTCAGAACTTGACAGTTTTATTTTTCATTTAACTTTACCTTTTACCTATATTACCTTGCAAGAGTAATAATTTAAGACATGCCTGATTGATTCTACGGCATACTTTGTGGACATTTTTTTTTGATCTACGTTATCTAACAACATTATTTGTTTTAAGAAATTGTCACTCACTGCTGTCTTTTCTTATAGCGAGTGTTTTAATGAATTTAGTCAGGAAATGTAATAAAGCAAAAAAATATCAATTTTCAAGCAGCTAAATTAAATTATTGGCGATACCGATGGTAGAATATAGAGTAAAATTTAGAATAAATTTGCCGCCTCCCTAAGGTGCCGCTCTAAGCGACGGCATATCGTCCCATTCTGTCACCAGCCCTGTAAATATAATAATATTGAAATGTACATAATCATAATATGTATGACCTTTTTATTTAAAAAAAAACTAAGCTTTATGTTTAGGTTCAACACATAAAACTTGTAATTATTTAACTGCATAATTAGAAAGGAATATATTTAAATGGCTAACAAAATACCTAATGAATATAACTGTAGATACTAGATACAACTAACTAATTTTCAGGCTAGCCAACAAAATTTTCTAGAGTTGAATCTGTGCTGGTTTGTTGTTGTCTGTCTCAGTTTTGTTGGCATTTTCAAAATTATTGAGTTTAGACTGTTGCTGTAGGCCCAAAAAAATTTCGTTGCCATAAATATTGTGCTCGTATAATGTTTTAGATGTTTGAATAGTTTCTCATAATATTATATAGTATAGAATTGTTCGTTTTCTTGTTGCACTAAATCTGGTGTGCAGTATAAAAAAAAATTAAATAGTAGATACATAACATGTATACACTACACTGTTGGTTCCCAATATCCCCCCTGGAATCATAATCCCCCTTCCCGAGAAACATGCCTCAATTTAACAATGTATATACAACCTCGATGCATTGTGAATTATATATTCAAAACGTTCCCACGGACTACACAAAAAAGACTAAAAATAATTAACTGGGGTAATAGCACTGTGATATTTTATGGTTTAAAATAGAAAAAAAAATCCGTAACTACTAAAAACGATTTGACCGATAGCGTTTAAAATTTAATTAGGTACTTCTTTTCTTTACCATGATACGTCTGGGTACAAACAATAATTATTATCAAGTTTAAATTATTTTAATTCGGAGTTCCTTTTTTATGTCACTTGGTATATTTTATCACTCTCTTAAAATTTAAAAATCAGCAGCTGGATAACGTCTATAGTGTCCTAAATTCGATAATTATTGCTGCAACACACAAAGCGTTTTTAAAAATAACGCTACTGGTTCCTAGCTATTATTGTAGTTTATTTCCTATTTAATAATATTACTGGTAATAAATAAACTTTTAATAGAAATTAGAATCCTGGGCAAACCTGAACACGGAAGTTGAGTAATACATATATGTATGTTTTTTTAAATTTGTAATTTTTGGTGTTACAAGAAGTGTTTGTTTGGCCTGCTTTTGTCGCTTAATTTTGATTAAAGTAAAAACTCGAAGTTGGTTTGGTTCAAGAAAATGATCGTTTCTATTGGTTTTCCATAAGCTTCTTGGTAGTAGTCGTAAGAACATGATCGATATTCGACCAAGCAAGAAAAGCAATTTTTTCTTGTAAGCAACATAACCCAGTGTCCCTGTTACTAGCTTTCTTTGTGAATTTATCGCCATACCTTCTCGGCATGAGACTGAAACGCGTGTAAGGAGCAGTGGTGGCGGGTGAAATTTCAAAGTTGTGTCTCTGTTCCCTTACAGGACCCGTACCAAATTTAGGGGTTTTAATAGTGAGCCCACTGGGAATGTTTTGGTAAAGATAAAAATATTTTGTAATTTGCCAAAAAAATTTAATTTTTGCTGAGCCTCCCCTGGGAAAAAATTAACGCGTTTAGGTATTTTATTTATTATTTTTTCTAAACAAATTTTACATCATTTTGTCGAGAATTTTTAAATTTTAAAGAAAAAATATCTCTTAGTAGAAAGTTATAGTCATTTTAATTTTTCTAAACCTAAAATACAATTAAAAAAAAAATTAAATGACTATAACTTTCTACTAACACATTCTTTTCTCCTAAAATTAAAAATCAACAAAATACTTATACGAGTTTTTTTCCCATGGGAGGCTCAGCAAAAATTCAACTTTTTTTCGCAAATTACAAAACGTTTTTTTTCTTTACCAAAACATTTCTAGTGGACTCACTATTAAAACCCCTGAAATTGGTACGGGTCCTGTAAGTAGGAACAGAGATATACAACTTTGAAATTTCACCAGCCGCCACAGACAAGCAGAGGACGGGAGTAAATGCATGGACAAAGCAGACCTCTTCACAGGACTTAAATAAGATAAGCGACCATTTATGAATGTTAGCAGAAACGTTATCACTAGAGAGCGGATTCTAATATTACTTTCCAGGAACGGACTCCGATAGAAAGATAATGTTCACAGATATAATAAAATAATAAAAATACCATCATATTTTAAACTAAAGTAAGGAAGAACTATACATTTTTTTACGTTAACCACAATATGGTAACATATTATGTATTACATATCATTTATATCAACGGCGACCGATTTTGTTTTTACAAATCAGAAAGAAAAAGGTATTTAACATTCAAAGTGCTAAGCACTGACGTAACTAGCTTTAATTTTTAGGGGGGCTACTCCGGGGTTACTGGGCCGGCAAGGTCAAAATGGCACACAATTTTACCGCTCTTTCAAAAGTAACGACCAAAAAGAAAAATAAAACCAACTACATATCTAACATATTTCTACGATTTTTTTGATAATGATGATTTTCCAACATTTTTAACTATGTAGCCTTTTAACAACACACAAAAAGGGGACCCTGTGGCCTTGTGGATTAGTATAAGATATTATATTTTACAGAGTCAGTGGTAATACATTTTTGGAGGGCTAACTTTAGTTTTGGGGCTAAGCCCTCCAAGGCACCTCCTTAGGTACGCGTACGGAGCTAAGGTGACTTAAACGCACTCTCCTTTAATTGCTATTAAACACTGTGCGTGTCATGCGAAACCTGCAGAATACACGCACGCACGCAGTGTTTGCAGATTTTCCAGCCGAATGAAACTCGGCTTACTTGAACCATTATATCAAAATAATTTTTTGTTATAAACATAATAATTGTTACAAAAGCTACACCATCAAAATCAGTGACGGATTTTGGAATTTCTGCACACAACAAATTTAAGAGGGCAGAGAAAAATAATTGTGAAGGGGAAAGGAGAAATTAACTTTTTAAGAAGCAATGAGTAAAAAAATGGTTGTTAAATACGTTGTAAAATAGTATAGTAATTATATTGTTTTAATAAATTTCATGATGTTTCATCCCATATTCTTTTTTCTGCAGTGTTAAAATGTCATGTAGTTCAGAATGTGGGAAAAAGCAAGACGTCACAAAAATCCTAGAAATATGTTAAAAAATATTTATATTAAAAGACAGTATTTGCATCATTATTAATTAGTTGTACCAAGTTTCGATCATCCATCCCATTGCATTGGTTAACTAAAAAATACTTTAAAGGTAACGTTTATTACCTACATAAAAGCGGCGCACATAAAACACTTTCTTCTAATTTTTTTAGGAGCAATAATATTAATTGTATTTCATTTGCCTTTTCTATCAGTTACCTGAGTCCGACCCAGATTCTTGCGTCATGTAATACTGAAATCCGGTCTCTAGTTAATAGATGGGCCAAATCGATCCATTATTTCAAAATAACCGCGCGGCGGTTTGAAATTTTCAAGAAATTATACAAATTCTGTTTAGAACATAATATGCAATAAATCACTGAATAGGGCTTAGTAAGTTTGGGTTCCTGCAAGTTAAGCAAACCTTTTTTGCTAAACTTGCAGGAAAAGAAACAAGCAACAATAAAATGTGGAACCTTTCTCTCTGGCAATGGCATCGAGGTTTTATTGTAAAATTTAAACCCCATTGATTAAAATGGTAAACATCTTTGCTTACCTCCAAAAATAAATTTAAAAAACAAAAACCTGTGAACTTGGCTCTAGTTGATGTTCCAAAAATACATTCAGAAACATAAGATAAGTATACGTAATTACGCAAGGATCTGGAAATGCTATAAATATATGACGCACAATCTATGTGTTATTTTTCATACTCAATTAAGTTAAGATTTGTAAGCAATTCAATTTTCGGAGGTTGTTGCCTTAAAAGCCCGTTATAGAGTGGCCATTTACAGCGGCCACAATTGCGTTATGTTAATGGGCATTGGTTACGCTTCTCAACGAGCCAGCAAAGGAACAGAGAATCAATTTTCTTTATACCCTAATGGTTAGTTTGCCGGTATGCTTTTTATATTCTTAGCAGTATTTATATTATTTCATCACTTCTTTTATGGGTACCTTTTTTCCCACTAGCCCATAGGCTTAGGCTCGTGTTACACATTAAAATGAGCATAACAAACGGGACGTAACCAAACTTAAATTGTTCAGTTGTCAAAACAGCACTTTGATTTCCAAAAATCAGCTTTTCTAATATATCCGATACTTATTTAAAACTCTGAATTTAAAGTTAAAGTGGTGATTATAATCCTATTTCAAGTGCTATAATACCGTTGTTAGACCACTTTCTTACTAACCGATCAAGTGATTAACGCATCACTGCGTTTATGGCGATGCATGAAAATTATCTACAGATGTCCTTATTCTTCTAAAACATTTTATTTTAAAAAAAATTGTCAAACTTTTAAACCAAAGGCTTTAGTACAATCAAAACTAAAGCTGCGCTCAGAGTTGCCGTAACGTAAGCCGTAAGAAGTAATCGATAGTCGATAAGACGTAAAAGTTAAGCCGTAACGACATACCCATTCATAGTTCTAAGTAGTTAAGAATCTGGTTACAACTTTCTAGGTTATGATTTTTGCTTTTTGACATCTCTTCAAAACAATTTGTTTGGTTATTAAACTGGTAATATGGATTTTGATTTTACTGACCACGAAGATATTATTATTGCTGGAGCAATATTCTGCTGCTACTTGTTAGTAAGGAAGCAATGCAATGCAACAAGGAAAATAAAAGGGTTTGATTAGGTGCAAATCAAAAAATACAAATAGATGCAAATGCTATGTGTCAAATTTGCGAATGTCAACATGGCGGTTAGGCACGAGTACGACCGATCCCGACCGAATCGATAAGCCGTAACGTAAGAAATGAAATTGAACCATTTCTTTACGGCTTACCTTACGGCTTAACTTGTTACGGCTGTACTATGAATGGATCTATTGCAAATCAATTGTTTATTTTTCTTACGGATTAACGTTACGTCTTAAAGCTTACGTTACGGCAACTCTGAGCGCAGCTTAAGAGTGATGTATAACTCGTAAGAGAAATTTTATTATATAATGTTCCAGTGAAATGCCCTCGCGTAACTTTAGTACTCGGTAGTTCTTATAATTCGCGATTTACAGGAAAGTAATACAATAAAATTTTGATTTGTCTGGCGAAAAATAGGTCCAGTTGTTTTCTATGAAAATTGCCTAGTTGTTAGGTTTGAAAGTCGTACAAAAAAAGACTAAAAGAAACGTACAATTCCTAAGAGATATTTAAATTTTATTATGTAATGTTCCAGTGAAATGACCTTGCGTAACTCAAGAACGCTGTAATTCTTATAATTATAATTTTACAGGAAAGTAATACAATTAAATTTCGATTTGCCTTGCGAATAATAGATAAAGTTTTTTTTCCAGAAAAGTTCCAAGTTGTTAGGCCCTAAGGCCGTAAAGAAAAGACTAAAAGTAATGTATAATTCGTAAGAGAAATTTAAATTTTATAATATTTTATGTTCCAGTAAAATGACCTTGCGTAACTCAAGAACTCTATACCTAACTCTTATAATTCGCATTTTACAGGAAAGTAATACAATAAAATTTCGTAGTTTTTAGGTTGAAAAGTCGTACAAAAAACTAAAAATACTTAAAGTAATGTATAATTCATCAGAGAAATTTAAATTTTAGTATGTAATGTTCCAGTGAAATGACCGTGCTTAACTCAAGAACTCTGTAATTCTTATAATTCGCATTTTACAGTAAAGTAATACAATAAAATTTGGATTTGTCTTGCGAAAAATAGATCCAGTTTTTTTCCTCTAGAAAAGTTCCCACTTGTTAGGTTTAAAAGCCATACAAAAAAGACTAAAAGTAATGTATAATTCGTATAAGAAATTTAAATTTTATTATGTAATGTTCCAGTAAAATATCCTTGCGAACTCAAGAACTCCGTAATTCTTATAATTCGCATTTTACAGGAAAGTAATACAATAAAATTTCGATTTGCCTTGCGAAAAATAGGTCCAGTTTTTTCTCTAGAAAAGTTCCTAGTTATTAGGTTCAAAAGTCATACAAAAAAGACTAAAAGAAACATATAATTCGTAAGAGAAATATAATTTTTATTATGTAATGATATCCCAAGAAGTTTGTAATCCTTATAATTCGCATTATTTTACAGGAACACTATACAATAATATTTCGATTTGTCTTGCAAAAAACAGGTTTAGATTTTTTTCTAGATTTTCCAGCTGTTAGGTTTAAAAGTCCAATAAATAAGGCTAAGAGTATAGTAACGTATAATTTGTAAAATAAATTTAAATTGTAATATACAATATCCCGCGAAATGCCCTCGCGTAACTCAAGAACTCTGTAATAGCGGCGTTCGGTAATTCAATTTTTTTCATCGTTTTGCTCGGAATCTTTGACAGCCACGTGATCAGTCGTACTTATGACAACAATGAGTCATGTGCCTGTCAAAAATGCTGAGCAAAACGATGGAAAAAATTGAATTACCGAACGCCGCTAATGTAATTCTTTTAATTCGCAATTCTCCAGGTCCAGGTTTCTCTAGAAAAGTTTCTAAGCCGAACAAAAAAAAACTAAAGGTAACGTGGAATTCGTAAGAGGAATTCAAATTTTATTATAATAATGTTGTAGTGAAATTTGGATATGTCCTCCGAACAACAGATTTACTATTTTTGTAGGGAAGTTCCTAACTACATAGGTTTAAAATTCGTAGACAGTAATATATTAAAAATTAGTAAATGTCAGTAAATTTGATTTAAAAGATTCTTAAACAGTAGATAAACCCTTTTTCGACCCTGATTACGCTACTGATCCAGAAATATAAGAACTATTAGGTTTTGTAAATAAGTGTAGTGATAAATTACGGCAGAGTGACTTGTTTAATGTTAATGTCTAAAACATAGTACAAATGCGTGCTAAACTTATTAATATTCCACGTGGTAATTTCTTTCTTTTAGTAATTTTCAAGTGTTACATTGCGTAACAGAGGTGGGTGGTTTAATTGAAAATAAAGTCTTAAAACAATTTAGTGTTCTTAGTCCTATACAGCCTCCACGATTTCGCAGGCCAACATGCACGAGTAAGCACAAAAGTCTAAATCATAATAAATGATATATAGGTCAAATAAAATCCTATTTTATCAACCGTGCGTCTTAATCAAAAAAAAAAAAATCGTACATCTTATTCACTGTCCAAAGGCATCGAAAGTCTTGACATGTAGATTGGGATATTATTATGCAGTGTCTTTCCCAAAAAGTGAAAGAGTGTAAAAAGCGAGCAAGATACTTACAAGATTAAAAAAAACTTCATCTAGCAAAATAAAAAAAATACACACAAAACATACAGACATCAAAAGCTTATGGTAAAAAAATGTTTCCTATTTTTCCGACTGTTGATAATAATAATAATAATAACAAAGTTTATTAGCTACAAAGCTATTCTCAACATAATTTTAAAATATAACATGCTATTTATTCTGAGTATATCCCTTCTTTCTTTCTTTTGTTTTGCAGATAGGTAATTTTAATTCATTTTAATTCGATTTAATTTTTTAATAAAAGATTTTAAAACTACTCCCTTTAATTTCATTACGTAATTTATTATACTCTAAAATACCTTACAAAAAATTGAATATTGTGTTTACCTTAAATTTCTATGTTCCAAAATAAAACAATTTCTTCCTCTGGTATTGTGTTCATGAATTTCATCAAATTTAGTCAATTTTTTTTATAATAAGGTGCTGATATAAGTCTGAAAAAGTTAGGAGATTTTTTAGTTTATCTTCCAATTAACTTAAGACACACAGTTTATCTTGAAAACTGGCATATTAAAAAGTCCAGACACTTACAAATTGTGTTTTGATCATTTTAGTAACTTTTTCAGAGTTACAAGTAGAATTAACTGCTTATCAATAATAGCTCTAGAATGGTTATTCTAGGTGGCTCAAAGCTGGTTTCTGCACAGTCGTGGTCAATAAAGTTGTACAGCTAATTCACAGTCTAAAAGGTTCTTAATAGACTATTTTAGTGAACGTGCAGTTAAGCTAAGAATTGGATGTGCGATTTTTTTGTCCTCGGGTATACTGAATTTTGTTTTGTTTACGTGTGTTCATGTTTCAAATTGCTTCTTACGCACTGAAAAGCACAATGGAAACCGAAAGTGTTTAGTCCTATTACTGCTATTATGCCTTATATAATTTATCTAACTACCCTCAAAATCCCCGTATATAAAAAAGCTCTACAAAATGAGTATTTTAGTTTCAAAATTATGAACGCATCGATCAAGAGAAAGTTGTAACAACGGTCCTATTTTATTTACATTACTAAAAACTGTAATACTATCTAATACCACAATTTGGTTCTCTTATGCAAAAAGCTACCAACGCACAAAATAAAAATATTAAGATTTGTTGGGTACCACATTAAAATGAGGCACTGATCGTTCTGCATGAATCTCCCAAGCAAACACAACATAAGAATTGGTAGCTCTTTGTATATTACAGCCTAATAGTCCAATTAGCATACGTTATATTGTATATCTCATAATTAGACAAAAAGTAGTGTAAAAAGAGAAGTTCATAAAGACAAATTTTTTATAATTTAAACAAAAACTTACCCTCTATCTCGACATACATAACATCCACAAGAGAACCGCGTATCAAGAAAATTTTACGAACCGAGAACTACTATTGTTTGACGCAACACTTGCCACACAACGAATTCTTGCAACGGCATTGCACATTTTAGCCATTGTTTTCAACAGTTTAATTACACACCATTAAATTCAACATCCCTTCATGGTGATTGCGCAAAATAAAACCCATGAAAGTCTTCATTCATTTTATATGAGCGACTTCATCTTCTAAACGTTTAGAAATATTATTAATTTTTTTTTGATCATTGCACACAGAAAGGTCCAAGTCTTAACACCATTAAATAAAAAAATGTTATATTCAGTGCTACATACTATTTAATTCTACATCAGACCAATAAAAAAAGTTGGCTAGTTTAGGATAAAGTTCATAATTTGAAGTTTGATCTAGGCTAATTACGGGTATATTAGTAGTAATACTGTCACTTTGAACCGACCCCATAATTTATGTCAGACAGTCGATTAATGTACTAATTAATTATAGTCCACGTGTGCTACAGCGATTGAGATTCGCGGTGCCGACCCCCGCGATGACAGCGGCTCCTTTTGTATCGATTTCACCTGTCAAGCTTTGTTATAAAGAGGGTTACATAATTTTAGATTAATGTATTAATTAATTATAGTCTACGTACGCTATGCGTTTGAGATTCGCGGTGCCGCCAGGTGCAATGACAGCGGTACCTTTTGTATCCTCGCCGTCTTGTGGGCCAATAATTTACGACGTACCTGCCCCTTCGGGTAGTCGAGCTCGATGACTTTATTATCTGTCAAGCGTAAAGAGGGTTTGATGTTTATGGTATGTCGAGCAAAAAGTGTGATAATACATTTTACAATGGGTCCTTTCAATTATTTTAGATTTACGGAAGTGGGTTACGCGTGTAGATAGATATTTATAGGATATTAAAGAATAAAAAGGATAGTAAGTATTGAGATTTATTAATTAAAAATAATGAAGGAACGCTGGTGATATACATTTTAAAAAAACAAGGACACGTGTTCTCTTGAAATTTATTGCCTGCCCAGATTTGCTGTTTACGTGCGGGAGATAAAGGTGTATAGGTTATAAAAAGAATTAGAAAAAGGGGCGTAAATTGGTAATAGTATTAAGTTCCCTTATATTATTCTTAACTGCTGGTGGTGGCGTTTAACTTATCCGCGGTAATATAATAGAAATATTTATGCGAATACATGCAATCTTAGCCTTTCTTAACGAAAAAAAAAGTAATAAAACAGTGAGTGTGTGGTATATATTAGCTCACGTGTATGTCCACGTTTGCTACATGATTTTTCCTTTTGCGTGTATGGATAGAGTCCGATGATGCCGACATCATGCGATTTATAGATCTCGAGCGTAAGATATGATTTCCCAAAATTTTGGTGTATGGATGTGTACGTGAGTAAGTATAATTTAGAGCATCGTACCACTTAGTCTGATAGGGATATGAGCCGTTAGAAGGGAAAATGTGGTACTGCTAGTCAAATAGATAGACGGAGCGGCAACCGGATAGACTGTCTAATAGCTAGTTTTTAGATAGCTCCATAGTTAGTCACTCGGGCCGACATAGAGTCATACGTGTGTGCGTGTGGACAGCAAGACAGTCATACGTGTGTGCGTGTGGTCGGTCATACGTGTGTGCGTGTGGACAGCCAGACCGTCATACGTGTGTGCGTGATATTTATATTAATAATAATAATACCTCCAGATTAATTTAAATTAGAAATATATTGTATCTGATTTAGTTCGGACTGTTGTCCTTAAGCCCTATCACCAGCGTCAAGGTACAGGTACATTGATAGGGTCCGCCCTCCCTCCACTCAGCTGTACGATTTAATTCCGCGGCGTATATGTTGCGTCACCCTGTCGATATTGCTTTGTTTCTTTTTGGATAGAGTACGGTTATAATAAAATGATAAAAGCACTGTTTATAGTTTAAGAATGTCACTTGTAATCCAGACGTCAGCGTGTATTGTTTACCCTTACGGTATTAAACGTACGTTACTATCGATTATTGAGTTATATTACACCTAATCGATTATCAATTAAAATAAAACATTCAAAACGGCCTTTTCAACAGTTTATTACAACAACAGCAGTACAGAAATTTGGGTAGTACTATATTCTATTTAAGTTAGTACATACATAATTTTATTAAATATAATCAGGTAGAAGTACATCTTAAAACAACTTATTTTGTAAATAGTAAATATATCAACGTCTTAATCAATTATATTTCTTTGTACATAGGAATATCTAAAAACTTAACTATTCGACTCGACGTTTCTTAAATCCGAAGGGCACTGAATCATGATTGGATAAAAATAGTCTCTTTGTTGAATTAGGTCTATAAACTTTCTTCTCTTCCTTAGTTATGACATTATGTTCACGGGTTCTTCTTATATTTTTGGAACATACTAATAATATAGAAGTTTTAGGTGTAACTGTATAATACAACTTTTTAATGTATAGCTTCTATTTGTAGCACATATTTGGGAAACTCCACACGTCCATATGTTGAACATATGGGTTTTTCATGAAAAAATGCTTCCCATCATGGCATTTTCATATGTCGTGTCACCCATGACGGGTTGGCGCTCTTACTTTACCAACCAAAATATCGTCGTCTGAGGAACACAAGTCGTGCGAAATAAGCCGATTAAACGAAAAAGTGACTAAATCAAGTTACCCACGAGAAGTTTATAAAACACGATTTTAAAATTAGTACAACTAAGCCAATTCAGTCGTTTCCTGAAGAAGCTGCCTATTCGGAAATAAAATTGCCAATAAATGCTAAAAAACGATTTTAATTAAAAAATTGAACGTATATTTTAGAAAAAGTACAAGATTTTATGTCAAAATATGTTCCTGGTTTTACGAGGAAATTGTTGAAACTAAAATTTGATTTTACTTAGTAACTGATCGAAATAAAAAACTTGAAATTAAATAAAATAAAAATTATCTGATATAAAGATAAAAAAAAATAGCGCAAATGTGTTTCCATAATCATATATTTGAAAAAAAACTCATGGACAGTAACCGTATTGATTAATTTTAGTTTTTAAATCACTAAGACTTCATAAATTTACGAAAATATATCACCCTTCCATGGTTCTACGTTATATACCAGATTCAATTGTTTTAAATTATTTCACGTAGGTAACATAAAACATTTTTCAATTTTTCTCAGTACAAATATTATACTAAATGTGAGGAATCTCAAATATGTCATTCATTTGAAATGAGATGAAGGTATTAATTATGTAAGTTACTCGCCTATGGTCTTCTTATATTATGCAATGGGAATATTTCAGTGTGCAGGTGTTAATCCGGATTTAATGCTGTTCGTAGAAAAGATATACAGGTAACCGGCTAATCTTTTAGGTAAAAATGTATAATGGTTTAGACGTTATCGTTAGTCACCATCTATCTAGCGATCGTTTTTATTTCACGAACGTACAAAAGAAGAATTTACGAAGTACCACCGTCGTTGGGGGGCTTACTAAATAAGATAAAGATCTTTCCAACTGCATTCCCGATGGCCCTCAAAAAACGTCCAATTTATTTGGTTCGTTATCTTTCCACCTGCAACCGTTGAAGTTTCCCAAACTAAGAATTTATACGACACATTGCTCAATTTAACAAAGAGGGTTTTACCACCCAGGCTGTCGATTCTTTAAACACAAAAATCTATACCTACATTCAATTTTCTAAAACCGACGCCCCCTAATAAATGTAGGTCCTCCCTTTTACAAAAAAAAAAGGAGTTTAGTTGGCCGGATAGTTTAAAATTTTACTTTAGTTACTGTTTTCTGTTAGCCAGATAACTTTGACTTTCGTTATTTAAAAATGTCTAAAAAATATTTCTTGCAAAAAGCTATCAGCCTTGGTAGTTCGAGTGATAAAAGTTTGAATGCTGTGACGTACACTGACCCGAGGCGTAACTCTTCTACAACGGGTACTTCTGTGCGGTCCAGCGATTACGAATCACTACATCCGTCAGCACATAATGGAGATTTACCGCGTGAGGAGACCATCGGGATACGCATAAAAACCAGGCCTATGCGTTTATCAAAAATAAGACCTGCGTGTAACAGTGCGAAAGTCCCTGCGGAAAATGAGGATGATATCAGCGTAGCAGAAATTTTAACCGAATCAATCGTACGGCGAGACATGGTTTCACCAATAAGATTATCTCAGTCGGAGAACGAAATTGCCCTCAATGTATCAGACATTTTCAACGAATCGATTGTACGTGCTATGGTTTCGCCCTTACCAACAAGCCAGTCAGAGCCCGACATAGTTATGCCTGAACAGCTACATCGATCTTCCCGTAGGGACTCCGAAGGTTCAACGGATAATCTCGTGACAGATGTTGTCAGAGAAACAACTGGCTTCCCCTCAATGGTTTCGCAGCTGGCAGTGACTCAGACTGAGTCTGACATAAATGAGATACCTGCAGTATCTGAATCAATCCATATAGATTTGGAGCAACACGGAGCGTACTCGAGAGTCGATACACCCCCAAAACTTTCCCGTACGGACAGTGAAATACAGGACATTTCTTGTCAATCCGTGGATACTGACAAAGTACCAGACATTTCCCGTGATACAGATATAGCACGAGACATTGTTTCGGAGACGTCAACTTCGTTGACAGTGTCTAAAATAGTTACCCCTGTACAGATACCGTGGTCTTCGCGTAGGGACTCCGCTGGCTCGACGGCTAATGTAATGCCGAACATTATCAGTGAAACAACGGACAAGGACGACGGGCGAATCAATATCATAAGTGATGTGGTGGTAAAGAAGGCGAGGCGGCAACCCACTACTACGAAGTTAGAAAAGCTGTTGAAATTGTCAAAGACAACCTGCAGCAATAATGTGTCTAAAATAGTTACCCCCTGTACAGATACAGTGGGCTTCGCGTACTGACTCCGGTGGTTCGACGACAAATGTAGTGCCGGACATTATCAGTGAAGCAAAGGACTTCCCCATAATGTGTCCCCAGTTAATTGCGACCCGGTCGAATACTGAAATAAATGCGTTACCTACAGTATCTGAGTCAGCGCGTATAGAATCGGTTCACCAGGAATTGAAATCGGTTGTCGACGTAGCTCAAAAGCCTCCGAACCCTAATAGTGAAATATCAAGGTATTTTAGTTCGTTCAAACCAACCCAAAGTGAGGAACAGTTAGAGGAACAATTATTATTACCAAATGTGATACTAATCACTAGCGCGCATTTCATTATTACCTCAAATACTACAGCGTCAACTTCTACAACGCCGACTTGTGCGGAAACTTCCAGACAGGAACCAGAAATACTGAAAAAGTGTGGCAAAAACTCGCAGACAAAAACTTTACGTAGTGTGGTTAAAAAGAATCCATCGGGAAATAAACAATCACGCGAGAGTGAAAGTGAGTATTCCAGCTGTGAAGAATTTACGTCGACCTGTCCAAAACCGAATTGTCGAAAAAAGAAGAAGAAAAGAATATGAAAAAATAAAAATATTTTAAAATAGGGTTTCCATCAAATATTTGGGCCAAGTGACCAAATAACTGGAGTACGGTAAGGTTTAAGTTTCTATTAAAATAGTAAATTTTTAAAAATAAAATAATTTTTAATGGGGGTGTACACGATAGTCGCTTTACTCAAGCACTTCTTTTGGTTTGAAGTTAAACATATTGTTCCTCAAAAAGTTTCACAAGTAGGATAAAAACGCACGGAACTACATTATTGAATTTAAAGTTTATCTTTTATAATCTTCGTTACTATCAATATTTTTATGAATTTATAGTATGGTAAGAACGCTAGTAATTACATCGCAGATTGGGATTGTAATCCCACAAAGTGGGGCCTGCGCAATCCCTCGGGATCCCGCAGCGGCTATGCGGAGACGTATAGCCATAAAAACCCGTAAACTCTTAAAAAATAACGCAAGAACATGTATCGGTCAAATATCTGTGGTATTATAATATGAAAATTAATGTGACTGCTTAAGTATTATGTATCTTACTCGCCTTTCAATCAAACTAATGTGATTTACTATAAAAACTAGTAAGACTTATTATCTCAGGTAGAAAAATAATAAACATTTGAAATTCATTACCCCAAAGTTACTTGATAATTTAATTGATAAGAAATTTGACAGGTTTATAGTCATAGTGCTATAGTTAAGATAGGCTACACTTTAAATTACATAATCTTGTTGACTGGCAAACTGTTAATTTTGCTATTTATAATAAAAAATTAAAGCTGGTTCAATAATTAATTAAATAAACAAAAAAAAAAACCTATGAGAGAACCCTCAGGATCTCTCGGGATTAGAACCAATCCCACAAATGCCCCACGGGATATAAAACACGGAGGGATTTCATTCGCTAATCGCTGGTAAACTCACTTCTTGATTGCATGATAACAATTATTATGGCGCAAGAGTAGTCTGTACAATCATTTTTTACTATTTCAACTCTCAATACAGTACGGTATATAAAAGACCAAATTTGATCAAAAAACGTTTACATGTAATTTGAAAGAGGACACATATATACATTTCACAAAGTAATATACAGAAATGCGGTAATAAAATATTCTCCTATTAATAGAATAATCGGGGCGGCAATAAGGCTTTTAAGATTCCATACCCTAAATGATGCACTACCTAGAATGGTGGGGGGAGTAGACATATTCTGTGTTACACGACAGATGTGTGGTCGATTAAATTTGAAAGGAATTTAGTCAGGTGTTCAACCCTATAAAAAGCTAAAGAACTGATGAAGACTCGTTTATATTCTTTGAGCTACAGAACGGTTTTAGTGAGAGTGTACTGTGAAAATTTGGTAAATACCCTTCTATTTTAAATTAAACTTTTAATGTTATAAGATAAAGTATCAAAAATATTATGATATTTAAGGTTATTGTTTAAAATGTCCAAATTCTGTTGCATTTTTTCTTTTATTCTATGCAAAGGACTTTTATGATAATTATTTCTCCATGTTAACTTGTGTTTATATATTTATAAAATAATAAAGAAATTTATTTGTACCAATAAATATTTAACAATAATTATACCCTAAATTACAGACTACGTTGTACGCACTGCGCAGTTTCAACAATCCAATACCAATTAGGAATAATATATTATTTTAATGGTTTCCGTTACATAAACTATGCATAGAAGCACTAAGCAAAAATTTAAACGGTACCGATTTAAAATATATTGAATAAGCATTTAAATATGTTCAGTTCTCAAGTGTATTTTTCATAATTTGTATTTTATTTTCGCTATCTGTTAAAACTGTCCAATATCATAGAAATCGCTTAAACAACCTTATTCGAGTTGTTAAAATTTTCCTAAGACATATCAAAATTTAAATACCCAAATTAAATTTCTACAATTTATCGTCTACAGGTTTATTGCTTTTCAAAATTTCTGTTCAATATTAAAAGAAAAAAGTGTAGAAGGTAAAGTGAAATACTGCAGTTCTTTGTTTGTTATTTATGTTCATAGTACATATTTTATGATTACCTCAAAGATACTTTTAAGTGGTTTTATTTCATAGGTAATATTTAAATTTTCACAGCCGATTAACACATATTTTATTAAAATTACAAAACAATTATTATCCATATACAGTGACCGGCAAAAAGTTGGACACATATGGGAAAAATTTTTATTATTGGAATATTGAAAAAACTTTTTATGCCGATTGTCTCTGCATGATGGGTAACCAAAAAATTGATTTTGACATTTGTTACGTGATTACTCGTTTGCCGGCAAAATGGAAAAAAATATATATTGTCATGGAAAACTGGTATTAGGTGACAAGATATTGAAAAAAGTTATTAGAAAAAAGTGTTTAGATTTTAATTTTATACTCCTTGGCAAAGTCTGGAGCCAAAATTAAAAAAAAATATTTTACATTTTTTGAAAAAAAAATGTAGGTACAATATTAGTTTCATATTCCCTTGAATTTAATAAAAATGTGTTAAATGATCGAAAACCAAGGTAATAACCTATTATCTCAACATTTTTGTTATTACTTAAAAGTTTTATTTGATAAAATTTAAAATTTAGCTTTTTTCCATGTACTTGGGAGTGGCCAGGCCCTGTATCTGGCAACCATTTTGGTAGACACGTTAAAATTTCTTCAAAATTAGAGCAAACGGTCTTTCGTAAGCATACTGTTCCAGAAGTAACTATAAATGGTAAATATGGTTGCCAGATACAGGGCCTGGTCACACCCAAGTACATGGAAAAAAGCTAAATTTTAAATTTTATCAAATAAAACTTTTAAGTAATAACAAAAATGTTGAGATAATAGGTTATTACCTTGGTTTTCGATCATTTAACACATTTTTATTAAATTCATGGGAATATGAAACTAATATTGTACCTACATTTTTTCAAAAAATGTAAAATATTTTTTTAATTTTGGCTCCAGACTTTGCCAAGGAGTATAAAATTAAAATCTAAACACTTTTTTCTAATAACTTTTTTCAATATCTTGTCACCTAATACCAGTTTTCCATGACAATATATATTTTTTTCCATTTTGCCGGCAAACGAGTAATCACGTAACAAATGTCAAAATCAATTTTTTGGTTACCCATCATGCAGAGACAATCGGCATAAAAAGTTTTTTCAATATTCCAATAATAAAAATTTTTCCCATATGTGTCCAACTTTTTGCCGGTCACTGTATACGCCGATTTAAAATATAGCTATATTTATTTGTTTCTGTTTGCCACTTCGTAGCATAGAACGGTGTTTCTTATTAATTTGTGAGTAGTTTAGCTTGCCGATAAATATTTGTATTCAATGCTGTTGCGAAAATAATTTTATTTCCATTACTGTCAAGAATACTCACATTATTTCAGGTTTTTCTTATTATCTTTAAGAACACCGAAAATTCAATTATCCTTCACAGTATATTTTTGTACTTTTTAATTTAATCAATAAAATTAGAATAGTAGATAAATAATACCCCTAAATTATAAACTATGACGATTGATAGTGACCAACTCATGCTGAACGGTTTTCACCAGTCCAGTACACATTTTCAGGAAATCTAGCATTTTGGTAATAAATTATTGTTGTACATTATAAAATATGCATGGAACTGACAAATCAAATAGCGGACATGCAATGGTTTTAAATTTACCTTTATTCTAATGAAACTTATCCGAAAGTAAGTTTTTCATCTTTGTTGTACTTACTGATAAAGAAGCGAATCTGACATCTAAGGATTTAAAAATAACTATCGCGAATTTCATTTTTAGTCTCAGGAGTAAAACAAAAGTTAACATGAGTGAAAATTTACCTCGCAATCTCTTGCCCCGATTTAAAAAACGATTATTAAAGAGTGGTCAGAACCGTTAGGATATTGAGTTAATAATTAAGCATTTTAAAGTTATATTTACATCTGTTGCTTTTTAATTTTGGTTATTTATATATTTTTCCTAACAGATAAACATATCTTTTATCAAAGAAACCTGTAAATATATTTATTTAAGTTCTGAAATATGTGTTTTAAAAAGTACCTGAAACGCACCAAAATTTGCACGCATAATTGAAATTTCACCATTTTATCATCTACAAATTTTTAATTAAAATTTTTCTGTTTAAATATTTAAAGACATGTATAAAAGGTAATGCAGAATGATGTAGTACTTTCGTATGTTTATAGTATATATTTTACGTATGCTTAAAAATCATCTTTAGGTGTTTTAGCTCTGTTCGTAGAGAAATCACAATCCGATCAGCGTCAATCAAATTTTGGTTATTTGGCAACGCGACAGTTAGTGGAAGGGTTTCCAGTAATTTCATTGACTCTGTTTGGCTTGAGACTGTTCTGCGAACAGGGCTATTATTTCTTAAGCATCATTTAAATTTTCACTGGCTGAATATCACATTTTATTAAAAATGTCGAAAAACGTCTTTTCTTCAAATTCTAGAAATATTATTTCAATATCCGTATTTAAATTAAATTTGTTTATCGATATCCGAGCTAATTGCAACGCGATTTATTACTACTTATAGACTATTTAATTTAGAACAATCAAAATAATTCTTTTAAAATTTGTTAGTTGTTGTACTATTTCCCATTGTGTTATATAATACAGATACATTTAGCCTCATTACTATTACCTACTTGACGTATCAGAAATAAACTAACCACGCTCCAGGCAAAAATTTGGAGAATAGAAAAAATTATCTTTTGAATTTTTGTCAAGAGGTTAAATTAAAAATGCGTGAGCGTTGTAACCGTCATAACATTTATAAACCTACAGAACACTGCTTTGTTTGTCCTTTAATTTGGCATAGTAACGCATACTCTTCAAACGCTTGAGCGTTATTCTACCCTTATTATGTAGGTCCCATACGCTACTAATTAATTTTATTAAATAAATGTGTATTTATAGCAGTATTATAGATTTTACCTAAACAATAGGTTTCTTGCTAGGAATCTGTTTATGCTAGAAGGTGATCTATATATACTATGTGATATGAAAGAGTAACATATAGTTAAACACGTAATTCCCAGGTATCAGCTCTTTTAATATGCATAAATAAATAGATCTTAAAATCAAAGTACACTAGGCCTCTTTTTTTCACATTACGTTAAATAATACCTTGTACAGTATGAAGATCAACGTTGCAACAGAGCGAGTCCCGATTGTGACTATTTTTTTTTGCAATTGTTTTTACAAAAAGGTTCACGGTCTTAAATATCAATATTTTCATAAGGGCTGAGATTGATTTATCAGAACCTTTTGATCCGGTCTGCAAATTTAATATAATTCTCGAAAGTGGCAATTATATTCTACGTATGTGTGTATAATTACCTATTATTACACTCTGTAATTTTCACAGGCTCTGTTAATATCTTTTTAGCTTAAGCATTTTTATTTGCGCTCTTAAGATAAACTACCGCACTTTAGGATTCAATTAAAATTTAAATTCATAAAGCCCCCATAAAAATCACTTATGCCATTGTTTATTTTTAGGCATCCTCTTTTCATAAATCTATACCACATATCTTTAGAATTATCCTACAATATAATTCATGATTGCATCAATTTTTATTCAAATTATTTTCATTTTAACTAAAAAAAGCTGTTGTCGTACCCTAAATACGTAAAAAAAAAAGTCTAACTTTACTAATCATTATACGTATATTATGCTTACTTATACTTTCTATTCTAATCATTTTAGATCTCTCAAACTAGCACATATACAGATTTTCTTAAATGTTTTAAATTATTATTTGTAATTACATTTTCTTACGCGCCGACGCAAAATGTCATAATTTATTCGTAGGATGTTTCGAGAGGAGAAACTGGTATCTTCACATAAAAATTCATAGAGATTTTTCGTTTTATATTTGAAGTATTTGAACTTATTTTGCTAATGAAAGATAATATACATATATAATCGAACTTTTTCAGGCGAATCGTAGTACATGTATACCTATTAGGTTCTCTTTTCTCGCTTTATAAAACAATGCTTTTTGTTGATTAAGTATAAAATTTAGAAGTATTATTTCCATCTATTTAAACTTTTTTAGATCTAGGTAGTCTTTAACCGCCTATTTCACTAAAGGGGCTTAAGATTTAGTACGGTCTTTAATTTAGGTCTTCAGTTTCCCTGTTAAATTTTGACAAATTTAAGTCATGTCATTAGTATAACGTGACGTGTAAAAAGAATGTTTTATTTTAATATTTTCGCCATTTGCTCCTTTGTTGGATATACTTTTGTAGTGGATCGTTTTGTTAAGTGTTTTTAGTTTTATTAGCGAAAACTTTACATACCTAAATTCTTGTTTATTTTTAAATTTAAGAAAAAAGACAAAAATAATTTATGGCACAAAACTCAATTGTCTTAGTCTGACACCTGTCAATATAAACCCCTAACTGACAAATTATACCAGTTTAGCGTTAAAACTTCTTAGTGTATCCGATGTAAATATATAATTTTCTTCTATATAAATCAATATGCAAAAAAAAAAAATGCTGTATCAAGTATTACGACTAATTATTAAATTTTTACGTTTCTCGAATTAACGCATCTCGATTTTCGTAAATGCATTATTAAATAATTTACAATGACAATTACGTTGGCCAAAATAATTTTGGCATATTCGTAGGGATATTTAGGGTTGTAAAAGCAGGTATTTTTATAATTATTGATATCGTTTATATGTCATAAAGTATATTTTGTTAATTTTCATTTTTCGTAATATTTAAAATATCCAGACTTTGGTATTTGTTAATAAAAAAAGGGAAATATGCGCGAAAGTAATATTTTCAAGTGAGATCTAGTACAGGTATACCTATCACTCAGATATGCATAAATAAAAATTTCCGGGATAATCTGTTGAAATTATCCAATTATTAATTGTTGGTTTATTTGGATTAATAAGTATTGAGGACTTAGTTTGAGTGAAAACTTCTGTTTAGAATTTATAACTGTTTTAGTATTACAACGAAAAGACATATTACATAAATTTACTGGGTCCGGCATTTGTGATATCAGTTTGAGATTAAATTAAATAGATAGAAAAACCACTACAAATATTTTACCACCGACTTTCTGTAAAGAAGTTTGGAAATAAAGGCCACATTAAATGGATCCCTCTTTTATCATCATAATGACACCGTTATTACATTAATTGTCCAAATTATCTTTATTCGTATTATACAGAAACTGTTACTACCTTAAAACGCCAGACACTATTTTTAACAAAGAACTGTTACTTTTAAATTTCTTTCACAAGCGATTCTACCCCATTATGAGTACGGAATTAACGTCTGCTTACCTTTGAAATGCATTTAAATATTTAAAAAGAGCACAATTAATACAGATTTTGATTAACATTAAACCTTTTAAACTTTTTTCTAACAATATTATCTCGGTAAACAATTCATCAGACTAGACGATTTTTTTCCAATTGTTATTTTAAACTGTTCAATACACCTTTTTAAATTCATGGGATGAAGGGAACACTTGTTGCATCTCAAATAATTGTTTCTCTGTTACTATCTAGATAACAGTAGATTTGTATTGTCTAATAACAAATTTTAAAATATAAACTGAAAAATACAGCAGAAATTTCTGAGAAGCTTTTATCCAAAATACTTATTTACAGTTTCTTTTGCAGATCTCTGGAACGACTCTTTTCTCTATAAGAATTGTAGGAGTTCCTTAGAGAAACGCACTTAAAGAGGGATATCGAAGCTGCTTCGTGCAAGATATACCAAGTAGCGTAAAATACCTGCTTCTGAGAAGTTTACACCTAAAACTAAAAAATTGTCAATTGCTATTTTTAAACAACCCAATAAGAATTGAAGGTCGTCCTTCGAAAAAAAAAACGTTTAAAGCAGTTTGTTGACGTCGGACGTTAATTTGTGTATTCTAGATTCGGTATTCATAACGATTTCGGTTGTAATATCGGATATACGAATAAACTTTTTAAAAGTCACAGACCTGGTAAGCACGCGCTCTAATCTACATTACATAAACTGTATATGTAACGCGACTTCATTGTTAATCCTCAGTTACATTTTAACCTTTGACACGAGCAGTAGTGTTCTTCTGCTCTACGTTGACTTTTAAAAAGTTTGTTCTTCGATACCAATTCTTTTCGTTTTGTGAGTTACAAAGTGGTACTTCATAGTAAAATTACAAGAAATGGGAAAGTTTATTGTAATCAAGGATGCAGTAAAACGTGTCAAACGATTCAATCTTCATGGCCGAAGTATTGACTTTAGAATTAAAGATATCCCCAAGGGTGAAGAACCAATTTCTTGGATTAAAAAGGCCATATCGGAGATGTTGGACTTTAGTATTACGAACCTAAATCCTACTGACAAAATTGGACTGAGCTTTTGCTCAAAAGATTTTTCAAGAGGCGATGGATGGATTCCTTTTAAAGAAGTTCGTGAAATCAGTGTAGACGATGTGTGGTCTATAATTCATAGCATATATCAGTCAAATTCTACGGGATTTAATACCGATACCTTCTGCTTAGGTATTACCAGCGTACGTTTGCCTGTAGGAAGAGGGAGAAAAAGTGGGGACAAGTCTTTCATTGAAGAAATTAAGAGAAGGAAAGGTATAATACCCGTAAATAATACCGATAATCTCTGTTTACCAAGAGCATTAGTAGTAGCTCTTGCTCATACCAACAAGGACCCGAATTATACTAAAGTACGCAGAGATATTGGTAAAATTCAGAAGGAAAACGCATTGAAATTGATGTGTGAAGCAAAAGTAATAATTCCTGAGGATGGGGGCGGTGTACCGGAACTTCAAAAGTTTCAAGAATATTTCGGTAACACATACAAAATAATTGCATACCGTTACGGGTTTAAGGGACGAGAAGTCATTTTTGAGGGGGATGGCTGTGGCAAACACTTAAACTTACTGTATCATGATGGACATTATTGCGTTATAGGATCATTAACTGCCGCTTTTTGCTGTACTTATTATTGCGAATCTTGTCACGAGCCCTACTACACTAAAAACAGCCATCGTTGTGGACAAAAATGTGTTGGATGTCACCAATCGCCTAGCTGTAATTTTGAAGCAAAAGTTCAGTGCTCTGACTGCCTTAGGACATTAAGAAACCCACAGTGTTTTGAAAATCATAAAAAGCCCGAGTCGTACGATAAGAAGAGTACAGTTTGTGAGCGCTTACAACAATGTTCGTTATGTCTCAAGATAATCAGTGATAATAGAAATCACACATGTGGAGAGATTTTCTGTAAAATTTGCAAGAGGCATCAACCAGAAAACCACCTTTGCTTTATACAAGTGGATGCAAGAAAACCAAAAACTAAAAATATATTATTCATATTTTTTGACTTGGAAACACGCCAGGAAAAATTGTTAGCAGATGGTACACTATTACACGAAGTCAACTTGTGCGTGTTTAAGCAATTTTGCGATGCCTGCATTGATACAGAACCATGGCTGTGTGAAAAGTGTGGCGTTACCAAACAAGTGTTACGAGTCAATTCTCTGGACAGATTTGTGGAATATGTACTGAATCAAAGAACACTTTTTAAAAGTGTAATAGTAATAAGTCATAATGGCGGTGGATTTGATAACCAATTCATATTGAATAAACTCATGATAGATACAGATCACACACCCGAAGTAATTATGAGAGGAACAAAAATAATTCTATTGCAGATACTAAACATAAAGTTTCTTGACTCTTTAAATTACTTCCCTATGGCCCTATCAAAATTACCCAAAGCGTTTGGTTTAGATGACAAGTTCAAGAAGGGATATTTTCCACACTTTTTCAATAAAAAAGAAAACGAAAACTATGTCGGTCCTTTACCAGCTGTTGAATATTACGCTCCGGACAGTATGAAGACGGATGACCGAACAATATTCCTCGAATGGTACCGTCAACACAAAAATGACACCTTTAATTTTCAGCAAGAGATCGTCGAATATTGTGTTTCTGATGTAGAAATACTCTATGAAACGTGCAAGAAATTTAGAGAACAAATGATAAGTACTACAAATGTTTGCCCGTTTACAGATGCAACTACTATCGCTTCTGTTTGTAACAAGGTTTTTCGGAGGAATTACTTAAAACCTGAAATTATTGGATTAATACCGAAAAACGGATACCGGTACAGAGACAATCAATCTAGAATAGCAATTAAATGGCTCATTTGGGAAGAACATCAACGTGGTGTAAATATTCTTCATGCAGCTCGAGGGAGAGAATCCATTTTAAACGGTGTAAAAGTCGATGGTTATTGTGCAGAAACTAACCAGGTGTTTGAATTTCACGGATGTTATTACCACGGGCATCCTGCATGTCTAAAACATCACAGAGACAAACCGCTCACCGATAATCCTACTGAATCGTTAAACATCCGCTATGAAAATACAGTCACAAAAACCGAACGTCTGAGAGGGTTAGGATATGAAGTGATTGAAATGTGGGAATGCCAGTTTAGAAGAAAACTAACAGAATTCCCTGAAATAGTGGAGTATACGGAAAAACATCCGCTATTTTTAAATACACCTCTAAATCCTCGAGATGCGTTTTTTGGGGGCCGCACTGGTAATTGCAAAACGTATTATAAAGCCGAAAATAATGAAAAAATCAAGTATTTAGATGTATGTTCCCTCTATCCATGGGTTTGCAAATACGGAAAATTTCCTGTCGGCCATCCTGAAGTTTTCGTTGGAGAAGAATGCAATCAGTTAACTTTAGAAGATACGAATGGTTTAATTAAATGCAAAATTTTACCACCACTAGACTTATATCACCCTGTACTGCCATTAAAAATGAATAATAAATTAATGTTTGTTTTGTGTAGGGAATGCGGCGAGAATATGAGTTATGAGCCGTGTAATCACGAAGATAACACTCGCGCACTTGAGGGGACCTGGGTGATAGACGAGGTGTTAAAGGCCCTAGAAAAGGGTTATAGAATATTAAATATTTCCGAAATTTGGAAATATAAGGTAGATGCATATGACCCGCACCAGAAGAGTGGAGGGATGTTTGTCGAAATGATGAATGCTTTTATCAAGTCCAAACAAGAGGCTTCAGGGTGGCCTTCAGAATGTAAAACAGTCGACCAGAAGGAAAAATATATTAACGATTTTTTCGAAAAGGAGGGTGTGAAGCTGGAATTCGACAAAATTTCAATCAACCCCGGAATGAGAGCACAATCAAAGCTTATGTTAAATAGCTTTTGGGGAAAGTTTGGTCAAGCAGAATGTCAGACTAAATGTAAAATAATAAACACTCCAGAAGAATTTTACTCCATGTTGACCAATCCGTGTTTAGAAGTACAAAACGTGTTTCCTGTGAATGAGGATGTTCTTTTAGTTAACTATCGATTTACAGAAGAAAGTTACGAACAGTTACCAACCGTTAGTGTGGTTATAGCTGATTATGTCACTGCTCAGGCGAGATTAAAACTTTATTCATATCTTGAACAGCTAAACTCCCGCATACTGTACTACGATACAGATTCTATAATTTTTACCTATAAGGAAGGGGAATTCGCTCCTCCCACTGGAGACTTTATAGGAGATCTAACTGATGAATTGGAGGGGTATGGTCCTGGGAGCTACATATCTGAGTTTGTAAGCGGAGGTCCCAAGAACTATGCTTATAAATTATTCTCCACTGCATGTAACGAAGAAAGAATAATATGTAAAGTAAAAGGTATAAGCTTAAATTACAGTACAAGTCAGCTTATAAATTTCAATGCTATAAAAGAAAGAATTCTATTGGAAACGACGGAGCCAATCATAGTATGTTCCAAAAATATAGGAAGAACCCGTGAACATAATGTCATAACTAAGGAAGAGAAGAAAGTTTATAGGCCCAATTCAACAAAGAGACTATTTTTATCCAATCATGATTCAGTGCCCTTCGGATTTAAGAAACGACGCCTCGAATAGTTAGTTTTAGATATTCCTATGTACAATCAAATAATAAAATTAATTAAGACATTGATATATTTACTATTTACAAAATAAGTTGTTTAAGATGTACTTCTACCTGTTTATATTTAATAAAATCATGTATGTCCTAACTTAAATAGAATATAGTACTGTCCAAATTTCAGTGTTATTGCAATAAACTGTTGAAAAGATCGTTTTGAATGTTTTATTTTAACTGATAAAGCGTTTAGGTGTAATATAACCCAGTAATCGATAGTAACGTACGTTTAATACCGTAAGGGTAAACAATACATATTTTAAAAATTATTATATTCTCTTTCATTAATCCTCTGTCTAAAGTGAACTATGTAAATTAGTGAATATAGTGTAGACAGACGCCTAAATTAAAGGTAATTTTATAAGAAGTACTCCAATACTTTAATCTAATAAAATCTTGTTTCTAGTTATATTTAAGTGAAATATTGTAAAGTAGTGATTGTAGTATAGGAACACCGTCTAAATTAAAAGGTAATTTTATTAGAAATATTCCGATACCTAAAAACATAAAAAATCTCATTTCTGGTCTCTATACAGGAAAATCTATATAGGAAAAAATTTACGTTGAGCAGTTTACAAATTCTCTACAACACGATTAAGTCTTATTTTAAGATCTAATTTTTCTATTATCACACTATAGTATATTCTGGCCTCTGAATGATTTTTTTAATACGTCTAGGACAAAAAATAAACATCAAAACTTGTATTTAACTTGATTTTTATTGTACAAACATATGTTAATCCTACATATTTTACAATTTTGTTATCAATATGTCTAATTCTAGGACTGCAAATATAAATCACTATTGCCTAATAATTAGGATCTCCGCTTTTTAGTGCAAAGTATATTAACGCTGCATCCATCTCGTCCAGGGATTCCTGTTCATCGATAATGATAGTTCTTTATATGTTCCTTTAGCCTCTGATTTAATATATTTTCTTTTGGGTGGAAATAACTTAGATATAATATTTAAATATTTCCAGCTTTTACTGGAGCGCATATGCTTATTCCTTTGAAATCCCCATCTGTGTGCATCAGATAATAAGAGAATTTCCTTATACTGATTCAATTCATAACTCGTATATTTCTTAGGCCTGTGCTGTGTTAACAAATTCAATAACCCCTCAGTTAACATATACTTTTCTTCATCTATCAACAAAACATTTCCATTGAATTCTACATGTTGACTGCCGATAAACCATCCAGTTTCCGTCTTTCTAAATCCAAAAACATTTTCAGTGGGCATTGCCAGGAGCTTAAATTTAATTTCACGGTGCATCTTACTCCGCTGACGTCTGGATTACAAATGACATTCTTAAACTATAAACAGTGCTTTTATCATCTTATTATATCCGTACTCTATCCAAAAAGAAACAAAACAATATCGACAGGGTAACGCAACATATACGCCGCGGAATTAATTAAATCGTACAGCTGAGTGGTGGGAGGGCGGACCCTATCAATGTATCTGTACCTTGACGCTGGTGATAGGGCTTAAGGACAACAGTCCGAACTAAATCAGATACAATATATTTCTAATTTAAATTAATCTGGAGGTATTATTATTATTAATATAAATATCACGCACACACGTATGACGGTCTGGCTGTCCACACGCACACACGTATGACCGACCACACGCACACACGTATGACTGTCTTGCTGTCCACACGCACACACGTATGACTCTATGTCGGCCCGAGTGACTAACTATGGAGCTATCTAAAAACTAGCTATTAGACAGTCTATCCGGTTGCCGCTCCGTCTATCTATTTGACTAGCAGTACCACATTTTCCCTTCTAACGGCTCATATCCCTATCAGACTAAGTGGTACGATGCTCTAAATTATACTTACTCACGTACACATCCATACACCAAAATTTTGGGAAATCATATCTTACGCTCGAGATCTATAAATCGCATGATGTCGGCATCATCGGACTCTATCCATACACGCAAAAGGAAAAATCATGTAGCAAACGTGGACATACACGTGAGCTAATATATACCACACACTCACTGTTTTATTACTTTTTTTTTCGTTAAGAAAGGCTAAGATTGCATGTATTCGCATAAATATTTCTATTATATTACCGCGGATAAGTTAAACGCCACCACCAGCAGTTAAGAATAATATAAGGGAACTTAATACTATTACCAATTTACGCCCCTTTTTCTAATTCTTTTTATAACCTATACACCTTTATCTCCCGCACGTAAACAGCAAATCTGGGCAGGCAATAAATTTCAAGAGAACACGTGTCCTTGTTTTTTTAAAATGTATATCACCAGCGTTCCTTCATTATTTTTAATTAATAAATCTCAATACTTACTATCCTTTTTATTCTTTAATATCCTATAAATATCTATCTACACGCGTAACCCACTTCCGTAAATCTAAAATAATTGAAAGGACCCATTGTAAAATGTATTATCACACTTTTTGCTCGACATACCATAAACATCAAACCCTCTTTACGCTTGACAGATAATAAAGTCATCGAGCTCGACTACCCGAAGGGGCAGGTACGTCGTAAATTATTGGCCCACAAGACGGCGAGGATACAAAAGGTACCGCTGTCATTGCACCTGGCGGCACCGCGAATCTCAAACGCATAGCGTACGTAGACTATAATTAATTAATACATTAATCTAAAATTATGTAACCCTCTTTATAACAAAGCTTGACAGGTGAAATCGATACAAAAGGAGCCGCTGTCATCGCGGGGGTCGGCACCGCGAATCTCAATCGCTGTAGCACACGTGGACTATAATTAATTAGTACATTAATCGACTGTCTGACATATATTATGGGGTCGGTTCAAAGTGCCAGTATTACTACTTATATTAGTTGAAAATTTATAAAATATTGTAGAATTCTGGTAGAAAATCAATTAAAAAAAGTAATAATCTGCAAACACGTATAAGTTTGCAAGTTCCCATACCGATCTGAATTTACATGTGAGTCACAATTTAGTCATGTTGAAAAAAACTTCTTGTTAAAACAAGAGCTGTTTGCGCTTTTTTTGTTCTGATTTTGCCAATTTGCCAACCGTCCTTTGTTTCAAAGGATAGTCCTTTATTTAAGGATATTATCCTTTGAACATTTACGAGTTGTCAAAGGAGGGCAATTGTCCTTTAAAAACAAAATAATTTATCAATACCTTTAAAAAAACTTAATTTAGAATAAAACAAAATAAAAAATATCCCATTTAGTTTTACACTGCAATGCCAAAAAGCAAAAATAATATAAATTACCAGTACTCTAGTTAAAGGTGTGAGAGAGAATAGCTGGGACTTTAAAAAAATAATGTGGTGAAACTCGTTACTTTTAATATTTAAATTTTTTAACGAAATCTTGTACTTTGGCTTAGGGTTTAATTTAAAACATATTTCATATTTGTTCTTTAGGTAGAGAAAATGATAAATAAGGTATGTTTACTCTTACGCAAAATAATGTTTTCGTATTTCTTTGCCCCCTGTATAAAAAATAAATTTTTCATAACGTGAATCTTATTTATTTTACAAGCAAAAACTTTAATTAGGAGTGACAGTTTTACTTATCTTGTAAAACTTGGTCCAATTGCCATACTGTAGTGCAGTATAAAACTTTTTAAGGGTACAAATCTTATTCCCATTAAAAAAAAAGAAATATGTATATTAACAGCACAACAGGCATTAATATGATTACGTATAATGATTGAAACCAGTGCTTTTTATGTGGAATCCACACATCCAATATCATATATTACACAGTAATTGCTATACAACTAAAGATTCTTTAATTGCGATTTTCTCAAAATTGTAATTTTGTAACATGCCATCTTCATCCACTCATGTATTCAAATATTAGGTACTTCGGATTGTTTATTTATCAAGTAACTATGAGTACTTAAAAATATTTTGAAATAATAACAAATTATGATTGCATGTATGTATATATAACTGATACGATACCACCTGTATCATATTAAAATAAATAAAATCGTTCCCAGGGCCCATAATAGTGTGTGAAATTTGCGGTTTTCAGCTTCTATTGTATGTTGATGTTTTCTGGTTTATCCCTAGCTATTGCACCTTGAATTTCTTTCAAAACAATGAAATAATATAAAGGTGCGAATTAATAGACAAAAGATGTGATTTAATCCATACTACGAAGCGGAAGTGCGGTAAAAGTTACTTAAATGCCTATTATTTCAAGGAAAAACTTTCAAAATAATGAAAAGAGAAAGAACTAATATTCATGATTTTCATCTTTTGTAATCGGTGTGTAATGCATATGTATTACTACTGTTTCTCTTATTTGGTAATTTATATTACGATATCAACATAAAAAATAATTTTATTTTACAATCTTGCAAGCATCTAACTGGCAAAAGGTAGTAGACAGTACTCATTAGTATTATTTACAGTTTTTTAACATTGTTTTTGCTCAGTTATTTGTTTTAAAAAACTAACGACTTTCTGGTGTAGAAACAGCTAGACCGGTCTAATTTGACAATCAAAAGTGTAAGCGTAAGTAAGTAAATATAAAAAGCAACTAAATTTTATACTACGAATTTGTTTCCAAGTTTTTTCAAAAATTCATAGAAAAAAAATGCAATGTTAATACGTACTTTCCACAGTAATAAAACTAAATGTATTTAAAAACCAAGAAAATCGCTAAAATATTAGAAGAACTCACATAAGTTTTTAATGGCGACTTATTAACAATAACAAGACAATAAACCTGTCAAAACCTAACTGATCAATTAATTAAATGATTTTAATTTAAACCAGTACTAAATATTAAACCTTTTTAATGAATCTGAACATTCTGAACGGAAATAGTATATTGTACAACGAGCATGGAATGACATGCATTTCCTACGAGTATGACGTTTGCAGCATGAGCCGCAGGCGAATGCTGCAAATCATACGAGTAGGAAATGGTCATTCCATGCGAGTTTTACACTATACTTTTTCTACGAATGTTACTGTTACATAAAATGGGATTAGTAATATTTTTCCTTTTAAGATGTCAAAAAATGTCAATCTGACATTCCACAAATAAAAATTATAAAGATTTTGGATGTCAACGCCACCTTTGTAAAAAATACCCGTGCACAATGGGAACTTTGTAGTTCAATCACCAGGGTGATTGAAGCACAATGAAAATGTGTAAAACACAATGCACCATGTTCCGAAATTACTATTGAACATACAATAAAGGTTTTTATTGACATTCGTAGAAAAACTATATTTTATACTCTTTCTCGCGGCGCCCATCCTTGAGGTCAAGTCAGTGAAGTACCTATAAGGGGGATTATCTATATTAATATATAAAATCCTTAAGTGACTCACTCACTCATTCACTTACTCTCTCACTCATTCATCACGAGCCAGCTCAAACCGCTTGACATAGAAAGCTGAATTTTGGCATACAGATTTATTTTAGGGTGTAGGGGTTTGATAAGAAGGGATTTTTCTAAACTTAAATTTCAAGGGGTTGAAACAGCCCCCTAAAAATGAAAATAATTTTTTATCTTAAAAAGTATTTGTCATTTAAAAAAACTGTAAAACACGTCAATTTTATTTTATTTTTTTTTACGTAGTGTACAATTTTTTCTATGTTCGATAAGTAGTATACAGGGTGTCACGATAACGAAAGTGGACTTTGGATCATTACTTAAAAACTGGGCAATCCCTAAACGGAATTACAAAATTCTGTCACTAAATTGAAAATGCTAACTTTTTCTAACAGTATTTTATATGCACACAATACGCAGAAAAGACTATGTATGCGACGCAGGGGCATAAATGTTTTGTTTTGTCAAGGTTGATTACTGTACAAGTCATATACAGGGTGAGTCACGGCTATATATTGTATTATGCTTAATTTTTCATTATAAGATACAGGGTTCGCCACAAATATCAGTGTTTAATAATACATAAAGGAAATAGCTTATACGCGCGCGAAGCCGCGAGAAAAAGCTAGTTATAATATAATTCATTACTGGGTTGTGAACTCCCTTATGGATTTTAACCAATATTAATTTTATATATCATTTTAATAATAAAATTGTTGAATAAAAAATATTCGTGACCTAAAAACGCAGTGTAATTATTGTAAAAAAAATAGTTCATCCGCTAAAATTGATTAAAAATTCGGGTAGAAGTAAGGAGAATTTGTCGATAAAGAATCATTCACAAGATGTTATTCTATGCAATATTTTAGCCTTGAGTTTTTGTGCACAGGTTGCTACAGTTCTTACAAAACCTGTTCTTACATACTTCCTATTTATTGCATACTTTAATAAATTCAACTAAGTTCTGCAACTTTTGTAAAGATACTTTTTTCCAGTTGCATGCGGATGTTGAATAAATGTTATACATAAAAAACCAAACAACTTTTTACTATTTTCTTCTGATGTAATCAAATCATGCAGCCATAAAAAAATAATAAGAAACAGGTAGTGACTAAAACTTCTTCCGCGATAGAAAAAATATTGTGGATGCCAAACACATGGTCGGAAATTCAAATTTATTTTTTTTGGTTTGTCGATTTTGGACAGTGGCTGATTTAGGGGGGACAGGGGGTGCGCGGCTCCCCTTGAAGCCTTGTACAAAAAGGATTTAAATAGCGAATTTTATAAAAATAAATTAACCATTCCTACATACATATTCTAAAAAATATTATAAACAAACACAATAGTATATTGTACAACGAGCATGGAATGACATGCATTTCCTACGAGTATGACGTTTGCAGCACGATGCCGCAGGCGAGTGCTGCAAATCATACGAGTAGGAAATGGTCATTCCATGCGAGTTTTACACTATACTTTTTCTACGAATGTTACTGTTAATAAAATGGGATTAGTAATATTTTTCTTTTTAAGATGTCAAAAAATGTCAATGAAATTATAAAGATTTTGACGCGGCACCGGTCAACGCCACCTTTGTAAAATATACTCGCGCACAAAGTGAACTTTGTAGTTCAATCACCATGGTGATTGAAGCACAATGAAAATGTGTATAAAACAATGGACTATCTTCCGCAATTACTATTGAACATACAAAAAAGGTTTTTATTGACATGAGTAGAAAAACATTTGTGTAAGGTCTTTGAAATAAATAATACTATACAAATATCATATAGATCAATACTAATATGTTATATAAAAAACGCAAGACTTTTTTTGGCATTTTTGATTTAAGTATATGCTCTTTGATTGTTTCTGAAAACATTCCTTACACATCTCAGGGCAATTTTATCAAAATTTGCGCCGGATCGTTTTGACTTCTAAAGGGCACAAAAAATAATCAAATAGTATTTTTTTCAAAAAACGTTCTGTTGAAAGTAAAATTTTTCGAAAAACAGCTTTTCCGAAAACGGATTAACGAAACTTTTCAAAAATATTTTCTCGAATATACAATCATATTTCGAACGTACAATTTTTTAAAAATGTCCTGACAGCTTTTTCAAAGATGTTTGTCAAAATGAATTTATGAAATATTTTCTCGAAAACACGTATTTTGAAAGTAAATTTTTTCAAAAATGCCTTCAAGAAATAATTTTAAAAAATATACATTTTCCGAAAATATATTTTTTCGAAAACAGTATTTAGAAAATTAAGTTATGAACTGCAGTAGCTTGGAAAATGTTAATGAAAAAAGGCGAAAAGTGAACTACTTTTTCAAAAAGCCGTTACTTGAAAAAATGCATATCCGAAAATTTTTTTTTCCGAAAAAGATGTTCTCTGAAAAAATATAGTCAACTTCGGATATAACGAACCACCAAGGGGATCTTTAAACAGTTCGTTATAGCAGGGCGTTCGTTATATCCGAAGTGCAGAGAATAAAACAATATGTACTATGTACATTCATATGTATAGGTACTTTTTATGAGTCGTTTATTATAATCAATACATAATAGTATTTTTAAAGTATGTACTTATTAAACATACATATTTGTATAATTTATACAAAATCAGTAATTTGAAATGTTTTCTTTTTTCTACTACATGTTTTTCAATTTTAATTTGTAAGCAATCACCAGACTCAATCAACACTCTTGTTGTCAAAATTATTATTATTAAAATTTAGGAATATTAATAGTCTTTGACTTTTGTAACTGATAGTCCCTACAGATTTAGGCATTTACAACCCCATTTTGCAGATTTGTAATTATGTCAACTTTTTCTGCAAGTGTTTATAAACTTTCGCTTGCTGAATTTTGGCGCGCTCTGCTCTATACTAGAACAATATTCCCTCGCCTATTGCCGAAATTAAACTACAAATTGAAATGGCGCCTGACAGGTCGCTACTCGACCCGATATCCGAGAATACCAACCATAGAGAAGCGACAAAACGTGTCGGTGCCTTTGATATTTAGGGTAACCAGTTTTGCTGACCTTGGGCAGACACGTATCCACAATATTGAATGGAGAAAGATATTTCGTCACACTAATGATGCGGTATAGACAGAAGTCCACATTATCGTCGCACATGCCCTATGAAATCTTGTATTGTCTTTGTCGCTTGTCTATGGTTGCTATTCTTGGCCGTTACTTTACGAATATGGAAGTGATACGTACGTGAAATTTCGACAGTTCGTTATAACCGAACTTCCACAAGCAAAAACTAATCAAAATAGGGTTCGCTATAGCCGATAGTTCGTTATAGCCGGGTTCGTTATAAACGAACAAAAAATACATACATTCTTATGGCGTTTTGGCCGGACCATAATTTTTGTTCGTAATAACCGGTGGTTCGTTATATGCGGAGGTCGTTATATCCGAAGTTGACTGTATTTGAAAAGTGCTTTAAGAGAGTTGGAAAAATTGGTTTTAAAAAAATTTTACTTTTGTAAGTGGTTACTCGTATAGAGCCCCAAATGAGCAAAAGGCACAAATAAAAAAATACTACAATATTTACACTTTCATATTAATTAAAAAATTTGATGACCAACTGTTCTGTTTTTTTTCAACAAACATCTTTTTTTGTTAAATCAAGTAAATTTTCCCGAAAAACAGCTTCTTCGAAAGATGCTTTTTCGGAAATTATATTATATATTATATTATCGATAGTGCGGGGCCATTCCTACCTATATTCCTATCTGTGTTCTATTTACGTCCAGGAGTTAGTCCGAGCAGCTTACCCTTTTCAGTAATTCGTTCTTATTGATTGGTATGTACTCAATATTATTTTCTTCTTAGTTATCGTATATTTTAATGTAGTACTCTATAGCTTTGGTAACTAGCAACTTTTAGTTTTTATAAAAAATGGTGAAGGTGCAAGATTTTGAAGATGACGTCCCGGGTAAAAGTTCCCAAAAGATGGCAACCCTAAATGACATTAACATGTGTGCTGTCACATTAAAAGTGTCTATCTGGCTAATTATAGATTAAATGACTAAGAAACCGACCATATACAAAACAGAGTGTGACTAATCACGTTAAAACAGCAAAATCCGAAGCTGGTTATCAGCTGGTTAAAATGTCACTTGTTTTTCGGTCATCTTTCAAAAAACACGCCGAATCGTGACGATTAGGTACTACGTTCGTAGTACAGTTCTTTCTCAACCCTATTGTATATAAATTAGAAGCATTAGAATATTAAAGACTAATTAATGATTATTCTTTATTAATGCAAACCTATTGTTAAATAATGATTATTTTTAACTATAAAAGATTGAAACATCCCTAAACTTTATTCAGTAATATCTATTGAAAGTTTGGAAGATTGAAAGAATGTTCTTTGATAATTTTGTGCGATTGCGATTGCTCTCTCTCTCCCTCTCTATCTCTCTCTCCCTCTCTATCTCTTTCCCTCTCTATCTCTCTCTTTTTACCCCTCAATATTCGAATTTAAAAATTAGATGAGACCATTATCATGCCAGGGGCCCATTTCTGAAAACTAAGGAATTAATTAACGAGCAAAATCTATAAGTTTAAGCAAACCTGAAACTAACAGGCTGTAAAGACTGTAAACTTAAAAAAAAGCATAAATTTGGATTTCACTTTATCCCAAACTATATCCAAAATCAACTAAAGGATCACAATGCATATTTTTAGTAGCTCTGAAATAGTATTATAACATTTACATATATAGAACTCCGTTATACACAAACTTTAGTTTTTATGAACAATTCCAGTACTGTGTTTTGTTTTAATTTGACTAAACTTCGGCGCTTTCTATTTAATACAAAAACTAAATTATTGATTTTTCCCGAAAAAGTTCAATTGTTAACTCTATTTTTTTCGTATTATACTGCCCGGCGCGAATTTCGATTTAAACTAAGTCTACGATGGCCCTGCTTGGCAGCGAGTTCGCGTAGGAAAACAAACGTCAAGTCCATCGGCGCGAAAAGCGTTTCACTGAATGGAAATCCTGCTAAAGGTGGCCGTAGACTATCGATTGTGATTACCGCGAACTGACGGATCGGTGGGTATCGATTAAACATGAAATATGTAAATCATCTTAGTCCAAGACACGAAATTTTTATTTAAATATTTGTTGTTCATATAAAAAAATTTCCACCAACATGATGAAAGTGACCGGACGTTAATGGGGTAACATATGGGGAATGTTTAATGAATAAGATGAAAGTAATTTATGTCTTGTGTCAAACTATCATTTTAATTTCTTTATTATTTAAGACGAAAATTTCTTTCTTACTTCATTGCTGTGACAAATTAATAAATGTCATTGAATATTATCTCTTATAAATTCAAAAATAAGAAAGTAGATTATTTTAGTTGCAATAGAAAAAATACTAGAGAGAGTGATATATTTACAAATTTAAAAAATTATTGACGATAATATTTTATCAATTTATCAATGAGGATTCGAAAAAATATATATATTTGTGAATATGCTATACACTAGTATGTTTTAAAATTTTAAATGAATGGAAAAAAGTATTGATAATGGAAATATAGTTGGAATAGTTTCATTAGATTTAAAAAGAGCAATAGATAGACGAAGATTTCCAGAAAATCTTTATAAATATGGTTTAATAGATAGAGTATCCCAGTGGTTTGAAAGTTATTTATCCAGACGGAAACAAGTTGTAAAATGTAAAAATATTATTTCTCCTGCATTGTTTATTAATGTAGGAGTACCTCAAGGAAGTGTATTGGGTCCATTATTGTTTATTTTTTGTACATGATATTTCTAATGTTTTTAAGATATGCAAATTTCACTCTTTTGCAGATGATCCTAATATTGAAGCTGATGATGATAAATGTTTATTATTAATGAAAAAAATAAATGAGGAATTAAATGCTGTAAATGACAGGTTAAAACTAAATAAACTGAAGCTAAATATGAATAAATCCCAAAGTATGATTATTCTTTCGAAATTAATGATGAGAATATAAAACTTGCAGAAAAATTTAAGTATTTAGGAGTAATAATAGATAGACAATTAAAATTTAATGATCCAATCAATTATATTAAATAATAAAATTTCTAGAAAAATAGGTGTTTTGGGAAGGGTTTCAAATTATTTGAGTGTGAATATAAGAAAATTACTTTATAACACCATTATTCTTCCACATTTTACTTTTGTGGTTCTATTTTATACATGTAATTCCAAATAGATAAGAATAGATTACAAGTTTTACAAAACAGGGTAATGAGAATTATATTAGAATGTAACAAATATACAAAAAATATAGATATATTACAAAAACGGGAATGGATCAATATTAATAATTTCTTAAAATATCAAGAATTAGTTTTAATTCATAAACTGAAACAAGGATATACTACTAAATATTTTAATAAATATAAATAAATTTAATTTTTAAATTTTTAGCAATTTAAATAAAATTTAGGTTGAAACTAGTACTTAAAGTCAGAGGCGGCGCGTGAAATTTCAAAGTTGTATATCTCTGTTCCTCCTCACAGGGCCCGTACCAAATTAAGGGGTTTTAATAGTGAGCCCACTGGGAATGTTTTGGTAAAGAAAAAAAAACATTATGTAATTTTCGAAAAAAAGTTGAATTTTTGATTGCCTCCTCCCCCCTGGGAGAAAAATAAACGCGTTTAGATACTTTGTTTCTTATTTTTTCTAAACAAATTTTACATCAGTTTGTCGAGAATTTTGAAAATTTTAAGAGAAAAAAATGTGTTAGTAGAAAGTTAGTCATTTGAATTTTTTTAAACCTAAAATAAAATTTTGGTTTAATTATTACAACCCTGCCTTTATACATTCATATTGGCAACTCAAGTCTCAAATCAAGTTTCGTACTATGACCCCTGTCTCGAAGAGAAAGAAATAAAAGCTAAACGTCTATGATCAACTTTTTCCTAATTCATAATTACTTCTTTTAGACTTTACTTCCTTTCCGGTTGTTAATACCGCTAATGTCGGTACGCATTACGTTACTTCAGACTACTAGAAGTGTAACATAAGAAATATTTATTACGATAAGCTGTCTTAACTTTTAGGTTAGACAGGCAAGGCTTCGTTCCGTTAATATTCATAAAGACAATTAAGTCCGAAATAATAATTATCTGGTTCTGGTTCAATAGCGATATATGATGATATGCAAAATATCGCCGACACAGACAGATAGATACATATGTATGTATGTGCTATGAAACAAGATAGTAAATAATATAGTAACTTATATAACATACCGCGCCCGCGACTTCGTCCGCGGTATAACAATAATTTTGCTCCATTACAAACTTTGAACCTCCATTTCAACCACTTAGGGACTGATTTATTAAAAACTGTAAACACGTGTTTAAACATTTATGGTCAGATTCACTAAGAAGGTTTACTATTTAGTAGGTACTGGTTTAAATTAAGATCTTATAGTTAATTAGTTATATTTTGACAGGTTTTTGTCCTGTCATTGTTAATAATTCGTCAATAAAAACTTATGAATTAATCTGATATTTCAACGATTTGCTTGGTTTCCAAATGATTTTCATCTTGGAACAACTTGCTGTAATGAATTTAGTTCTACTCGTATTATTGTCAAAAGTGCGTACTAAAATTTCCCTTTTCTTTATAAATTTGCAAAAAAGCTCAGAAATAACATAGTATAAAGTATAAAACTTCTCTGTCTTATTCTTACACATGTCAGTTTAAAACTTTTGGTTGTCAAATTAGACCGGACTAGCGTTGGAGAACCTGGCTGTTATTTTTAGAGTACTTTTATGAAATTTCGACTTAATAGAACCATCTAATATTTTTTCTCCACACAAAGTTTGAACCCCTATTTCACCACCTTAGGGGTCAAATTTTGAAAAACCCTTCCTTAGTGGATGCCTACGTTATATAAGAATCCTCTGTGCAAAATTTTGAATTTCTAGACCCAGCGATGTGGGCTGTGGGCTGTGCGTTGATATGTCAGTCAGTCAGTTTATTCTTTTATATAAAGATATTTGGTAGTATCCCACGCAATATTATCGATATAAAATATATCTTAAGAGTAATTACTAAATATTATGTGGCTTACTTATAAACGTCTCTTTCTACAACGGTGACCCAATCTGCCCTAGAGCCCACTATTTTTAGATTTGAAGATAAGTACTAGTGTGGTAATGTTTATATTACAGCACTAGTGCTGTGACAAGATGATTTTACAAGTTTTATATATTTACATCGTAGCCATATTGGTATACCTAATCTTGGAACTCCTGGAAATAGTACTTTTGTATGTAAAATAAATTAAGACAAAAACAAGACACTGCATTTCGTACAATTTTTTTGTTTAGGTTATGAATACTCGCACACGGTTATATGAAAAATATCGTATGTAATACGTGTGGTAAATTTCTACTGTACTCATGTGTACTCTACACTTGCCAGTTTGCACCCTCGATCAGGGTTGCCAGACGTCCCGATTTAGGCGGGACTGTCCCGATTTTAATCTATATAACCCATTTGTCCCGCTTTCCGATTTCCACGTCGAAAATCCCGATTTTTGAATAATTTTAAAAAGTGCAGATTTAACTTCAACCAAATATATTTATATACATGTTACCTTATTCTTTAGTGGTAAATAAACACCTACTTTATTTTTATTCAAACCTATGTACAATGTACATGTTTGTTATAGTTTTCGTTTATTTGTTTGCTTTTGTTTATTTTTAGTTAACAATATATATTAAAGGAAAAAATTGCATGTTCTTTGAATTTTTTTGCGCGGCAATATCGAAATTTTTATTTGGGATGTTTGGCCTTGAAACAGCGAAACATTTTTTTGACACAAATTTTTAACACATTAAAATAGTATCACCTTAAACATGTGTCACAGATTCACGTGTCCCGCTTTTCCATTTGCAAGATCTGGCAACAGTGCCCTCGATTGTCAAGTTAGACTGGGTTCACTATCTAGCAATAGTGAATCCACCCCTATAATTTTTGGCAAATGGGGAAGACAAGTTCAAAGTCAAACAGATGGCGTCATCATAGATGGTTTTTAGCTATTATTTCATTCATTTTCTGAAAGTGAATTGTTTTCATTTTCAAAACTGTTTTCATAATTCTTGTGTTAAAATTTTGATAATTATATATTTTACATGGAAAGTGGGTAAACTTAAACCTGAATTAAATAGCGGGAGTAGTTTCTGTGGAAAGAGGCAGAACCTCAACAAGTTCTCAGCAGATAAAATTGAAAATATATGCAAATAATCTAAATAAATTTACAAATCGAAGCGCCAAGGGGAAGCAACATGGATAGTTAATTAGTTAAACACAGATTAAATCCAGAGCAAAGAAACGAAGACGTGTTTTTAGGTTCTATAAAGTTGGGTAAACAGTTTGGTTTAATTAGTTGCAACAAAAACTAGTGTACCGATTCCAAGAGTACCGCAAAAAATATTTGCATGCTGGTTTATGAATTCTTGTAACGCTCTTAAAGCGATAATGGACTGCAATTAATTGCCACTATTACTATGAAATAGTTAACGACTAAGTACTCAATATTCATAAATGGTAATGCGTACCAGGTTACCTGTAACTATAAATTAAATATCAAAAATTATCTTTCAGGTTTTTGCGATTGTTGGTATTGGCTGTTATTACTGTGCTTATTCATAATTATATGCCGGTACCTATAGAATACCAGTTACTTGATAATTTAATTGCTGTACTAACTGTACTAGGTGCTATCAAGATTTTAGATATTTAACCGAAGATAGTACAACTATACTCTAAGGCAAAAAACAAGCAAACAGTTAATTTATTTCCCTGTGGGGGATAGCAGAAACCATGGATTCATTAAATAAAAGGATACGGGATGATGTAACATTCTTTGGAGCCAACAACAAACCATTCTAATGTAAACACAATTTGTAAACATTGGCCACATCTTATTTTACCTTGTATTTGTGTACAAAAAATACGTTAGAAGCATTACAAGATTTGCTAAAAGTAATAAAAGCCCTAAATTACTTTATTTTCTGCTAAATAATAATAAATTTAAGTTAAAAAGGTTTTATTATTTATAGGTTATGTTATTTCTAAAGGTGTTTATTTAAAGTCGCTCCGAGTCATTTATAAATCTATATAAATCTATACGTCGCACTTTTTCTTTTCTAGTTCATTAGACAAAGACGTACGTGTAACCGAGTGTTCAGACCGAGGTTCAGCCGTTTTCCTAAACAACCAGCACAGACAGCAACACTTCTGAGCTCCAACACTCCAATGCTATTTTATCTCTTTCTACTACCATTCTTGATTCAATTACGTAGTAATTCGTAGTCTTGTCTATGTTCGTAGTTCGTAAACTGCTCCCCCAAGAGAATAACAAACAACAAAATATAAGGCTTCACGTTCGATACGCTCACAGTATACGGATATCGAATCCTTTTTGATAATAAATCCATGGCAGAAACGATGTTATATTATTTTTGGGTAAATTTATAATGCATAAAACGAAATGCGTTAAATAGCAGCACCATGATATTTTGTGCTTTGCTTTCAGTAGCTTTGCATCTGAAACTCCTTTAGTGTTGTGTGATGTGTGTAGAAAAGGAATGCATCATACACAGCATAAGAATGATCGAGAAAAGGAAGTTATCCTGTAAAATCTGAGGAGTTATTGATGTGTCAAATATCAAATGGCTCTTCTCTAAATACAGTATGAAAAAGGTGCAATTTAAATCTCGAAATTTTGTCTACATAAGGAATAACTATTATTTGTTCTCTCTTCTTGTGACCTTTCTACACCTCTGTAAATATAGTCTAGAATCCGCTGTACACTGATTCTTGTTTCATTGCTGAAACTTTTAACTGCAGCAATTTATATATATATATATATATATATATATATATATATATATATATATATATATATATATATATATCTTTTAAACCATAAATAAAAGTGAACTTACACGACGCCAATTAGTGTAGCTTTTATTATTAAGAATCATTGCATATTAAATTAATTTAGTATGTCTAGCACCGTAACGTACGGTATACTACAAGCAGCAATTCTCAGTAGTAAGCACGATAAGTCATTGTAAATTGTGACAGGTTGTTGGTACATACAAGGCAAGTTCACATTCATACATTAGGTATCATTTAGGCGACTTTCATTCATGAGAGCAAACAAGAGAATGTCCGGCTTTTCCTTAACGAGAGTCAAGTTAATAAACTGTTATTACGTTGCTTGTGCACCCACAACTGTATATTTGTCATTGCATAGTATGATTCTTTACACCGAATCGTACTACAACTGATTAAAATAAATATTAACATATTTAATCAAGACTGGTAATAAGTGCATATATTTATATTTCATTAGCTTAATTTTTTTAGGACTGTATATTTTATGGCAGTTCTGCTGACTGATTAGTGATTAGTGATTACATCTTAAAGCGATATCGTTTTAATCAGATTTAACCGTTTTGAACCTAACAAACCAATTTTACTAACTTTAATGTAGTTTATAATTAAAAATGAAACTTACCCAGTAATTATCCTAAATTAACATTCTGGGGCGAAAACCCGGTTGAATTCTATGGAGAAAGCAAAACCCTTTTCCGATTTTAAAGAAGTTGATAATCGTTTAAATATTTGTTATTGAATGTAATTATTTGTATTAATTGTAGATATTTGTATTATTACTTGTTTGTATATTATATTACTAATTAGGCTTTCATTTCAATTTAAATGATAATGTAAGTTTTAAGAAATATAGGATAAAAAAGCCTATTTTAATTTTACACATAAAATACATTAAAACTAATGAAAATGATTTATTTAGTTCGAAATGTTGAAATCTGATTAAAGCAATGTTGCTTTAAGATGTAATCAGCCATAGGGATTACAGAACTGCAATAACAGATACAGGTCTGTTTTTAAACATTTTGAAACGGAAAAAAGTGATAAACTGCAAAATTTCTTTTGCATTATCTCATTGGTAAAAATAAAAACTACAATGCCGATTTTCTTTCTTTACGTACCTATATCTTCGGAAGTATTGGGAATTTGTCAAATTTCAGCATATTATTGCGCAACTTGTATACGTCGGAATTACAATGTAAAACTCGAAATTTGAAATATTTATCTCAGCATCCTAAGGTATACGTTTACAATCTATCACAATTCTTAGTTGAAAAAATTTAAAGATGCTATTATGCCTTTACGTTTTTGTTTAATTAAAGTTGCTTTTATTTGATAGTGTTCTAAGAATTTTTGTTGTTATTATTTTGTGTTCCTTCACATATTTTGTTTTATGTGCCCAGTATTTTTGTTTCGAAGTTTCCCCTTTCAAAAAATTTTCTGAGATATTGCCATTTTCAAAGGAGATCAAAAATACTGGAGGTTTGTTTCCCTGGCCCGTAGGTAATCTCATATTTCTTAGAAGCTTCTGTTAAGTACTAATGTTCACTAGGTATATATTTAACTTTTGTTCGCTGTCATAACAAATGCTGCGTAACAATGGAGTTGCTATGTTTAATTGTCCAAGATGCATCGAATAAGCTTCGATTTACATACATATTATATAGTGCATCAGTTTAGCTACTCAGCTCTGAACATGTACTTTCCAAGCAAAAGAAGTAATTTGTGTCATTTAAGTTTTGTATCTGCTCTATAGATATTTAACAGGTAACATGATCTTCGTTCACAAATCGTTCACCTACCGGATCAGAAAATTTCCTGCGGCACCTGTGCTGTTCTTATTTTTAATAATAAATAATTCTACGCCTACAGTCTGATCAGGGAATGTCATTGCCCCAAGTTCTGAAATATTTGTATATGTATATGTATAAATATTTCCTGTCTGTCACCAACTATTATAGCTTTCTCTATAGATCATTAATATTATTAACCACAACAATTTGATCCTAATAATTGCTTTGATTCTATAAACGGTAAACCGGTTATAAGATTCTTTATTCAATGCCCTAAAATGTTTTATGGGGTTCACGCCAAGTCAAATTTAAGTTGTGAGTCGAGATAATTATTTATATTTTATACAACAAAAATGTTAAACCAGTATAACTAATAATTTACGAAACTAAAAAGTTAAATTTCCTGCAATTATGGTAATATAAAACAGGCCGATAAGTACGAAATAAAATAAAAAGCAACTAATGATCTCTCTTGGTGACCAGGGACAATTGAATAGTATGATATAATGTTCGTATACTTGGTTTACAGTTTTGCTTATTTTATCTTTAAAAGCTGATAAAAAGGAAAGTGTCACTTTGACAAAAACTTTCTTGGTCAGATTGTCCAACGCTAGTCCGGTCTAATTTGACAACTAGTTTTAAACTGACAAGGTTAAGAATAAGACAATAATTAAGCCTTGCCATACTATGAATTAATTTCTTAGATTATTCACAAATTTATAAAGAAAAGGGCAATTTTGCTACGTACTTTCAACAGTAATAGAACTAAATTCATTCTAGCAACCCGTTCCAAGATTAATATCATTTCGAAACCAAGCAAATCGCTGAAATATTAGAATAACTCATAAGTTTTTAATGACGACTTGTTAACAATAACAGGATAAAAACCTGTTAAAACATAACTGATCAACAACTAGAAGATCTTAATTTAAACCAGTATTAAATCTTAAACTTTCTTAGTGAATACTTTGCTTGATCTGCAGTGGAGATATACTCAAATTAGTAATATACGTTTAATACCTAATATTAAAAATGTCGATAAAAAGTTTTAGGAACTAAAACAAGAAGATTTACTAAAAAGGTTTAAGATTTACTTAGTACTGGCTTAAATTTGGATCCTATGGTTAGGTTTTGACAATTTTTTTAGCCTTATTATTTGTAAGTGGTCTTTAAAAACGAGTTGTTCTATTATTTCTGCGATTTCCTTGGTAATTGTTGCTAAAATGAGTTTAGATCTAATATTGTGGGAAACAGTGGCGAGCTAGGTTAAATGTCACTAAAGGCAAGCTAGGATTTTTGCGCCCCTATAACAAGAGCTAATTAGCTTATAGACTCTATATTTTGCCGCCCCCTGCCCCCGGCACCCCTAGGCAAGGGCCTACTCTGTCTACACCTAGCTACGGCACTGGTGGAAAATTGTTATAGACCGCCTATCAGGCGGTCTGTATACCGTATACCTCCCCGTGATCCGGGTAAATGTTCGGGTTTCACCTTCTTGATTTTTTTTCTCGAAAACGGTCAGAGGGAGAAGGTTCAAATTATCTGGGTTAATAGAGGAATAATGGGACTAGCTTCGGTAACAAATCCAGCTATACAGGGTGTTTCGTTTCGGAGCAATTAAATGTCAAAGTCGATATTTCCGCGATTTCTGTTGGGTCGAAAAATGGCATTTGCAGACCCATCTTTGGTACTCCATAAATCTAAACCAGTAGCTAGCGAATCCAGGTTTTTGCTGAGGGAGCAGTGGCGTGCCCAAAGGGCTCGCCGCCCTTTATGATCCAGATCGAAATGTATGTTTGTATGCATGCATGGGTCAATGCATGTGGGTATATGAGTTGGTATGTCTGCATATCTGTAACTGTTATGGGTGTATGCATGTTTCTATGTATGTAGGGCAGTATACACGAAGGGTGATCTGTTCTCGATCATCAATCCGAAGGAGTGTGATAAATTTCTTAGTACGGAATCAAATATTACAAAATTTGGAATGCATCACAATGATGACAGCGCCGACCTTTTAGTTTAACTACCATCCTAAATTACAAGAAGGATAATAGGAAATAATAATAGAATAATAAGAAACAGCTATTTAATATTCGATTTTTAAAGACATGCCCATTTTGTGCCACTGGCTGTCGATAAACGCAAGAATAACGGCCGTTTCTAAAGAACCTTTCTTTTCTTAATGTCAACAATTACACAATAAGCAGTTGTAAATCGTTTTTTTTACCGTGGTCGTTAGCACGATGATTTATCTTATGGGGCCAGTTTGCAAAAAACCGCAAACATGGGTCATTCTTATTTTATGCATGGTTTCGTTGCCTGCTATTGACTAAAGAAATGAAAGTTTACTGAATATTTGTACAGGGTGTCCCATCAATCAACCAGAGAGAAAAAAGTAACTACTTCATTTAAATATTTGACAAGGGCTTTTCAGAAATCGATGAGCTGATTTTATCCAGTAACAATTTGTTACTTTACTACAGCTCCATAAAAAATAGGTAGATAATCGAGTCAGTAGGGATTTCTGCCCTACAAAAGGTGGGGTAGAAACGATTTTAATATATGTTGCTTAGGTCGGGACCCTAACGAAAAATCCAAATTTTCGACCTTGGGGGGGGGGGGGGGGGGGTAGGAGGAGCAAAGCGGCATCTTGAATTTAAAGTGCTAATTTTTTTTTAAATATATTCTTAACGGTTGATCCTACGACAAAAACGTTTATATACAAAGTTAAAGAAAACAAATTTCTTTACATTTTTTGTGTAAACATTTTGTTTGTTCATCGGCGGAAATCTAAATATTTTTTCAAAAAAATCGGCTACAGCCATTTTTATTGGCAAATTGCGTATGAACAAATTACACTGTATTTTTGACTATTTCCACATCACAGTAATATAATATAGCAAAATTTATTTCAAAATACAGTAATTTTTCTTGTTACATACAACCTGCAGTGGCGCAAATTAGTATCGAATATTATGAATATTAGGTATTGGGTTTATTCTATGTTTTTTGTTGTAGATATTTCCTAGAGCAGGTAAAGACTGTCCCTCGTTTTCCTTTGTTTCTTTTATAGTGATCAAAACGGCCGTCCCTTACACCTAGGGTTGCCATCCCTCTCGATTTATCGGGACTAGGGGATCCAATCCCGGGATTTCGGGATCCCGGGATCCCGTAAAAAATTCGGATTTTTTAAAATCCCGGGATCCGGGGTTATAGTTGCAAATTTTATTTCAAAAATCGCCTTCCGTAATTCTAAGAGCACGCTCAGGTGTTTTGCGTTACTTGCACGATCCAACTCAAAACGAAACTGAAGGCTTATTTCAGCTCTAAATAAGGCATGGGCCTCTTCTTTTGTACCCTCTGACTGGCCTAAGATATTGCATAGGTGGGTCATACTTTACAATAAAACTTACCTTTAAGTAAAGTATATTACGGCTTTATTTATAAAGTTCCTTTTTTTTTATAAGGGACAGTCCAGTTAGAATGATCACAATATACTAATAGTGGAGTTGAAAAACTAAAGGTCAGGGAAGAAAAGGAGAACTTTTACAGGAAAGAAGTTTCATAATCCTGACACTACTAGTATATAAAAATATGAAGGAGCAGTAAAAATGTGATGTTCTGGACTTGAGCAGAGCAGAAAAGGGATATGTAACGAACTTTCGGTTCCAAGGGAGGTGTAATGTAGTTTACAAGCTATAGTTCTTCTGAGCCGAAGCCCATTAAAACAGAGACAGATGCCCCCCACACTCGCTCATGCGGGTGATGGAAATTTTATTGAAAGATTCCTACGATGAAACTGATCTATCATTTTCTAATAACGTGTTGAACTCTAATTAATATTAAGTATACACATCTCATCCTATAATAATATGGGTACCGTAATTTATTTAAAAAACTTTGCCTTAAAAATATACACCGAGAGTCACTTAAAAGGTTTAAGACTTAGCAGAGGCGTATTCATGGAGGGGAGGGTGAAGTCCCCCCTCCCCGTAGGCACTTGAGTTAACTTATTTGAGTACGAATGAACCTGACCGTTAATCCTCCAACCGTTATAGCAACCAAAAAAATCAAGAATACAAAATTGGGATTTTATAACAATAAATGTCTAAATCAAAGAGATTACATAAAGCAACTATGGGAAAATAGAATCATTAGATGTTAATTAGGCTCGTTTAACCGTTAGTAAATTAAACCAACTTGGATGGGTACAACAGATTTTTATCATTAATTACAGCAGGAAAGATGCGGTACTTTTTCGTCTAATTGGCTTTACAATGAATTAGAAATTAAGGTGGTAAGTTTTTAAGGCCATCGAGGATAGACAACTTTAATTTTTATTGGTTTCTTGACCGTTTTTGATTAAATAGTTTTATTGTACTTCTTGGGCTTTCGGTCAGTTTAAATTAAAGTCTTGAAATGGTTTTGACGTTTCGGTTTATTTCATCTCTAAACCATCATCAGAATCCTAATAACAAAGGTGTAATAGTAATATATTTTTCTATGTAAGATTTATATAAACAAGAGATAGTAGAATAGGACATACCTTTTAAATTGATTTCACTTCAACACTACATTTTAACAAAATGACTTATTGCAACAGGGTTTTAAACTAGACTGATTTGTGGATGTTTACAGTAAAGAGCTTTGGTTTTATTATTCCAGATGTTTAAGGGTAGGGACACAAAAATTTTGCTTTTATTTTCGTTTTACTTTTTAATGATAAGGTTGTTGTAAATGGTACTTAAATTATCCGTATCTGTTCTATAGTTTAGGGTGTTATGGGTTTTTTTAATATGTATCATTTCTTTTATGTTTCGTTTTTTGTAGTTTGATTCATAATCTAAGATTTCTACGTTATTAAAATTAAAGTTGTGTAAATATTCTAGTGAATGATTTGATAGAGCTGTTGAACTGTGACTAACATTTCTAATACTGTTTTGATGTTCCTTAATTCTGTTTTTAAGATATTGCTTTGTTTGCCCAATATAGGTTTTTGGGCAATCAAGGCAATTTATTTTGTAAATGAGTTGAGACTGGTTTGTTTTTGGAATATTTGGTTTTAGATTTGTGAATAGTTTTCTTGAATTATTAATTGGTTTTTCTGCTATTTTGATTTTATGTGGGTGAAGAACTTTTTTAATTTTCTGGTTTATTTCTTTTATGTATGGAGTAGGTAGATACGTAATGGTTTTCATTCATATTTTTGGGGTTATTTTTCTGTGGGTTGTATATTTTGTTTATTTTTGCTTTTATGATTGGTTCATAGAACTTTTTAGGGTAGTTATTGTTTTGTAAGATATTTCGTACTTTTTAAGTTTTTTGGTCTGTGTTTATTATCAGACCAAAAAACTTAAAAAAAGTACGAAATATCTTACAAAACAATAACTACCCTAAAAAGTTCTATGAACCAATCATAAAAGCAAAAATAAACAAAATATACAACCCACAGAAAAATACCCCCAAAAATATGAATGAAAACCATTACGTATCTACTCCATACATAAAAGAAATAAACCAGAAAATTAAAAAAGTACTTCACCCACATAAAATCAAAATAGCAGAAAAACCAATTAATAATTCAAGAAAACTATTCACAAATCTAAAACCAAATATTCCAAAAACAAACCAGTCTCAACTCATTTACAAAATAAATTGCCTTGATTGCCCAAAAACCTATATTGGGCAAACAAAGCAATATCTTAAAAACAGAATTAAGGAACATCAAAATAGTATTAGAAATGTTAGTCACAGTTCAACAGCTCTATCAAATCATTCACTAGAATATTTACACAACTTTAATTTTAATAACGTAGAAATCTTAGATTATGAATCAAACTACAAAAAACGAAACATAAAAGAAATGATACATATTAAAAAAACCCATAACACCCTAAACTATAGAACAGATACGGATAATTTAAGTACCATTTACAACAACCTTATCATAAAAAAGTAAAACGAAAATAAAAGCAAAATTTTTGTGTCCCTACCCTTAAACATCTGGAATAATAAAACCAAAGCTCTTTACTGTAAACATCCACAAATCAGTCTAGTTTAAAACCCTGTTGCAATAAGTCATTTTGTTAAAATGTAGTGTTTAAGTGAAATCAATTTAAAAGGTATGTCCTATTCTACTATCTCTTGTTTATATAAATCTTACATAGAAAAATATATTACTATTACACCTTTGTTATTAGGATTCTGATGATGGTTTAGAGATGAAATAAACCGAAACGTCAAAACCATTTCAAGAATTTAATTTAAACTGACCGAAAGCCCAAGAAGTACAATAAAACTATTTAATTTTTATAGTATGTTTAATATTTTTATGTCTCTAATTTGGAGCAATAAAAAGTTAACTAAGGGAAGTTTCTGTTATAATTGCCCAAATATTTTTCTCCCGATTTTTTATCAATTTTGGCTATAAATCGCTTTCCGATATTAAAAAAAGATTCTGTGGCATAAAATTAGCTAGGCTTAGGAAATTGATATACAAAAATAAGCAAAGAATGGCTTCGCAGACTGAAAGAATCAGCGTGTTCTGTTCGTCCAATAGAGTACGGTGCTGAAAATGATGTTTCTTCCTTTTTGACACTCATAATTTTTCCTTTTCAGGTGCCTGCTGCAGTTGAAGAGCAACTTTCGTTTCGGTCAGTGTGGACTGTCTTTCTGTTACAGCAAATTCCTGCTATAGAGAATGGGGACCATGTATTTTTTACTACTGTTTCTTTTACATAGAACGAAAATGCAAGATTATCATCCAGGGCCTTACAGGTTTCGCCCATCCGATGAGTCTCAACAAGGCAGAAATAACATTGTCTACTTCATTACCTTTAGATTCCTCGTATTTTAAAGGATTCCGCGAACTAACGCGGTAAACGGTGGCGGTTTATTATTTTTTTTTTTAGTTTTGTATTCATAATTAATACTCTATAGTCTATAATATGAAAAATGTCAACGATAAGCTACGGACGGAGGTTTTTATGTATGTTGGTTGTCATGTACGTTGATTATTATTAGGTAAAACCACATTTTTGTGGGTTTAATTAATAACTAGTAGCTTCACTACACACACCTCATCGCCTAAAATCTTTCAGAATATTCGCACCCTCGTTTGTAGGTGTATCCCTTCGCTTCTTCTAGTATCGTTACTTCAAATAGACTTTTGTATAACTTTGTAATGCACAATAAGTATCATTTAATGTCAAATCGGACCACCGTTTTCGCATCAGTCGGATTATCTAAATTATTGTACCGTAATAAAAAAAATAACATACTGATCCTAAAAATTTTTGGGTTGGTTATTAAATATCCGTTTTAGTAGTAAGATAACGAAAAAAATTAATTTTCAACCATGCATAATATATTAGAAGGCAGCAAGAAGCGCTAGTATAATACATTTAAGTGAAGCGATGGCAACGCTGTCTAACCTTATTTTCTTCCGACAATTTTCGTATAGCTATGAGATACTGTAGGAAATCTAGGTATTTGAATGTGGTAAAACTTAATCCTCCCAACTGTATAATTTTTTGGGAACTTATTAAATGCTATAAATTCCAGGCAGAAACTCGTGAGAGAAATTGGAAAACAACAAAGAATTTCAGTTGGGTACCTCTGGGTAGTAATAATAAGGGGAATATTGAAACAAACCTCCATCAGACCATACCTGGTTTGCTCTGGTAGCTTTACAAATTTGTTCAATAAACATAATTAACGCGATATTTTAAGTGGTTAATAAGCATACAGAACTGTTTAAAAATAAAAATTACTAGCTGAAGTACAAAAGCGTAGAAAAGAACAGAGGGTTAATTGGAGCATGAAGACGCCATTTTTTTAAGTAAAATTAAAATATACAAGTTGTACAATTGGGTAATACAAGTCTATTCAGCAAAATAGATATTATTTTACCAAACAGTAAATTCATTTGCTTGTTAAATAAAATTAGTCTTCTAATCACTTGGAGGTGTATTATACATATATAATAAGGACTAAACAAATCAAATAATGCTAACAAATGTTCTAGCCTCTTTTCCTTTTATGTGTTAAAACATGTCGATGGTGTAGTGGACAAATATGATTGCTCTTGAATTACACAAGACTTTAAGTATTTACCTTGGTTTCTTAAAATAATTAAATTTAACCGTTAAAAAGCTGTACTTAGAACCTTAGAACGTATTTTTGTTGCTCAATTATTTGTTATAGAAATAACAAAAAAACATGAAAAAGACACACATATCAAAATTCTATTTTGTACTCTTCCTTTTAAACCACGCCCAACAAAAAATCGATCGTCGCGTCGCGTCGTCTATCAGATGTAGCGAATACAATCTCAGTTAATTTTAACGCCAATAATTCAGGGATTGTTCCTAGGATTTTCCCGGGACCTTCAATATTGCTGTTAACAGTTTGAGAACATATAATGACAAATTTGGCATTTCTACAGTTGTGGGCCTGAACCCTAACCGTAACTTAAGCATGTCCTAAGTTTTAAGATAAGCGAATCCCCAAAGCGGCCGCGGCGTCCGTGAATCCACGTGCTTATCTATACTAATATAAAAGAGTAAATTGACTCACTGACTCACTCATTCATCAACGCCCAGCCAAAACTACTAATGCTGAAAAGATGAAATTTTGCACAGAACTTTATTTTATGCCGTCGACGTCCAATAAGAACGAATTTTGCAAAACTCGCCCTCTAAGGGGGTTAAAGCAACCCCTAAAAATTAAATTATTTTTTATTTTAAAAACTATTAGTTTTAAGGAAAACGCCACAACATGTCAATTTTATTTTATTTTTTTACATGTGTCTACTTTTTTTCGTATTTCGAATTTTACCCCTAGGGGATAAAAACCACAGATTTATCAAGGCTCCGCACTAACTACCAAAGATAGAAAGCTGAAATTGACTTCTGATGTTTGTAATGCCGTCACTATGAAGAAAAATAAAATGTTGTTCAAGGGCAAACAAAAACTGATTTTTATAAGTACAGTTAAAAATGAAAATAACTTCTAAGCTGTTTTCTGGTATAAATGGCAGCGTTAGATGGGATCATAATAGCAAAATTCGCTGATTCTAAATACCTGCGGGATTTACTGACACCACAGAGCTTTAAAGTTTCAAATTCAGCAGCTACCATACCTTCACAATTCATGAATTTTAATAAGAAAATTTGCACTTGTAGTACTAGAAATAGAAGCTTAGAAACAGTCTTAATTAATTTCGGGATCGATCCAGGAATTATGGAATTGTATACTTAATGATAATATGGAAATCTCGGGATTCAAAATTTCTTTTGAGATTACCTAAATGTTCTAGCAGGATGGGTATAAATATATCATTAAATACAGCTGCAAGACTGAAACCATTCCTAGGAAGTCAGTCCACAATACAAAAACATTATTATAATTAAATAATTAAAATAAACCAGAGTAGATAGATAAAATTCTAAATTGTATTAATTTTGTCCAGAGTCCATTATCTGTTAATAAGCTATCGTAGAAAGTGCAATGTGTATGCTTGTGTTTATTTTTAATTATTTTCTGAACCAAATTTGGTTTAGAATCTCAGTTAATGAATAAAATATTTATACCGTTTTTAGTTATGGTAATAAGTCAATTTAATTTAATAACAAAATAAAAATCATTAGAAGAAAGTAAAAACTAAAATTATAGCATCCTTTCACAAAAACTTTTCCTTTCCAAACTCAGTTTTAAACGGTCTGTCTGTTTAAAATTACCGTACATTATTATTCTTCAACTAAGTTAATTTTTAACACAGTTGGTAGATTACATCAAAATAAGTTAATAAGAATGTGTGGTACTCACTGTGCTTCTTCTTCAGTTTGCTATTATAGTAACTATTGGCAGAACACTCACAGTTGGTACACGGAGGAATTTTTACATAAATAAGCGTCATATTGACAACTTAAATGACATTTCGACTAAAGAAGGTAAGAACGGAGGTACCTTAATAACAAAAAACTTGTACCAAATTAATATACATAGGTAAACAATATTGTCAGTATGATTAAAAAGAGGTTATATTTAAGAACTCAATAGAATAAATCAAATTACTTAATACATACAAAGGTTCTTGAAACGTTAATAAAATGTCTACAACTTTTTGTTGTTTGTTTCGCGATATAGAGAAAAGACATACCTAGTGCATGCTAAAAGTAAACAATTTAAAAAATCCTACTAACGGGTTATAAATAGCATAAAGAGCAAATAAGGTGTGTTAAGGCTTGATATAGGACGTCTAAAATATCTGTACAAAATACTACCATATATTCTTCAGGACCAAACAGGACGATTTAACCCAACTTACCTCAGTTCAAAAGGGCTTCGTTAGGGCGCTATCGTACTTCAAAGATTTGTTAATTTTTTTGTATTATTTAATATAAAAAAGATTGCTTTTAGCGATTGGGGCAAAATTTCGTACGTAAGTAAGTATTGCAACAAGGCTTTTTATAATTGGCTTGCTTCTACGTGTTACGTATGTAAGTTATCACATTGAACATCCACGTGCAAAATAATCATATTTTTTAACGGTTGGGTTAGCAGCTCTAAAGGCGGCTACACACGTAACTGTAAACTTGACAATCTGCCGTCATAACGAAGAGGGCAGTAAGTATATGGAAACCCTAACAACTTTACTGCCCTCTTCGTTATGACGGCAGAAGTATGCTTGTACAAGTTTTTTGTACATGTTTCGTAAAAACCGCATCGGCTCCACCCGGTACAAGTATACGTACCTACTTGAACCTGAACAATTTTAACTGTGCAGTTCAAGTACAATGGACGACGCGCTCGCTTTAGCTGTTTTCGTTTTGATTCTCAAAAAAAAAACAGCGAAAAAACGTAACATGTGGTGTAATGGTGGAAAATCTACTCACATATTAACCATTTTGAAGGAATTAAAAATATATCCTCTTGATTGGCACAGATATCTACGAATGGACGAAGAAATCTACCTAAATTAAAAAAAAGACAGTCATGAGAGAGGCTATAACCCCACATGAAAGATTAACAGCATCTTTGCGATTTCTTGCAACAGGAAGAAGCTATGAGAATCTAAAGAACTTAACCATTATTTCACCACTGGCATTAAGCTACATAATTCCTAAAACATGCCAAGCAATCTATAATGTGCTAGCCATATTTATAGCCACATAGAGAAAATAATGTTCGAAATCCCTTTTTGCTCTAGAAATTTTTATTATAGGTTAACACAAGTCTGTCCAGCGACATACACACACTCATGTCACTTGCACCAGCCCAGCTTGTACAAGTATACAGTATAGAAATTCAAACATTCTCATGTGACTTGTACATGCAAAGACTTGTGCAAGGTTTTTCATACACACCTTCATGTATACTTGCACAAAAAACTTGTACAAGCATACTTGTCAAGTTTACAGTTACGTGTGTAGCCGCCTTAACAGCCGGTTGCACAAAACTTTTGATCCAGAGTTAAATCCTGATTCAGTGTTAATAACAAAAGATAATCAGTTTAACATAGCGTTAAATTTATTTGTAAGTATACAGGAACTGCCAAAAATTAGTCAATCAATGATTAAAAGACAATAATTGTCACTACAAAACTCTTTGAGAAGTTTTTTTTTCATTTGTTTTTTACACAGAGACACAATATGCTGGGGTTAAATTTATCTTTTGGGTTTTTCGTAAAATTTTGGACAAAATATTAATTAACTTTATTTATTTATTTTATTTTTCATTCAAATACAAAAAATTTATAGAAAAATCCTTTCTTGAATATTTGAAATTAAAATTATACGTTTACGGCAGATGTCATTTAATTAGCATTATTAACTAGGTAGGTACCGACTTTTGTATCGGAGTATGCACACTATAATTAATTTATAATGTGCATTTTAACATGAGTATGTACTATTTGAATAATATGGTACCACATTGTTGTTCTTCAATTTAATAATTGAAGATTTATAATTATACCGTTGAATACGGAAAAAATAAAATTAGGGGACAGAGAACAATTAGAAGAGTTTATTGCTGGAAAATCTAATATAAAATCAGGTTTTATTTACGAATTTTAGAGGATATTTGTGTGGAACATCAGGAACATATTTGTTGAAAGCAGAGGCGTATGGTGAAATTTTAAAGTTGTATATCTCTGTTCCTACTTACAGGACCCGTACCAATTTAGGGGTTTTAATAGTGAGCCCGCTGGGAATATTCTGGTAAAGAAAAAAAACATTTTGTAACTTGCGAAAAAAAGTTGAGTTTTTGCTGCTGCAGAACCCCCCCCCCCCCCCCCCCCGGGAAAAAATGAACGCGTTTAGGTATTTTATTTATTATTTTTCTAAACAAATTTTACATCATTTTCTCGAGAATTTTTAAATTTTAAGAGAAAGAAATGTGTTAGTAGAAAGTTATGGCCATTAAAATTTTTTTTTAATTATATTTTAGGTTTAAAAAATTCAAATGACTATAACACAACTATATAAAACATATAGACATATACGAGTATACGTTTAAAAATCACCATGAAGGGCTGTTTAAATACCAGTACCATGTTTCTAACAAAATATGCAAAGCGCCACTCACTGGTCACGTTTTAGTGACGTCCCGTTTTGTGTATTTTTTAATTCATCTGGATTTTAATAAGTTTTTATTTCTTTATTAAAACGTTACACCTTAGTGGTCCATAGTGCTAAGCTCCTTCCCCAAAATAAAATTTTGTGAACAATTTTTTTAAAAAGTATCTATAGTCTGTACACCGAACAGGTTCAGGTAAAATCAGGTCAAATTTTCGGAATTTAAGCGGTCCTCTTTACACCCTACAATATTCAATTGGTGCGGGTGTTTCATTTATATTCCGAGTTCTGTGGCGTACGGTCTATAATTTTGTTTGTTGGTTGAGTGCTTTTTAAAAATATTGTGTTGCTTCTTTTTTCGGTGTGCTTTCTTTAAAATCGGGATATCTGGCAGCTCTATTTGAATAAGTAACATTCACTATGAATATCGTATTGAATGAGCCTCAATTACCACCAAAGAAACGGATAAAACGATCTTTGTCCGTTTATGAAAAAGGGAAAGGGAAGGTAGGAAGATATATTACCTAGACGAGACTTGGGTCAATGCGGGACACACTGTTAGTAAAGTATGGGTGGATGCTTCAATAGAGCATCCCAGGCAAGCCCTTCTGGAAGATCTTTCGACAAGATTAAAAAATCCTTCAGGTAAAGGGAAACGCCTGATTATTTTACATATCGGATCCGATGGCGGCTTCGTAGAAGGCGGCTCATTAGTTTTTGAGTCAAAGCAGATGGGTGACTACCACGCAGACATGAATGCTGATTTATTTGAAAATTGGTTCAAAAATATTCTAAGCCATCTAGAAGAGAACGCTGTCATTGTTATGGATAATGCTTCGTACCACAGTAGGCGTATTGATAAAGCTCCGAACACCGGAACAAGAAAGGCATAAATACAAGAATGGCTAAGAAGGCATATTATTTCATTCGAGGAAGATATGATCAAGGCAGAATTATTAACTCTTGTTAAAGAAAATAAAGGTGCTCACAAATATGTCATTGATGAATTGGCCAAATCCACCAATCGCAGAATTTTACGCCTGCCGCCGTACCACGTACCATTGTGAATTTAATCCTATCGAGTTAATCTGGCATCGTGGCACAACAAAAGTCCACAACACAAAGAAAATCATTTCAATTATTCAGCCTGCTTAGTTTAGTAGTAAAGTCACTATTATAATATTAACCATTATATTGTGGCAAACCTTCTAAAATAAATTAATATATTTTCATTAATTTACCTATATACTACGCCACTGATGATTTTCGCATTATCACTTCTGCAAGTACTTGTGCAGTGTAAACCGGGCCGTCCGGCACCGCCTTGTCTGCTCGTGATTACTCCGTACGTTCAGTGGATAGACTATAGTTCAGTCTCCTCCAAGCCAAAATTTTTGAGACGCCTATGCAAGAATTGCCTGAATCGGTTGGGTTTTCGTAATTTATCTCGAACCCCCAGAGGTAATAATGAGATGTATGTTCTTTAAAAGCCGCATAAGTAAAGGATGTCGTTTGACTGATGTTGTATAATAATACTCATCAATTTTAGGTATTTTCTATCAATTACAAATAAAAGAAAGTTTACATTATTTCATAACGGTAATGGCAACACCAATATTTTTAGAACAAAACGAGCACAATGTCGCTGATTCATGAAGTCTTCTCTAAAGTTATTTTAATATTCCCGTTGTTTGTCAGGTGGACTTCGATGAAGTTGTTTTTGAAATCTAAGTTTATTACAGATGTTCAACGTTCAACAAGTAAGGTGAAGTGCCAATTTTTAAATTTAGCTCATATGAATCAGTTGTATTTTTTTATTTAACACTTCGGCAAAATCAAAGGTATAAAAACGAGAGTTATTAATATTAAAAAAATTAAATCGTGGTCAACAAATTATTATTTTTTACAAAATATACATATAAAACCAGCGATATAACGCCCGACGACTGAGTCGTGTCGTAGTCGACCTAGTGCAACCTAGTGCGACCTAGACCAACCGGTACTTGGACTTTATCTTGTTTTTCTTTTCAAAAATTGGGCGTATTCGCAAATTTCAAAATTATCGTACAAAGTGCGTACGATAATGATTTGTTATCGTACAAATAAAATTATCGTGTGTATGTACGATAATTATCGTTCGTCTGGCAACCCTGTGTGGTAGTCGTTTTCAAATAGCCGAGCGCTTTTTCCAAAGCGTTAGAACTTGTTGACAAGCACGTGCTAGTCGCAAAATTTAAAAGTTACAAAATACGGGTCCAGTATTGTAATTGTTGCGTTTTACGATTTGCGCTAATCGGTAGCAGCATCTCACTATTGTTAACAATGCGATAGCCTATAGACTGAAAAGTAATACACTGTGATCAGCTCTGTGCAGAGATTTACTAATAATATAGAAATTGTTTCCATTAATAATAATTTAATAAGGCTGGTTACATTAATAGCACAATTTACAAGATGACGCCAGCCATGAAAAAGAAAACCTAAGTATTCTAAGGAATTTAAGATATGATCTTAAATTGCGCCTGACCGTTTTATCGGGGTTGGCTTGTGATAGTGTTGATTAATTACACACTGCAGGCTATTCTTTATATGATTTAATGTCAGTCGTGACCACTTATGTCGAATTAAATAGATACAATTATTTACATTTTATCAAAACCCGTCAAATGATATGATCAACACCTGCTTCTCGAAAATGGCTGTTACATTACTTACGGTTGACATTACTTATGGGGGACAAAAAATACTGTAAACATGAGTAACTTTTGTGGAAATCACCATTTCATCACACTTTATACTATATCCACCCTTGCACTGCACAGTGGTTCCGACTATAAGGAGAGACGGTCATAATTATTGCTATTATCATTTTTGGAAAATTAATAGCTGAAAATGAATTTTTGTACTTAAAAAAGGGTTATTGTAAACAAACCACATGATTGACAGATCCCTGACAATAAATATTTTGAATTATGACCTATTACCGGAACCACTGAGCACTGTCTGTGGGATCAATAGCAACCACTAACATTATTTATGCGTATGATCATATATTTTATATTCCAATGATGTTTGCAGACCTGATATAGTAATCTGAGCCGACTTCAAGAAGAATAATTTAGTAGCAGAAATTACACGCATCAGTTCTATCTGGTTATTTGAATAAATAGGATTTTATTCTGCATGCCTAGTTTACTAGGAGTAAATAACATTATTAGTAAGAAATTTCTAATAGTTTTTTTCTTGTAAATCAATGCATTTAATGAATCCGGTAGCTAAATGTCGAGATGCATATAGATATAACATTTATTAGAGCATTCACACTATCGCACTATTATATTAATATTTTAATTAATTAATATTTGAAATGCTAACAGAATTTAAGATTTCTTCCTTATTTGTCGATCTGAATCAGAACTTTGTCTGATAAACCTTTGCCTATGGTTCTTTTGTTTGTTACATATTTTAACAAAATAAGTACACTTGGAAAAACGACAGAAAAAATAAAAAAAAAAACAGCTTGTATAACAATAAATAATAATAATATTCTTTACTCCAGCACAATAAAATTTTTGGGCTTATATATAGACGAAAATTTAAATTGGCGAAAACACATTGAAAATCTTAGAAGTTACATATCACCACTAATTGGAATATTATTCAAGATTCTCAATAATATACCTATACAATATTTACAAAATATTTATTATTGTTTAGTGCATTCAAAATTGCAATATTTAATTTCAATTTCAGCAAATAAGATAAATCTAAAACCATTAAAAATACTTCAAAACAAAATTTACAAACTACCATACCTTGAACCAACAATAAACTTATATAAACCATTGGGATATTTAAACATTGATAATTTGTATAAATTAAAAACATGTATATTCATTCAATCATTAATATTAAGTAAAAAACAAACAAACGTACAGATTTATCCCATTAATTATTTACATTATCATAACACGAGGCAAACTGAATTATTGCAAAACAGCACCTGTAAAAAGCAATTTTGGCATGCAGTCTTTATTACATAATGGCATAAAAATTTATAATGACCTTCCAAAAAACATAAAGAAAATCAAGAAATTACAGTTATTTAAAATACATTTGAAGAAGCATTATTTAAAAATTTGAATGTTTTTTTAACAGTTTTTTTAAGGAAATTTAATATAAACCTTAAAAAGTATTTTACAAAATTGATTGTTTTAATAGTTTTTCTTTGGAATTTTATTAGTTTATTAGTTTTTCTTAATACTGTTATATTTTTTAATGTTATATATATATATATATATATATATATATATATATATATATATATATATATATATATATATATATATATATATATATATATATATTATATTCCCTGTAATAAAGTTTAAGTTGGTTGGGAATAAAGAATTAAAAAAAAGTAAGAATTTGACAGACTGATGACTAAAGAGTTGTAAACATAGGTGAGTCCAGGGGCATCTCTACACTATCTGGAAATAAAATTGGGATCCGATTTGAAAATAACATACAAATATTTATTTACCTACATGTGTACTTTGAAAATGCGAAATACAAAAAGCCTTCGGTTAAGTAATAGAAAAATATTTTACTCAACCAGTGTCTGGATATTACTGGATACCACAATATATCCCGAGGCTAAACGCTTGTAGTCTAGTTTCGAGCCTGTGTAAACGCCTGTAGCATTAAAATACCTTCTACAGTAGACTCTTTTAATCTTGTACGCTCTGAAATAAAGATTGCACTATATTTGAAACTGAACGCTCTATATCCAAAGATGTAATGTTTGCGTATTTAAAACACTGCAGTTTTAGGGTTTTTAAAGTGCTGTTGACTTTCTTTTTTGCAGATGGCAATTTTTAGGTCGAACTGAGAAACTAGAGATTTAACAGCGTGGAAATGATTGCAATAAAATGCAGCATTCTGCCACGTTTCCCATCTTGCTAATATACGCGTTGGGGGTTCGGTAATTTCGGGGCCCAACTGGTGAAATCTTTTAATCCGTTGGCGTTGTGGAGATTTTGTAAAAACATTTTTGGTGCTGGCAATTACCTTGCCAACCTCTGGATTGCTTCGAATTGTTTTTGCCACTCGATGGAAAGCATGGTAGTAAACAGGTTATTTACTTCAAAGCGTACAAGATTAAAATAGTCTACTGTAGAAGGTATTTTAATGCTACAGGCGTTTACACAGGTTCAAAGATTACAAGCGTTTGGCCTCAGGGTATATTGTGATCTCTATACACTGGATGAGTAAAATACTTTTCTATTACTTTCACCGAAGGCTTTTCTCGTATTTCGTATTTTCAAATTACACAATGTAGGTAAATAAATATTTGTATTTTATTTTCAAATCAGATCCTAATTTTATTTAAAAATAGTGGACTCGTCTATGTTTACAACTCTTTATTAATGGCATGACATGACGTTCTGTCGAACTGTATACAAATATCCTGCTTATCAGCAATATTGTATCAAAACAGATGCGAATATTGAATGATACCTGTACCACCGTACATAACTAAGACTGTACTTACATAATCAGCTATCATGTCATTGTTTATTCATATGTTCAACAAAATTCAAGTTTGTCGAATTGCAGCGCAAGTTTCAAAAAGTAAAAATATATTTCTTTACTGAATTACAGTGGTGGGTGGTGAAATTTAAAAGTTGTATATCCCTGTTGCTACTAACGGGACCCATGCCAAGTTCAGGTTTTTTAAAAGTGAGCCTACTAGGAATGTTTTGGTAAAGAAAAAAATATTTTGTTTTTTGCGAAAAAAAGTTGAATTTTTGCGGAGGTTGGGTTGGATTCCGCAATTTCTACTTTAAAAGCATGTGGTGAAAAACTATACTCCACATGTATGTTTAGCTTTGTATCTAATATAGAATGTTACAAAAAGATTTTAAGAAATTTGAAAGGCAGATTCTACATCTAAAAATAAGAAAATAAGTTTATATAAGCATGTATCCTCAGACGCTTCTTTTTCGAGATATAGGGTGTTTAGTATTTTATTTTTTAACACTTTCTTTTTAATTTCTCGAAAATGCGTTAAGATATTGACATGAATTTTGATACACGCCAGTATGTAATCAAACGGTAGCTTTACGTCTCGCTTTACGTGCAAAAATTTATTTTCTAATGTACTTACATCAGTGCGTGCTGGTAAGTTTTTATTTTTAGCGAAAAAATTGCACGCCACTGATTTTTGCAAAACTAATATCGTTTTCTTAAATCCCAATTAATTCTACGTAAAAAGTGTTTCTTTAGCTTTTTTGTTCTGACGCATCGTTTTCGAGATAAAAATTTATTTATTTATTACAATAAAAACAAATAAATAATGAAAATGAATCTTTTTAAAAATAATTTTTGTTCAGGAAACAGTGCTTTTTGATTTAAGTTTATAGTAGATGCTGAAAATGGTTTCCCTGTGCTTCAATACATGCTCTAAATCGTCTTCGCATATTTCTCCTAAGTCTTCGGATTACTTCAGGTACATGCTCTCCTGCATGTAAATAGAGATATAACATAACTATCGACATAAATGCTGTCTTGGACAGATTCGCAAAAATTAAAAACAGGAATTTAGATTTTGTGCTTTAATTCAGAGAACCTATTTTAAGTTTTCATTATGTGTAAATAAGTACCTGCTTGTAACTTGCAACCAAATGAAAGCTTATTGTTTTAATAAGTTTTTATTTTTACTTTTTTATAGTTCCTTTTGAAACAAAATAAAAATTAGGGAATTATTTTAGGATTAAATTTTTTATTATATCCAAGTTCTTAGGAGTAAAAGATTTGATTTTTACACATAAATAATAATTTAATATATAAGTATTTGTTTCTTAAAGTGCGGTTTTGTATTTTGATTTTTTTTTTCTTAATTTTATTTCGGTCAGCTAGGCAGAGACAGTATTTTCCATCAGTTTTTTATGCTAAAATAAGGGCCTGCTCAACTCATACTGCAGCATATTCTCGACCTTTGTTCCAAATTCTCCCTAACTGTCGACTTTTTTTTGGAAACGCGTGCCGGAGTTACACTATAGACCTTTTTTGCAGATTCTCCTGGAACTAAGCTGTTGATGTTTTTTTGATACAAAGTCGTCTGTAGCGCGCCTCAACCTCTGGCTCTATGCCCCACACTTGCCCCTATGGGCGGCACCGCTGTGAAGACATTCAATTTTTAAAAGAAAACCGAAAAAATTATGCCTGGCTTACTAGTAATATTTTACAAATTGTCAAATTACATTATTACTTATTAAAAATAATTTCCTTTACCTTTACTCCTTTTTGGCGCCCTTAATGTAGACCACACATAAGTCTTCGTTTTAATCCTTTCTCCTTGGGAAAAAACATCTATCTCACTGCTAAAGTGTCTTTTACTTTTGCCCTTAAATCCCATCTTTTCCCCTGAACTGTTATTGTTAACGTCTACAACACTAGCGCTAAAAAACGACTGCAATTTGTGAAAAGGGCCCATTAGAATTTGACGATAAAAAACGATCGTTTAATATAGTACTGTTTAGTAACAATATACACAGATCTTTATATTAAATTCGCTTTTCAGTGTGCGCCGCTAAAAACCGTGACATTTTCGTCTGAAATCTGCTGAAAATACAGAGAGAGTTGGGTCTGAATATTTTATTCCCGCGCTACCGCCACACAAAAAGTGACTGACTGACTTATCTCTGAATGAATTTTAGATGTCTAGTTAACCATGCTGAGTGTAATAATAATGAACGAAGAAAGTTGTGGTTTTTGATGGAGAGGAACGTATAAACTATCGAAGTTATACGATTGTGTGGAATAATTTACTTTCTATGTAGAACATATACCTACTGACAATAAAATTACTATAATACTGGGATTAAAGTCTAGATTTACCTTATTTTCTAGTAACGATGTTGACTAAATTATAAGTTGGAATCATAATCCTAATAAAAGAATAATTAAGTGACGACAGTCCGCAAACAACTATAAGGGTTATCGAGTGGCCAAACAATTCAAACAAATACCAAAGTCAAACACTGCCAATATAAATTTGTTGTTATACAGTGGGTTCGCTGGTTCGCAAAAGACTCTCTACAGTCACTTCTTAAGCAACCCTCAAGCGATCATCAGATTGACAGTATTTTTTATGGCTGACAATATTACTGATGGACTGTCAGAAGTCCAAATTTGCCAATGTCATGGTAGGACAAGGTTTTGCTATATCTACAATAGGGTCAGGTGGGGTAATTGTAAAACCGGGGTAAATGTAAATGATAAAAACTCGACGCTTTTGAGTCGTTTATTTAAACTCTGACAACGCTGGTTAATCTGCCATGATGTTCCCTATTTCGTGCCGATCATTTCATTTTCAGATGCCATTAGAGAAAGAATTATTTTATGTAAGTGCTCAACATTGTTCAAAATTTTGTGTTGCGGCTGAGTAAAGGTGGAATAAAAAGTGGTTTTTGTTGACCTAGAGGTCAGTTATTCATATTGTTAATGCTTTACTTTGAATAAAAATGGTCAAATTATTTATTTTTGCGCATGAAAAATGAATATACATAACCTTAATTTTATTATGAATAATTTACATTTACCCCAAGAAAATATAAAATAGGGAAAATGTAAACATGAGTTTGGGGTAAATGTAAATGATTTGCAAAGACAATTTCATTATTCTTTATTTGTTATAGTAATGCCTCGAAATTATTTCATCAAATTCTTGGCAGAAAAATATTCCTTGAAGAAAGTAGATTACTGTATTGGCCACTGTATCAGCCGATGGAACAGCGCTTCCACCTTTAGTAGTGTTTAAAGGAGCAGCAGTTCAAGCTAGGTTGTCATCTGACAAGGCTTATCCAGGGACATTGCTATCCACTTCACTTAATGGCTGGATGGAAGAGCAACAGTTTTTTGAGTCATTTTCAACATCATTTGTTCCGCATGTAGAAAATGTTCGACAAAAATTCAATATACCGAATCATCTAGCAATATTAATGTATGATGGTCATGCGAGCCACATTAGTTGTCGTATTGTAAAACTGGCAATGAACTATTATATTCACCTCGTAAAATTCCCTAATCACTAAACCGACAAATACAGCCCCTATAGATAAATGTGTCTTTAGACCCTTAAAGGCATGCTGGGAGAAGAAATTGATTTCTTTTGGAAAGCAACAGTTATACAGGCCAGATACAGGTCGCCTTTCACAAAACAAGTTTATTGAACTTTTGGGAGAAGTTTATAAGAAGACTGACGTCAAAAAACATTATAAGTGGATTTAACTGAACAGGAATGTTTCCAGTCGATCATTCTAAGCTTCCCGAATCTGAATTTAATCCAGTTGAATTGAGGAAATATCAAGACTTAAAACAAGGACATAAAGTTTCTGGCAACATTTATAAGCAAAGAGAAATAAGTACTCAAACATTGATGGATGCCGCTTTTCCTGTTGATATAAACGCCCCTAGCACTAGTAAAACAGTAAACATTGCTACAGCTAGTAATTCTATCTATATATCTATGATCATGCAACAAATTCCTCTCCCACATCCGTAATTGCTAACAGCACTAAGTAACTCATCTTTTCATAATATGTCTACTCAAGAAACCAAAACCCCAGTAAAAACACCTTCAAAAATCATTGAGTTTTTTCCAAAACTTTGCTTTCTAACAGTCTTGAATTTTTTTTTATCTAAGACATCCCACGTAGAATTCCAGCCTAAGTACTAACGTACCGTGAGTGTCTGAAGAGAAGGGAAATGTAGTCTGTTGACACGGGATTTGAAGGACTGGAGGTTGGGACGGGAAGGGAAAACATCTGCAGGCAATTTGTTCCATAATCTGGAGGCCCTATGAGCGAGAGAAGTGGTCTGTTCTAGGCTTTTGTAGCTGGACAGTAAAGGGGTGCATACGTAACGCGCCTCTTGTTGTTCTGTCAGGAACAGTCAAGGGGGGAATAATACCGGCTAGTTCCTCAAAACAAAATCCGTGGAAGTAGCGGTAGAAAATGTTAATCTTGGCAATACAAGAAGACAGATTGTATTGGTACAATCGGTTTGATCCTTGGGGATCAAACCGATTAAATATGGCGAAATACCCCATCAGGATGTTTTAGATAAAATGGAGCAAAAGGAAAAGCAAGGAAAGAAGAAAGGATAATTTATGCCAGAGAAGAAACAACATAAAAAGATTATTAAAAAAAGAAAGATAGAAGACAAAGACACCTTCGCAAAAAAAAATAAGAAATTTTATGCCAAGACTCATCGGAGGATGAAGATAATGCAGATTCTGTTATTGGTGAATCCATACCAGAGGTAACATACACTAAGCCAGAGTGGGGTTTATTCAAAACGACTACTTTTGTACTGGTAGATTTTGTGGGTGGGCGGCGAAATGCCGTTCACTACAAATACGTCCGCGAAATAACTCAAGTCGATGAAGATGATGGAGACATTATACCTAGTACAGGAATACCGAGTGTACGGAAAATTTGCTACAGAATATATTCCCCAAGAAAACGATGTTTCAACGATACAAATCGAGTCGGTTAGGGCCATTCTTCCAGATCCAGAAGTCTCACAAAAAGATGGTCGACTGATCTACACCTTTCTAGGAAAAGTCTCTCTTTTTGAACAATAGCTTCTTTTATTGTATGATTCAGCAGCTACTATTTTTCGTGTTCTTTTTTAAAAAGATAAGTTAATTATTTTTGTTACCAGTTCTTTAATAAACAATTTCCAATCAAATGTATTCCTATTTATTGGAAAGTTCCTTTTTTCTTTTTGGGATAATTGTAAACTACATTATTGTTTACATAGAATTCTTAGGAAATTGTCTCATTTTTATAATAATTTTTGTTTATAATAGGCCCAAAAGGAAACCAATATGCTAAGATTACAAAATAAACAAATTTTTACGATTACCCCGCATCTGTTCACATTAACCCCCTTTTGAGGGGTAATTATGAAATCATTGGTGGAATTGTAAATGCAAAGTTTTTTGTTAAAAGTGAGGCGTTTTATACTTTCAAATACATGAACAAGAAGGGGACACCAGTAAAGTTATAAACAAATAAATATAGTGCAAATAAACCAGAAAGGTTTTGAGTTTATTAAACTTTTTTGTGAATACAGTTTTTCTGTTTACAATTACCCCACCTGACCCTAATGAATATAAAGTTTATAACAGCAGCCGACACAAAATTAAAAACACTACAGTCTGACTAAAGGAAATATTAATAGAAATATTGATCGTGTGACATCTGTCATACGTCATCGTCATCAGTATAGCCCGGACTTCAGGGGCTCATGACGTAAAAGTCAGAGTTGGAGTTAGGAAATATTTTGGTGCGCAATGTTAAGTCTTAAAGAGTTAGTTTATTATTACGTTATTTAGTATTATTTACATTATTATTTAGTATTGAGGTTGGCCAAGTTGTTGTTCTGTTACCAGAGGCGTCGATGCCGAAAATTAAGTACGTACGTGTACGGTATTTGACAAAAACAATTTAATTCCTGGGCGTTGCCCTGATTGTGTGAAAAAAAGCGGCTCTTTGTCCAAAGTATATTTATAGCAATTTGTTTGTATTAATGATTCTAAGTATAAAGAAATTTGATTTCTTTTTACTTAGTGGATTGTGCGGCAATATATCAAAAACTTTTTAAAATATCGATGATGCCAGAAATGTACTGTTGTCTACTTTTAGACCACTCTGTCTATGGAAGGAACATACAATTTTTTGTCGTAAAATGTCCATTTTAATATAATTTTCCTGCAGTAAACACAGCCCTTAATTAGAAATTTAGACGATATTAGACAGACTGATTTCTATTTCTACCGATTTATGTGCTTTTCGAAACGCGAAGTGGTATAATAGATCAAATAAAAATGATGGATTTCTGGTCTGGAACAATTTTACAAGAACATACGCAATTTCAAAGCGCAAAATCTAATCAAAAAGTGCATTTCGGGGAAGTAAACTGAGGCATATTTAGAGAAATTAAAAGATAATAGGGCTTTAGTTAGTGATAACCTTTGAATGAATTCGTAAATTAATTCATCATGACATTATATAGCTGTTAGATTTTCAGAAGCTTGGTATATTGGTTTGTTTATTAACCAAAAAACTAAAATTCACATATATTTTCCCTTAAAGGCGAAAGGCAACCTCTTGATAAAATTTCTTAGTTGGAGCAAAACAGATGTTAAAAGAATTAAGGGGGGGGGGGGGGTAATGATAAAAGAAGGGATTAGGAATTTCTTCAAAAATGTTAACTATCATGTGAATTTCGGGGCTAGCGAGGTCAGAATATCAAATATTTTCTAACAAATGTTAAAAGAAAAATTACGGTAGGGGGGAGAGAGCAGCTGCTGCCAGTTAACTCATGGGTCATTTTCGGGGTTATATACGACGAATAAGTAAAACGTGCGAGTTTTGTGTTAGAGAAAACAGTAACAATTTTGAGCAACTTTTGTGATTTATAAAATATAAACACATATTTTTTACATTTACATTTTAAATTTACTAAAAAACATGTTTCCTGTTTTATCTAAATTTGTTTGGAAAATTTTTATATTCAAAGTTTGATTTAGTTATGTTATTGGGATTTAAAATTTTAAAAATAAACCCCCCTGTTAGTTACATGTCTGTTTTCATTTGTTTCGAATCATTAGGTATATCACTGCCTACTATGAAATATTAAACCTTTTTTTTTAATTGTAAAAAAATGTTATTCCAAAAGATATATACCAAAAATTATATATTTTTGAAAAGCTTATGAAAAAAGCAATCGGATGAAATCAGCATATACAGGATGTCCCATAAAAAATACAACTTTGATTTTTATCTTCAAATTCGTTCCGTCTAGAAAAAAAATTGACTACGCCAAGCCAAAAAAATTATATAATAACCAGTTTTTATTCTACCGATAAATTAAAAGGTAACTGAGATACGAGGGGTGCTTGAAAATGACGCATTTTCAAAATCACACTGTATCTCCGAAACGAAGGGGGCTATGAAAATTTTGTTAGCAGCATTATACGTTTCACGAAATAGTAGCACTGTATTGCGAAAACCGCAGCTCTATCTTTAAAGAGAACCGAGACAACCTGCAAAAGTGTCGAAAACTGGACACCCTATACTTACTTCTATGAAGTAAAAACTACTATACTTGGGGGACACTGCAAGGCTGACAATAATTCTGAAGCTTTTGTTTAGCAGCATTATCGGCATTTTACTATTTGTTAAAAACTAACAATAATAATTAAATACAGAGAAATGTCATATTCAATAATACATCATAACAAAATGCAAATAAAAAAGAGGAATGTTGTTCATAGAAAAAGCCAATAGTTCTTTGGTTTAAATTGACCAAAATTGACTTTTTTACCAGACTTTGAACTCTAAGGAACATTCGGGTTGGAGAGTTGAGATACCATAGGTAGGTTAGTAATTAAATATATACCTACTTAGGTACATATCTATTACTCGCATTTAGGACAACCCACGTAGACTTCAAATCTAAGTACTAACGTACAATGTGTATACGTTTATTCATAGAGATAAAATCTAGCCATGAATAGACTTACCTAATTTTTATGTTATTAAACAAAATTCAACATTTTATAAATACGTAAGGTATCAAGCTTAAAGTAAAGATAGTTTTCCCACAGTTTTTAATATGACATTTCGACAAACTCGTGGAGATTTAGCTTGTGATATGGATTAATAAAACATTATTAAATACAATCTAAAATATGTTAAAGAAAATGTCAAAAATACAATCTAGATATATTAGTCTTAGGTAAGATAATTTCTAGATATTTTGGTACAAATAAATACAAAAACAGGTACCTAGGCAAATCATATATTAAACGTGATTCATTTTTAAAGTAAGGTTTTAATACTTTTAATGGCTGATTGTGGTGAAACTTTCTTTAAAGTTACTTGGTGTTGGATGGTCTTATTTAATTCAACTCAAATTTCAGCATATACCAAAGAAAATTATAGCTATAATTTTCTTTGATAATACATTAGCCAGGGACCTTACATAAGGTGCGTTTTACGGTGTCCTTCTAAACATTACACGTTTTGGACCTGTTCTCACGCATACGCATACTGTTTAAGTATGCCTAGCAATCAGTGGCGGCTCGTGGGAAAATATTATAGGTGTTCTGCAATAAAATAAAATATCCGAAACAAATAGCGTGTAATTTTGTTTTATCGCCTTCAAAAAGTACACACGGAAAGCAAAAATGGGTATTTTTTTTGTTGCACCCAAAAGTCCAATTATTTCGTAAATGAATATCTCTCTTAAAGTGATGCGTGTAAGGTTTTCCTCTGCTAACACCGGCTGTCTCAATATTAATATCTGATAATAGCCTACCTCTATTTTTAGCTCAAGTTTTTCCTCATAAGTGTATTTAAAAAATCATTTAAGGTTCACTAAATTATACACAATATCCATTATTTCAAAGTCTACAGTCTACAAAACTAACAACCGACAGCTAATAACAATAACAACGAAAACTGCAAATAATTGTCTTTCCTGATGATACAGAAGACGTATGAATTTACCACTTTGTCAAATTATTGAAAAAAAATTTTTTCTTTAGTAACGCCGCACATGCAGGAATACAAAGTTGCTTTCTAATGCCGCTTTGAAGATTTTTCAGGTATGTTATCAATTATGTTAAATTTTCTAAGAAGTTACCTCAAAACAGCTGACCTTGATATTGTGTATAAAAACACTGACGATATATATATAAATATGGATTATCAACCCTTCACATGTGAATTAGAGAATTAGGTGCATGAACTGTCTACTTCATATATCATAAAATATGGATTTTAAAACCTGGGCAGCTAAGGGTGAAAACAAAGAAATAAAAGAGCAAAGAAAGAAGAAAATAAAAAAATGATTTTCGAAATGAACTTGGGATACTAATAGACGTTATAAATCAGGTGAGATACTACAAATAACGGCAATACTGCTAGAACTTTTCTTCGACATTACAAAATATCAGCAGCAATAACTGGATTGAACCAGAAATTACATTAAAAAATTTTCTGTACTTCTTTGAGCGCTTTCTTCGGGTCAAAACTCAAACAATAATACTTTTCGAGAATATTTGACAGATAGTGCAAAGCTGTACGTGTTACTATATAGTTGGTACTATATCTATCAATGTTCATATGTTATTAATACATGGGGCATAAATTTGCGAGAACTTTTCTTATATTCCTATTGAACATTCATCTAAAAAAGCATCAGAAGCTAAAAATAAAGAGTTTCTTAAATTCCTAGAATATTACGAGCGAAAGCGAGGACGGACCGAGAATATTGAGGACATACTGCACAACGTGTTAATTTTTTCAGATGCCCTTATTTTCTTTAATAGACCGAAATATACTACAAAATTTTTTTTATCTGTTCCCAGAAACCGAAACATTTTTTAACGAAACTAACGCTGAAGAAGACGATTCTGATAGATCAGTATTCAGCTTAGATTGTGAAAATTAGGCTAATTAAAGTATGCTTTTTATAATTAGTATTTAACTGTATTAAACTTAGCTGCTTTAAACGGAAAACCGTATTTTTTTTATTTATCTACCGGTACCTAGTAAGGTAGGTACTATACGTACATAGATCTAAATTTAGTACAGTAATAACGTACTCCAATATATGTTTTCATAATATAATTTTTGCAAAACAGCGAAGTAAAGTACGAATATCCGTGATTTATCGATTTCGTTACACTGTGCGGCGCGGCGTGTGTTTAGCGCGGCGTGTGTTTAGCGCTGGCCTATTGTACCTTTCTCGGCCGAAAATTCGGTGTTTTTATTTTACTTCTTTTTATTTTAAGGAATCTTTAATTATTTACTGCAAAGTATGAAAAAATTATTTAAGTAGCTTGAAAATTTTCGTGGTTCTGCTGCTCTGCAGCCTTTATATACCAGCCGCGCCTGATAATAATATTCAATTTTCTTTCATTATTCTTTCAAAAAATGTTAACCATTTTGCTACCGAGAAATAAACATCTAATCCAAAATAATGTAAAAAAGAAAAACTGACCCCTAACGAGACCATCCGGAAGAACTCCCCTATGAAACCAGAAAAAATCATCGAAATCTGTCAATCCCTTCAAAATATGGGCGAATATACACAAAAAAATTTAAAATGAGAGTCGAATTGTGAACCTCTTCTTTTGAAGTTGGCTAAAAAGCAAAAGCATCAACCCAAGGTAGTTATTTCTACAATAAAGATAAGTAGTTATAAAAATTTTTAACGATAATTTTGCACCTATATTTTAACACTAATATTACAAATAGCGACCGGCATAAAATACCTCATTGTTCCTAAGGATGACACCAGTTGGTCGACGGATTAATTATACGTATTACTTAAGTAATTGAAAATTCTTGACGATAATTAATTTTGATGAAAACATGCAGAGCCGATATTGCTAACGCTATAATTAGCTTGCGTAAAAAATCTCGAAATAAAAGAGAAATTTTTCATTTTTTACACGTATGGAAAAGTAAGTCCCAAAAGTAAAATATCACTAATTAACCTAAACATAAAATAGCGGTATGCTACGCTATGACGTCACTTCGAGGGAAAATCCTAAATTGACTAGACGCTTGCACCCCTTGTATATAAGTACAGGTCAGTTTATTGTTGGGTAGTGTGTTGAGCTGACGTTTATTAAAATATTATTACAGGTCAGTTTATTGTCAGGTAGTGTGTTGAGGTTGAGTTGACGTTTATTAAAATATCATTGTCATATTTCATTTGCTCAGGTAGGCGCCTAGTCAATTTAAGATTTTCCCTCGAAGTGACGTCATAACGTAGCATACCGTTGTAAGTGTATCGTGGTACAGGTACTTAAAATAATTTATAGTGTAGCGTAGCAAATTTTAAAACACTTTAAAAATTGAGTACCCATGACAAGGTGACAACCAAAAGGAGATGTCAAATGAGCATCCGATTTTATCACCAACTCGAAAGTGACGAACGAAAAAAAAAGAGAACGTATCTAACTTCTTTGTATGATTTTTGTTCTGTGTTTGTCTGTCTGTTCTTTTAATTAATGCCTATTTATCTATGCAGTGCTAAGCACTAAAATCAGCGCTATAGTGGCAAAATGAAGGAATCTGATTGGCGTTGCTATGGTAAAATAGCTTTTATTTATGTAGATGCGAGTTAGCGATAACTTTGCATTGATAAATCGGTCTTGATTTGACATTTTTTACTACTTTCGTTCTGCGCTATAAACAAAGGATCCACAGAGATGCAAGTGTTAGATAACGTATAAAATTTTAACTACCATCTACAATTGACAACCATACATCGCACAAAGTATACATCGAATATTTTATCTATTTTATATGATGGTAACAGACAAGCCATGACTGAAGCCTTTCTAAATCGCACTGAGCGGCACAACTATATTTATTTCTACCATATGAAAACGTCATGACTAAGTTAATGTGTGGCATTGTACTAAAAATAAAAGATTTGGGATATCCTGTATTTTTAAAAGGCAAAAGTCGAACATATTCTGGCAATTCTGGAAATATCGTTTTACAAATCTGTCCAATAAACCTGTCAAACTCGGATATAGCGTGTAAAGTGTTTTTAAGTTCTAAATCTTTTGATGGTGCTTTTACTTTATTAAAATGTGTGCTCGAAACTTGGTTCAATATAATATTCATAAGTCTGGACTAGTATTGAGCTTTGTGTAAAATGATAAAAGATATAATTGAGATTTCAACCAACCGTTTGGAGATTTGAAATTTGTAAATATTAGTATATATTATGCCAACTTAACATGTTTCTGGTAAATTTATCGTCTTTAAAATTTTTGATTGAGTACAAGAGTATAAAAAATAAAATCAATTTAAGAGGCCGCAAAAGTTCGAAGCAAAGTATTTTCAATAATTCAGTTTTCCGTAGATATAAAAAATTAACGCCAACAAGGAATATGCACATATGTATCTATATTTTTATTGCATAAGTCGCTTAAGGAAGTCATTACAAACCCAAAAAAAATATTTTGAAGAAAATTACTAGGATAATTTAGCTACAAAAAATGTTTACTTTTCGGTATAATTTATTACAATTTAAAAAGCAGCCATTTGTCCTTAATGAAAAATGACGTCAGATCAGCAAAAATAAGTGTCAATCTACATGTTAACGTAAAGCTTAACCCAAAATCGAACAGGTTTGTTTTTCTCGGAAACAGTCAGAGGGAGGGAAATCGATTTTTTTGGGTTAATAGAGGAATAGTTCAACTAGCTTCGGTAAAAAATTCAGTTATACAGGATGTTTCGTTTCGGAGCTATTAAACGTCAAAGTCGCAAAAGTGAATTAAATCGATGTACATTTTCGGAGGTTGTCGGGGAACCGGAGCTTCAGAACTCTACTGAAACTGGTGAGGATCAGAAAATGGCAAGTAATTCTTTTGCTATTGCCATTTGCAGAACCCTCTTTGGTACCTAATAACTCGAAAACAAAACGTCAGATCGAAAAACGGATTTACAAGGGAAACTTTAAAATCTCAAATATTTTTGCAATACACTTACCTAAACCTAAAATCACTGGAAAATGGAAATATTTGGAAAAAACTGGAAATTTAGATTTTTGACCCAAATATTTCACGGTTTTTAATTTTTTATGTGGTCAAAATGTTTCAAATTAAAATCCCATATACGCCATCGGAAAGAGCTCGTGGAAGTATGTCATATCCATATTTTTTGTTTCTTCATTCTCTATAGGAAGGGAGTAATCGCCGATTAAATCGTTTTTTTTTGATTTTGTGCCTTCGACATTGGTACATTTGAACCACTCTGTATTTTTTTCTATCTAATTTTTTCCCAATTTTTCAACACTATCTTATAAATGGATAATCATACTTTAAAATGAATACGAATGGGTCATCCAAGAGCTTATTTAAGGGGTAAAAATCGGATTTTCTTGATTTTTTCCGTCAAATCCTAGTTTTAACCGACATTATTCCACACTATTTACCTTATTTAGTGACTCTTTTTGGGTTTATTTTATCCGTTAGGTATCTAAAATACCTCCCACTAATTTAAGTCGCTTATTTTTTCGTTAAAGTTATAAATAAATAGGTTTATTTGCATCGGGGACATCTAAAATTTGAAAATTTTTAAATTTTCGAAGATCGCAGATTTTTTGTTGCAAAATTGAAAGGTTCCTGGACCGATTTCGGCTTGAAGTATACATGAATAAGATTTTAGGAACCTTATACTTTAAGTGCAGGAATATTTCATTCCATTTTCATTTAGTTGATGAGACATAAGTTCTTTTTTGACGTCACAGCCAATGGGATCACGTTTAGCATAAAATCCTTTTTTTTTTTTGTTAATAAAGACTAAAATAAATGGATAACAGCAACCGCCATAAACATTTAATTTATGTAGAAAATATTAAAAAAAATATGTCAGATTTATTTGGGTTAAATTACCTATTACGTTAAATCGGAAATTTTATAACTGGGTGTCATACAAGGTGAAAATATTTTATTGTATAAACAAAATTTGTTGTGAGTGGCTATCAATACTATTCTCACACAAACTTTAATACGGTTGAATGTCTTTCTACTTCCACAAGTCTGTGGTAACGGTTAGTTTTCAGTATCAATAAAAATATTTAACTCGCTGAGTATATTGTTAAAGTTTAAAAACTATTAACTACTTTCATTTCACGAAAAAGTAATTTCAGTTCTCATTCTGCAAACAAAATGTTTAGCCTCTAATTTAAAACAAGCATAGGCTCAAAGCAATTAAATACTACCCCGTTTAAAGCAGATTGTTGTTAACAGCCTTGGCTCAACGCTGCTTTGGTCTCCTGTCCAGTATGGTAAGAAAGAACCCTTACTGTTTAAAAGAGTTTAACAATTTTAATTTATAGAATACGTTTAATTTATAGAATAAGTTATTCTTTTTTCTTCAATATTTTTGGCATATCGTGTCCGTTTTCATTTTGCCAACAGAAATGCAACAATTATCAACTATTCTAAAGAAACTAAAACATCCTATATTATTACCTGAAAATAATATGCTTCTAGAATCACGTATAGTAAAGTGTAACAAAAAGCAAGCGTGAAATTTATTTATTATAAGAGTAACCGACAATAAACACATTGCGAATTGGCACTTGGACGCCATCTAACTCTAGAATCTAGTGAAGCGTTGAAGCGGAAAACTGTCAAGCGCGAAAGCTGATTATAGTCAAGCTTTTATATGGGTGCGATTTATACAGAATGACCGTCAAATTATCACATTCGATTATTTATTTCATGGTATTGATACAAATAATCCAATGAGGATAAATATATTTAACAATATACATATGGACATAGAAAGTTTCTTGTATTTTATTTAACCAAAAAACTAAAGCACCTTTCTTTAAAAATTAAATTAATTGTGATATAAATTCAGTTATATAGGTATTTTTTGAAACTTTTGTCTATAATTTTTAACTATACATACAGCGTGTCCCACGGAGTTTAATTCCAGATGGGAAAAATTTGTACTGAAAGTTGAAAAAAATCACTTTGGTCTAGAAAAGTTCTGCATATTAATAAACTAAAAAGCCCTATGGAAAAAATCTAAAAAGACCCATAGTATACAGGGTAGCGACAAAAACGTAAAATATACCCAAGAATAAAGTACCCTGATATAGCAAGATACAAAGAAAAGTTATTTTAGAGAATTATTTAGAATAATTTTTTTCTCTAAATACTAAATCACAGCCACCTACGAAAAAAATGTTTTTATTTTATTTTACGTTACGAAATCAATGTTAGTATAAGCACAGGTATAAGTTAATAAAAAGTAATTATCTCTCACATTGACATTCTTTGCAGTATAATAGCTGTATTAATTCAGTTTAACAGTTTACCATTTTCCTTAATTATGCCCCCAAAACTAACTATGGAACAAAATAATGAAATTGTCTTAATTGTTGGCGACAACTACAAAAGTTATAGGGAAGCCGCTGAGATATTCCATGAAAGGAGAAAGGTATCCCGAAATATCTGTACCCATCAAACTGTTGGACACATAACGGTAAAATTTAAAAGTTGTGGAAGTGTGGAAAACCGCTTCAGTAAAAAAATCAAATTCAGGCCGAAGTTGATGAGGATTTTTACCTACAAATTATCGACGACGTTGCTGCAAACCCCAAGACTTCGTTGAGACATTTGGAAAAATTACTTAGTGGAAAATCCACTGGAAAAATCCACTGCAGGAAAAATTCTTACAACTAATCATTTTCATCCACACAAACCTACCTTTGTCCACACGTTGAAACCTGGAGACTTTAAAATATTCGGTTTGATTTTTCGGCTTGGTATCAAGGTATGCAAGAAGATGACCCGTCTTTTTGCAAAAAAAAAATAAATTTCCTGATGAAGCATGTTTTACATCAAATGGAGTAGTTAGCTCCCAAAATTTTCGTTGGTGGAGTACAGCTAATTCGGCATTTGTTATCCAGTGTCGAGATTAGAATTATTTTAAGACAAATGTGTGGTGCGGTGTTTTAGATAACCAACTGATTGGCCCACTTTTCTTCCGAGGCAATATAACGTCGGATATTTACCTTCAATTTTTGAGAAATAAGCCGTTTGACTTTATTAATTTTATTAATCAATTTCTACTTGACATTAGAAATAATTTATGGTATCAGCAAGTTTCTTTAGGAAATGTTCCAGGGGCGTTGGATAGGAACATTTTCAGAAAATCATTGGCCGGCAAGGTCGCCGGATCTGAACCCACTCGATTACTTTCTTTGGGGATATTTAAAGGAAAAAGTGTATTCCCATCGACCTTTTAAAAATATCGACAGCTTGGGAAGAGTAATAACCCGAAGTGCTCTAGAAATTCCTCAAGTTGTTTTGGAGAAAAGCTGTTTCAAAATTCTCTAGGTTAACAGTAAAATGCATCGAAAAAAAAGGTGGCTATATTGAAGTTTGAATTTTGTAAATTTATTATTTTTAATAAGTACCTAATAGGTACATTTGTTTTATATTAAAACCCTTAATTTTTTTCGTAGGTGGCTGGGATTTTATATTTGGAGAGAAAAAATGATTCCAAATAATTCTTTAAAATAACTTTTCTTTGTATCTTGCTAAATACTTTATTATTGGGTATATTTTACGTTTTTGTCACTACCCTGTATACTATTGGTCTTTTTAGTTTTTTTAATGGGGATTATTAATTTATTATTATGCAGAACTTTTCTACATCCTAGTGCGACACTGTCTAGTTGCGCCACTGGTTACCACCTTTTTAGAATTGGAAAAGGCGAAAAAAATGCACCATTTTATCAAAAACTGTATTTTTGGGTTTGCTTTTGGGGAAAATAATAAACTTATACTTATATATTTTTTTAAATAAGTATTTATTTTTCGAACTTAAATCTATATTTTTCATTTGATTTTGCAGTTTGTAACTCCACTATGCCCCTGTTTCTTTCATCTCGCCAATTAATGCTAAAAATTGAAAAATTCGCTCTTCGATTTATAGGTTGTGGTTATGTTTGTTTTGTTCTCTTCTCTCTTCTTTTTGATGATGGGATTGATGAACTTCAGACGAAACGCACGCAACGTTCATCGACACCAATGACCAATGATGCCCTCAGCAGTCTCAGAATATCACAAAAAGATTTGAAATTGATTTTTAATTTTAGAAATCATTTTAACGGCGAAAATGCGCCAGGAAGGTAGTCTGAAAGTCAGTTTGGGTTTTGAGAAAGACATTTTAAGCTAAAAAAAGATGAAAGGGCAAAACTCCTTAAAAAAGGACTGTCCTTCCCAGAAAAGGACAGGTGGCAACCCTAGTTTCTAATCATAATATGAAAGTTATTATGTGAAACACCTTGTACGGTTCTTAAAGCCAAAGCTCATGCTAGGCCATTGTAAATACCTATTTATTATAAGAAATAAAAAACATGCCCGTAATAAGACCGCACTTGAAATAAATTACCGTTTGATATGCAAATGAGAAACAATGACTGTAACTACAAGAAAATCAGTACTATGGCACTACCACACCTACACCATAAGTTCTTAGAAAGATTTTGTAGATAAGAGAAAATACAGATTCTGTACAGGGTCTCCAGCGTAAACTGCAAAAGTGTTGGTATTTATTGTTGGATTACAATATATTTATTTTAATAAAAAAATAAGGAAAAAAAATTTACAGTAATTTGTTTGGCTTAAGGATAAGCAAGTTAAAGATACACGATACACCTAAGAAAATTACCTAAGAAGAACAATATATAATTTTAACTTTCTTATCTCTGATGCTACATATTTTATGGTTCATAAAACAGGTATTTAAATAATTAAATTATTATATTTTACACACTTTTGCTTTTTTAGGTTACTAGAAATTTCTAGGCACATTTATCACTAATTGCAAAATTTTACTTATGCATATAAATTAACTAATGTAATTAAAAGTTTTTACAGCACTACAACAATGAAATTTAATGTTAAAGTGGTTCCGAGAGTAGTCGTTGTAAAAGCTGTATAAAATATTATAATTAATACTTACATACTCGACCATACAGTTTAAAACTATTCACTTTCGCTTGATACCATCATCACTGCCATGCGTGTACCTATTTATATTAAAAAGTAAAAGAGTACCCTTATAATATTTTTTTTAAGTGAAACCGACATTAAAATCTTAAAAAATGGGAAACCTTTCTATTTTTGACTTTACGGAAAAAAAGTTATTCTTCATAAAAAGTTCTCCTTGTTGGGAAAATATCACTTTAATCAAAAATTTTGACCCAGCATATACGGGGTGTCAAAAAAAATAAAACCGATAAATGCCGTAGAAAGAAAACTTTTTAATTTTAATTGCAAAGTACAATAACGTCAGAAAGTATCGTCCAGAACTGAAAAGTGATCGAGTATGAAATTTGACAGAATAACTTTATTGTCATTCATACGTCCCTTTGAATTTTTTAAAGTGTTGTTAAATGAATCTTTTTTAAATAACATATTACCAAAATAATCGACAATGGCATTTTATGAAATACCGCACTAAGCTTCAACATGGCCATCGTTTCTCTCCATACAAACTATGGTATGTCGTAAAAATTCCGCAACTGCATTTCTTACCATCAGAGGGGAAATTTCTTGGACATATTTTCTGATAATTCTTTCATAAATGGTCTATGTTTTCGAAGCGTCTGTGGGCATAGATTTTTTCTTTTAAAATTCAAAGGTACATATGAATGGGCCAACTTTATGGATAATGCAAATGCAGAGATGTGTTCAAGAAATTTCCCCTCAGATGGTTAGAAATGCAGTGGCGGAATTTTCATGACGTACAATAGTTTGTGTGGAGAGAAATGGTGGTCATGTTGAAGCTTAGTGTAGGGTTTAATAAAATGTTATTGTTGTTTATTTTGGTAATATGTTATTTAAAAAACATATATTTCAAAACACTTTTTTAAAAAATTGAAAGGTACATAATATGAATGACCATAAAGTTATTTTGTCAAATTTCATACTCGATCACTTTTCAGTTCTGGACGACTTTTTCTTACGTTATGGTACTTTGCAATTAAAATTAAAGATAGTTTTCCTTCTACGGCATTTATCGTTTTGACTTTTTTTGACACCTCGTATATGCTGGGTCAAAATTTTTGATTGTGGTGTTGTTTTCTTAGCAAGCAGAACTTTTTATGAAAATACTCCGTAAAGTCAAAAATTAAAAAGTTACCCATCTGTCAAGATGGTTTCTGGACACGCTGAATAGGTATCTGTCGAATCTATATCTGTAGAAATCTTGACGAAAGCCTAGTATACATCTCAATAAGAAAGATTTGTATTGTCCATTTCATAAATAAGTCACTCCTCATAAAAAGTCTGCTTGGTTTGGTATAACCGATGATACCGTAAGTGACCAAATCCAATATTTTTCAAAAGTAAGAGATATAGTAAGACCAGGATCGGCTTAGAAGTAAATAGAAAAATACTCAATGCATTTCAAAAAATGACTGTTATTTGTACAGAAAAAAACGATTAAACCAATCAATATGATCAAAAAACATGAAAAAGAGAAACTTAAATTAACCTCCAATACCCCTCAATAAATTGTACTAGCTTTGAAGTAACACGATATCCAAATAAGAGTATATTGGTTGACATTTACAACTCCCCCAACTTTCCTTCACCACAAATTTATTTCATCAAAAATATTGATTACATTGAAGAAGTGTAATTAAATTAAGCATACGCTTTATTATAATGAAGAAATAAAGTTCTTGTAATCAATTGCATTCTTTATAACAAAATTCTAATGCTTTTCGAGTAATTCTTTGTAGAAGTACTAACAATAAATTCTGATAATTACAGTTTCTAGAAAAAAAAATCGCCTCTTATTATAAATAATTATCCACTTCCATTATTCTTAGGGATAAAATATCGGGATTTCAAATATTTCGGCCGCATTAACATTTACCAGCCGATGGCTGCTTCTTTTTCAATCGATGACAAAATTGCTTACACATGTATGTATAAGAAGACTAACACCCGTCCGCGACCTCGTCCGCATATTATAGGTGATATATCCATAATTAAATTACAAACTTCGAACCCCCTTTTTACCCCCTTTACCTTTTTACGTAGTTTCAAGGTAATAGAACCGTATAATAATTTTACTCCATTACAAACTTTGAACCCCTATTTCACCCCGTTAGGGGTTGATTTATTAAAAAATGTAAAACACCTGTTTAAACATTTCTTTTTTAGAGTACTTCTGTGAAGTTTTAAATAAATAGGACCATCTAATATTTTTTTTCCATACAAAGTTTCACTGTTTCACCCCCTTAGGGGTTGAATTTTGAAAAACCCATCCTTAGTGCCTGCCTACGTTACATAAGAAACATCTGTGCAAAATTCAAGTTTCTAGACCCAGCGGTGTGGGCTGTGCGTTGATATGTCAGTCAATCAGTCAGTCAGTCAGTCAGTCATTCAGTCCGTCAGTCAGTTTCTTCTTTTATATGTAGCGATAGGATAGGGAATTGAAATAAAAAAAAAATAAAGTGTTTTATCTTAAATAATATTATGTTCCATTGGGAGAAAAATAGCCAAAGACATTGGTTTTCTAATTTCAAGAAATAATTCTTTGACTTAAGAGTTTCTTTTTTTGCATATTGAAAGAAAAAATATTTAGTCGGTATAAGCTCTAGGAATAATCTATATATTTGAAATGTAAATAACATACTTTGTCTCCCTTATTTTGAAGTTTCTACAAAACATAGCTTGATGATTTTTTGAAAGAAAGGACTATTCTTCATATCATTAAGAATTTTGTGTCTAAATAATGCATAAGGTACCAAAAAAGTTCAACAAATTTTGACCTAATATATTTATAGTTCTGACACTATGGCGGATGACCTGTAATGTTGTTTTCAAAGAGATCCATTTATCTGTATGACTCAAACTATTATCATTACATGATCACAGGCAATATAACTATATTGCCTGTGATATAACAAATGTAGGTATAAGCGTATAAGAGTATATATTTCCGTCGAATTTCGACGGGTCCAAACTCGTGTGTTATTAGTTCTAATTTTTTCTTTGCCAACTAATAAGAATCAAAGGGCTGCTTCATACATTCTCGAATTGGATTTCCACCCAGATTCTACTATCCTAAAAGAATTTCACAAAAATTGGTGCCAAATTTTCATGTTAATAAAAAATTCTATTCTTCGTGGACTGGCAAAAAAATAAATTTAATGTAATCAGATGTCAGGAATATTAAAGAAAGATTTAGATTAAAATTGCAAAAAAAAACTTTTTATCTTAACACATCAAAAAATAAGATCTGGATGTAGTCTCGTTCTAAAATTTGATAAATAGTATCAAAAACAGTTCTTTCTATTCAAGAAAATGGCGTAAAATATTTTTTATGAAATTCTGGTATTCTGGTGAGATTCTGAAATCTGGCGTCGGAATTTAAGAATCGAAGAACCTCTACAACAGTTATACAAAGTAATAATCATCCCCATCGCCCTTAAGGAAAATAATATATTTTGTTAAAAAATACTTTAAATATAAAGTATGTATATTATGAATATGACATAAGTTTAGAAAAAATCTATTTAATTTCATTCGCCATTTTATCGAGATACAACAAGTATTGCTGCTGAGGACAAAGCTACCAAACCCACATTCACCACTTTTCTGTCGACAAAAACGTGTCTTATATTGCAAGCACAAAGAGACAGATTTAGGGTTTTTCCGAATAGTGTTTAATGTAATTTCTAGCTGATATTACCGGGACATCAATAGTTCAATTACTTATAATAACTTATTTGGATCGTCTCGTGCATATAGTAAAAGTATATTACACACATCAATGTCGAAAGTGTTTTATCACTGTCGCAAGGTGAGACAGTTGACGAAATAGCGAATATACCAAAAAAACTTGTTTGTTAACTTTTCCGAGGTAGTATATTAAGGCTGCGTTGACCTTAAAGTGGAGTCAAAGCCCCCGGCTTTTGAGTACGCACCACATTTTTATCAATTATATTCTATTTTTGCCTACAAAATTTAACAATGTCTCAATAAAATACCCCTTTTCATTACTTTCTTTCTTACCTTAGAACCTTACCAAATGTAATGGGTTGTAGATGTGGAATTCCATCTTTAAAATTAAAATTAACTTAAGAATATAATAGGTTAGGACTTACCTTTGACAATGATTTGCTGCTTTTTTTCTTTAGGGGAGAAAATGGTTCGTTTTGTCTTAGACTCATTGGATGACGACGGATTAATATTATTAGCATTTTTCTTATCTGCAATGAAATAATATGTGACAGTTATTGATCTACATTTAAAAATAGTTTACATATTTGTGTTACATTTCAGGTCCGTAGTAAACTGGTTTCCAGTCATTACTATTCTTAAGAGACTGTTAATAGTTACATTAATTCGAAGACGTACCCCCGGATAAACTATGCTGCAGCAAAAAAAATACATTTTTTAATTTTTTGTTTCAAAACTGTAATTTTTTTTTATTTCGTGGAAGTTGCATTTTGGGTTAATAAAGACCAATCTCTAGAATCAAAAGCACCAACAAATTTTACTTTTTGGAGTAGTTTTATTCACATATTCGCCAATATATCAGGATAATCCGTAAATCTTAGAATTATACTATTTTAATATTTTAATATTGTTTAAACTCTGTTTGCTATTACCTTCTTATTTATTTTATAATACCCAGTGAATTAAGAAAAGTTCTAGACGTATAAATAACACGGTCATTTTTAATTTGTTAAAAAAATTGCCTTACACCAAAAAAATTCTAAATTATTTATTTAAAGCAAAAAATAGTGACTAAAAACTAAGGTTTTTGGTTCCCTGTGAGTTATTTTTACAGCGTAATAAAATATTTTTAGGTTAACAAAGCTCGCAAAAATACAAAAATTTGTAAAAAATAGTTAAACGGCAATTTTCGTTTTAAAAATGGTGCCATGGGTCAGTGGCCAAAATATTATTTGGGGGGGGGGTGGCGACTATATGAAAAAAGAAAATTCGATATTACTATTTTACGTTTATGTTATAAATTCACATTTTTCGCATAATGTTAGGGGGGCGGACACCCTTGCCCGGATCCGTCACTATCATGGGTTAAAAACAATTAATTTTATAAACACTTACTTTCTGTCAAAGTTTGTTGATTTCTAGACGTTAACTTATTCGGAGTTAAAACTTGAGTAACCTGAATAGCATCCCTTTTCTTTGTAGAACCTGAAACAAGAAAATATTATATGAAAAAATTATTAAATAAGGCAGGGCCGGATTTAAAGGTGTGGAGGGTCCGGGTCAACGAAGACGTGAAGGCGATTAAGTAGTTTTAAACCAACAAACAGAAATCTTCACAGTGTATTTTATTGTCACAACAAGTTTCGATCAGTACATAAATTGTAATTTACACAAGAAAAAATAGATAAAATAAAATTTCAAAGCATTTTTCGTCCCGGATTTCTATCTATTCATCTACCTATTCAGCGACATAAAAGCAAAAATGGAGCTTCAGTATTAAAAGTTACATTCATAATTATAGAGATTGCGCAGTACACTTTAAAATTTAAGCCACACGTACGCATGCGCGGTATGCGTATGGGGCGCTATTCAGAATGTACCAGTAGATAAACCGATTCGAGTCGGTAAGCGTGCTATCCTTATTCACATAACGTAGATAAAAAAGAATAGCATGCTAACAGATAGAAGCGGGTTCCCCTGTCGGTAAATTCTCAACAACACAATGTTTAATCTATGCCACACACATTTCTTGACCGGGGCCGTATTAGCAACCGAAGTTCGCTTCGGACGGATAGCGTCCTTTGTGAAAAACTGTGATTTGACCGGTTTGTCAAACATTGTGTTTTATGGACTATATATTACAATAGCGCTTTACTCACCATGTTAACATAGCGCGTCAAATGCTAAAAGCAGTATTTTCACATAAGCCTACAACTTCCTTTGAGACGTACAGACGGTAAAAAAGTTCTTGTCGGCATTTCGTAGTTTTCTCTATAATGCTCTATTAAGAAATCTGCACATAACCTTCATTTTTTTTCCAATTAATGGATCCATGCAGTTGACTTCCATATAGTTTTAATTTAAGTAGCTAAACTATATATTTTTATTAAAATATTTTGTAGCTTTTAAATCTTCAACATATTAAAATAAATATTTATACATATATGGACGTTGGGTGTATTAAAGTAAAAAATTTCCAAAACATCCATTAACATGTATTCTATCTAAACTGATAAAACGCCATAAATATATGTTAAGGCCGGACCTGTCCAATACTATAGAATGCTTTAAAATTTTAACTGCGCATGCGTATCTGTGACAATGCGCCTATATAGTTTAAGCTATATTGGTCCATTTTTATTTTTATGTCGCTGCTTTCTATTCTAAGCAGTGTTAAATATGACAGACTACGTGTTCATAGTCTATTTTTTTACAGTTTACAGAAATATAAAAATTTGTGGAGCCCCGGGGATTTAGCTCCTGTGGACCTCCCCTAAATCTGGTGCAGAAAAAAGACTCTGCTGGATAATATTTACTTAGTTTTTGCACCCTCTTATTATGGCAGTATTAAACAGGGATGAAAGCTGCATGAACCCATATTTTAAGTATTAGTATTATGTTATTCTCTCCTCTCATAAATGAAATAATACAAATGTGATTTTGCCCATAATTTTTCATTCTAGGTTTATAAATTATAAATATATAATTACTTAAAATCAAGGTTATCACCTAGACACTTCTTGTAATTTGTATATTGTTGTTTTTTGCTATTCACGTACAACATATTACTATGGTCCTAATACTGGCAATATTTAAATATGCTAATTATATATGTAGTTTTCTAATATACATAAGTAATTATCTTTTTTTTTTCAGTAGGACATAAATATAAATCTCCCATTAACTTACCATTCCTTTTCCCATAACTGGGATACCTTTCTCTTCGATCAATCCTCTCAGAAGCAGCTCTTGCCAATTTATCTTTAGAAGGTTGTTGACCCATTTTCACCTTATTTATTTACATTTTTGCACATTATTTTTTAGTATTGTCACCTAACTATTCAGTATTGGTCATAAACACTTTACAGTTTTGAATTTGCTATAAAGTTCGCCAAGCATTCTAAATCTTTAAACTTTTTTGTTTTTGTAATGCTAAGAGGTTAAGGTTATTATTTTTGTATACAATTTTACAATAACTATTAATTACACTTAAAAGTGGTGATAACTCCTATCTTATTTACGTAAAACTGGTTAAGCACACGTACATTTACATATGTATACCTATTTTAAATAATATTAAGATAAGTTCAGCAGCGGCAGAAGTACGGATAAAAACTGAGCAAACACAATGTTTGGGGTACTATAAGAAGTAGGTATGTACTTTATCAAATAACTACTGAAGATTTTTATGATTATCTTAGTTTATTTACTTTAACACCTGGTCAGTGGTCACCTAGTGTAAAACTTAGTTAAGAAGCAAAAAAATCGTATTGAAAAGCCTATTAAAGTTGTTTCATAGATCCCTACTGAGAATTCATAGAGTCGGGGGTAAAATTAATGCAAACAAAACCATATTTTTGGTGTAAAAGATCTGTAAGTCCTTTTTACAAGCTTTTATTTAACTTTACCTGTTAGTCTTCTATGTTTGTTAGTATGTTTAGGTCAAATATTGAATCAAAATTACGACTAGGTAGTTCTAATTAAGCTAAAGCTTTGAAATTTTGCACACGTGTATAAGTCCGGTGACAATGCAATACAGTATATCTAATATTGTTCTAAATCTAATATGACGGCCGCCCCAAGATGGCGGATTACCTTTTTCTTCACAATCCCCTTGATATGGGTATCAAATTGAAAGGATTTGACGAGTGGAATACGATACGCTATGTAACGTCATTTAAAACCCAATATGGCGGACGCCACAAGATGGCGGATTACATTTTTCTTTACAACCCCCTTGACATTTGTATCAAATGAAAGGGTTTGACGAGAAGAATACGATAAGCTGTGTGACGTCATTCTAAACCCAAAATGGCGGACGCCACAAGATGGCGGATTACCTTTTTCTTCACAATCCTCTTGATATGGGTATCAAATGAAAGGGTTTGACGAGTAGAATACGATAAGCTATATGACATGATTCTTAACTCAATATAGCGGACGCCACCAGATGGTGGATTACCTTTTTCTTTACAATCCCCTTCATATGAGTATCAATGAATGGGTTTGACGAGTAGAATACGAATAATTTATTCGTAATACGATGAGGTAAAACACATTGTAATAATGATGCATTATCAGAAATGCATAGGTTAAGACGTAACTAAAAATTTCAAAATAAAATCTTATATAAAAAATACTTTTTAAAAACAAGCTTTTATTATTTAGATGTACTAAAGCGAAAAAAATTAGTATATACATATGTAGTTTTGGGCGTAGTTCGCGTGAGTGGATCCTAATAAAAGTAGTATCAAAGTTATCACTGAAACTGAAATTTTTAATTCATATTTTCAAACCGACCCTGCACCCATTTATTGCGGTTTGAAGATGTTGGGGCCTAGACAATGGGGTTTAAGCAGGTAGTTGATTTATTGCAGAAAAGGTCAACGGTATAATGTAAACTATACTATACTTACAATTTCTGCCAAACAAAATTAATGCCTGTATGAATCGCGCGCGACAAGCTAAGAAAATAAATTTAACATAATAAATATTATATCTGTTTCAGTGATAACTAGAGTTTAACAAATGGGGGTAATTCCAGAGACGGCTTCTAACCTAGTTGGAAATAAAATTAGGATTCGATTTGAAAATAAAATACAAATATTTATTTACCCACATTGTGTTATTTGAAAGTGCGAGATACGAAAATATCATACAGGGTGTCTGAAAAGTCTTAGCATGGGCAAATATCTTTACTATTAATAAAGATAGCAACACCAAATTTTAGTTGTACCTTATTGGTTAGTAAATCTACTTTTTTACGTAATTTGACTCTTTCAACCCCCTTGGGGGGTTACGCTAGCGAGTTGAGGTCCAAAATTTTGGATGCAAACCTATGCCGTGTGGCCTCTTCGTTTAAAAGTCTTCAAAAAAGAAACATTGTTTTAGTATTTTAGTATTTATTTATTATTGTAATTCATTGTTAAATGGCAAGCCTATAAAAATTATAACTCGTAAATCGTATAATCGGGCGGGGCACAAGTCGACCATTAGTCGGCCACTTGTGCCAAACAGTACAAGTCGGCGCTGCTATTTGCGCAGTAGACCAAAATGCGTACCACGCGCAAACCGAGCGTGCTAGACATGCGCACGGAATTTCAGGAGATGGACTTTGGTGTCTACATTTGAACCCATTCACTTTTAAAAATATATCTCCAGTAGTTAAGGTACCACTGCGAATTTAGACAACAAAGTACATCCCCTGAAATTTCGTGCGAATGTCTAGCCCTCTTGGTTTGCGCGTGGTACGCATTTTGATCAATGGTAAAACTTTTTCCTCAAGTTTTTTTCGACTGTATTGTTCGTTATTTGCCACCGCGCAGATAGCAAAAAAAGAAAAATAAAATCGAATAAACTTGGGAAAAACGTTATAAAGTTAAATACGCAGTGGTACCTTAACTACTGGAGATAGATTCTTAAAAGTGAATGGGTTCAAATGTAGACACCAAAGTCCATCTCCTGAAATTCCGTGCGCATGTCTAGCACGCTCGGTTTGCGCGTGGTACGCATTTTGGTCTACTGGGCAGATGTCAAAAAACAAAACATATAACAACGACAAATGAAGAAGTAAAGTTGGAGAAAAGTTAGAAAAAAGTGCCCCACAAAACAAAAAATAGCAGCGCCGACTTGTGCTGTATGGCACAAGAGGTCGACTAATGGTCGACTTTTGCCCCGACCGATTATACGATTTACGAGTTATAATTTTTATAGGCTTGCCATTTAAAAATGAATTACAATAATAAATAAATACTAAAATACTAAAACAATGTTTCTTTTTTGAAGATTTTTAAACGAAGAGGCCACACGGCATAGGTTTACATCGAGGTTTACATTCAAAATTTTCGACCTCAACTCCCTGGCGTAGCCCCCCAAGGGGGTTGAAAAAGTCAAATTACATAAAAACGTAGATTTATCAACCAATAAGGTACAACTAAAATTTGGTGTCGCTATCTTTATTAATAGTAAAGATATTTGCCCATGCTAAGACTTTTCAGACACCCTGTATGATATTTTCGTATCTCGCACTTTCAAATAACACAATGTGGGTAAATAAATATTTGTATTTTATTTTCAAATCGAATCCTAATTTTATTTCCAACTAGGTTAGAAGCCGTCTCTGGAATTACCCCCATTTGTCAAACTTTAGTGATAACTTTGATACTACTTTTATTAGGATCCACCCACGCGAACTACGTCCACTTATAAATAGCATTCAACATTGCCACAATGAAAAAACTATATTTATTTTTTTTCATTTTAGTATATCTAAATCTAAATAATAAAAGCTTGTTTTTAAAAAGTATTTTTTATATAAGATTTTATTTATAATACGAAAAATTTAGAAAATAAAAGATTAAAATTCTGTCTGAAAGTGTGGTAGTTTTTGTGTAACAATTATATTTGTCTGCGAAGCTGGAATAAAGATACCAACCAGCAGAATTTTAGTTTTAATAAGCGTATTTTATTTCAGTAAACAAATTTAGGGCCGGGCAACTTTTCCCTCAAAAGAAAGCAAATGTATTAGAAACCTGATTAATTTAAGATCAGGGGTTTGATAAACACCAGGATTCACTACAAAGGTTTACAATTTAGTAGGTACCTACTGGTTTAAATTAAGATCCTCTAGTAGTTGAACAGTTAGATTTTTGTCTTGCCATTGTTAATAAGTCGTCATTAAAAACTAATGAGTTATTCTATTATTTTAGCAATTTGCTTGGTTTCCGAATGATTTAGTCCTATTACGGTAAATTATGTATTTACATAAAGTAGTTCCGTTATTCCGAAATGGAGACGAAACATTAGCACCGAACCCATGACATTAGTAAGTAAGATATTCTCGATTGTTAAGATCAATTTTACGATTAATTTATTTCAAACTGTCATTGTTATATTATAATTTTAAAAAATATACAATTTTTCAAGCTTCGATATCTACAGTGCGCATCCTTAATTTTCCTCTAATTTTTTAAACCGATTCAGGTACTACATGATTGAAACTTTTTACACTTAATGACAATTTGCTGTTTTTTTTATCTGAGACAGCCCCCGTAGGCTTCAAGCCTAAGTATTAACGTACCGTGGGCGTCTGAAGAGAGGGGAAATATAGTATATTGAGACGGGATTTACAGGACTGGAGGTTGGGAGGGGAAGGGAAAACATCTGCATGCAATTTCTAGCATAATCTGGAGACTCTAAGTATGAATGAGCGAGAGGAGTGGGATGTTCTAATCTTTTGTAGCTGGACGGTAAAGGCATGCATACGTAATGCTCTTGTTGTTGTCTAAGGAACAGTGTAGGGGGGAATAATTATAGCAGCTAGTTTTTGAGCGGAAAATCCGTGGAAGTATCGGTAGAAAAGGGATACATCCCCAACAGCGCGGTGATGAGCAAGAGAAGAGAGTTTCTTGTGAGGACTGGGACAGGGTCATTGATGAGTCGAATGGCTCTCTTTTGAATAGAATCAAGGACGTTATGTGTCAAAGGTGATGCGGCTTCCCAGATGTGGAAACAGTATCCTATTTAGGTCTTATTTGGGAAACATAGAGAAGTTAGGGAGAAGTATTTTCTGGCTAGAAAGAGAAAATCAAGCTTTTTAGCTGATGATGTGGCTATTGAAGTGGATGTCAACAAGATCGAATGTTTCATTGTTCTGTTCTTGGCCATTCTCGTGGAGGGGATAAGTGTTGCCGGATTTTTTACGTGACCAGGAGCAATACTGGGTTTTAGAGGCGTTGAATTGAACAAGGTTCTTACCACCCTAGATTGAAGATCTAGGTGCATAGATCTGCGTGTTTTATCCAGCTCAGGATTCGAGACTTGACTGGAAAAATAAATATTGGAGTGAAGAGTACTATCGTCAGCATAACTGTGGATGGGATTTTTAGTTGAAGAGAGCGGGTCATTAATGTGAAGAAGAAATAGCATTGGTACCAGGACTGAACCTTGGGGTACGCCGGCATTGATAGGATGGAAGTTAGATGAGTGACCGACCACCACGACAGATATGCGCCGATTAGAGAGAAAGCTACCGATCCAGGTACATAGTTTGGGAGGAAGACCGTAAGAAGATTAAGATAAAGATAATTTGTATGTCTTCAATTGAGAGGTATTAGCAATATACAATAATTGAACAAAAAGTCAGTAGGTATTAGAAGGTAGTTTGTTGAGGAGTGTGGCATGCCATACTTGGTCAAAGGCCTTGGAAATATCAAGAGCAACAGATTCGCCATTGTTGCAAAAACTAAAGGCCGCTATTTTGAATTTTTTAATGAAAAGTGTAGACTTAAAATCAGAGTTAAGTAGGATTCAAATCCTCGAAAATCCTTTTTAAGGATCCGAAAGCCGCATTTGAGAACTTTTTTAGAAACGAATCCATGAACCGGATTAGACATAAAACAATAGAAGGAACTGGAATCGAGTCCAAGGGCCGAGGATTCAAATCACTGTGTAAGAGGGATTCAAATTAGTGATGTAAGGATACGTATCCAAAAATCCGTTGGATCCGAATATTAAAAGAATCCGGATTATCCGGAACCGACCGAGAACTTGAATACGGATTCGGAATCAAAATAAATTCGCATCGGGTGGTTACAAATGCAAAGTGCAAAGAGAAAACGGAATCGGAATCGAGTGTAAGCGAACAACACGGTCTGCGATTTGGCATATTTGATATTGTGCTTTCTCTTTCTAATGACATTTCCTAAAAAAAGATGGCATAGTTATCGGGGTAACGGGTATCATATGAGATGAGACCCATTGGTTAAACTAGTCCCGCCTCACCCGAGCCGAATTCAAACGAGAACGGCGCGACGCGGTGCCTTCTTATCCCTAAACTTCGACTTCGACTGGTATGATACCGATACCGCATCGACCTACCCACGATACACATGGACCTACCTAGCCGTGTATCCGGATAGAAAATGTTTTAGTCTGTTGCATGCATACGTATACATGATCTGTAACCGCTTTCGCGCGGGTCAAGAAATGGATTCGAATTCGGATAATGGATACGGATATTAGCTGATTCCGATTCCGTATGATTCGGATATCTAATGAATACGGATATTTACAACACTAATTCAAATCCTCGAAAAGGCTGCAGATCCCCAAAAAGAAATCAAATCCTCGAAAATATATCACATCGAAAAAGATAAAATAACAAGTTGCTACTTTTTTTAAATCTCGAAACATGCATATATATATATATATATATATATATATATATATATATATATATATATATATATATATATATATATATATATGGTTTTATATTATACTCTTTGGTGTATTGAAGTGGACCAGGGACGAACTGCGAGGTCTCGATTCTGGTACACGAAAAATGATCCACCTTCAGAGAAGCGTTCATCCACGATCATCGGTTGAACGAATATACCTCTCACGACAACAGGGGGGACGAGGCCTGCTAAGTTTGGAGAGACTTCACGACATAATTGTCTTGGGTTTAGCCTGCAGTGTTTTAAATAACCGGGATCCACTACTGCAAATCGTACAAGCTCATGAAATTGCCGGTTTGGAGCATTTCTATTTGGGGCAGCCGAACGTGCCGCAGATGAACTCGGTCTTAACTTTGGGATTGAGGACAGGCAACGCCACCACCAAGACATGCTCCCACTTCGGGACCTACAAACACAAGTATTAAAAAGGACTATTAAAACTGCAGAACAACAGCAGCTACTTCGAAGGCATGTCGAAAAGCCACAGCACGGCGTCTTCTATAGAAATATGGAGACGCTGGGGCTGTCCAAAGAACTGACTTTCAGTTTCCTAAGGTCAGCTGGCCTGAAGTCTGAGACCGAGGGATTCCTCATGGCTTGTCAAAATGGAGTGATCAATACAGTTACATACCGTACGCGTTTTGGTGACATTCAAGACATCAGATGTAGGGCGTGTCGTCAAGAGCCCGAGACGCTCATGCATCTCCTGTCAGCTTGCAAAACTCATGCAACTACTTCTTATATATATCGCCATAACGCTGCCTTAAGGGTTCTATACTACCACCTTAGACATTTTTACGGTATAGATCAAGCTCCAATAATTCCATATGTACCATCGGAGATAGAAGCAGTAGTGGAAAATGAAATGTGTCGTATCTATTGGAACTACGCATTTCACACGACCAGACGAATCCGGGCTAACAAACCGGACATCGTCGTTATGGACAAAAACGCGAAAACCATCTACGTCATTGAGTTCTCATCACCAGCCGAGACGAACATACTAAGGAAAGAGGAGGAAAAACGCGCAAAATATACGGACCTCCTATATGAACTACGCAGGTTATGCCCGGGCTTTTCTGTTGAAATGGTTGTGTTGATTGTTGGTGTTTTGGGAGGAATTCGAAGTACGCTGCTCTCTGAACTACGAAAACTACCATCGTGTCGCGACTCACTTAATTAACTTGTAATGAAGATGCAGAGAGCGGTTATTCTGGGTTCGCTTCGTCTGTTGAGGCAGATGAATTTGGCTGATGACCACTGAGCGAGCGGACGCAAGGAGTGGTGATCGATAAGAGCCTTCCGTCGTGGTTCTCTATGTGAGTCGGAGCCATGGAGAGTCACGATGGGATCCTTTTCATAATAATAATAATAATAAGCTTTATTGTCTAACAGATCTACCTATATTAATAAGACAATGTTATGCTAGTAAACCTAAAGAAAAATATTAATATGATACCACAATTCTGAGTTAGTACTCAAGAAAGGGAAAAACACAATAATAAAGTAAAATCTATTCAATCCACCTTATTAGCTTATTCACAAAGTTTAATGTTTTAAAGGAAGAATATGTGATACAATCAACAGGTCCATTATACACAATGTTATAAAAATATGCTTTTCATTGACGCTGTAAATTGAGCAATAGTGAGGCCATTCATATCAATGTTAAAGCAGGCGAGGCGAGGCGGTGTTAAATATGCTCGACTGAAAGAGTGGGCTTTTTTCTAAGAAGTTAGTTGATGGGTTAGGAATATGAAACATAAGAGGGTATCTAACTAGGCGCGAGGGGCCCTATCATCCACCTCAATATCGGATCACAGATCCGGATCCTTGTAAAGGGTTCGAATCACGAATCCTAGAATTCGATTCATTATAGCATACAAATTATTTTAATCCGAATCCAACATCCAACCCACCTAGAAGATGCTCGAAATCTTACTCTCATTAATTTTTAATAAAACAAGTTGTTACTGACAAGTTCTTAATTCACAAAATTTTTCGTGCTAGCTGGTCCTATAAAAACAAAATTTACAGGTAGCTTGTTGGGAACATATTTTATCTGTGACAATGGTGGCAAATAGTGTTGTAAATATCCGTATTCTTTAGATATCCGGATAATACGGAATCGGAATCAGCTAATATCCGTATCCATTATCCGAATACGAATCCATTTCTTGACCCACGCGACAGGTCATGTATACGTATGCATGCAATACTAAAACATTTTCTATCCGGATACACGGCTAGGTAGGTCGATGCGGTATCGGTATTAGGGATGTTGATATCGGAAAAAAATATCGATATTTATTATATCGTTATTTTAAAAATATATTATATCGGGTATTCGATATATCGGTAAAAAATATCGATATTTCGATATATCGATATTTCGTTCTCACAAAAACTGTCCCTTTTAGATACACTAAAACTGCATCAAATTTTTAACTAAATTATCGTTAAGTTTTCAATGAGGCGGTATATAACGGCAAATCCAAAAAAAAAATTGTAAACAATTTTAATTGCAAAAATTTAGTCAAAATATTGTATATTTTTAGCATATTACAGCATGATAAAACTTTACCAAAAATGGTTTATTTCTAATAAACGCACAATGACATATAGACTTAATAATTATGAAAAATTTATTTTATTGAAAAAAAATTTAAAGCTACTTTCCAAAACCCAAACTCAAATATTTTTAGATGCTACTTATGTTCGTTTGGTATCCAAAAAGTCCGAAATAGTCCGAATTTCTTCAAGGTCCGAAAAAAGTCCATAGCTTCAAAAAAAAGTCCGAAAATCGGACTAAAGTCCGCCGATTGGCAACACTGGCTTGCGGCGTTGGAGCGTTGCAAAATGGCGTCCAACAAACAGTCGAAACGAACCGAAATTCGTAAATCTTCTCTTCTAAAATACAATGGCGTCTCGTCGGCTAGCAACGTCCAGCCAGAAATTCGTATTGTGAATTGTCCGAATTGCCAGTAAATTTCTTCTTATCTTGCGATGGCCTCTTGCTTTCACCATCTAGCTACTAAAGCAGGCGAAAAATATCGGATCCGATAGTAAGATTTTAATATCGATATTCCGATATATCGGTATAAAAAATATCGTCTAAAAATATCGATATATCGAACAAAAAATATCATTTATTTGATATATCGATATTTTTTCAGCATCCCTAATCGGTATCAGTCGATGTCGAAGGTTAGGGATAGGAAGGCACCGTCGGCGTCGTTCGTTCTCGTTTGAATTCGGTTCGGGTGAGGCGGGCCTAGTTTAACCAATGGGTCTCATCCCATATGATACCCGTTACCCCGATAACTATGCTATCTTTTTTTAGGAAAGGTCATTAGAAAGAGAAAGCATAAGATCAAATATGCCACATCGCAGACCGTGTTGTTCGCTTACACTCGATTCCGATTCCGCTTTCTCTTTGCACTTTGCATTAGTATACAGCCGATGCGAATTTATTTTGATTCCGAATCCGTATTCAAGTTCTCGGCCGGTTCCGGATAATCCGGATTCTTTTAATATCCGTATCCAACGGATTTTTGGATACGTATCCTTACATCACTAGTGGCAAAGACTATGATCTAATTAACCCGACCATAAGCTAATGATTTGTCTTTTTCTATTAGATGTAAATGAAAAAGGGAGTCCGATATCTGCTGATAACTGAGTTAGGCCGATTATAGTATTAACTGTTTATTAAGTTTTACCAAACACACCACAACTAAATTTTGCATTCGACTCGCGTTTCGCTTACCATATATATATATATATATATATATATATATATATATATATATATATATATATATATATATATATATATATATGGTAAGCGAAACGCGAGTCGAATGCAAATTTAGTTGTGGTGTGTTTGGTAAAACTTAATAAACAGTTAATACTATAATCGGCCTAACTCAGTTATCAGCAGATATCGGACTCCCTTTTTCATTTACATCTAATAGAAAAAGACAAATCATTAGCTTATGGTCGGGTTAATTAGATCATAGTCTTTGCCACTAGTGATGTAAGGATACGTATCCAAAAATCCGTTGGATACGGATATTAAAAGAATCCGGATTATCCGGAACCGGCCGAGAACTTGAATACGGATTCGGAATCAAAATAAATTCGCATCGGCTGTATACTAATGCAAAGTGCAAAGAGAAAGCGGAATCGGAATCGAGTGTAAGCGAACAACACGGTCTGCGATGTGGCATATTTGATCTTATGCTTTCTCTTTCTAATGACCTTTCCTAAAAAAAGATAGCATAGTTATCGGGGTAACGGGTATCATATGGGATGAGACCCATTGGTTAAACTAGGCCCGCCTCACCCGAACCGAATTCAAACGAGAACGAACGACGCCGACGGTGCCTTCCTATCCCTAACCTTCGACATCGACTGATACCGATACCGCATCGACCTACCTAGCCGTGTATCCGGATAGAAAATGTTTTAGTATTGCATGCATACGTATACATGACCTGTCGCGTGGGTCAAGAAATGGATTCGTATTCGGATAATGGATACGGATATTAGCTGATTCCGATTCCGTATTATCCGGATATCTAAAGAATACGGATATTTACAACACTATTTGCCACCATTGTCACAGATAAAATATGTTCCCAACAAGCTACCTGTAAATTTTGTTTTTATAGGACCAGCTAGCACGAAAAATTTTGTGAATTAAGAACTTGTCAGTAACAACTTGTTTTATTAAAAATTAATGAGAGTAAGATTTCGAGCATCTTCTAGGTGGGTTGGATGTTGGATTCGGATTAAAATAATTTGTATGCTATAATGAATCGAATTCTAGGATTCGTGATTCGAACCCTTTACAAGAATCCGGATCTGTGATCCGATATTGAGGTGGATGATAGGGCCCCTCGCGCCTAGTTAGATACCCTCTTATGTTTCATATTCCTAACCCATCAACTAACTTCTTAGAAAAAAGCCCACTCTTTCAGTCGAGCATATTTAACACCGCCTCGCCTCGCCTGCTTTAACATTGATATGAATGGCCTCACTATTGCTCAATTTACAGCGTCAATGAAAAGCATATTTTTATAACATTGTGTATAATGCACCTGTTGATTGTATAACATATTCTTCCTTTAAAACATTAAACTTTGTGAATAAGCTAATAAGGTGGATTGAATAGATTTTACTTTATTATTGTGTTTTTCCCTTTCTTGAGTACTAACTCAGAATTGTGGTATCATATTAATATTTTTCTTTAGGTTTACTAGCATAACATTGTCTTATTAATATAGGTAGATCTGTTAGACAATAAAGCTTATTATTATTATTATTATGAAAAGGATCCCATCGTGACTCTCCATGGCTCCGACTCACATAGAGAACCACGACGGAAGGCTCTTATCGATCACCACTCCTTGCGTCCGCTCGCTCAGTGGTCATCAGCCAAATTCATCTGCCTCAACAGACGAAGCGAACCCAGAATAACCGCTCTCTGCATCTTCATTACAAGTTAATTAAGTGAGTCGCGACACGATGGTAGTTTTCGTAGTTCAGAGAGCAGCGTACTTCGAATTCCTCCCAAAACACCAACAATCAACACAACCATTTCAACAGAAAAGCCCGGGCATAACCTGCGTAGTTCATATAGGAGGTCCGTATATTTTGCGCGTTTTTCCTCCTCTTTCCTTAGTATGTTCGTCTCGGCTGGTGATGAGAACTCAATGACGTAGATGGTTTTCGCGTTTTTGTCCATAACGACGATGTCCGGTTTGTTAGCCCGGATTCGTCTGGTCGTGTGAAATGCGTAGTTCCAATAGATACGACACATTTCATTTTCCACTACTGCTTCTATCTCCGATGGTACATATGGAATTATTGGAGCTTGATCTATACCGTAAAAATGTCTAAGGTGGTAGTATAGAACCCTTAAGGCAGCGTTATGGCGATATATATAAGAAGTAGTTGCATGAGTTTTGCAAGCTGACAGGAGATGCATGAGCGTCTCGGGCTCTTGACGACACGCCCTACATCTGATGTCTTGAATGTCACCAAAACGCGTACGGTATGTAACTGTATTGATCACTCCATTTTGACAAGCCATGAGGAATCCCTCGGTCTCAGACTTCAGGCCAGCTGACCTTAGGAAACTGAAAGTCAGTTCTTTGGACAGCCCCAGCGTCTCCATATTTCTATAGAAGACGCCGTGCTGTGGCTTTTCGACATGCCTTCGAAGTAGCTGCTGTTGTTCTGCAGTTTTAATAGTCCTTTTTAATACTTGTGTTTGTAGGTCCCGAAGTGGGAGCATGTCTTGGTGGTGGCGTTGCCTGTCCTCAATCCCAAAGTTAAGACCGAGTTCATCTGCGGCACGTTCGGCTGCCCCAAATAGAAATGCTCCAAACCGGCAATTTCATGAGCTTGTACGATTTGCAGTAGTGGATCCCGGTTATTTAAAACACTGCAGGCTAAACCCAAGACAATTATGTCGTGAAGTCTCTCCAAACTTAGCAGGCCTCGTCCCCCCTGTTGTCGTGAGAGGTATATTCGTTCAACCGATGATCGTGGATGAACGCTTCTCTGAAGGTGGATCATTTTTCGTGTACCAGAATCGAGACCTCGCAGTTCGTCCCTGGTCCACTTCAATACACCAAAAGAGTATAATAATACCGGAACAGCATGATATTTTATTTCTGGCCGAGAGTTCTGACTACCAGATTTTTCGCAAGCGTTGTCTGTACTTGCTTCGGAGAATTTCTTTAACTCTGTTGGCATCTTGTAAGCGATTTTGATCGACGCCTAGATAAGTACCTATAAGTTTCTCTTTCCTCTAGATGTTTTAGAACGCTCCCGTCGGTGAGCTTTATGTCTTCTTGCTGTTCCAGTCGGCCTTTACTAAGTTTAATGGTGGCACATTTATCCAACCCAAATTCCATGCCCACTGCTTTTGGATACTCTTGCACTATCTTCAGTGATTGTTGGAGGTCACGATCTCCAGAGGCGTGAAGTTTCAGATCATCCATATAAAAGAGGTGGGTAACCTTATGGATTCTGTTCCCTGTAGAGCCGCAAGAATAACCACGAGTTCTTCGAAGGGACACTGACAGAGGTAAAAGTGGTATACAGAACAGTAGTGGACTTAAAGTATCTCCTTGAAATACTCCCCTCCTGAATGATATTGGTTCTGTAATAATATTGGTGTTCCCAGATCTTGTCGAAAACCGAGTTCTCCAAAGAGGCATTAGATGTTCAATGCACCGAGTCAGTTCGGGAGGGACTGCTAAGCTACGCAGAAGATGAGACAAGAGCTCATGCGATGTTGTATCATAAGCCTTGCGATAGTCTATACAGGCCATTGATAGGTTTCGTTTATATTGTACCGCGTCGTGCGTGATGCATCTGTCACTGAGCAGATTTTCTTTGCAGCCCGACAGACCTTTCTTTCCTTCGCGCTGCTCTACAACGTCCCTATAAGTACAGGACCAACAGTATCCAGCATCCTGGCGTACAAGATACGTGTAAAGATCTTATAGCAGGAATTAAGACACGTTATCGGTCTATAGTTCTTTGGATCGCCCAAGTTTCCCTTCTTCGGTATAAGTACAGTGCGCCCTTCTACAAACCACTGGGGAATAGGCTGATTTTCATATAGCCACGAATTGAATATTCGGGCCAGATGCCGGTGTGTACAAGTTAGTTTCTTCCACCAAAAGTTGTTAATTGCATCTAGCCCAGGGGCTGCGTAATTTTTAGTACCATCCACAGCCCTCCTAACCTCCTCCGCAGTGATTTCCGTTCTCGGTTCCTGATCTTGGTGGAACTGTGTGCAGTAGGCCTGAAAATGAGTGAGTGCTGGAGAGTCTTGCTTCAATGGTGTTTGTGTCTCGTAAAGTCCCTTCCAGAAATGCTCCACTTGTTCTGTCGATGGTGGATTTTCAACCACCGGTGGAGGATCTTCTATAAGGCGGGAAGGCCTACAGAAAAAGGTGTTGTTATCCCTTATAGCCTTCATACGCCTTAGTATTTAACGATCCTTAGAGCTCGTATACGGTCTAACTTATGTTGTTGAATCGTCTGTAATGTGACTCGGTTTAATGTGTGATGGGCTTGTCTAAGTTGTGCTGCTATTTTCCTGATTTTGTCCGTGAAAGGTCGGCCAGATGTTATGTAGTCCATTACACATTGTATACGCGCAGCTTCTTGTCGAGCTATATGAATCTTTTGGGAAACTTGTTTGATTCTTGGGTCATTTCTTTTAATAGTGTTATTTGATCCACTGTCTTGTCGATCTGGTACTAACTCTGCTGCAGCACTATAAACAGAGTTGTTAAGTGCTACCATATCGACATCATCTGGAAGTTCGTTCTCGAGAGCCCTATTTATTCTTCTTAGTTCTTGTGGTTTAATACAGCATTTGGTGTTAATTGCTTTATTTCTTTGAGTGAGTCGATTGTCGGCGCTCTCAAGAGTAGCTGCTGTTACCGAGAGAGGTGGTTCTTCATTTTCCGGATGTTCTAGTTCAGGTGCTTCTTGGTGATCCTGCGCGTGTTGTTCTTCGTCGCGTGCTCTTCTGATGTAGCCACTTCTTCTAAGGTAGGCTGCTTGGTTGCGGAGAATCTTCTCTGAGAAATGATGAAGGTTTGGATGTTTTTGGCACCATAAGTCTCGCAGCCCCTTCATATAACCCCTTCTAGTTGGTTCACTGCCCTCATATGGTTCCAGCAAATCATCCCTGAGTTCGTCCGTCCATATAAAGCGTCCGTTTCCATAGCCAAGGTCATCATCTTTAGGCAATCGTCCGGGAGCCTCTCCACCTTGCCCATCGCCCCTATCCGACTGGAGCGAGTTGTCAGAGGCTCTTACCACATCGTTATTCGCAACAATGGGTTAAGACAAGCTTGTACAGGGATGTTAACCCAGTACAGCCTGACGCAGCCGATATTACGTGGGCTACCGGTGCGATTTAAGCCCTGGTGAGCCACTGTTGTTACTCGCGGCCCCTTGAAGTTCGCTGGCTGTACCGTCTTACTATTATTATTATTATTATTATTATTATTATTATTATTATTAATTATTATTTTGTGGGATTATGATTCACCGTCATCGACGACTAATTGTTTAAAAACATTCTTTGGAGCCAGGAGGCCATTTTCGACACCGTTGGTATTTTTAATCGTAAAAACACACATTATTTGTCCAACAGCAATAAACACAAAATTAAAATGATCCAAAAACAAGGATACCGGAGTGTTCACGTCTGGTGCGGTATTATTTGTGACCGTGTGATTGGGCCAATATTTTCTGGTGGAAATATGAACGGCGAACGATATTTCAATCTAATAAATAACGAAATCTGCAACACATTGATGATTTGCCAGAAATCTTAAGACAAGGATTAATATTTCAACAGGATAGCGTGCCTTATTATGCAGTGGCGCCAATTCTAAACTGGTTAAATCATCTATATGGAACATGGATTGGGAGGCACGGGACAATACCTTGGCCACCTAGAAGTCCAGACTTAACACCATTGGATTTTTTCTGTAGGGAGATTTAAAACAAGAAACATATATGTATGTATATCGAAGTGGAGCTGTAAGAAATCCTATAGATAAAATTGAACTTGTTTATACGACATGCATTGCGATGGAGGGCGGATGTTGAGAACATTTTGTGATTTGTTATTTAGTTCTGATTTGATATTTTTTGTTAAATATCCTACTTTTAGTAATATTTTTGCAATTTCTTAACAAAAACAGTTGAAATAATTAGGTATAGTTTTCAGAAACCTGCCAATATCTGCAAAACCGTTAATTTAGGGTATAGGGAGTGACATGTCAAGAGATAGAGAAATAAAATCTGCATAACTCCGAATGTTTATATACTTCCATTTAAAAAAGTTGAGATAGTTATGTCTACAAATTGACAATTTTGGACTAGCGTAATAAACGCCCTAAGAACATAAATTGAATAATAAATTAGCTAATACATTAATAATATTAGGAAACAAATATTTTTGAACATAAACATACGATATTTTTCAAATGGCAGAATTAGTTCAAAATTTTTTAAAAAATCGAATAACTGACAAACTAATCAAAATTGTGATAAACATGCTGTAATAACCATTTCTTGGAATTGAATGTAGAATTTAAAAATAAAGAAATATATAGGGTGTCTCCTTTAAAAGAAGAATGTTGGTACTTTGCCAGGAGAAACTAAACACGCGTATATATACGTGAAAATAAAATATTTTAAAAACTTAAGTCAATCCAAAAAATTTTTGTATTTAACTGTCGTTTGTAGATCATTCTGAGATCGCATATTGGGTCATCTTACGTGGACCCTGTACAAGGAAAATGAAGTTATCTAGTAAAAAATAAAAGGAAAATTAATAAGTAAGTACCGGAATAACATATAATTTAAAACAACACCCGCAAACTAAACAAAATAAAAAAATACAGCAAGAACCAAAACAGGACCATAAAGTTAACATAACCTTACATACAAGACAAACCATAGCATGGTCTCATGGTCGTAACCAAATGTTAAACATTAACTTTAACATTATTTTTTAACCTGACCGTGTGATATTTAAGACTGGCGTTCTCACGAAAGGGCGACAACCTCTATAGAGACCGTATAAATAATTAATGACAATTATGAAAATTGTATTGAAAATTTTGCATGCATAAATAACAACTGGAAAAAGAGGATTTCTAAGCCTTTTCAAAGTGACTGTATAATGCCATTTTATTTTGTTGCTTTTCCCATAACAGAAAAAAACTATTGTAAATTCATAATCACGCCATACAATGGCGAACGTTTGCCCGTGGAAAAACAAGTTGAAAAAATTATGAAAACTAATTAAAATAAGTAAATAACAATGTTTAAACAAATATAAAATGTATCAGTATTAAAGTTTCTTTTATAAATGCTAAACATAATAAAGAGAACTAGTATTGTTTCATTAATGGCCTAGGGTTAAAATAAGTAATTATCGGCCAACCGTGTTTCAGAAGGCTTTTAAACCCCCTCGTTTGATACGGAAAAGAACGACCGAAAAAAGTGCCTGTTTTTGTGCCCTTAAATTTAGAATGAAATTAAATGTCAAGTGACTAAGTATGATGAGATATTAATCACAGAAAAATTTTACCTTGAGCATTATATGATCGGTTTCAAAAATATAGAAGGCATGTAACAGTCTTCAATTCAACAAATATGGCATTATTAGACTTTTACTGTATGTACATATGTAAACAATAAATATGTTCCATTTTTTTTGTATAAAATACTCAATAGCTTCATGTTGAATAATTCTCTATATTATATAAAAGAAGAACCTGACTAGCTGACTGACTGACTGATTGATTGACTGAGGTATCAACGCACAGCCCACACCGCTGGGTCTAGAAAATTTAAATTTTCAGAAGTTTCTTATATAACGTAGCCGTGCGCTAAGGAAGGGTTTCTCAAAACTAAACCCCTAAGGAGGTAAACTAGGTACAGCTTTCATGGCTTATACGGCAATTTTTTTTTCAGTTTATTGTTTTTGTTATATCCCATCCCAAGACAAGAAAATGTCACTTTCCCCGGTACTAAGATATCAGTCCTGAGACTGCTATTTTGGTGTAATTGTACAAGTTTTGCAAAAACCACAATTGCCTGTGCTAAAACGAAAAAAACTTAATGAGAGTTGTAATAATATGTAAAACATTTTTGGGAGCGCCCAAATGAAATCAGAGTGTATTAAAAAATGTGTGTATTATCTGTAATACACAAAAAAAGTAAATACCTATGCGAGTGTTGTCTGCTGTATGATATTATTAGGAATTAATTACAACTGATGTATTTTTATAATTTTCATTTTTTATACGTATTGTAAACATAAAAAAATTAAATAATAATAAGCTATATTTAAATAAATCTGATCTAATAAAAGAGAAGGTTTTACTGTGTTCATTAAATGCATTATTTTCTATTATTTTCACATAATATTTTACGTCGGGCAAAAATAGCGTGAATATTAGGTACTGACTTGAATGGCAATAATCTACTCGTATATATTACATTATAAAGTAATCAAAAGTTTAGTTTGTATTTGAAGTCAAGTCCAAAGGTTGTTTGGAGCACACATGCCAACAGTAACCTTAAAACACAAAATAATTTTGTCCAAAAAAAAAATCGTTTTTACTTGTGGGGTAATTTGTTGTAATTTGGTTAGTTTGTAGTCATGTATAATAATGAATATAATGATTTTATAATAACTTACTGTTTACTCAGTTTAGGTATGTGTTTTTGCCCAACGCGATGCTACGAAAATACCGTTTATGTATTTTGTAGATGTTCAACTGCTACTTTTATATAAATATCTCTACAACGATCAAACCAATATTTTACCTCCTTAATAAAGCTAAAAGCTTATTTCGCTATACTCAAAAGCGTTTAGAAAATTTAATGTTACTACCGCACTGAAGGGTTTTCGCAGGGTCAAGGTTTGCACGAAAATATAAGGATGGGTATAACTAAATATAGTTTTGCATCAAATTTTTCCTCGGGCTAGGCTATACTTTTAGGGTAATGAGTAACCCAGCAAATTTTGCGAAGTCTTACATAAGTAAAAAAGCATACTAGAATTCATTTTTTTTAAACAATAAACATTATAATATAGAAATGATTTTGTTGCCAGGATAACTAAAACTCTGTAATAGCTCTACAATCCTTGTCATAATGAGTTTTTCAAAAGAAGTTTTCTTACAGTTAGCTAAGGGAACACGCTGGTCTTCTACCCATCCCTAAAAGTTGCAGTCTCCAGCATCAGCTCAAGGACTGTTATTTGAAAAAGCTTCTTATTTTTATCAAGAATTATAGCAAACCAAACAGGGGTATTAGCTTAAACATCTACTGGTGTAACTGGTGGTATTTAAGTTCACTCTGCCCCGGGGTCTGAAGCTAAACGTGGGCTCCGAATTACGGTTCTAAGCCCCACGACCACCCATGTATGTACCTCTTAAAAGTACAACCACAGAACGATCTAATTACGTTGTATATTGGTCGTATACATACATAGCAAGGTTCTTATGACAGAAAATAATTTCTTGTCTGTCTGGAACCCAATTCTGGAAGGCAAGAGAATAATTCTCAAGATAAAAAATGACGTATATTACCGTTTGCTATCGGCTGACTTTAAAAAGTTTGTTTACACTTCCTGGGTGGGATACTAACCCAGGACGCGTTGGTCGAGAACTCAAATCAGTAGCGGCCCAACCGGTTTCCCTTAATGGACACACACACATAACGTGTATGGTACTAATTGTTGGATACGTGTTATGTGATTGTTATGTTCAATTTCTCAAGAGTTATCTATAGAATTTTGATATTAAATACGTGCTTTGCCTTCAAGGATTTAGTTTTAACTACTTCAATGGGTGTACCAAAACAGGGTATCCGAAAAGTCTTAGTCTGGGTAAATATCTTTAGTAAAGATAGAGACACCAAATTTTAGGTGAATCTTATTGGTTAATAAATCTACTTTTTTAAGTAATTTAACTTTTTCAATCCCCTTAGGGGTGACGCTAGGGAGTTGATGTTAAAAATTTTAAATGCAACCCTGTGCCGTGTTGTACCTCATTTAAAACCAAATAGAAGAATACCAAATATTTTATGGCTTCGCCAGTACAATCTTTTACTGGCTAGTAAATAGGAAACTGAAGGTTAACGTGGATCTTATGTTCGAACTAGAATATTGACCACTGAGTTTTTCTTTAAATCTGTTGATTCATCTGTAGTTAGCCACACTTTTTTCCCCTTCACTTGACTCCGAATTTTATTCTCTATTCTTTCGCACACACTTGGTAAATAATTGCGTAACGTTTGATTGGCTGAGACGGCAATGTCCAATCGGGATTATATTTTTCTCAAAACGCACACATCATAAATATTAAATGTACTATAAATTCAATATAGGGTTTGCAGCCGCTTTTTTAAAATTTATGCGTTGCACTATTAACATGCCGTTCGCAGTGAGATCTTTCCCAACATAATAACTCCTTATGACGCACTAATCACCACAGATGATTTCCATTATATTTTAGGCCCGGAAATGAAAAATAAACCTCCGAACATTATGCCCTAGCAAATTGTTTTTACTCATACTCGCGCCCCAATGTCGTCCTCACAATAAATATTGCGGCGTACTGTACCTGCATTACATCAATCGACTCCCGGTCCCGTTTGCTAACCATCAAACCAATTGCAAAATACTGCATGCACAACGTGACCGGCGCCCCTCTCCGCTCGACGTTTATGGTTGGGTACGAAATTTTTGGAGTTCTATCAATAAGATACACCTAAAATTTGGTGTCTCTATCTTTACTAATAGCAAAGATATTTGCCCGTACTAAGACTTTTCGGACACCCTGTATATCATTTTTAATGACCTGTACTGTTATACGAATAAGCTAATAATTTAATTTTGCTTATGAAATTTTTAGGAAAGTAAAAAGAGGCAAATTTTGGCACATATATTCTCTATATATGAAAGAAGAAACTGACGTATCGTAAGAAACGAACGTATCAACGCACAGCCCACACCGCTGGGTCTAGGAATTTTACACAGAGCTTTTTTTATATAACGTGGGCATGCACGAAGGAAGGTTTTTAAAAATTCAACCCCTACGGGGGTGAAACCGGAGTTCAAACTTTGTATGGAAAAAAATATTAACTATTAACTCGAAACTTTATAGAATTTCCCTTTAATGTTTAAACACGTGTTTTACAGTTTTTAATAAATCAACCCCTAAGGGGGTGAAATGGGGGTTCAAGTATGTAATGGAGTACAATTCGTATACCGCGATCGAAGTCGCGGGCGAAATCTAGTATTAATAATAAACTAATAAAATCAATGCGACGCCGACGATTCAAAAATAAATTCAGTTCATATTTTTTCATTAGTGTTTAATAACTCTGAAGAGTGTTAAATTTGCTTAGTTATTTCAAACTCGCTTTGTTTCCAATCTCTAAAGCAAAACTAAAAACAAACATTAATACTAAAACGGTGACCTATAATTTGTGTTGGAGCATCTGGAAATAGATTTTAGCCGACTAATTTCCAAAGACATATACCGGCTAATGCCACGTCACACTAGTTGAAATTAAATGTGGGTGACTCAACATGAGCACGATTTGGTCTTTTTCGATTCTTGAGGTAAACTTTGAGATCTAATATTAAAGTCCTATTTTTAAATGTCATCAGTTGTGAAAGCAACAAACTGATTTAGTGATTTACAATTATATAAATGATAAATTGTGCTTCGTCAATATCTTTAGCATCATTAGGAACTGATCAAAGCTGCTAAAAAATCAAGGCCAGATTTACTATTGCTAGAACGAGTCAAGTTAGACAATCGAAGGCTTAAATTGGCAAATGTGAGAATAAGACAACTAAGGTTTGTTTGTGACCTAATTTCTAAGTTTTTTCGAAAATTTGCTAAGAAAAATAACAATGAAAGAAAATAATAGTTATTATCATTACTACGAGTACAGAACACAAGATTTTCTTTAAGGTTATTCAGTCAAAACTTTCATGTAATATTTTATAACTCATAATGTCAATAAAAATATTTAAAAATCTGTGACATTTTAAACACAATATTATTTGACATAATCAGCACGTTACAGCCTACTGTGATGTTTTGATTATGGTATCGACTAAACCGTATCCAATTTGACTTGAGAATGATGACAGGAACCCATTTTACAACGGGGAGAATTATGTCTCTCTCTCTCTCTCTCTCTCTCTCTCTCATATTCTTTCCCTCTCATTTTTTTCTCTCTCGTCTTCTTTTCCTCTCATACTCGTTAAATTTTTACAACTGGTAGAAAGTTTGGTTATGAGAAACATAAACATGACATTATTTCATGCCTGTCCCATAAGTTCGAAGGTGGTAGAGGAATTCTTCCTCGACCGAGGAGGTACCACCTCACATACCCTCTTAAAGGGCTGGTGAAATCCTTAGGGATGATTCCAGCACTGAGTGTGTGAGTCGGTTGCGTGATATACAACCCACGGTACTTTAGTACTTAGGCTTGCTGCCTTCGTGGGTTTTAAGAAAATAAAAAAAAAGTTGTTTCTACAATGTAATAATATACCTAAAAAGTTTATATAAAGTATTAGCACTTAAATTCCTGTGTTCTGTGAATCTGCGACTGACTAACAACTATTGAAATATTACGCAGGGTACATACTATTTGTTCTTTACATTACTTGGAACGGGCGTTATGGGAATGAGTAACAGGGACGCCGCGCCGGCCCGATATAAAATTGAAAACAGAGGACATTTCAGAAGATTTCTTTAGTTATTGAGAAGGAGTAACAATTGCGCCCAAGAAACATTTGGTTTCAGTTTAAAGCCGAAATCACACTGTCATTACAAAGTGTATCTATCCTTCTGGAACTAAGAGTTTTACAGTTAAAAATAATTGTGAAATTACTATTAGTATATTCGATTAAAATTTTTTTTATCGCGTCTTTAACTCACACAAACGTCACTGTTTGCAGGTAGGCTGTATTATAGAGCCATTTTCATTATATAATATATCGAAGAATGGGGAATATCTTTTTAAATTGTTAATCTTTTCTTTATTTATTTAAAAACTTTTTCTCCAATCCTTTCATGGCAAATTATTGGTTAGAGCGAGTATTGTTTCTTAGAGGGGTAGGTAAGAAACAATTTTAAGTAGTATAAAATAAGAAGGTTAATGTGGCTATGCTGATACTGTTTTTACTTATAAAAACGAGATTTTTGCAAATGCTGTGTGAGTTCAGTAAAATCAAAGGTATTTTGCTATAAAATCATAAAACTTATTTTGCCAGATTAGGAATTTATTTTTTATCACAATTCCGGTTAAAAACTTTCAAAGTAGACAACCAAAGATACTTGCACAAACAAAGGACAAATGTGGCTGTGATAGAATGCGTCTGATTATTATTTTTTATTGGCAACAACATCATTTTTATTTGTCTTTTACTAATGCCCCTTTGCTAACAAGGACAGAAAGAAATCGGGTTCCGTTGGGAATTTTACCAGGAAAGAAAAAAAATTTGCGATACTTCTACAAGCGACGAAGGTACGATAAAAATTTTATTCTTTTTTTATTTATCTTTTTCTAATGCCCTTTCACCAACACGGATAGAAAGAAATCTGATTCCTCCGTGATTATCAAGAAAGAAAAGATGAATACTGTGCTTGCTAAAATATGTTCTGGGGTAAACTGTCCATGGAACTGACCAATAGGGTGAATTCTTGTTCAATTATTTTTTCTGTCATCATTCTCAAATTAAATTGGATAGACAATAGTCTCGAGAAACAAGGACCAAGTGTATTCGTTGACAAAACCTAAAAAAGAGGAAGAATATTGCTGAGTAGAGCACACTAAGAGCAAAGGAGCACACTCTTACGCGCTTTTGAATAAATACATGGTTTATTATTTCTCAGAACGGTGTAAGGAAATTCAAAATTTTTACGTCCAGATTTACTACGTTTTTGTCGCTACCATGTATACTGTGAGTCTATTTAGATTTTTTCCATAGGGATTCTTGGTTTGTTAATATGCAGAACTTTTCTACATCAAAGTAATTTTTTTTAACTTTCAGTTAAAAATTTTCCCGTATGGCAAGAATTCCGTGGGACACGCTGTATGACCTGTTCACTGAATCCCAGGGTTTGATTAAAGTGAAAAATCTATGCATTTTTAGGGAACAGTTATATATACATATATGTAAGTATACCTTCTACTTGCCAGGGAAATTTGTAAATGCATATACACTGAATTTACCTATTATTTCTTTTCACCCTGTACTTTACAGTTAAATAAATACAACTATTGTTATATTTGAACAATAAAGACTTTTATTTCTTCAGCCACAACGATGATATTACCGTTAATTCTTTATCTTAAAACTTTTTAGTTCAGTAGATCTAAAAATATTGTTTGTGTGCAGTGTTCTAATGAAACGAAATGACATTACGTAATTAATTACCTTAAAGCTGTCTTGAATAAATGAATTAACACGTACAATCCAATTAGAGCCAACTAACAAGCTACGCAACACTTTATACTACTTAATTCTACTTGTATAAAAAATGGGAAAATCCAGATTTTCTTATTAAATCTATAATTATAAAAGAGAGTATTTTAAGAAAACTTAAATGCTTGAAGTCTTAATAATTAAGTCTATTCTAGATATACAAGTATGTAGCATAGGGTACGATATCACAAGATAGAACTACTTACTCAGTTGAATGACCAAGAGTTCTAATAAATTGGTAACCCTAGAATGACATTAAATAACTAACTGACCTTGATCCATCATAACGTATTAGGTTATGTTAAAATAATAAGAAAATTATGTATTCTAAATCGACTCATGCTTAGCGACCATTTATTTTTTTCCTCAGAACGGGACGTCAACGGTTTTTCGCCAAAAAAGGTACATAAAAGAAAAACACATTATCAATAATAAATTTTAGTGTAATTTTAATGAATAATGCACGACATGCAAGTATGTGTTAGTTATGTTAGTTGTGTTGTTAGTTGTGTTAGTTGTTAGTTGTAGTATATTTTTCTGAGCAACAAATTTTCTTTAATATATCAGGTGATTTCAAGTAAGTGTGAAATTCTTGGCACGTTTTATCAATATTTTATAATTATATCACAAGTTTTTCTTTCAAATTGACGTCGCGTTCGAAAACTTTCTGAAAACGGGATATTTTGGCGTCCCGAAGCTTTCCTTGGGGGCAACGGGCCAGAGTACCGAAAAACGGGAGAGTTCCATTCAAAACGAGACGTAAGGTCACGTTATCACGCTATTAAAATTGGAAAATTATGAATGACTAGTTATAAGATTCGTTAAATCTGAATAACACGTATGTGTTAACTTGAGTTAAGCCTACACATGAGATCTTAATTTGTTATAATTTTAGATACGCCTAGTTCCTTTATTCTATATCTGCTATACCCTCAGATATTGAGATAGGCCACTTCGTGAGGTTAAAGATTGGGTTTCAAATTCGTTATGGGGCATATCCCAATTTTTTATTTTTCTGAGATACGCCCTTACGTGAGAATACCCTCTGTATGTGCAGACTATTGCTAAACTTAAATTATTTTTACTCGGTATTATTTTCTTTATGTTACTACACACACAGGAAGTAAAACTTAACCCACCTTAGCGTATGTAGCCCAAAAGAAATAAATTAAAGTCATTGTAATTTAACCGCTATAATTAATTTAAATTTGTCAAAAATATTACACCTAAGTAATAGAATAAACAGGATAAAAATATTTTTAAGGTCATGGACCGATCAATCGCTAACGGTGATATGCTGAAAATATTGAACACTTCAATTAGAACCGTTTAATACCTGTAGTTTTCACGGTTACTTGTTATTAGAGAGTTCTTGCCAATGATTTAAAATTATTTTTGAATATGTGAGCTGTTGGAAAAGAAAGAACCGCCAAGTTTTATTTTGTAAATCAAACACACCGAATACGCGATGCGTACGCGGCGAGGGCACTACAAACAAGGGCAATACTGTTAGAACTTTTTTTAGACATTACGAAAAATCAGCAGTCACAATCAATCACTGGATTAAACAAAAATTGAATTAACTTGACCGGACGTCCGTCCGGTTTTTGAACCAAGGTTTTTAATTACACTTTAATTCTGGGAATCCATATATATATATATATATATATATATATATATATATATATATATATATATATATATATATATATATATAGTGACTTCTAATTCACGACCTTGTATAATTGTAATAAAAACAATGGAATAACGGGAATATAGGTCACAGGAAAGACTATTTATTTCACAATTTTAACATAAACCAAGCTTTCGCTGAATTTTTCAGCTTCTTCAGGGCTACAATATTATAACATTATAACTATATAACATTTATTATATAGAAAAATAATTTAAACTTACTTTGTTTTTTTGTGAAATAATTATGTTACAATGTGGATGCTGTATGGTTTTTTTGTTAATTATTATATGTATAAATTATGTATATAAAAATATTTGACGTTTTATCTTTTTGTAAAATTGAATGATTGACATATAAAAAAAAGGTGAGTATTGTTGATTTGGTGTTTTATTTATTTTTATTTTTAATATGGTTAGGAATCATCATAGTAAAAGTGTAATGAGGAAAACATTATAAGGATTAAAGAATATCTAAATTATTGTTATTATTTTGTAAAAATTCTTTTTTATTATTATCAATAAAAAGTAAGTAAGAATAAATAGAACTTAAATCGTTTATATCACTTCTTTTGTTCATAGAATTTGGTTCTTTTTGAATTTCTATCATTTCTAAAAACGTACGTTTATATGTATTTATTTCATTGTGTAAAATTTTAATTTTATTATAATTTGGGTGGTGACAAGTTTTTATACAGTGTTCTGTTAACGAAGATGAAGATTTATTTATATTTATATCACTTTTATGTCCTGATATTCTTTTTTTAAGTATTTGTGATGTTTGACCAATGTATTTTAAGTTACAGTTAGTACATGGTAAATAATAAACTGTATTAGGTTTGTCTAATATTTCAGTATTATCTTTTAATCTTGTTTTTAAAGAACCTATATTTTTAATATTTCTTTGTGAAACTATTATGTTTTCATTTCTAACACATTTAATAATACTTTCGGATAAACCTTTTATATAAGGAATTGTAGTATAATGATTGTTATTATTTATTATTTCTTGATTATTGTTATTGTATGTATTATTATTATTAGAATTATTATTTATATTAAATAAAATTTTATTGATAAATTTAACTGGATAAGAGTTTTCTATAAGAATTTATTAATGTTAAAATTGTGAAATAAATAGTCTTTCCATTGTTTTTATTATATATATATATATATATATATATATATATATATATATATATATATATATATATATATATATAAGAATAAATTGACTGACGGACTGATGGACTGACGTATCAACGCACAGCCCACACCGCTGGATCAAGAAACTTGAAATTTTGAATAGAGGTTGCTTAGATAACGTAGGCATGCATGATGGTTTTACAAAATTGAACAGGAGTTTAAATTTGGTATGGAAAAAAAATATTAGATGGTCCTATTAACTCGAAACTTCATAGAAGTACTCTAAAAAATAACAGTCAGATTCTTCAACGCTAGTCCGGTCTAATTTGACAACCAAAAGTTTTAAACTGACAAGTGTAAGAATAAGACAAATAAGTTTTATACTATGAATTTATTCTTGAGCTTTTTCTCAAATTTATAAAGAAAAGGACAATTTTAGTACGTACTTTCGACAATAATAGAACTAAATCCATTACAGGAACTCGTTCCAAGATGAAAATCATTTGGATACCAAGCAAATCGTTCAAATATCATAATATTTCATAAGTTTTTAATGACGACTTATTAACAATGACAGGACAAAAACCTGTCAAAACATAACTGATCAACTATAAGATCTTAATTTAAACCAGTCCTAAATTTTAAACCTTCTTAGTGAATCTGAACGTAAATGTTTAAACACGTATTTTACAGTTTTTAATAAATCAACCCCTAAGGGGGTGAAATGGGGGTTTAAAGTTTGTAATGGAGTAAAATTGTTATACCGCGGATGAAGTCGCGGGCGCAAGCTGGTTAAAAATAAAAAGCATGAGAGGTTGATTTATTCTCCCAATAAATCCTAAAATGACCTTTTTAATAAAACATTATTTTGTATGACAAAGTATTTTCTTTTTGGTAACAATACTTTTCTCAGTGTATGGCCATTTTCAATTATAATATTTATAAGGTACTAAATATTCAGAGTTTAAAACCAGGTCAATATATTTAAGCTCGACGCAGTTTAAAACAAATTTTCATGCGTTATTACCTTTCAAAAAAAAAGTTTCAGATAAACAGTGAACTTATTCAAGTTAATTAGTCGGCCTTAAAGGCAGTCTGAAAGCTATATTTCACAAAAAGCTGTTTAATAAGCTGTCTGTCGTCCGATGTTACGAAGAAGCGTTGTATAATATAATCGGGGTCGACTTTGACCATGAAATTGCACCGTGGACTTGGCGTAACTGTATCAATGAAAATGTTTTACCCGTAAAAGGATTCTGGGAGAGAGGCGAGGCGTTTTGTATAGTATTATACGGTATATATCCTGTTTTATTTGTGTATATCATTATATTACATTGTATGCATCAATGCCGAGTAAACAGAATCGTTAAGTAAGGATTAAATCATTAAATACCAGCGGATTAATTATAATAAACATGTCGTCTTTTGTTAATAACTTTTAGGCAGTATCAGTAGAGGCTTATTATGTCAACTTCTTTTCAATAAATTTTTTAGTAACCCGGTTATACAATTTTATGCACGGTTTTGTCGGTTGTCAATTAATTGATAGCATTATTAAAATACTGTCGAGATTTTACGTTTGCTAAATTTTTCCTTAATTTTAACTTACCTACTAGACGAAATTTTCAAAAACTTTGATGTTATAGAGTAGGTTTTTAAAACAATTACTTACTAATTTGGCATAACATACTTTTAAAATAAATTGTAAGGAAAGTAAGAATTGTTACGTCACTGGCACTAATAAACACGAAATGCCATTTGGATTGATTCGTAAAAACCGCCAGATTTTCAAACGCTAGACAGGTCTAATAATGTGACAACCAAAAGTTTTAAACTGACAAGCGTAAGAATAAGACTACTAAGTTTTATACCATAAATTTGTTTCTGAGTTGTTTCGCAAATTCATAAGAAAAGGGAAATTTTAGTACGTACCTACTTTTCACAACAATAGAACTAAATTCATTCTAGCAACACGTTCAAACATAAAATCATTTGAAAATCAAGCAAATCGCTTAAATATCAGAATAAATCATACGTTTTTAATGACACCTTATTAACAATGACAGGACAATAACCTGTGAAACCCAAATTGATCAACTAAAACAGTGATTCCCAACCGGTTATATGCGTACCACTGGTGGTACGCGAGGGCATTTGGGGTGGTACGTCGAAGGTTTCAATAATAATACAAAACAAAAGTAGTTAAAACTTCTCATTAAGCTTCCTGATAAAGACATTTTAGTGTAGGTAAATTGTATTTGCCATTTTGTTAATAACAATTACATATAAACGGCTTTTTCTAGTTTTATCGATTTATTTTCTGTATTTTGTTGTATTTATACTTGAATATAGATTTTGTAATGTTATTCACATGTGCATAGAATTTATTTGACCCCCCTCAAAAAGTTATGGTGGTACGCCACGACCCTACAAAATTCTTAGGTGGTACTCAAGTATAAAAAGGTTGGGAATCACTGAACTAAAAGATCTTAATTTAAACCAGTACTAAATCTTGAACCTTTATAGTGAATCTCAATGTTAAATTGTGAAAGAAAGGCAAAGAACACTTAAAAAATAAATTAGTTAATGGCAGAGACACGAAGAAGGGGCAGATTTAAAATAAACTATCTTAGTAATTAAAAACAGTAGTATTTAAATTATTTATCTATGATGTTCTGAATTTTGTCCATTCTTCCGGCATAAACTCTAATGCGGCCTAACATAGTTATAAAAAAATATGCGTTCAAAATACACCGGTGTGTTCCGCAAGAGATAACATTATTACTTAAGGTAAACAAATCGTAACCTTGAACCCAGACCCTAAGAATAGCTAAGAACTGATGGTGATGGCAGCCATCCATGCAACACACTTTGTTTCAAATTGACCGTAACGACGGTGAAGTTGAACGGAAATACGAGCATTAAATGTGGATAATGTTTTTTAAATGTCTAAGTCTCAGAAAAATAACCTAAAACACTATGCGCGTTAACTTGAATAGTGATGTCTTAAATAAGAGAAGATACAGGGCGAGATTTTAAATTTTTCATGGAAAACATCAATTAATTTATTCGCATTATGTCATTAACGTCGTCAAATTCAATGGATTTTAGATGGATTAAGAACCTGAGCAAAATTTGATGTACTTTTTATGGAACTTTAAATGGATTGTCTGATGTTGGATAAAATAATTTCTAAAACTAGATTATGAATTTATACTTAAACGGATGATAATTGTGATTTTTTTTCGTTATGAATTATATTCAAACCAAAGAATTTAACAGCCAGATTCTCCAACGCTAGTCCGGTCTAATTTGAGAACCAAAAGTTTTAAACTGACAAGTGTAAGAATAAGACATTTAAGTTTGATACTATCAATTCATTTCTGAGCATTTTCGCAAATTTACAAAGAAAAGGACAATTTTAGTACGTACTATCGACAATAATAGAACTACATTCATTACAGCAACTCGTTCCAAGATGAAAATCATTTGGAAACCCTGCAAATTGCTGAAATATCAGAATAATTCATAAATTTTTAATGATGACTTATTAACAATGACACGACAAAAACCTCTCAAAACATAACCGATCAACTATAAGATCTTAATTTAAACCAGTACTAAATCTTAAACCTTCTTAGTGAATCTGAACGTAAAAGTTTGCTTAAGTTAATAACCTCAAACTCTGACAGCTGACTTCCCCCACCACACATCCATGGGAAACATCGGTTTTACAGTGTGATGAACTGATGAATTCGATGAATCTGATGGAAATACGATGAATATAAAAACGCAAATATCAACGTCAGCAAGCTTTCATCGTTAATTTAAAAACGGTTTAATGGACATGTGGTTAATGCACTTTAGACATTGATGAATTTAAAAACTAGCTCTCGAGTATTCGTCAATCGAAGGTTTCCTCAGGCTTCTTTGCTTCACGGTGATGTCTTTTTGTATGGTGGCAATTTTATTTTAATGGTATCATTCATTGCACGCGTACATTTATGTTACGTGTATTTATTTTACAAAGATCGACAAACGAATGTCAAACGAATTTTATAATGACCACTACTCAAGTCACAATACATAACGTTATGATTCACCTATTTTTTTATTTTGGATCACTCACTTTTGGGTTTGAAAGGAAGAAGGCTCAGTTTTTGGATTTTTTTCTTCGTTTGTGGGTTAAACCCTATCTCTGTACCGAATTTAAGTATTCCAAGCCAAGGACAGTATTCTATAATTTTGAAGTTCAATGAGTGAGATGACTAAATGTCAAAATAGCTAAATCTTTATATTCAATTAAGATTCAAAAGAGATTTATTTATGCTGCAAATCTTCCCCCAGTGCAAATATGTGGGGTCTCACAGTATGACGAGTTGCTTCCAGAAAAGGATGTCCGGTAGTGCGTCTCGTACTTGGCTGGGACACAACCGTTCCCCCAGATTAAAAGGTATAAATCACTGACCTTCAGCAAGAGGAAACGACTCAAGCGCCTATTCATACGGAGGGGGGGGGGGGTCATGACCCCCCTACAAATCATCAATAATACATATTATAACTACTAAAATTGAAAATATAAAAAAGTTTCAAATATGTGTTATAAGGATTTTAGTTTTTAAGAATTTAGAGAAAAATTAATGGTTGGTCTTGCAGACCAGTTTTAATAATAGTAAACGCCGCAGGCTTTATCAAAAAAAAATGTGTTTGGAGACATTTTTGAAATACGGTTTTTTGAAAAAAATGTTTTCAAAATATTTCATAAATCCGTTTTCTAAAAAATCTTTGAAAAAACCGTCTGGACATTTTTCAAAAATGTAGGTTCGAAATATGCTTTCGAGAAAATATTTTTAAAAAATTTTGTTAGTCCATTTTCGAAAAAGCTGTTTTACGAAAAAATTTACTTTCCAAAGAGATGTTTATTTGAAAAAAAAATCTGGTTATTTGTTTCGTTTAGAAGCCAAAATTTTCCGGCGCAAATTTTGATAAGATCGCAGTGTAAGAAAAGTTTTCAGAAACAATCTAAGAGCATGTTAATCAAAAATGCCAAAAAGACTTGCATTTTTTATATTACCATATTAGTATTGATTTATTATTCAAACCGCTTGACATAGAAAGCTAAATTTTGGCATACATGTTTATTTTAGGGTGGAGGATTTCGATAAGAAGGGATTTTTTTAAACTCAAATTCCAAGGGGTTGAACCAACCCCCTAAAAATGAAAATAATTTTTATAATAATAATAATAATAAAGATGTTTATTTATGCCAATAAAACAACTAAAAATATAAATATAAAATTGATAAAAGAAATCCAAAAAAAATTACAGTAGTATTCTAGTTGGCATAAAAAGTATTTGCTATTTAAAAAAATTGTAAAACACGTTAATTTTATTTTATTTTTTTACACTGTATACCATTTTTTCTATGTTCGATAAATAGTATACAGGGTGTCACCATAACGAAAACTACTAATGCCAAAAATTTGAAATTTTGCACACAGCTTTATTTTACGCCGTAAACGACCACTAAAAAAGGATATTGCAAAACTCGCCCTCTACCGGGGTAAAAGCAACCCCTATTTTTTTTTATTTTGGTTGTCAAGTTAGACCGGACTATCGTTGGAGAATCTGGCCGTAAATATTTAAACACGTGTTTTACAGTTTTTAATAAATCAACCTCTAAGGGGGTGAAATGGGGGTTGAAAGTTTGTAATGGAGTAAAGTTGTTATACCGCGGACGAGGTCGCAGGCGAAAGCTAGTACTATAATATAAAAGAACAGAAAAATTACCAATGGACGGCAAACTGGACCAGCTAAATATATTTTATTACTTATTTCTTCTATAAATCCAAGCTAAATTGTATTTTCTGTTCTTGTATACCTTGGGTCACTATTTGGTGAATGCAACGGTCGCCAATTAGCTCAAAGGTATTTTTTACTGGTCATTAATTAGTATAAGCTGCTTTCCTCCCGTTAATAATTTTTATTAAATTTACTCAAAATTTTTAGTTCATTTCAATGATTATTTATAAAATTATAAACAATAAGTTAGTCAAAAATATCTTTTGTTTAAATAATAAATATTGGCAGCAAGCAGGAGAAACGAAGCTTTTCTCCGTATGCTCTTAGTCGGTCACTAATAGTAATAGAGCACTTTATATAAAGTTTATCAAACTGTAAATAATAATATGTACCATAACTGAAAGCTTGGAAAGAGCTATTTACTATTTGGTAAAGAAAACTTTTAATTGATTTCGTACTTGTTTATGATTTTGTCTCAAGCGATCAGAAGATCTTAATGCCGTTTTAAAAGTGCTTTGAATACATAAATTAAGTAAGATTTAGTTAGTAGGTTAACTTTCTTTATTCTTCACCTACTGCCATGTGGCAAGACAAATAAAACCTTAAAAATAAATAAACAATTAACAATGGCTTTTTACAACATTATAAAATCTATTTGTAGTGAGTTACAAACAGTGCATAAACTAAACATTGATGGAAATATCCTTTTCTTTATTTCCTCTGCATACTTTCCCAGGTGCACACCATCTCTTGTTTCAACCTAAACATTTACTTTTTACCCAAATAGTCACAACCTACGTTCCGTTCATTTTCTTCAAGATTGCGGCAAAAAGTTGTTCAAATAAACTGCTTTACATTTACTTTCCGCCCATACGCTTCCCCTTTATAATAACAGGACGAAACAATTTTTATTAGTGTTTTGATTTATTTTCCAAGCATTACCGTCGCGTCGGTCGTCTGCCCTCTTTATAAGCCTATTTACTTGAAAACCATATGGTCTTAAATAAAAAACATGCCTTTTAACAGTTGTACAAATTGCATATGGCCAAATACAAGTACAAAAACCTTCGTTTTTCCAAAAGTATGTAGGTCTTTACTTTATGCCCATCGTTTCTCGTTACATCCAGTTGGACCGATATGGCACAATCACTTATATCTCATTACAAAATTTTCGTACATAGCATTATTTTCTCATTGTTTTTAAATATACCTTTTGCACAAAAACGGTACTTTACTTTGGATCTACATACATGGAATCTTTTCACCTTTTGGCATTCCTCTTTTAATAAAATCATTTTGTAATATCCTCGGTTGCTGCAAGATGCTGTTTTGTTTTTATTCTTTCCAATTTCAAGGCATATTTTTTTTTAATTTTGGAAAGTAAGGCACTTCTTTAATTGAAATTGTTACTCTTTGCATTAGTGCAACTTTAATTGGTCCTCTGGTACTTATCTTATCAGTCTGTTAAGTTATTTTTCGGTATTCGTATCAAATGTTAATCTTTATAAGATAGTTAAAATTAACAGTTCATTGTTGGGCTGATAAATATTTAACAAACTGTAAGCTGTCGATTGATTTTTTACAGTTTTGTATTAAATAGTTTACTTATATTATATTGTTAAAAATGGACAGACTTGACTTTAATAATTTACTAAATTCATTGTTCTCTAATTCGCAAAGTGCCAATGAATGTCATGCAAGACTAGTTAAAACCCGGAAAAATTCATCAGATAAATAAGGTGACATCGAATTTAAAAAACGATTTTCAATAAATAAAGTTATTTGTCAACATCTGGCGAACTTATTAAGTAAAATAGTTGAGTCCATAGATAACTGAAATCATTAAGTTTCCAAAACAAGCAAAATATTAATTTATCTCAGGTATTATGCCACGGGATCCTTTTAAATCAATATTGGGTCAATATTTAAATATTTCCCAATTAACGGTATATCGTATTACAAAACAAATCGCAAGACATATCGCAGGTTTAAGGCCACTGCTCAACACACTCACAGCAATAAAGGAAAAAGACGAGAATCTGTTTTGAAAATCTATGGGATCGCGTTTTTTTGTTGTTTAGTATTTACAGTACAGGTACTTTTGTACTAGTGAAATTAATATTCCTTTTTTTGCGTAGTGTATAATGATAAGATGCCCTTTTTCTATCTGTATCAGATTTTTCAGAATTTACAAGAAAAATATACATAATATATACACTGAAGTAGTAAATGAAACCAAACAACACAAGCAAGGTTAGAATACTATCAACTCAAAATCCTAGTAACTTTCGGATATCTCTCTCTTTGTTTTCAGAGCGTTCATTACTTTGGCGAATATAATAGGATACTTCGTTAACAAACTGTTAAACACTATACTACTGTTAGTTATCAGACTGATAAGTTGACAATGATAAAAACGGCCGTCAATATTAAAATCAAAAACCAGTATTATGCGAGATACGTAGATGCCAAAATTACATTTATCCACAACTTTTTGGAACCTGCTGTATATGCATATACTCCAAAATTTGTCACTAATCCTGATTCTGACGTATTCTCATTATTTCAACTCCAACCCTTTGTTTAAGCTTTAAAAATAAAAAGAACGCTCCCCATCCCCATATGAATACCTATTAAAATGAATCATCGTGTCACATGAGACTTTCGCAAGGAGGGTGCATAAATCGCCCCTCAAGAGGTTATGAACTTGCAACGGGGGAATATTATTGACAAAATGTAATACATTATGTAAGAAGGGTGGTAATATATGCCATTTAAACTACGTAAAAAGCAGAAGTTCGATAAAATGAGTGTAAAATGCAGACTTAATCGTCCATAAGTCATACCATAGAGTCCATAGACTAAATAATATCTAGGCGAACACTGCCGTGCAACGAAAAGCGGGTCTCCGTTGAGACATTTGGTGGGTTTACTGGTTTATGGTTTAAAAGTTTGTTTGTCTATATGAATATGTATACTATGTATCTTCATGTACATGTAATGGTGGACAAACAAACTTTTAAACCATAAACCAGTAAACCCACCAAATGTCTTAAGGGAGGCCGGCTTTTCGGTGTATTCGAGTATCTGTCTATAGTCTTTATAGTCTCTGGTCATACTCATAAAGAAGTCTCGTCTAAATGTATGTTAGTTTGTCTACAATGATTTGGGTCGTACCTTGGATGAATAAAGAAAGGATGCGGATTTCTCTATGATCCGGATTAGCTTACGAACTTTAAGGAAATATACGTAATGGAGTCAAGAATGGTAGTAGACAGAGATAAAATGGCATTGGAGTGTCGTAACGTGATCCGAGTCAATCCAGTTTTTTGTCAATCAAATACGGCTCGGCAGAGCCGTAATACGTTTTTGTATATAGGATTGCCTAGCAGTAGAAATATGTGTTGTACTGAATTTGTCAGTGTTGTTTGTTCGGGTTTGCTGTGGGAAAATGCCAATAAGTAAGCTTAAATACTTATACAGCATTTTATAGTATTATAACATCATCAGACCCAATATCGATTTTACATTTTTTGTGGAGCTTTCTAGCTTTCCGTGTATTTCATCATTAGTTTAGCACTGCAGAATAAAATCCCCGACTTTGACAGATAACCAACATGCCTATGCCTAGGGCGTCCTAAAATACATGAAAAAGAAAAACACGGAAACTATCAAAGTTTAAACTGACAAAACCGATGTAGGAACGAAAATAAACCGGAACTAAAAAGTTAGATCTGGAAAATTAATCCGTCTATACTATAACATTGTTTGCTTATTAATTAATTACTTTTATTTGATTTTCATTCTTGTTATTACTTTCTTACGTAATTAAATAATATATTATTATTACTTCACTAAAAACAGCACAAATTAATATTTTTTCTTATCATTTTATTATGTAAGTTAGATTGTTCTCAAGAAATTTTGTTATAAGAAGATTGGAATTAATTACTAATTAGTAGGCAATTATTTAAAATTATAAATATATTCGACTATTTTTTACGCCACCCAACTGGAACGTTGCTATCATTTTTTGTATTTTATCATCGCAATTACATGTTACATGGTATAATCACAATATCCTTGTGGTGGACTACCTTTTAATTACACTACAAAAGTGGTTTGTTTGTATTACCACTGATTATTTATCTGTAAAGATAGGTCCGAAATACTCTTATGCGCAAAAAGGCAACGGAAAACAGTTTAATTAAATGTAGGAAATTCAAATTAAGTTATCAGGCGGGGGTTAATATTGCGTTTTTCATCCTTACCTTGTGAACTTCTGTGATGGACTAAATAATGACAGTTTCTGCCATTATTTAGTCCTGTCATTATCTTTGTTAGTTTACCTCGACATCTACTTTTAAGGTAAAATTTAGATTCTTACAGTTAATCATATTTTCACGAATATCCAAGAAAGTTTCATATTTGGCGATTACACCGGCACACAAAATAAAAAAAGTGGTCTGTACATTTGACCAGACCCATCTATCTATATGTATTTTGATGCGCTGAATCCAAATCCGAAGTCCGTTTGGCCCGTACACCCTCAAAATTTTGAGTAAATTGCAAAAAACCGCTGAAATTGGTGAAAAATTGCAGTTATGAAAATGAAGAAAATTTTATTGAACTAGATCAAGTATTTTTCTTATGTATTTTGATGCGCTGAATCCAAATTCAGAATTTGTTAATCTGGATCATTCATATATTTTTCAAAAATCGTAAAAAATCGCAATGAAGTAGCAGAAAATAGCAAAAAATAGTATTGTTCTTACGTACCAATGAGGACTTTTATTACGTATGTGGGAGTGATTTCTTATAACATTATACTCTACACAAGCCAAGTTACTCACTTATGTAGAGCTGCAGTCGCTCGATGACGACGCCTGCGGGAATGCCTTCTCACCCTGACCAGACGCCGATACTGGGGTTCCGAACCCAGGACTCTGCCAGACGGTTCTGTTGCCCACCGTCACCACGTGGAGGTGCTCTGGTTACAGGCACAAGCAATCAGTCTTCCGAAGTTGAATTGCAATTTCTAGCTATTTTTAGCAGTTTTTCGCAATTTACTCAAAATTTTGAGGGTGTACGGGCCAAACGGACTTCGGATTTGGATTCAGCGCATCAAAATACATATAGATAGATGGGTCTGGTCAAATGTACAAACCACTTTTTTTTATTTTGTGTGCCGGTGTTATTATTACATATTACAATTTAAATTTACCATCTATTATATATACAATACTTGACCTATTAGTTTATTTTCTCAATTTCCTTTACACTATTTTTTTTAATAAAGTTTCAAAATCACGCCGACATAAAACGAATGATAAATGAATTGGGGCAGATCCGCAGTAAATATTTATATTTTTAGATGGCGGTAATTTTTTATTACCAGGACAAGTTACTTGTTAAAGACCAGACCCTGGAAAGCGAGTGTTTATTTTTCGGAGCATCTAAAAATATACCTGTCAACGGGAAATTTCTATTAAAAATTTCAATGATATAGTATGTATTTTTTCTCTTGAAGCCATTATAAAATGAATGTTTTATTAGCTAAGTGATAAATTAGCACAAATAAGTATGAAACCAGATGGAAAATTGCTCTTACTGAATCAAATTACGCATTTTTATCCAAATTTACAAAAAGGGTTTTAAATTAAGCTCCGACTGTCAAAAAAATTACAACCTCTAAAATGCCAGGTAAGTGTTAATAGTACCATTGTTTTCGTGAACCTTTTAGCACTTACCCATAAATTTTCAATGAGGTTTTAGTGGTAATTTAATTACTTTTGATAATAATTAAATATTTTATTAAGCGCAACTCTTTTGTTTTAAGAATTAAAAGAAATTTCTTGTATTTTCACATAATCTAATATTTTTAACAACATAATAACGGCTAATGCTAGTAGCCGTGATAAAAATTACTAAGTTAATAAGCGTTTAAGGAAACTGTGATCTGATAAACCCGATCAACAGCTAATGATTTGTTATCTTTATCTACTATAGTTACAAATTAAAAGAATATCCGATATCAGCTAACAATTCGGTTAATAAGAGACCATACAGACCTAATATTACCCAGCAAACCCAAGCAACCTTAAATGTCTTAGGGTTTCCAGAAAAAGAAAGAAGAAACCTAAACAGCTCTTCAATGCGAGCCGGGATATTGCAGTATAAGAATAAATAAGATGAGAACAAACGAGACATTAAGAAATTGCAGTCCACTACTTAGTAGTTGTAGTTGGTAATTTAACAAATTTTCAGAAAAAACGTAACCAAAATAGTTTTTACAAAAGTATAGTTAGTACGTGTAATCAACTACTTTGCTCAAGTACGAGTATATTCTGTCCATCCCTAATTATTTGGTTTTAAATCGAAAAACCAAAGACTTTCATAAAAAATTCAATTCATAATTTATTTGGTAGGTACCTACATCCCTTTATAAGCAAGGGCAGAGACACAGACATAAAATGTATTTGAAAGGAGGGGGTAAACGGAACAAAAAAACACATAATTTTCAAAAAATTAATAAAAAAATCCAGGCTACATACCTTATATTATATTATAATAGGTAGAAACTATACTTTAACATTATTTTGTGCCGCACTGTATTTTGTGAGAATTAGGATATCCATTATAACGTTAGTTGTGACTTTATGACAAAAATATGAATTTCAAATTGGCTACACTACTACTGTATGTTTATAGACTTATGGGTATTTCGTATTCAAATTACAGTATTTACAGGTGCGTTTCTATTATAAGCGGCAGAAAATACGGACAGGTATGCCGTTATTCGAATGTTATTAGGAATATTAGAATGGCAAGTTGCGTCAGAGCTTGCATAAATCAGCATAACTCTTTGGACATCCAAAATAATTTTAAAAACTTCTAAAATACTTTCGAAGTTGTACATAACACGTAGAATATAAAGGTAACTACTGTCAATTTACATGGAGAAAAGATTTTTGCAATATCCTATTATAGTTATTCTCTTAATTTCTTAATATTTAAAGGGAATCATGTAGAAATGTTTCTCAACAAGCATTATACGTATTAAAACAGCTACGAATGAATTTTTCCAAAAAAATTAATAATACTAAGTATACGTCATACGTCATCCGAACGAACAAAGTTAAAATTAACAAATAAACTGCTTTTCTTCCATAGATCCAGTTCCAGTTCTATAGATTATAGAAAAAATCGATTTATCTACCGATATATCGGTACGCCTCTGCCATCTGTTGATCTACAATGCGAACAGTAATAGTTAATACTTGCGCTCTCAGTGTTAAACCTCCTCACTGTTGTTTGTATTTATATCTGGTTGGATGTAAAACTTCTTCATGCGCTCTCATATGAGTTACCTTTATATTTTAGGTGTTTTGTGAGTTGTGGTTCCAGGACATAACTATTGATTTTAAAGTGTATTGGTCTTTATGGTGGCCTCTAACCCTAGAACTGAGGCCAAATACAATAATCAAGTACGTCACAGTTTAGATTAGGAACAAATATCGTCCCAAACAAATTTGATCAAGTGATGTGATATATTACGTGCCAAGACCTTTTTTGAGAAAATATATCACTGGCTTACTAACAGTACCTACGAAAATGGTCTTGCAATGCATATGTTCTTCTGCCGAATAGGAAATATTACCATGACAGTACCTACTAGCAAAGTCTCGGGAATAAAATGTACTCTCAAACAGAGTGTTGGTTAAAGTAGGGCAAAGTTGCATAATTAGATGCTGAATTATTATGAGCCACTAAGAAATTAAAAATATTTCATCAAATTCTATCTATCCTGTTTCACAGCGGCCTGCGCCTTCCGGTTCCTCGCTTCCATCCTCTTCTATCTTCCCAATCCTCTGGTTTTAGGTTTTGTTCCGACATGGCTTTCTGTACCCCACCCATGACACCTTTGTGGCCTTAGGTCTTCTTTTCTCCTTTTCTCTGTCGGTGTCCATTTCAGAATGTCTTTGTGAAATCGTGTGTCATCCATCCTCTCAACGTGTCCGTACTACATCAGTTTTCTTCGTTGGATTTCCTCTATTATATTTGTCTTGACGTTCATAATGTCTCTAATTCTCTCATTCGTCATTTTTTCAGCCGCGCCGCGCCGTCGCCGTTCTAAATTTGTTGTAAGTGACCAACTTTCATATCCATAGAACACTATACTTTTAAATATAGAGCTGTATAAGAGGTGTTTTTTTCTCGAGATACATTTTGACCACAAGATGGAGTTTAGGCACCCTATCACTTTTTCCTTTATAATTCTTTCCTCTATTTATTTCTCTGTACGGCCTCCAGTTTCGATTTTTTGTTCTTATCAGGTATATTTATTCGGTACACGCTCCTATTGCTTCATCTTCTTCTGGGTGTAAGTCATCTCTGTCATTTTCGATACATAAGTATTTTGTTTTTGATCGATTCACCGAGAGTCCCCATTCTTCAAATTCTTTAAATAGCCTTCTTGTCATGAATTCCAAGTCCTCTTTGTCTTGTGCGATAACAACCTGGTCATCGGCGAAATGTAGAGAGTAAAAGATTGTATTTTCATTTATATTCCCATTCCGCTAAGATATATCTTAAATAATGTTTGAGACAGCCAGCAGCCTTGCCTCAAGCCCTGGGTGACTGGGAAACTCTCTGATAGGTCAACCCTCAATTTGATTTTTGATGTTGATTGATCGTAGAGTTGTCTATATAGTTTTATTAGGGTATTACTCATCCGGGATCCTTCCATTACTTGCCATAGTTTTGTACAGAAACGGTAGGTATCATATGCTTTCGTAAGGTCTACAAATAATAGAAGATATACCTCTCTGATTCTTGCAACTTTCCTTTCGTTTAGCTGGGTTAGGCTAAAGATATGATTAACACAAGAGCGACCCGCTCGTAAACCTGCTTGTTCTTCAATTTCTTGATGTCCGTATTCTTCTTCTAAAAGATTTTGGGGAATTTCTCCGTAGAGACGGCTCATTGTGCTGGTAACCGATATACACCTATAATTGGAGCAGTCATCTCGACGTCCCTTTTTGTGGATGGGAGTGATCCAGGCTTCTTTCCACAATGAGGGTATTATTTCTCCATTTATATACCTGGTGAATAGTTCTTGTCTGTGCTTACTGAGTTCTTGCGGTCCACATTTAATTAGTTCCACCGAGCCTCCTTCTGGTCCACTAGCTTTGTTATTTTTCATCGATCTAACTACTTTCCATACCTTCTCTCGTTGATTTCCACACGTAGGCCCTGCTACTTGGTACATCTTTGGAGAGGACGCAAGATTGTGAGTTGTGAAATCCCTATGGATGTTTCCAGCTCTGGATGTGTTAGTCGGACTTCCCCAGTACACCCACGGTACATGGGGCAGAAGATAAAAAATTAAAAAAATATATCTCCGATATCATATGATTCGAAATAGTTTTAATTTATCAATGGCGTCATAATTCAACATCAAATTACGCAACTTCTCCTCAATTTAACAAACTTCCTACCTCTTGTAACACTCGTCTTTTGTGCGTACTCAATTGAGCATACAATGTATTTGCGCAACGAACGATTCTCGCGCACACTTTTCGTTCGCGAAAAATATGTTCAAATAAGAACGCACCGTTAAGATGTCAACACAAGAAAAATGTATTTTAATTTATTCTTCAAATGCAACAGTAAACCAGCAGGCAATGACTAAAAATTAATGTAAAAGGCATATTAGTTTACTTAGTTTGTTTTCCAATGATTTTAAAGCTTTGTTTTCATATGCATTTCTTCATTGTCTTAAATTAGAAACATTTATAGTTAAGAACGCCACGATGTAATAGACGAGTTGGTATTTACATTTATAGCTCTAGGTCAGATTGTAATGGCAGTAAAATGTCAAGATAGAAAACACAATTGTGAGGTAAAAAATATTTGAATTAAAATATTTAAAATAAATTAAAATACAGCAATCAATCTCTCAACTCCTAATGAAGGAAATAAAATCTAAAAAATAGTCGAGTGCGGCCAGTGCGGGCTGTATTGGTGAACAGAGGTGCCTACTCACATTCTACTTTATAATGGGCTGTAGTATTTGTGATGTGATGTAAGTATTTGGCTTAGATTGACATACACACAGGGGGCTTGAATTGAAAGTTTCTTCGAAAAAGGGCATATCTGCTATGAAGAATTTTTTTTTTAAATTTAAATCTAAATTTTGTTTCATTTTACCATCTGCCTATTTAGTTTTGCACGTTTGTTCAAAAAATACTAGTGGACATAAATTAGCGTTATATCTAAAAAAATGGCCTACGTTCTATTTGAATCTTTTTGTTCCATTTTAGTAGCTACCTCTTGTTTTACACCTTTACTTAAAACTAGCTTTCGCCCGCGACTTCGTCCGCGGTATAATAATTTTACTGCATTACAAACTTTGAATATTTCATATTTAAAACACGCTGGCGAAGCCCGCGGGTACCAGCTAGTTTAACTATAAAATAAAAAAGTTTGCACATGGTATTAAATGCCCCCTAGGGCCTAGGGATTAAATTAAAACACAAAAAATTGGTTTGGTTGAACATCTGGAGCCTAAACTAAAGCTGTATTCAAAATTTCAACTTTCAATCTTTGATAGTTAGGGCTGGGCCTTGCTAAATCAGCGTTAGGAGTGTTTTTACCCCCTAAGAGTAAAATTCCAATACGAAAAAAAGTAGCCTTATGTAAAAAATAAAATAAAATTGACACGTTTTGGCGTTTTCCTTAGAACTTAATAGTTTTTAAAATAAAACATAATTTAAGTTTTAGGAGTTGCTTTTACCCTCTTAGAGGGCGAGTTTTGCAATATCCTTTCTTAGTGGTCGTCTACGGCGTAAAATAAAGCTGTGTGCAACATTTCAATTGTTTTTCAAGTTTTTAGCATTAGTAGTTTTCGTTATCGTGACATCATGTATACTACTTATATAGAAAAAATGGTATACTACGTAAAAAAATAAAATAAAATTGACGTGTTTTACAGTTTTTTCTTTAATAGCAAATACTTTTTGAGATAAAAATTATTTTCAATTTAGGGGGTTGTTTCAACCCCTTGGAATTTGAGTTTAAGAAAATCCCTTCTTATTGAAATTCTACACCCTAAAATAAACATGTATGCCAAAACTTAGTTTTCTATGTCAAGCGGTTTGAACTTGAAAAAATATTTAATTTTTAGGGGTTGATTTTACCCTCTTGGAGGGTGACTTTTGCAATATACTTTCTTACTGGACATCTGGAGCCTAAACTAAAGCTGTATGCAAAATTTCAACTTTCAATCTTTGATAGTTAGGGCTGGGTCTTGCTAAATCAGTGATAGGGGTGTATTTACCCCCTGAGAGTAAAATTCCAACACGATAAAAAGTAGCCTTATCTAAAAAAATAAAATAAAATTGACATGTTTTGGCGTTTTCCTTAGGACTTAATAGTTTTTAAAATAAAAAATAATTTAATTTTTAGGGGTTGCTTTTACCCTCTTAGAGTTTCGCAATATCCTTTCTTAGTGGTCGTCTACGGCGTAAAATAAAGCTGTGTGCAAAATTTCAATTGTTTTTCAAGTTTTTAGTATTAGTAGTTTTCGTTATCGTGACATCCTGTATACTACTTATCGAACATAGAAAAAATGGTATACTACGTAAAAAAATAAAATAAAATTGAGGGGTTCTTCAGTTTTTTTAAACAGCAAATACTTTTTGAGAAAAAAATTATTTTCTCTTTTAGGGGGTTGTTTCAACCCTTTGGAATTTGAGTTTAAAAAAAATCCTTCTTAACGAAATTATACACCCTAAAGTAAACATGTATGCCAAAATTTAGCTTTCAATGTCACGCGGTTTGAGCTTGAAAAATTATTTAATTTGTAGGGGTTGATTTTATCCTCTTGGACCCCCCGAGAGTAAAATTCCAACACGAGAAAAAGTAGCCTTATGTAAAAAAATAAAATAAAATTTGCATGTTTTGGCGTTTTCCTTAAAAATTAGTAGTTTTTAAAATAAAAAATAATTTAATTTTTAGGGGTTGTTTTTACCCCCTTAGAGGGCGAGTTTTGCAAAATCCTTTCGTAGTGGACGTCTACGGCGTAAAATAAAGCTGTGTGCAAAATTGCAACTTTTCAGCATTAGTAGTTTTGGCTGGGCGATGATGAATGAGTCAGTCAGTCAGCCAATTTACTCTTTTATATTATAGAGATACATATAGATTTATCATCATATTTATTCAACAAATCCTAGTTGTCATGAATCTGGACCAGCATTTAAAAAAAAAGATTATTTTTGAAGGTCAGATTTACAGAAGTGAAAAGCCTTTTTTGTTTTTTTTTATAGTTTTATTTTTGCTTATTAAACGGATACTTTCTTATTCAGGTTTCCATTTGTTTTTTATATTTCCAGCAGTGAGACCCACGGAAGTCAAACTTTTACAGGTTTTACCTGCATACTTCATGAATATAGAAGATACCTTAAACAATTTATAGAAAGACCCATTTTAAGTACTAAACAATAAGTTTTTGTGGTTTATTAAATGTTCCTGTTGGATCGTCTTTAAAACCCGTTACCATGGTAATGAGAACATTGAGAACACTGAACTTACTCCATACCATATTTTTTACGAACAGTTGCTTAAGCAGCACGTAATATGTAAGTTGCATGATAAAAAGTTTTAAGTTTTTCTATACTGACGCCTCAAAATTTTTGAAAGTCTTAGCATAAATTCACAATTACTTAGGACCTTTATCAACTTGACCCTAGAAGGTATTGTTTCAGCGGTAATTCTGTGTACGTGTACAGTAGGGTGGAACTAAGTTATAGACATCAAATAAAAAATTATTTATATTTAACCGTAAAGTGCAAGGTCTTTTTCTATTTGCTTTCTTAAGCAGGAACTACCAAGTTTTTTAATTTATTTTATCCTTTTGCGGTCCCGCTGATCTATCGACTATAAAAAAACGATTTTAAAAAATATATTTTATTGATATATTAACGTCCCACTAATTATATAATAACTAAGGGACATCGCAGCTCGTTTGCATTTTCTATCAAAAACTACCCAGAAGTCCCTACGAAGAGTTGGCTGCGAATCGACTTCCACCCATTCCGACCCACCCACTTTTGCGTAACTTTTTAATTAGCTGTTTTATATTCCTTTTTGTGTTAAATACTGGTAACTTTCCCAAAAAATACCATCTCGAGCTTCAGCTCTAGATACCGCAGCAGATGCTTCAGTAACAATCTTTATACATCGTTCTACTGCCTGCGAATGACAACGGAAACGTAAAAAATTACAATAGAATGACTGAATGGTTGAAACATGTGTATCCCCTGTTTCAACCATTTAGTCGTTAAACTGGCCAACACAGGAGGTTCTGTTAGTTTATACTTATTTCAATTAATTAAATCGATATAAGTAATTGCCTCAAAGTTAAGGACAGGAACTTTAAATTTTTGAACATAGCCTGAATTATTAGGTTTAGACCTTGCCAACAAAATCCTTCGAATACCAAGTTCTCTGATACGTCTGTGAGAATAGGTAACCTTCACCAAAAAAATATTTTCGTGGTGCGCGTAAAATGAATTCCGCTGCATTACCGGGTCAACAATATTTTTATGCTTCTGTGATAGGTTTCGACTATAATTCCTTAATTTCCACAAGTGAATGGGTCCGTCTTTACAAGAAGGTTTTGTTTTAGTTGTGAACCACATTGGACCATAAAATTTAACAACATATTTTGCCAGAACTTCTAAATTTTAAAGGTTTTTTGCAGAAGACATAAACAAACAAAAGAATTGTTACTGTTGCAAAAACAAATTTAAAAATTAAATTTTTAGTTCCTCCTAGTGTACAAGCCTACTTAACAATCATACATATCGATAAAGTGTGATATTTGTGATAATCGTAATGACTGAATTCGAAAAAAGTAAATTTCGTGGTGGCTCAGTTTTTTTTTAATAGTGAATAGAGAAAAATATCGACCCCCAACCACCAAGTGGCCTAAATTTGATTAACATCGACGTTTTGAGGAAGTTATCTACTATCTTACTCCTTTTAGAAAGAACTAATCTTTTGAATGGGGACTAAACTAACAATATGCTCTTTTTGTGAAGAAATAGCAATTAGGATTTTCTAAAAAAACAAATGTTCCATTTGTTGCAAACTTTTTTGATCACCCTGCGTACGATACGCGCTTTAAAATTTTTTTAGAGCGTAATAGTAATGAGTTTACTAAAATGCAGGTCAGCGCGCACGCAAGAATATAAAAAGTGAAGTAAAAGGTATTGAAATGTAATCTCTAACTTCCGTTTTGTGTACGTAGTGAATTGTTTATAGAAAAAGAAAGAAAAGCTGTGTTCTTGTGATATCTATTATGAAAACCGGATTAAGTAATGGCCTTTTAAATCAAAAAACTTTAATAACAAAGAAAATAAGTCTTTAATAGCACGAATATATTTAGTGCCTCTAATACTAACAGAAAGTATTTTGAACTGCATGCACTAAGCAGTGTATTTTGTAGTCTCGAAAGCCTAGGTTTCCTAGGTTTTCATTCTCGAATTTCTCCACGTAAAAAATAGCACATTCGAAACTTCCAAACTTTTGTTCCTTATAATAGAAAGGCACACTTCATTTTTAAAAATACAATAAAAATAATTATTTAAACCATTTAAATAATCATCCTTTATTGCTCCCCTTAAGGAAATCTAAGACGAGTGGTAAAGATAATGGACTTATAGTAACAAAAAAACTGTTACATGCACACCTACTTAGTACATACACACACAAAATGTTAAGTTACCCGTGGATATAAATTGTCGCCCTCTAGACAAAATGCCGTAACTAGCATTTTGTAGATTTAACAGGAAAATTGACTTTAGTTATAATATTTATAAAGTAATACAATCTAAAGATAGGATTTCTGAACCATATTTCCACATTGTATTTTATACAAGATTAGCAACAATACCAATACCAAATTATTTAATATGCAAGAAAATAGTCGTAGAATTCACTAACATTAACATTAACTGCAACGTTATGTCAGACCTCAATTATTAGAAGTGATGCAAGTATGTAAAGTAAGAATCAAGTAAGAAAAGCCACGAGCGTCATAACTGACAGATGCCGCGCTCTCATCTTTGCAAAGTGGCCATCAGAGGCGTGTTATGAATTATTCTTTATTCTTGTGATAAAAATAGTGGTGCTGAATGAACTGACAAAGCTGCACGATTTTCGCTTTGGCCAAATCAGATCAAATCCGTCCCATCAACATCCATTTCTTATCATTGCGAGTGCCTCTCCGATGTTGCCGTATCTAGAATATGGTCAGATTGTATAAAGGGCGACGATTAATCATAGTACACGCTGGTGGAGAAAAAGGATTTATGAAAGACGGAGAACTTATATTTGGATCTAGTAATTAAATTTTTCGGTATTTTCTGAATAAATGAGAACCCATACTCGCACTTAAACATCAGTAAACCAAACCATAACCATTAATCCCCATTTAACTACATGACACAATACAACTATCATAATTTACTGGTCTGTTTTTCACATAATGATAGACAATTTCAGCCAAATTTTCACTTTTATTTAATATTATAATTCACAAAGGTGTCATAAAATACAACAATCTAGGTAGGTAAATAAAATTTTTAATTTAGGTTTTATTATTATACTAATTTACTATGGAGAATTCCCACTGGGCTTCAATTCTAGTAGGTATATAAGTTTAATAGGGGTGAGTTATTTAATTCTAATTGATCATTAAGTAATATGTTGGAATTTTTCAACCGACTTATCTCAAGACTTTCAAGTAAATTGAATTTTTGACCTTTATTTTCTACATGTAGCATTTTAAAATTGTTATCAAATGTATGTCGATTCTGTATAAGATGGTTTGAATATGTAGAATTATTTTTATTATTAATAAAACTACTTTTATGTTCTGTTATACGTGTTAAAAATGATCTGCCTGTTTGGCCTATGTATCTTTTCGGACGATCCATACCTGATTGATTATTTTTATTAGTTTTTTTTTTGAATTTTTCAGAAATATTCCTAGTGTATTATTTGTTTGGAATGCTACTTTTACGTTTTTCTGATTGATAAATTTTTAAATTTTTTCTACTGGTTTCAGTGGTTTCCCGAAATAAGTAATTGTTTTGGTAAAGCATTGGGTTTTTCTTCTATCTTAGGGTATACTGTAGCAATAGCTTTATTTTTAAGTTTTTTTTGACAAAATTCTTTCAATAATTGGGGGCAATAACCGTTATTTATTGCAACTTGTTTAATTAAATTTAATTCGTAACTGAAATTTTCCGGGGATAAAGGAACCCTTATTAACCTATGTACCATACTATGATACGGTGCTAACTTATGTTCCACAGGATGCGTGGAATTATTGTAAATTGTTGTGTCCATATGCGACGGTTTGTGGTAAATTGAAAAAATTTGAAATTTTCGTAATTGTTAAATCTAACAAATTGAAAGAGCTGGTGGTTTCAATTTCTATTGTAAATTTTATGTTTTTATGTAGCGAATTTAAATATTCTAAAAATTTATCTAATTGCCTGTTTGTTCCTGTAAAACACGTAAATATATCATCAACGTAATTGTACCGGTACAACATGTTATTTGTTACCTTGTTATTGTGTATTATTGTTTCTATGTTATTCATAAATATTTTGGGTAAAAGTGGACTTAATGGGCTGCCCATTATAAGACCTTCATTGCTATTATAAAATTCGTTATTAAAGGAAAAATAGTTTTGTTTAAAACAAGTTTTTAGGAAGTTAATAATGTCTGTTCTTATGATGGGGTTTACTTTTTCGTTTATTAACATGGTATCCACCAACATTACCGTGTCTTCAGGTGGTATACTAGGAAATAAATTCTGAAGATACAAATTTAGAATTTGGTGGGAGATCAATATTTTTAAATGTCTGTTTTTGCAGGTACGAAAGCGGGAGATTATCCCAACGACATGAACCACGAAAATTTTATGGCATGGGTTGAAAAACCATTATTACCCGATTTACCTGAGAGCCCGTCCTTGCTATGGACAATGCGGTGTATCACAATGTCCCAGTACAAAAAATATAACCAGCGCCTCCAAGAAAGAAAATATAAGCCCCCAAATTAACCAAACCGGAATTATACAAATCTATTTTAGAATATAAATTTCGGTTTTTGATTCAATACAAGTTGGATGAACCATTGGAACGTCATGGTCACTGTGTGTTACGTTTACCTCCTTATCACCCGGAACCAAACTCTATAGAAAAAACATGGGCATTAGTGAAGAATTGGGTAGCAACTCACAATACGACATTTCAATTAGCTGATAAGGAGGCACTGACTAGGCAAAAATTTGAGGAGGTGTCTGAACAAGAGTGGTATAATATTTGCTAACATGTGAAAATATATGAAGATGAGCTTATAAGGAAAGACCATCTCTTAGACGACGCTATAGAACACTTAGTTTTTACAGTGAATGCGGGTTCATCGGAAGATTCGGAAGAAAGTGAAGACAGTAAGTGTGATGCCAGTGCATCAGAGGACGAACTGGGATGTTCGTAACTTGATTCAGATAGCTAATAGCAATTTTTTATTTTGAATTATAAGATGCTTATCGCTCGCTTGAAATTATAGGGTTCTGTGATACAATTTTCCATAAATTGAGATTTTAATACTCCAAGGTCCTATGTCCTATGTTGCTTGCTCTTGCATCTCATAAGACATCCATGGTTCTATGTAGCTCCCCCACACGGAAATAACTCAGAATTTTGCATGATTTTGTAATTTTCGAGAAAACAAAGTTATATTTCTGGAAAGGTTGTTTTTGTAATATAAAACCCTATAATTCCACGCAAATGTTATATTTATAAAGTTATGATGATATTTAAACAAAATTTGTACATAATAATATACATATTTTTCAACTTTGCACTGAACTTTTAACAGTATACGAATATAAAATAGTCTAGTTTATACAGTGCAAGTACGACATAAAGTTGGCACTATAATAGTAAACCTTTTTCTGATTTCTCTGAAGATTCTATTGTTGATAAAATTTTCTGCATGTATGTATAAAATACGTTTCTGGCATTATCAAAATTTAAAGTTAATTTATAGCAACATTTAAAATGAAGGTTTCTGGAACAAGTCAAATTAAAAGCTATAGAAAATGGGCATGTTGTGAATAGTTTATGACAAAATTAGGTGTAAATTTCGCAAAAACCGATGAAATCCGGATTTTTTCAATGTTTCTTCAAAAATATTCGTTTTAAATATATGGTTTAGACGAATCACATTCTTTTTATTTTTTGATATTTTGTATATTTGATTTTAACTATGATAACGTTAAAAACGTTTTTCATGCGTGCAAGAACTTTTATCAAGAATAGGTACCCAAAATTTTCTTGAAAATAGGAAATGATTTTTTTTTTCATATGACGCGAACTTTATGGATGCCGCTGAATATATAGTGTAATAAATAATAAATCCACGCAATCATTGCATCATTAGTTTTAATTTTTACAATTATTTTTCGATTCAATAATTATTTAATTAAAAAGCCTTGTAAAAGGACTACGCCACTGGTATATCAATTTCCAGCAAGTAAGCCAGAAATATGCTAAAACGAGACAGATCACGCGTGATGTCTTCATGCCTATGAAGCTCGTGGCTGTTTCTTGCCTGATTCATATTTTACCTACATCATTTTTTCAGAATGTAGAGGAACACAATATACATCAGTCAGCGTTGTATCTTAATTTTTCAATTTTGTGTTATAGTCTGTTTCTTAAAGCCTGAAATCGGAGGGTTCAAGACCATCAAACCGAATAAACCACACCACAGGCATCACATTTTTCTAAATACGAAAGTACAATGGTAATATGTATAATAACTAATAACATTATCACAGATTGATAACAATAGGATTATTATTATTATCTATACATGAGAAAAACTACAAAATATTGATTTTCTCTGGATGGAGACAAAATCAGTCAATTTAGTGTACAGTCTAAGTGTGTCATTTATAAGAAATTCCTTTTGGGATGCGCTTAGATTGCGAATTATTTATTATTTTTTACTACGTCCTTAAAAGTGGTTATGGTATCAAAAAAGGAAACAATTGAAATTTTGATGATGGTTGATTATGAGGGTCGCATGAAAACGCGGCAGCCTTCCAAAACCGGTGGATCCTCCTTAAGTACGGTGCATGAGCATTGTAAATAAATTATAAATGAGTTGTACATAAGAATGAATGAAGAATGAAAGAGATTTTAAATGAAGCGCGAATGAGATGTAAATATGTAAATAGCCAACTGTAAATATTAAAACAAACACCAAATAATTGGATCTACGATCATATGTCTACTTGTACCTGTTTAACATCAAGCTGGGTTTTTCTCCGTTTTTCCCAGCAAAATAAAAATAACAAATACCCATTTAATAAACACACTGTAGTCGTCATAAATCATTTTAAACACTGTATAATAAATCCTTTATGGCCTTAAAGGATCACCGAAGCAGTCTTACATTATAACATCAAAGCCACTATTATGCTACCAAGGGTTCTGATTCTGATTTGAAGCGTTGGGAGGATGAGCTCTACGACACTTAGAACTCATTAGACCCATTGTGCATCTTCCCAAAATAGGAGACTTCCTCTCAGCGCGTCAACCAGCCTACTGATTTAAACTAGTTGATGACGTCGCCGGGAGGCGCCTCTCTGATGTTGGTTAAGGTGGTCCAATACTCGCCGAACATGGATTTCCTTAAGGGTGAAAATGTCGGGCAGTCACAAAGGATATGCTCGCCAGTCTCGTCTTATTGTTTACATCCTCTGCATGCGGGTGTGTCATCTAGACCCATTATGTGACAGTGATTGCAGAGTTGGCAGTGTCCTGTCAGAATACCCGTCGTAAGACGCAGGTTCTGCCTTGTCATCGTCAAATACTTTTTAGCTGTTTCGCTGTCAGGGTAACTAAGTAGCTCCTTGGCAAGTTTGCAGCCTCCAGTTTCATCCCATACTGTTTTAAAAAGTTCATGGGAGTGTTTTTTAATTAGGTCCGCTACCGCCGATGTCGCTGTCAGTGGAGCAGCCAGGCCCAAGCATATTTAGGGTGACCGCTTCCCTAGTTCAGGAGTTAGCAATGAACTTTCCTTTTGATGTGCCATGCCCTTTTCTCCACCTCAGAGTGACCACATTATGATTGGAGGCTTCTGCTAGGGCTCGGTGACATTCATGCGATACATGGTCTGTCCAGGGGCAGAAGTGCTTGCCTGCTGTCCGTGAGGATGTGCACATTTTGTCCAGTAATATTCTTACTGGTTATTTCTCTTGTTGCTATACAGATACATGTGAGTTCTGTTTGAACTACACTTGCATCCTTAGCTATAGCCCATTTTATGTTCAGTCTCAGGACTCTGGCGTATCCTGAGCCCTTTTTGGATTTGAAACCGTCAGTGTAGATGTGCTGTTACAATATCTAGCGTGTCTTTAGTAATTACCCTCGTAGGTTTATTGAAAACGAATCGCGGTGCAATGGCCTCCATGCTTGCTCGCAGCAATGGAAGCGCATTTAATGCATCGTTCCACAAGCGACGTCTTATCGCACCGGAACCTTCTTCTGGTTCGATACCAATCGTGCGAAGTCGCGTGTCATAGTCATCAACGCAACCTCCTCAATGTGGATATTAAGGGGGGTGTGATTAAGGGTCACTCCTATTACTCTAGTTGGTGTGGTTTTCATGGCTCCAGTAACATTGAGACATGCTATTCTCTGGATTTGATCTACGTTTCGTGAGGCTGTGGCTTGGAGGACTTTTGGTCCCCAGGCTATTGCTCCGTATGTTAGCATCGGTCTTATGATGGTCGTGTAAGTCCATGCGGCAACTCTGGAGGATAAACCCCAGGTTCGGCGCACGGTCCGACGGCAGTGTTCGTAAGATATGTATGCTTTCTTTACTTTGTGTTGCAAGTGAGAGTTCCACGTTAGCCTGTTATCAAAGATGACTCCAAGGTATTTCACCTCTGCTCTGCTCAGCTTAGTTTAGTTTTCAGAAGTTCCGGTGCTTTTGGGTCCGTTAACTTCCTTTTCTTTGTGAAGAGGACCTTTTCCGTCTTATTGGGATTGATAGACAAGGAGTGATATTTGCACCACATTGCTATGGTTTTGAGGGCAATCTGCATCCTTTCGCAGAGTGTGCTCTCAAATCTACCTGTTTGCAGAATGACTAAATCATCTGCGTAAGCAAGGGTATAGAGTATAGATGTTGTCATTATTTAGGTGGCTAATCAGGGTGTCAAGGACCATATTCCACAGTAGCAGCGATAGCACTCCTCCGTGTAGACACCCTTTCACGACCATGCCCTGTATTGTGACACCGTCCACACCGATTTTTGAGAGCATATTGAATATCCACTCACCGTTTTGGGAACAATCTTAGCGGAAAGTGAATCGGATACTTTGGGGAAGGTGGTTATGTCAAAAGCACCTTCTATGAATACTCCGAGGGTGGATTCTTTAATATCCAGAGATCTCTCTATACAGCCCGCGACAATGTGGAGAACTGTATCCGTAGCTCTGCCTGGTGTGTACGCATGCTGATTGGAATGAAGTGGTTTGTCGATAAGCACCGTATCCCTAATGTATATTTCCTAAAGCCTTTCTAAGGTTTTTAAGCAAACGATGCGAGACTTATTGGTCTGTATGCTTTAGGAATAGAATAATCCATCCTGCCAGGCTTGGGTATGAAGACAACCTTTACCTACCCTCAACCTAGTTTTTGGGGATGTAATTCAAAGCCAAGGGGGATCTGAACATCCCTACCAGGTGCGGCATGAATATGTTCAGGCCCCACCAAGGGTTAAGAACAGCCCCAGCCAGTCTCCCTGGCTGCATTGACTTGCACTCGTGTTGCGCGATACAATGTCACGAACGTGTAAATATATGTTTATTGTATATAATTATGTAGCATAGGGTGAAGTGTAAATTAAAATGTATGAATAAAGGGATTTTAGAAGGAAATGAAGGATAGGCAGAAGGGAATTGAGTGGCCTGCGGTTTGTTGTACCCGGACCTTACCCCATGCGATTTCGTTGATTTAAAGCGAAAATAAATATATTTTTTAAATTTCAATAAGTTTTATCGTTGCGTTCTAAATAATTATGGCATTTTACAGTTTCTCTAAGATTGGGTTCAAGGAAATACTCCTTTTTAGTTTCAATCGGCAATAGCTAAACTAGGGTATTATTCCTAACACGTAGAAAGCCTAATTACTCTCTTTACTTTTTCAAGCTAATAATTAGCATAAAATATATATATATATATATATATATATATATATATATATATATATATATATATATATATATATATATATAAACCTAATTTTCCATATCTACTAATCATAAGAATTTATTCAGCACCATTCTGCTTTAAATAATTGTTAAAATTACCACAATAATACTACACTTTCCATTTTTGCAATGATTAAATTATTTTTCTCCTAGAATTAAGGTTAGTGCCTACTCTTTTTTACAAACACATGTCATGTCGATGTCATAACAATGTGTAGTCTAATTTGATTATTTAATTTATTAAATGTCATTTAATCACCCACTATTGCTCCTAAAAGGAATCACGGTTGGCCGCCCGCCTATACTATTTTTTTTTGCAATACCTTTTTTTTGCACAAGAGAGAAATTATTTATTAACCGATCTAAATAGAAACTGGCATTTTGCAGGATTATAAACTAATGTTTTTTCACAAAATTTTAAATGACACAGCCAACTCAACCCAACGACGTTTTAAGATTAAAACACGAATCTTATGTATCGATCTAATTTATACACCAATCATCGATCCAAAAGTAATTATTAAGGGGTTATATACAGTTAGAATTTTCAAAAAATCGATTTTTTTTTAGGTTCATAATATATTCCAGTACACACACAGAAACTTTCAAGGCAATCCGGCGATTATTTTCGAAGTTACACGCATATTTGTAAAGACTTGTCAGAGCGATTGCACACTATGTAACGTGCTTTTGACACTTTAAACGCGTTTTTCTCAAAACTGTGTTTTTAAAGTCGGTGACCAAGATTCCTCGGAAACGGCTGAACCGATCTGTCTCAAATTTTAACACAAGCTTCTTAAGTATATTTTTTAGTAATTAGAGCCCGCGCAGACAGAGGGCGGTCGGACGTTCTGAGTTCCACGTTCCGAGTTCAGCGTTCTTTGTAATGTATGGACTTCCTAGCAATAACACACACTACAGGCGGTCAGACCGTGGCGGTCAGTGGGAACGCGCGCGGCCTGACGTTCTATTCGCGAAAAGACAAATAACGCGGGAACTCCGAGATGTCGCAAACAGAAAAATTAATCGAATTAGTTCGAGAAAGGCATTTGTTATATGATTTAAGTAATAATGGTTATAAAAATCGTGACAAGAAAGCGGAATCTTGGCTTCAAATTGCAAGGGAAATGGGAACGGAGGACGGTAAATTAAAAAATATGTTTTGTTTTTACTTTTTTTATTAATTTAATATTAATTTATCTATGAATTTAATATTACTTTATTAAAAGTTTCCTTAAAAATACTGCCAGACTTTCTTTTGCAGAGATAGCCTTCCTCCAGTTGGTATCTTGTTCTTTGTATGTCATGTTTTATTAAATTATACAATTCATTGAAGCTGTTTATTGGCATACGAAAGTAAATAAAAAATCGTTCTTCACCTTCAAGCAATTCAGCAAAAAGATTAAATTCTCCTTGTTCTTCTCGGTTTGTATTAATTGGGTGCACCCAGTATTTCCTTTTTCTCTTAGAGGCCTCTAGGCTCCACAAAAATAATGCTTCGTCTTCGGAAGACGAAGTGTTTGACATGTTTCACGCACAACGTTTGGAACAAAAATGGACCGCCTGGTAGTTGACCGTCGCTTGTATGTTTTCGGAACTCTTATGAACGCGGAACGGTCAACCGTCCGTGGAACGCGGAACGCCTGACCGCCCTCTGTCTGCGCGAGCTCTTAATCGAAGGTTTTTTCTCACCGATAAATACTTTTTTTTATATAAACAATTTAAGGCCAAAAGTTTGGCCAAAAATCGATTTTTTTTTCTGAGAAGCCGCCATTTTGTCAAAAAAAATTATTTAGCTTATTCCTTCGTTTAATTAGAAGATTATACATTACTTTAACGAAATCCGTTTGGTTTTTCATTTTCGCTGATCCAGTCCAGGGATATCGTGGTCACCGCAAGATGCCTTTTTTGAGAGGAACTCCTGGAAATCAGCTATAGCAGCTTTCAAAATTATTATTTTTACAAATACAAGAATCTTAAAATACAGTTAAATGTGTACAAATTTTCACATTAATAAATTTAAAAGTCTTCTCAGGAAAAATTCTTGAAAAATCGCTTGTTTTAGGCCTCCTAACTGTATATAACCACTTAAATTATAGGTCCACAGATTATTTAAATATTGCAGCTTTGTTTCGGTTAATATTTTAAACTGTTCTAAAACGGTTCGTAACTACGTTCTTGAATTTTGTCGCTTTATTTTGACTCTAATCAACTTAACAAATAAAACTTACGGACCAAAATTTAAAAAATACATTTTTGCTTAATTTTTGCATCCGTTCCGACCGAAATAAAACATTACAAATTGTCGTTCTGTACATCAACTTTCGGATGGAAAAAGTTCAGTTAAATCCATGGATTTATTAAGAAAGGATTCGATGTCCGTATATTGTGAGCGTATCGAACGTGAAGCCTTATATTTGTTGTTTGTTATGAAAACATTTCCCCTAGGGGTTTAGTTTACGAACTACGTAATTGAATCAAGAATGGTAGTAGAAAGAGATAAAATAGCATTGGAGTGTTGGAGCTCAGAAGTGTTGCTGTCTGTGCTGGTTGCTTAGGAAAACGGCTGAACCTCGGTCTGAACACTCGGTTACACGTACGTCTTTGTCTAATGCACTAGGAAAGAAAAAGTGCGATTTATAGATTTATAAATGACTCGGACCGACTTTAAATAAACCTTTAGAAATAATATAACCTATAAATAATAAAACCTTTTTAACTTAAATTTATTATTATATAGCAGAAAAATAAAATATTTTAGGCCATTTATTACTTTTAGTAAATCTTCTGATGCTTCTAAAGTATTTTTTGTAAAAAAATACAAGGTAAAATAAGGTGTGGCCAATGTTTACAAATTGTGTTTACAGTGTCGATTAGAATGGTTTGTTTTGGCTTCAAAGAATGTTAAATCATCCCGCATCCATTCTTAATAAATCCATGGTTAAATCGCAGTATTTTGATGTCATAAATCTACTGTTGGTCCATGTGCCGTTACCTTTGGGCCACCCTGTATTGACTGTTTCAAAGCCCAATCGTGTGAACAGAATATGGGTAGGCATTAATTTTCCTCTATGAACCCAACGACAAACAGACAATCGTGTGAAAATAAAAAAAAACTGGAAAAACGAGCTATAAATGAATAAAATATGTCTTTAAAGGACGCTTCAAAACTAGAGAATTCTTAAGTTTTCAGAAATAGAAGGTACTACAGCAAAAAATTTGACAGTTTCAAATTTTAGATGATCGGTATGCTACGTTGTGACGTCACTTCGAGAAAAAATCTTAAATCGACTAGGCGCTTACCTGAGCAAATGAAATATGACACTGATATTTTAATAAACGTCAACTCAACACACTACCCAACAATAAACTGGTTCTTATGTACAAGGGGTGCAAGCGTCTATTATAGTCAATTTAGGATTCTCCCTCGAAGTGACGTCATAGCGTAGCATACCGTTGGAAGTGTATCGTGGATGATAGCTATTTATTTGCACATTGAATAGGGTGATACCCGCTATAATATAAGGTTTTAAAATACATACTGTTGCTATACTAATATTGCAGTTTTCTTTGTTAAATTCTATATGTAACCAGCGACATACGTACGAAGCTAACCGAAGCAGACCGAGAACGGACTTCGGCTGCTGCTCCGTTCCTGAACCTAGATTTGTTCGTTGCATAGATAAAGCTGTGTTGATTTGAATTTACCGGCGGACGAACCCGTCTCGTGGTTAAGAATACTATCCTTTTTTAACTACGTTATCTAAACAAGGAGAGTGCGCTGGCCGACTGGAATCGGTTTGTCGTTGATGAATTCGGGAAAAAGACTATTCGTATACTGCGCATGCGTTCCTGTGGCAGAGATTTCGCCCATAGTGGAGTTAAATAGTTCTGCGCAACCTATGTATTTTATGAAATATCAGCAGTCCAAGTATGTATGTCGCTGTATGTAACTAGCTATGATGTACGGATTTTACAATTAGTATTGATACTACGTGTAGTTTATTACGTAACTTGACTAGAAAACTGTACTTTTACAATTAGGTCTGAAATAGAATAATAATAATTAATTACATAAAGATAAATTTAAACGTGAACGTTGTTTTGCAAAAATGTCGTAATAAAATTTTAAAAGGCAATTACTAATAACTACTGATATTTGTCGTAATAGTTTTTTATATCGTTAAATAGAAAAAGAGAAAATAACGCAGAATAAAAGTGTTTTTTATTAATGATTTTAGAACAAGGGGGAAATACCTATGTATGAAAACGAAGATATTGTTGTTACTTTAAATAAAGCAGAACTATATCAAATGAAACAAATTTTATAGCACCTACAAAATTAAATACTGTAACCAAAAAAACCGTTTGTAATAGAGCCCCAGAAGCGTGATATAGTTACAATTCTCGACAATATGACCCTATGAAATATAATGAGAATGAGTAATATAATCACCTTGTCAAAAGCTTACACCTATTAACTGATTGTGGACAGGAATGTCCCGAAATCACTATGTTTGGGGGAAGCCCGATACCCATTTCCATCTCAAGCATTTCTACGCTGTTTTAAAAGCAACATGTTACATATCAATTAGTAACACAAAGTACTCGGCTAAAACAATAACATTTTCTTAAAACTGCAAACAATAAAGCTAAAGAACTTAGTGGTCTAATATTAGAGTCAAAATACTTAATTGTTCTCATAGCTCTTACAGATGGGAAATTTCGGTGATACAGAAAACAAAAGCGTTACAATTAGTGTTCACATGCATGCACACGGTTATAAGGCTGTCAATGTCTGTAAAGAATGTCTGTAAATATTTTAAAATAAAATACTATTCTATACAAAACCAGTTCCTTTGAGATTCTCTTTTGGGCCGATTCGCAAATTCCTTATTTTATACGTATGCCACTAATGAAATGATGAAACTCTAATACTGAGCATGGTCAGAATAACCCTAACCATAAGCAGAAGTTAAGGTTTCCAAAATATCTCTAATAATAATACACATATTCGTTATCTTTGCTGTTTAATAGTATACTCAAGTAAATTTTATAGTCCTGAATGCTTTAAAAATATTTTGCTGTTAATTTTTGTACAATTCTCAGGATATTGTACTGTCATATTTTAAAATATTTTTCCAACCGGTTTAGCTTCCTGACTGTTGTGCTAATTGAAATTCAAAGTTACATATTATTGCTGTTAATATCTACTATATTTAGAAATTACCTTTTGCATCTAAAAATACGCGTTAAGCAATCAAATAAGTGTTTGTTATTCTTCCAATTTTATTTATGCTTTTTATTAACCAGATTTGATTGGGACACTAAATGTGTAGATTATACAATGTAACTAGTAGAACGTAAAAGTAAACATCTAGATGTATCTATATGTAGGTATGAAAGGAGTATAGAAGTGCAAATAATGAAATTAAATAAATACCCACGTAATGTGCAACAACAACTTTCAAAGTATGAATAGATTCAGTATTACTTTAAGGAATGAAGAAATCTTGGATTACCATAATAACTAAGAAGTGGATTTGATCAATGACATACGAAATTAAAGCTTTAAATGTGGAAAAATGTATTGTATTTAATCATTTAAATACACATTATACCTATTTACTCACAGTCTAAGCGATATGGCCATAAAAAGTTCACGTGTTAAGGTTAAGAATGTGAATTAGATGTAGGTACGATTTTTTTTACCACGACCCGACCGCACAAATTATGTAAATAAATTGTAAATTTTTTTTAGGACTGTTGATGCTGAGCATAGTATAGGTATATTTTGGCACATCACATTTTAAGTGATTTGTACAAGTTTTGAATAGGCTAGAGCTATTATATGATCCGAGTATAAAATATGATGATTATTTCAACTTTGTTATAACCCACATTCCATCGAAACTGGAAGCTAATAAAAAACTAAGGCTGTCACTTCATCGCCAGCATCAGCAAACTCCGAGCTTATAACTGAAATTTTCGTGGGTGTGGAAAGTCAGGTCAGGATATTTTCATTTAATATATTTATTTTCGGGGTCATACTGATGCACCCACACTCCATCGATCGTTATACGATTCTCTCAAGAAAATCTATTCTAGTTTATCTTAGCCTGGGAGCCAGTGAACATTTAGCCCTATGTTTTTATATCATTAGACACTATGAGAACTCTGCCAGCCCAATAGTTCGTCTTGTAAAACAAGTACATGTGCTTTATTAATTTTAAGTTCGCTTAGCGACGACAGTTGTTGATTTTTGCAATTCTGCATGTACCTAATTAGCAAAAATAGGTAGTATATCTTTGTGGCAACAACAAAAATTTTGATAACAGAAACATTAGCGGTAACTCAGTAACAAATTTCATGAGTCCTTCTAGTTAGAAAGGTTAGTCTGAAAGAGCATATTATAGTCTGAAAAGGGCCTGCCGTACTCCCTCAAAAACTATCGTATTTCTTTGAATCAGTTTATTTGATCCTATACATTTTCATTCCTGTATATTTTTTCGGTAACCTTTTCAATAAAAAAATTGTTCTCTATGTACTTTAAGGTGTCAAAACTGATGCCAACTGCTGATTGGTAACTAAATGTTGTTAAAAGAAATGCGCGGCCTCTGTTCTCTATATGTGTGAAATAAAATAAAGCTGAAATGAGTAAATTAGAAACAAATGAGATAATAACCAGAGAGCTAAGAATCAAAAAAATATTCGTAAATGTTTTCAGCAATAAAAAAAATCAATTGACACGTTGCACTACAATAACTTCTCTTCGGATTTTTAAAATATTCAATTTTTTTTTGGGAAAGTTTGCGAAAAAAACTACGTGGGTGTACTGGGGAAGTCCGACTCACATATTATTATCCAGACTTAGAAACCTGTTCTGGGAGGAGTACGATTTTTGAATGTATACTGTATTAAAATTATTAAGCAGTAAAAATAAAATTTTTACAGTAACTTCGTCTGCTTTTTATCAAGCGTATTTTCATTAAATCGTGAAGTAATAGATAGATACGAGTATACAGGGTGTCAGAAAAGTCTGGAATATTGCAAATATCTCAAAAACTACTGAATATATATTTTTGAAAATTGACACGTCTATATAGTTAAAAATGGCACACCTTGGCAGGATACAACCGTTTCTGTCACTATACAGGGTTAGTCAGGAAGAATACTATTTTTTTATTTTAATATAATCTATATATCTTGTATATTTTTGAAGATTCAAATAGTCCCTTAAAAAACACATTTAATGATGTAGGGTTAAATTGATTTATTTGTTAAAATGACATATGAACATAATTTTAAATAAGTGAACAAGAACACAATGAAAATAAGAAATTGAACAAAAACTACTTCATGAGATGTTCAAAATGTCTGCCACTATTAGCTAGGTAATAGCCAAGCCTGTCTCTAGATTCCCGTAGGACGTTGTCAAAAGTATCCCATCGAATTTCACGTATTTGATTTCTAATACAGGCCTTTAAATCTTAAATATTAACCGGCCTATTTATGTAAACCCTCCTGTAAACCATATTCTTTAAATCACCCCACAAATAAAAGTCCAAAGGGGTGAGGTCTGGGGATCTGGCAGGCCACTCAATTTCGCCTCTCCTTCCTATCAACTGATTTGGAAACATTTGGTGTAAAAATTGATTCACTTCTAACCCAAAATTGGTGGATCAAAAGTGAATCTTTTCCCTTTCAAATAAGTGTTTAACTGACTGGTGATTGTGGTCTAAGCCAAAGTGTCGAAGTACTCGATTTCAATTATCTTGTAGGTCAATTAAAATATCCAGAGCCTTATCACCACCAGTAGCTATTTGTGCTCTGCCTGACCTGTGTTTGTCTTTCACACTTCCCGTTTCATCGAATTTCTTCACTAGTTTCCTTACACATGGCTGGGTTATTGCAGGCCGATTAGTATAGGCCTGCATGAATAACTCACATACTTCCTGTTGTGTTCTCCTGCGGTCACCATGTCCGACCATCATTTTACTCGTTCAGTTAAAACTACCATCCTAATTTCTAGTTTTTAAATGCTAATACTAATGAAGATTTGATAATTGTCTATTTATTGTCATCTGACAATGCCTAGCTGATTCCAAAGGTGTTTTCTCAACTTTCTATTTTAATTTAATTTAATTTTTTACATAAATTTATTATTTTGGCAAATAGATCAATTAAACCCTATATCACTGAATTTGTCTTTTAAGGGACCATTTAAATCTTCAAAAATATACAGGACTTTCCATTTAAAATAAAAAAATTAGTATTCTTTCTGACTAACCCTGTATAGTGACAGAAACGGATTTATCCTTCCAAGGTGTGCAGTTTTAACAATATAGACGTGCAAATTTTCAAAAATATATTTTGAGTACCTACTTAGTTTTTGAAATATTTGCAATATTCCAGACTTTTTTGACACTCCGTATATTATTTGCTTGTTTGTTTTGTAGGTATCCAGGTATTTCTAAGTTCTGAGATTTTGGAAAAATAAATATTAGTGCAGTACAGGTAAGAAAATCTAAAATATTTATTTCGACGGCAATTTTGTTTATAATTTTGGAATTCATGGGAGGTTGGGTTGGGTTGGGTCTGAAAGCTATCATGATTTTCCTAATTTTTATGACATATTTAAATAAAAATTCGTTTAAGGAACTAACGGTGCCTTATTTAAAAAATGTGATGTATGTAAAATTTAATAAACAAGGTGTATAATAATAAAACGATCCTGTCATGCAATTTAAGGCTTGGTACTCTATACGTCTCCAAAGATCTTAAAAGAATAATAATAATAGATTAGGTTTAATAAAAACTCCAGAAGACGCTTGGAGAGTTTTCCAAAAAAAAAGCTGTCACGTTTTACTCTGTTCCCTAGTTCAATCCTGTATATTTTAGGTCAGCAGAAACAGAAAAACAAAGTAGGTAAATATACAGAGCTTTCATCTGATTTCTTTTAAACTGAGCGATAATTCGACTCCAACCAATCTTTTGAAATTAGGTTTAAAAAAGCACCATCCATAACAAAAGTTGATTTTCTTACTTTCCTAAATTGAATTATTTTTATGTCGATGACTTGTGTTTCTATCTTATATAGCCCAATACTTAAAAATCGAATACAAATGAGGGTCACTAACTAAAATTTAACTTAATACCTTTGAATTATTAAAAATACATCAAGTATTTAAACAAAAACAAAAACCTTAACGATCTCCTTTAAAATAATTGCACAATAAAATCCAAAGCCTCTATGAAATCAATAAACACTCCATCAAAATGCATCCTAATCAAAATAAACTGGCTAAAATTAACCGTGCGCTTGACCGCACGCACCTTCTTGCGCGATATTCGACCCAACAGTTACGTCACTAAAGGCGAAATTTGTTTATTATTCGTTACCGGTATTCGTGTCAGCGCGTACCGCGACGAAACGAGAGAAAAATAAAAGGCCAAGCGTGGCCTAACACGATTGATGACGGCCGGCCGACTGGAGAAAACGATTGCCGGCATACTGGAACTCCCTGTTTGTTTGAGTCTTGACGTCCTGTGCACCATGCCAAACGTGACCGAAAGGACAAACATAGTCCTTCGAGCCGGATCGTCAAGTTAACAATTTGGTTTATTTTTGGCATAATTTCAATATCTTGTATTTAATTAAAGATATGAATGGAATTTAAATAATTTATTGTTTAAATTATTTAGTTGACTGTTACAGGCTGTTAAAGCTAGAAATAAATGGTTTTTATTTACTTTTGATAATCCTCGCTGTTTCTTCACAGTGATTTTTTTTAGCAGCGTTGGATGGTGTCATTGATTTCTCAATTCATTTTCGCGACATCTCATTGAACTATCACAGACAGCATATTATTACGTTTCCTAATATAATTTGTTATACTAACGCACCCTGCAGTCGATTGTGGATTGACGAGACCCCGCGAAAATTTCCTAACTCTTGGAAGCTGTGCTTGAAATATCCTTAATGATGAATAGAAACATATACAGGGTGTCCGAAAAGTCTAAGTATGGGCAAATATCTCTGCTATTAGTAAATAGAGAGACACCAAATTTTAGATGTATCTTGTTGGTTAATAAATCTACTTTTTTATGTAATTTAAGTTCTTCAACCCCCTTGAGGGGTGACGCTAGGGAGTTGAGGTCAGAAATTTTAAGTGCAACCCTATGCCGTGTGATACCTAATTTTAAAGCTCTTTAAAAGAGAAATATTTTACCGTAAACACGAGGTCCGTATCTCAATTCGTTTTTAAATGGCAAGCCTATAAAAATTAAAAATCCTGAAAAAAAATTAAAATTTAAGGACCTTTATTTCTCTTATTACTTTAAAAGTTGTTCAAAATGACCACCATGAACTTTTTGGCAGTAATAAAGTCGATTTTGGAACTCATCTTTCACATTTTCGAGAATGGCAGGTGTTACTTCTTGGCAGCTGTACAACCCAAGCTGTTTTTCGAAAGCAGATTAGCGAAATTTTTCAAAATTATTTTCTCGAAAATACATATTTCGAACGTACATTTTCTCAAAGATGTTTTTATGAAAACGGATTTATGAAATATTTTCTCGAAAACACGTATTTCGAAAGTAAATTTTTACAAAAAATAATAAATAATTTTTAAAAAATAAGTACATTTTCCAAAAATATACATATATTTTCGAAAACAGTATTTAGAAAATTAAATTATGAACTCTAGTAGCTTGGAAAACGTTCATGAGCAAAAGACGAAAAAAGATCCTGAACAAACCTAAACGAACCTTTTTTGGGTTTAATCGGGTTTGCTTAAGTTTGTCACGTTAATTACAACTCGGAAATTACTTTTTCAAAAAGCCGTTGCATGAAAAAATTTATATCCGAAAAAATGTATTTTTGAAAAGTGCTTTAAAACATATGCAAAATTGGTTTAAGAAAAATTACTGTAAAATTACTGTACTTTCGTAAGTACTCGTAAGTATATCCCCCCAAATGAGCAGAAGGCATAAATAAAAAAATGCTACAATATTTACACCTTCATATTAATTAAACAATTTGTCCTGTCTGTAAGCTAAGATGACCAACTGTTTCGTTTTTTTTTCAACGAACATCTATTCGATGTTAAATATTGTAAATATCATGATATTTACTGAAAATATCAAAATATCGGATATTTACGATATATATCGGATATTTTGATATACAGGGTGTCTGGAAAAGGTCTGTACAAAATGCTACCACGTATTCGTGAGACTAAAATAAGACGATTTAACACAACTTACCTATATCCAAAAGTGTTTCGTTAGGGAGATACAGAGCCCCAAAGGGGTACTTAACGATTTACTTTTTTGGCTCTAACTTTTGAACCGACTTGTATAATTTAATGAAATTTTAATATTTTATGTTGGCCATAAATACCCATAAAACCATACTACAGTAGATGTTTGACATCGTCAGGGAAGTCAGGAACGGACTTGCCACCACACTCGTTGGGCCAAATTTTTGACAGGTATCATTTTACAGAGCTCAAAACTGATTTTTTAAATACTTTGGTCATTCCTCTTTAAAAAAGGTACTCTACATTTGTTTCGATAAAATTAGCCGTTTTCGAAAAAATTTAAGTTTTGTATAACACGTTATTGAAATAATACCCCAGATAAAACCAGACCAGATGCGTAAGACTGTCAAATATCGTGTTGAATCTCAATGACCTTGAGACGTGGGGCTTAGACTGCCTGCACCATCGCTTTGCAATGGTTATTTGAACGGGCGCCCAAAGATTGCCCGCATCAATATAGTTTTATATTTTTGAATGTGGATAAAAATTAAAATAAAAGTTATTAATTTAGTTTAAAAACTTGTTGTGTGTATTTAAGATGTAGCAAAAAATAAGTACACTCATTTAATACAAACAAATAATTTATTGAACAAATACATTAATTTTAAATTAAATTAGATGCATGTCAGCATATTCGCTATAGGAATAATGGTCCATTACTTAATTCTTGTATAATCAGTCAGACAATTTTGAAAAGTGTTGTCAATATCACATTGTTAACGAAATACAAACGACTGGTGTTTTCTTGTAGTATTCTCATAAAATTATTTCAATAACGTGTTATACAAAAACTTAATTTTTTCGAAAACGGCTAATTTTATCGAAACAAATGTAGAGTACCTTTTTCAAAGAGGAATGACCAAAGTATTTAAAAAATCAGTTTTCAGCTCTGTAAAAGGATACTTGTAAAAAATTTGGCCCAAAGAGTGTGGTGGCAAGTCCGTTCCTGACTTCCCTGACGATGTCAAACATCTACTGTAGTATGGTTTTATGAGTCTTTATGGCCAACATAAAATATTAAAATTTCATTAAATTATACAAGTCGGTTCAAAAGTTAGAGCCAAAAAAGTAAATCGTTAAGTACCCCTTTGGGGTTCTGTATCTCCCTAACGAAACACTTTTGTATATAGGTAAGTTGGGTTAAATCGTCTTATTTTAGTCTCACGAATACGTGGTAGCATTTTGTACAGACCTTTTCCAGACACCCTGTATATCGGATATTTTCAGTTTTGTTAAAAATATTATTTTACTAGTAGGTAAAAGTTTTTGAAAAAAAATAAAGCAAAGATAGAAACCTTATCTTTATTGATAAAAAACAACAAAATAGAATTTAAAAATGAAATTCATATTTTTTCTGACGAAAAAAACCAAGCCTAATACAAATAATTCTAGTCTTTACAAAAGCCGTGCTAGAGGCAAGTCATCCATATTGTCGGAATCGGAATCATCTAAGAGATCCCGCTCTGTCTCTGTTGCTACATTCTGCAGATTTCCTGATCCTGAGGCTTCACTGCACTGACTTCGATCCCAAACAAAATCTAAATTTGATGCTGTACTGGACATGCTTTTATTTGTTTGTCCTTCACTTATTTCATTTGTGTCTTGGATCTGGGTAGAACTACTTCCAGTGTGCGTATCTTTATCATTGTTACAATTCTGAACATGTTTGTTCATCCTTTGAGGTATGCCTTGCATCTCTAAACCACATTTCTTGCAAACTGCCCATTTGCCACTATTATTTTCTTTAGATTTGCAATGAAAATATGTCCATATCGGATTTTTCTCTCGCGGCATTTTGTTTCTATTATTAATTAAGCGCGTAATCCCGAAAATATTCCATCAACACAGTCACAAAATAATATGCACGTTGTCCGATCTAGGGGAATTACCATTTTAAAAAATCCCAGTATAGCGCGGTTGCATATTTGTACTTAAACGAAAGCCGCTATTGCCAGATTTAAGAAAAAATATTCTTTTTTAACAAGTTCATATATATCCAAATATTGATATTTATTTAGAGATAAATATCGCGATATATATCGTGATATATATCGCGATATATATCACTTGATATATATCTGCGAACCCTGTAAATTAAGTAATTTTTTTCGAAAATGGATCTACAAAAACCTACGAAAATATATTTTTTAGAAAACAGTTTTTCTAAATTTAAATTATGAACTCTACTGGTTTAGAAAATGTCAATGAAAAAAATGTCTCAAAGATTCTGAACCAACCTAAACGAACCGTTTTTGTGTTCGGCCAGGTTTACGTTTCCTTGTGTCTGCTGTGTTACTCTGTATAGTAATTTACATTCAAAAAGTTTTTTTTTAACATGAATATGCGAAGTCTTTTTCGAAACAATGTTTGAAAAAATGTACTTTCTAAAAACATGGTTCCTTAAAAAAAAATGTAGTTTCGAATAGTTAAAAAAAAATTGGAAAAGTTGGTTTCCAAAAAAAAATTTAAAACATCCCTAGTTTTCGAATAACGTGTATTACCGAAAAAGTTCTGTTTTCTTTTCCGCCGATAGAAAAAAAAAAAGTTAAAATAAGAATAACTTCCCGGTAGATTTACATAATTCACTTGTTTGTAAATTATAGGGTTTTTAACAATACTCGTAATATAAGAAGTTAAGTATTAGGCTATAAAATTATAACAAATAGTATTTTAGTAAGTCAGTACAATCAGCATCCAGCAAAGCCACTGTGTACCAAAACAGTCATGGTTTCATGGAAGTGAGCGCGGGGGCGCCGTTACAAGGGCGGGGGGCTTGCGCCCACCTAGCCACCCGACAGCACGCCACTGCAGTGGCGCAGCCATGGGGGTGGGGGGGTGGTTGGCGTTAAAACCCCCCCAAAGGCCTAAAGATTATACAATACCCATCTAAATCCAACGAAAATAGAGCAATATTTGTCAAAAATTTTTGTCAAACACACCCCCCCCCCCCCAGAGCGTAATCCTGGCTGCGCCACTGAGGGGGGTATGAGCATCTCATGAGAAGAACTAATGATTATGCCGACCCAAGGGTGGTAGTGGTAAAGGAAGTGGTTTGGAGGAGAGGTAAAAGAACACTACGGCAGAGATGATTTGAATAAAAATGTTTAACAGGAGACGAAACTCAGACGGGGCACATTAATGGGAAATATTATAATGAACCTGATGGAATAGCCAACATACGAGTATACCAACGTTCATATTTACAAAAATCTATAGTGATCAAAATGTTATTATTTTTCTAACTTCTTTATTTATATTCTTTTTGCATATATCCGTCAAGTTGAACGTTTTGTTGTGTTTTGCATAACAATGTTATATCAAGAGCTTTAAATTCGAAGTGGGTGTTGTTATGAAAGAAACTAGCGATTTGTAGAGTGTGTAGTACTTTCATAAATAATATATTCACGTACATGATTTAAATAATTTTATAGCTTCCGTGTTAAAATGTATATCTTTATCATTTTTATCTTTACTACAGTGCGGCAACCTTTTTGCTTTTAGGAGTTTATAGGAGTCCGCCATGCCGCAAAAAATGTTTTTTTAAATTACAAAAGAAAGTGAGCTTTGAACAAATTCAAATTGATAATTAAGACAAACGCATTACTATTACTATGACCCTTATACTCTGTTTAAATATACCTGACACAGAAAAAATGTTAATGTTTATCATAATATTCAGCAATGTAAAAAAGAACAAGTGAAACACAAGCCTTCAAACCAGGCAACAACCAGCACAGTAATACAGTCGACAAATCATGAATATCTTCTTAAGTAAGGTGATTTTTTCTGTCCCAGGTCTCTTTGGACGGACCATAAATGTATGAAAAGGTAACATCTCAACCAGTGGCGGCTGGTGAAATTTCGAAGTTGTATATCTCTGTTCCTACTTACAGGACCCGAACCAAATTTAAGGGTTTTAATAGTGAGCCCACTGGGAATGTTTTGGTAAAGAAAAAAATCATTTTGTAATTTGCGAAAAAAAGTTAAATTTTTGGTGTGCCCCTCCTAGGAAAAAAATTAAAACGTCTAGGTATTTTATTTATTCTTTTTTCTAAACAAATTTTACATCATTCTGTCGACAGTTTTTAAATTTTGAGAGAAAAAAAGGTGTTAGTAGAAAGTTATAGTCATTTGAATTTTTTTAAGCCTAAAATAAAATTTAAGAAAAAATTCAAATGACTATAACTTTCTACTAACACCTTTTTTTCTCTCAAAATTTAAAAACTGTCGACAGAATGATGTAAAATTTGTTTAGAAAAAAGAATAAATAAAATACCTAGATGCTTTCATTTTTTTCCTAGGAGGGGCACACCAAAAATTTAACTTTTCTTCGCAAATTACAAAATGTTTTTTTTTTACCAAAACATTCCCAGTGGGCTCACTATTAAAACCTGTAAATTTGGTTCGGGTCCTGTAAGTAGGAACAGAGATATACAACTTTGAAATTTCACCAGCCGCCACTGATCTCAACCCTCTATTCCTTTGAATACTGAACGGGTAGGTGTCTGCTGATATGCGACTCTTACATATGCGAAAGGATTTTTTCTGTAAACTTTTACCTTTTTCAATAATAACTCTTTTGATAAAACAAGTTTCTAGTGCTCTAGGGCAGACTCGGAATGCCACTGTCTAAAGTCAAATACCATTTTAAACATAAAAAAGACACAAAACCTTGCATTAGATATTTAAATTAACCTTTTCCCATCACTGAATAACCTTAACCATTTGTTTTTAAATTGTGTCCATAATATAGGACCACAAATAAAGACAAACCTTGACCATGACGTCACACATTTACTTATAATTATAAATCAAGACTAAAACAATCATCAGAGCAGCGTTAGCATGTAGCTTAGCAAAAATGCATTTAAAGCGTTAATCGGTAATTCCTTGATTAAAAGTAACAAGAAAAAAGATAATTGTAACCTACGTTTAATCAGGCGCATAGAGAGCACCATGTCTGGGGATGGGGGGGGGGCTGGAGTAGAGAAACAATATCCACCTCTGCGAAAATAAGAATCTAAAATTGTCAACCTTTTTTTTTGCAAATTCTCTCCGAACAAAACTGCGGCCGAAGTTTTTGAGACCGCCCGTTCCGGGACGGTCTCTATACCCCCTGCTTGCAAAAAAATGTATGTGTGTTGGCGTTGGTTTTGACATTTGCACCTTTTTGATTTTTTTTTCTCGAAAACGGTTAGAGGTGGGCCAATCAAATTTTCTGGGTTAATAGAGGGATAGTTCATCTACCTTCAGTAAAAAAATCAGTTATACAGGGTGTTCCGTTTCGAAGATATTAAACGTCAAAGTCGAAATTTCCGCGATTTCCTATGATATCGATTACAGGTCGCAAAAGTTAATTAAATCGATTTAAATTTTCGGAGGTTGTAGAAGACCGGGGTCTTCCGAACCTCATTGAAATTGGCGGTATTCGGAAAATGGGAAGTAATTCTTTTGAATTTTTTTATGTCGAAAAATGCCGTTTGCAGACCCCTTTTTGGAGGTTAATTAGTCGAAGCCGGAACATCGGACAGAAAAACGTATCTGAACATAAAACTAAAGAATCTCAAATACTTTCTTTTTACAATACATTTACCTATACCTAAAACGACTGGAAATTGGAAAAATTTGGGAAAAACTGGAAATTACAATTTTTCATGCAAAGTTTTGACGGTTTTTAATTTTTTTGGGGGTCAAAATGGATTCAAATCGAAATCCCATGTGCCTTATCGGAAAGAGCTCGCCGAAATACGTCATTTTCATAATTTTCGGTTCCTTCATTCTTAATGGAAAAGAAGCAATCGACGATTAAATTTCGATTTTTTACGATTTTTTTCATGACATCTCTACATTCGAATCACTCTGTATCTTTTCCTATCTAATTTCTTCCAACTTTTTCAAAGCTATCCCTTGGGGATATAATCAGGCTTTAAAATGAATTCCGAATGGGTGATCCAGGGCCGGATTTAGGGGGTAAAAACTCATTTTTTCTATTTTTTTCAACCAAAACTCATCTTTAAAAGGCATTATTATATATTATTTATATTATCTAAGAGTTTTTTTTTGGTTTATTTTCTTCCCTCGTCATCTGAGAACACTTCACACTAATTAAAATTGCATATTTTTCGTTAAAGTTATAAATAAATAAATTTTTTCTGTCAGGGCACGAAAATTGTCTAAAGAGTGCGAATTTTAAACCATGCCATGGAAAAAAAACAATTGAACAGATGACGCCTTACATCGAAATTAAATATAACCTGTCAAAATATCCAGTTTTTCTACCGATATTGGAAAGATTCTGGACCAGTTTCGGCTTGAAATATACATGTAATCGATAGAATGGACGTTTTTTTATGAATTCCGGTGCATTTCATAGCATGAGCTTGGCTTTAAATATCGTTTTTATTGAATTTTTGTTGACCCTACATTGCATTATAAAAATCAATTTCTATACGGAGAATGTATTAATTTAATTATAATGTATGAAGTGTCAAAATTTGGCTAAAATGCCAGTTTTTTGTTGCGAGATTGGAAGGAGTCTGGACCAACTTTGGCTTGAAATTTACCGGGCAAGGTATTTAGGGGCCTTATACTTTCGGTAGAAAGACATTTCATTTGATAAATTTGGATTTAAATACTAATTTTATCGATTTTCCGATGACGCTACAAGACATCATTGAAGATTCTAATATGGAGCTCAGTGGCATCGAAAAATATGCATTTTATTTTCTAACCATGAGCGTGTGTACCTTGGGGCCAATATATTAATTATTATTGAATAATTTTAATTTAATTTTAGGGAAATGACTTGATTCGGATCGTTTTAAAGTAACCGGAACGATTCGAAAATACATTTTATATCTTCCAGCATGTGCACGATTGTATATATCTACAGGGTGTCCGAAAAGTCTTTGTATGCGCAAATATCTTTGTCATTAGCACGAAGAAAAACTTAAATGAGTCTTATTTCAAGAAAAACGAAAATATTTAAATTACTATGTGTCGTGTTTGTTGTGTTTGTATGTATGTATAGTACAGGGTGTCCGAAAAGTCTTTGTATGGACAAATACCTTTGCTATTTGTACAAATATAAACTTAATTGTCGGATTTAAAGCAAATCGTATATGTTTGCATTTCTATGTATACGGAGATATATGTCTGTATACAGGCTGTCCAAAAAGTCTTGGTTGGAGCAAGTACTCCTAGTAGTACCAGGATAAATGTAATTAAACCGGAGTTCATGCAAATCGATTATATTTGTTTTTATATGTGTTGTTACGCATACAGGGTGTCCGAAAAGTTTTAGTATGGGCAAATACTTCTACTAGTACCGAGATAAACCTAATTAATTCGGATTTTAAGTAAATCGACTACATTCCTCTTTAAGCGTACGAGCGTTAGTTTGAATGTATACAGGGTATCCAAAAAGTCTTGGTATGGGCCATTAGTACGACGATAAGCTTAATAGAGTCGGTTTTCAAGAATATCGAAAATATTTAAATTATTATGTGTCGTGTTGTGTTGTGTTTTTATGTATGTATACAGGGTGTCCAAAAAGTCTTTGTATGGGCAAATACTTTTGCCTTTTGTACAAAGCTTAACTTAATTATCGGATTTAAAGAAAATCGTATATATTTGCATTTCTATGTGTACGGATTTATATGTTTGTATACAGGGTGTCCGAAAAGTCTTAGTAAGGGCAAATACTAGTACCGAGATAAACCCAATTAATTCGGATTTTAAGTAAATGGACTATATTCCTATTTAAACGTGTGGGTTTTAATGTGAATGCATACAGGGTGGCCAAAAAGTCTTGGTATGGGCAAATACTCCTATTAGTACTTAGATAAACTTTACTAGGTCGGATTTCACGCAAATCGAATATATTTGTATTAAAATGTGTTTATGTTTGTATGTATATATACAGGGTGTCCGAAAATTCTTTTCGTTGGCAAAAATAGTTTCTACGTGTAGGTGTTTGTATGTATGTAGCGATACGGTTACGAAGGGCGGTCTATTCTGCATCATCAGTCCGAAGGCGTGTGATATCTTCCTTAATACATGGCCTACCAACACGAAATTTTCAGGGCGTGACAATGATGATATTACCGACCTTATAGAGCCCCCTCGGGGGGCGATTAGGCGGTCTACCCGTACTAATTTCATATCGGCTCCAATTAAACTGTCGACGTTTTTTTGGTACGATATCCTAATAGTCAACTCGAGCGCCTACGGGAGGGACGCTCCCCCCGGCACTGCTTAAAGTTTCCGACAAATATCGTGTTAGAGATCTGTAGTGTTAAAACGTACAATCTCAGTTCGTAAAATAAATTGGATACAATTGTTAGCTGGATATATTATATAGAAATACACAAGTAATTTATAGCAATATGTTACTCTGTGTGGGCTTCTCGGATTTATAAACAACAATAATGATTTGCGGTAATAGAAACATACCTACCTACTAGTAGTTTTATTGTATAGAAGGCAATTGAAAAGAAGTAGTATTATTGCGACATTTGAAGGACGAACATTTTATATCCCGAATAAACAATAAACAATACATATTTAACCCATTGACCTACAGTTAGGTAATTACTTAGGCTTAAAATGAAGAAATAGGAGCGTGTGAACATACATTTTTCTACATGTTCAAATTTTATGAAATTTTGGCAAACCTGAGGCGATATTCCCTTCGAAACCAATAAAGGTGGGTTACAGTGGTTTCTTAATTTACGCTGTCAACTAATAATTACAAAGAATTAAAACAAACTTTTAGGAAAGCCTAACAAATCAATGATACAACTCGTTCCAGTGAGTTGAGATCTCAACTAAACCTATTTTTGTATTTTTTGCAACTAGTTTTTTTTCTGGGGTCACCATTCATTAAAAATAATACTAATTATTTAAAGCTTTTAAGTGTTGAGTAGTAATAAATACGCAAGAAGTCTGTAACCAATCGCAAAACGAAATTTTCACTACTCAACAGAGTGAATTAATAGAAAAGTATTATAGTATTATTCAACTTTGAGTGGAATAATACTATAGTCGGACCAAATGTATTTTAGCAACGCTATCCAAAAAAAAAAATAATTTGGGAGAAAAGCAAATAGTAGAAGAAATAAAATAACTCATAAGTTTTTTTAATGATGACTTATTACCAATTACCCGACTAAAAGTTGTAAAAACCTAATTGATAAACTAGAACAGTGATTCCCAACCTTTTTATACTTGAGTACCATCTGAGAATTTTGTAAGGTCGTGGCGTACCTCTGCTTATGTTATATCTCTTTGAGGGGGGTTAAACGCACCACTTCCAATTGCAGGGCGTATACAAACAGACAGGCAAGAAAACCAGCCCATTGTACATTCAGCGAGGGAAGTTTTAACCCACTACTTTTGTTTTGTATTATTATTGAACCCTTCTGCGTACCACCACAAATGATCGCGCGTACTACCAGTGATACGCGTGTCACCAGTTGAGAACCACTCCGCCATGATGATCCTAATAAGAGAGAAAAAGAGAACGTAGAGGGTAGAACAGGCCGAACCCCCAATCACATACTGTGGACGGAGGACGGAGGCTAAAGAATCAAAGACAGCTATACCCGATACCCGATACTAGTGAAGATATGCGTATGCCAGAGATGGCGGTACCGCTGTATCAATGGTAGATGCTCGGTGGGGCCACTTGTTCGAAGCGTGCTTCGACTACGCCCCCATGGAAAAAAAAGTTGAGAATCACTGAACTAGAAGATTTAAAGAACCAGTACTGAATAACTGAATCTAAACCTTTAGAATGAATTTCGTAGTATTGGACTGACTAACTGGAATTTTAGATTAACTAATTGCTGCTACAATAGACCAGCAAAATATAAACTGCTGGAAAAAAATGGCATTTCCTATAGCGTCTCCTAAGCAATAAAAAACGACTCCGTAAAATCACATTATTGCGTATGGGTATTTTATGCGTATTAGTTTACCTTCGCCATTACATCAGAAATGATAGAAAAGCCAACCATATTAAGCCGAGATTTATTGTCAACCTTTATTTGCCCTAAAATGTATTTACGGGGGATGATTCTGTTTTTCTTCTTTCAATTTTTATTTAATTTAACCGTATCTTGCTTAATACGGCTCGGCAAATTGCAACAAATTTTAGTCGATTTTTCATGATACTGATACTTATTTTAGATACTGGAGCAAAATTATAAAATAGGTGTTTTTTAATTTAATTTTTTTTTCAGTGGTATTGTAGGCTTCAAAAAAACATTGCAGAAGAGGTTACTAAGAAAAGTCAATATTACATTTCGTTGCCACTTGCCACATGTTCTTTAGATATTTTGGGTAATTTCAAGAAAGCCTGTAGGTACATTCTTGCAAAAAAAAATAACAACCATTGTATGTCATTAATTCATTAGTAACCATTAGGATATACTCACCAGGAGTTTTCTTCGGTGGAGCGTTTGAGGCACTTAAATCACTTAATGAGCTATGAATACTGCTCTCGATGTTATTTCCCACGACCTTCTTTAACGGCGAGGAGTTATGTGTTGTTCGGTTTCGAACTCGTCTACTAAAAGAAAAGAAGCAAAACATATAATTAAGTTTTAGGAGAAAAAACGCATTTCTTGTCTTCTCTTAATTTACTAAAAAAATATTTTTGAGCCTAATAACAAAAGTACGAACTAAGTGCATAAGCGATTATTTTGCTAAAAGACTGCCGATAAAAGTTGCCAAGCAACAAAGGACAACTTGACAACTATGTTGTCAAATTAAGCTAGCGTCAGTGAGAGATACTACAAAAATTCTAACGCAGCATTTTTCTTTGCTTTACCGCAGCGCCACGCGCCGGTGGCCTCTTGTACAGGCTCACGCTGTTACAAAGATAGAGTTGTATCGAAAACAACACTGCTATTCTTAAATCTTTTTTTTTATAAAGGTGGATAAATAAGGGTCATTTTCCGCCTATCACCGACACAAAAAGAAATCTGTCTAATTCAAACCATTCTTTTATTATTCGATTTATTTTAGACTTGTTCAAGATAGGAACTTCAGATTTATATAGAATTTGTAAGAGTAATTTAAACTTAAGTCCTATTAACAGCTTGACAAAATTTGGCGTGTTTGCCATTTTTTCAACACATTTGATGTTTTTTTCAAACTTCTACATACTTTTTCAACAAGAGGCGCACAATGAACTAATTTAGATTAGCACTACTTATCCGCATCGCATCGAATTTTCCTCATATAAAACTACAGTTTTGTATGGAGATGCGTTCGCATTCCGGCCGCCATACGATACAATTCGAATTTCGTACTAAGCAAAGACAAAATGCGGGCAAGTTGTCAATTCGTCATTGTCATTTCGCATGAGGGCGCATACGATCGAATAAGCGTAACTACCATTTCGCATGGGATCGGATGCGAATGCACTTGATCGTACGTATTTCGTATTACAATGCGATCGCATCAATTCGAATGCGATGCGATCAAGTGTGTTTGCCAATTGCCAATTATGGGTCTAAATTGACTTCTAACTTCTAAGGGAGTTGGGTAAATAAAGGTATTCTTCCTCTTCATCTGCATGAAAAAATAATCTGTCTAATTCAACCCATTCCTCTATTTTTATATACACGGTGTCCCATATAAGAATGCACACTACAGGGATCTCGTAAACCAGAAGAGATACAAAGATGATTAAATTAGAGAAAAGTTGCGCTTTGCTGAACCTTTCAAAGTTCTTCCCTTCCGAAGATATTTAAGAAAAACCGAATTTTCCCGATTTCGTTTTTATTTTTTTCTGACTCTATTTAAAAAGATATGACAAAATAAATTTCACATTCTCATTGCCACTTTTTCTGCTCTACAAGCCGACGTTCTTAGATTTTCAATACGACTTTTCGTTTCTTCGCAACCATCATCAACTTCATTTTACTTCCGAAGATATTTAAGAAAAACCGAATTTTCCCGATTTCGTTTTTATTTTTTTCTGGCTCTATTTAAAAAGATATGACAAAATAAATTTCACATTCTCATTGCCACTTTTTCTGCTCTACAAGCCGACGTTCTTAGATTTTCAATACGACTTTTCGTTTCTTCGCAACCATCATCAACTTCATTTTTTTAAATAGTCGAAAAATTTTGTTTTATTCCTAAAAAATTCTAATTTTAATTCTAAATCCCACGACATATCGCTTCTTATATTTATCCGACGTTTCGGACGAAAAAATCATCATCAATATTATTTGATTATTACGAAGGAACGAAACGTCGGATCAAAAATCGAATTACGTTATCATGTAGAGGAGAAAAAATTACATGGGAATGTGGATTTTATTTTGACCTGTCTTCTTTTGTGAAATCAGAAAAAAATTAATTGCCAAAATTTATGTTTAAAATTTCAAGAATTCGTAGATTTTTTTCTGATTCTACTGTAAGAGATAGATTAAAATAAATTTTACATTTTTATTGCCGTTTTTCTCCTCTACAACATGACGTCATTCAATTTTTGCTTCTACGTTTTGGCTTCTCTCGACCATTATCAATTTTTTTTTAAATAATCCGAAAATTTTATTTTAGCACAGTTAAATTGCCCTTGTTATTCTGAATTCAACGACTTATCACATACGTGCAAGTAAGCAAGATGTTATTATCAAAAAACAAAATATTTTATTTTTACGCTACAAAAAGTTCATTGAAACAATCTTATTTAATCATATGTTCAGAATAACAAGGGCAATTTAACTGTGCTAAAATAAAATTTTCAGATTATTTAAAAAAAGTTGATAATGGTCGAGAAAAGCCAAAACATAGAATCGAAGCCAAGAACGCCAGAAAAGCCAAAACGACAATAAAAATGTAAAATTTATTTTAATCTATCTCTTACAGTAGAATCAGAAAAAATCTAGGAATTCTTGAAATTTTAAACAAAAATTTTGGCAATTAATTTTTTTCTGATTTCACAAAAGAAGACAGGTCAAAATAAAATCCACATTCCCATGTAATTTTTTCTCCTCTACATGATAACGTAATTCGATTTTTGATCCGACGTTTCGTTCCTTCGTAATAATCATCAAATAATATTGATGATGATTTTTTCGTGCGAAACGTCGGATAAATGTAAGAAGCGATGTCGTGGGATTTAGAATTAAAATTAGAATGTTTTAGGAATAAAACAAAATTTTTCGACTATTTAAAAAAATGAAGTTGATGATGGTTGCGAAGAAACGAAACGTCGTATTGAAAATCTAAGAACGTCGGCTTGTAGAGCAGAAAAAGTGGCAATGAGAATGTGAAATTTATTTTGTCATATCTTTTTAAATAGAGTCAGAAAAAAATAAAAACGAAATCGGGAAAATTCGGTTTTTCCCAAATATCTTCGGAAGTAATCGGATTTTTTTAGATTTCGTATCGTGACTTTGAAAGGTTCAGCAAAGCGCAACTTTTCTCTAATTTAATCATCTTTGTATCTCTTCTGGTTTACGAGATCCCTGTAGTGTGCATTCTTATATGGGACACCGTGTACAGTTATGAAATTCACTGCATATATTGAAACCGGGTAAATCCTGATTTGAATTCAGATTGGGGAAAAATAGTCATAAATGGCGCTTCGCGACAATAAGCTAGGTATCGCCCCTCAAAAAAAAATTATAATCACTGCATACCACTGATAATAAAACACATGGCCATATAAAGAACAATAGAGCTAGGTTGTTGTGTTGCCAGGTCTCTTAACAATATTTCTATGTAACAAGTTTGAAGAAATAATATTTTTATTACACTACCTTTAAAGAAAGAAATCCTACTAACTCGTCCAAAATTCTCAATTTCAAAAAGTTCAAATACTACCTATAACACAAATAAAACAATCCAGAGAACAGCTGTTTAAACCAAGAAATAAATACTTCAACTAAATACCCAGGAATTAGTGTTTTACTAAATTATAATTCAAATCACTAAGCGCGTATGATATTTTGTTAATATCAAAATGCCTGAAAACTTTTTCTTTCACAAATTAAGAAACAGAAAGCAAAAATGTACACGGCATTATTAAACTCGTCAATTTATATCCATATCTGCATCACACTCAATATGACGCACGACGCACGTGTTCAGTGGATCAATTAGGGAGGTCGGAGGCACGGTGGCGGACCAATCAAGTAGGGGCCTGAGATGCAGTAGCGGAATGAAAAGGTCAACAACCCTTTTAGCTGGGCATATTATGTATTTAAACAGAATAATGTTTCTTTTTTGACAAAATTTCCTGCTATAATAAAAGAATATTGGTTATAATTTTATAATACTGTGTAGTTGTGCTCAATTAGTGTGATAGTAAATTATATGACTTTGATGCGACCACGTTACTGGATACTTTAGTAAATTAGAGGCTCGGCGGCCACCGAGATGGATGTTTGCGTTTTGATTTCTAACCTTTTTTGAAGGCGGAAAGTTTAAGCTAGTAGGAATAATGCTTAATAACGTAACAGGTAAGTGATAAATAATTCTTTGTGTTAACGGTATAACATAGCCTGTTTCGTTCTGCTTACAAAGTCAACTTAGTTTCCTGAGTATATAGTCCATATTTTCCCATATTAAGTAAAGAAATTGCTATTAAACTAAAAGACACAGTTTTAGTGAAACGCGTTTTTGGAAATACTTTGGATTATTTTCGGTTTTCACTAAAACTGATAAAAAATGAGATGTCACGAAAATATTTAAGTTTGGTAATGCCCCGGTTGGATCATTTGTTTTTTCTTTATAGTATTAGAGCATATGGCGTCAGACTCTTTAAAAGCGTCGCATCAAGGCCGGTATTTGGGTATTTTTTAAAATAAAAAAGCCTGCGATTTGAAGGGAAAATTATTGGGTATGTCTGTAGACTACCCCAGGAGTCACCCATTCAAATATATGCAGAGAATTTCATAACATCCTGTTTTATACTAGGTGAGTTTTGTAAAGTGTGATATCGCGAAAACGGTTTAAAATATTTTCGTGAAATTTTGGTGGATTAATAGGGACATATTTAAACATATTTTACCTCCTCTCTCCCTAACTCACAATTATTCATCTAAAATTATTTGTTCCTGAAACAGTTTTAACAACACTGAGAATCAATAAAATTTGTAAACCGTTTATCTTAAAGCTTGAGGCTTGTACTGATTTGAAACTATTGAAGAAACCGACCTTTCGTCTTACCTTTTATTATTCTGATTTACGATCGGCCGTGCATTAGGTTTTCTTTGCTCAGTAACCCTTGCGATAGTCGGTGAACTATTCAAATTTACACCTTCAAACACTTTAGACTTAATTTCTTTTAAATTAGTTTTATTCTGCTCATTCTTCGAAATCTTATTCATAACAGCGTCCCATCTGTTTACGGGTTTCTTAATCGACTTCTTTTCACCTTGTGGACTCTGAATGGGTTCGATCATGGCCTTGACTTTCGAAGCCACATCTCGTTTGGGCATTTTATATTTTTTCGCAGCACTTTCTTCTTTAGACTGATGTCTCGGGGAAGACAAGCTGGACGGACTAGAAATTCCTGGACTAGGAGCATTTCGTTTCTTAGGATTTTCCTTAATCGTTTTGTCTAGTGAAGAGTCGATTATTTCGCTCGATTCGGCAGTTTTTTGTAGAATCTCTTGCAAATTGCTTTGACTGTTTGCCGACATGGTTTTTGAACTCTCCGACGGCGAAACATCCACTGTTTGATTGTTAATGTGTTGAGAAACATTGTGAGGCTCGTGATCATTATCGATTTCATCATCGTTCCTTAGACCTGACTCAATATCTGTAAAGACACCACTAGAATCCATATTTTCACGATTATTTACATATATATCCGCTGCTGCTTGTGGGTCAACACCATACAAGGTTCCATCAATAACCTGAGCTCTTCGATCTCCCTTGAGTTGATTATCTTCGTGATTGTCAGCGTCACTTTCGGTATAGAAATCTGAATCTGTCATGGGGTCAGGACGGCGGGGTTGAGGTCTAGGAAACGGCCTCCTGGTCAAAGGAGAATTATCAGCTCCTCTGCTAGCAGGTCGTGACATCTCCCCATCACCTAAAATCATTACAGTTATTGTACAATTTTTTTTAGAATTGGACCTTGCATAAATAAGAAAGCTAAAAAATATTCATTCCTCAAAGTTTAAATTTTTATTATTTCTCAATAATAGGTAATAAGAAAATTATTATATTCGTTAAGCTATTAAAGGTTATAGTCAAATATCTAAGCAAATCACGAGCTTAGCGAGAAAGAAGTTCTAAGAAAAACATCATGCATCTGTTAGATTACCCAAAATTTTTTGAATTTTAAACACGGCAATTTTCATTGCTAGATACAGTATCAAATTAGAAATGCAAGAACCAATGTACACATTATTTTCCCTCATATGACTCAAGTATGGAAATTTTCCTCAAATTTGCCCACTCACCCTTGTTATGTACTATTAGAAGAGACCAGATAACTGAAACATTTTTCAGAAAGCTGTGATGACTCTCGATTTAAAAATTTCATAGTCATATTTTTTATTTAAAAAAATTTTACTATCTCGTTTTATCTTGATACATATTTTTGTCAGAACAAACAAGCCACTGGACTTATTTCTATTAGAATTTTAATGAAAACGTACTTCAGTAAATAGCATGAAACATGTTGAGAGATAAATCTACTTAAATAAATATTATCCCTTGTGATTTGATAACTGTGTCGGTTCTTTTGATAAGATCATATTTGACAGCTATTATAAAATATATTAGTTCGTATCGTATGCATTTTTTAAAATAAATTACTACTAACCTTGATACCCAGTATCCAGACTAGTTATGCTTGTTATACTCGTTATAAAACTGTTGCTGGTTTTTGATTTAGCAGTCGATTCCGTTTTAGATGGTTCTGATTCAATGATTGGTGTAGTGTCAAGAGGTAATTCTTCTGGAGATGGAGTTTGATCACAAGCCGTTAACGTATAGTCTTTAATGTTAATTGCGATTGGATCTAAAGGCAGATCCAAGTTTATGGTGGTGTCCGTTTTAAGGTTTGTAAAAGCCGATGCCATTTGTTCGGCATCAATAATCCCTAAACTATATTCAGTAGCACTAGTCAGATTCGGACTCTGTACGTCTTCTTTGCTGTCTCTCCCTTTAGATGTTTCAACAGTCAAACAACCAACTACTAGAAAAGATCCCTTGTTTACCTCCTCCCTTGGACTTAAAAGTTTTTCGTCTGTTACTAACTTGTTATTGCTTAAAATAGGATTGTGCTCTAAGCTCGGTGATCGAGTTTGCGTAAAATCAGCCATTTGGTCGGGTGTAAGAATGCCCAAAGATTCTTCACAGTCAAGAGAATCTCTCTTGTTACTATCATCGTCTTTTTCAATTTGTGAATTGATTCCAGTTAACCTGAGTTTCCGTAAATCTTCAAAGAAATCTGGTCGCACTGGAGCCGAATAATTCAATTGCTTTAGATTCAGTAAAGAACTGTTCGGACTGCTATTTCCATTTAAATGGTGTGTAGCTCTTAACTGAGGTAGTGAACTAGGTTTATCTAATGGTAAATGCCTTTGTAATGTACCATCAAGTTTATGACATTTAGCATTAAAATCCTTGTTTACCTCCTCTCTTGGACTTAAAAGTTTTTCTTCTGTAGCTAATTTTTTGCTGCTTAAAAGAGGATTGTGCTCTAAGCTTGGTGATCGAGCCTGCGCAAAATCAGCCATCTGGTCGGGTGTAAGAATACCCAAAGATTCTTCATAGTCAAGAGAGTCTCTCTTATTACCGTCATCGCTTTTTTCCACTGGTGGATTTATCCCACTTAACCTAAGTTTGCGTAACTCTTCCGAAAACCCTGGTCGTAATGGAGTCGAATGATTTAACTGTTTTAGATTCAACAAAGAATTGTCTGGGTTACTAGTTGCGTTCAGATGATGAGTACTTCGTAACTGAGGCAGTGAACTAGGTTTATCTAATGGTAAATGCCTTGGTAATGTACTCTCAGGTTTATAACATTTAGGATTAGATGTTCGTCGTCTTTTTACTTCTATTGTTGATTCGTTTAATAAATCCTCGCATGATTTGTTAATTGGAAGATACGGCAATGCCTCTACTGAAAGATTTCTTTCAGGGTCGTTATTGTGTGTAAAGGTATCGTTCGTTCTCTTTTTCAAATTGGCGAAATATGAGAGAGTGTCTTCATTAAATTTTTCGATTTCGCATGTATTTCTTCGAAGGGGACAGGGAAGGTTTTCTGTGTTGAAAGTACCGTTTGGCAATTGCTTTGTGATCTTAATTATACTAGTTTGAGTCTGATTCAGGACTTCTGCGGAAATAGTTAAATCTTTACTGCAATCCAATTCATAAGTAGCATTTACGGGTTTCTTTGAAACTACGTAGGATTGATTACTGGGAATGTTTTCGATAGAACACGCACGGTTTTGTTTCAAGTCGTACGTTGCATTTTTCCATTGCTTTCCGTCATCTGAGATGTTGCCGATGGAATTAATGCATGTATGCGAACAATTTTTATTTAAATTTTGTTCTTGAAGAACAAGTTTTCTTAAATCTTCAGTCGATTTAGTATTGTTCTGTATATCGAATGTGCGACGTTTGTTAAAAGTCTCTTCGTTAGAAGCTAAATGACTTAAATTATCAACAGGGTGTGTTTTATTTTCTATATCGTATGTACAGTTTTGTCCTAAATTATTATCACTGCCATTCTTCTGGCAATTTTGATTTTCTTTTCCTAAATTATATGTACAATTAGTCGAATTATCACACCGATTCACATTTGTTTTACTAATAAACGTGCCGTCAGGTAATTTTGGGTCCAAACACAGAATAGAATATGGTCCTGAAGCATTATCTTCGTGAAGGGATTCACAGCTGCCATCGACAAGAGAAACTTTACCCAGTGGTGCCATTAACCCGCGCAGTTTCGAACAGGCGAAATACCGTACGCCATTAACGATGCCATCGTTTTTACCGACCGCGTTCGTGAGTTCGATTCCACACCACGCACCTTTCGCGAAATGTACGCTCCCGACGTATTTTAAAATTCCTGCTTTTTCGCCTACCCGTACTTCTTTTCCTACATGTTTCTCAGTAAGTTCCAGAACCGGAGAGGGCGATTGTGGAACCACTGGTTGAGATTTTGCTGACACTTGAGGTATCCGGGAACTGAATGTTGGAATTCTACAGGACCCAGCCTGAAATAAACATAAAGCATCTTAGTATTAGTGGTAGATACGAAAAGTAAATATTATTTTATAAATAGGCTTTAATCGCTTCTTGTAAAATGTAACCAAAATAAATTTATTTTTATTATTATAAATATAATCAAAAATAATAATAAAACAATAGCAATAAAAATAAATTCTGAGGTAGCAACAAGTCAAATTATTCTACATGTGCTATATTGCTCATTTTTAGCAATAAAACGACTTTATTCCCTATTCATTTGCTGCTGAGTAGTCCAACACAGTGCAAATATTTGACTAAATTATAAATCACTTGCTTAAAGTGCAACAATATACAGGGTGTCCGGTATATCTCAAAATCTCGACACTGTACAGGAGACGTCAAAATAACCCTAGTGTGTCGTATAGTTTTTTTCCTAAGATGCTCCATAACGGAGATATGGGGTCCAAAAGGGGTACCTAGTGATTTACCTTTTGGGCTGTAGCTTTTGATCAGACGTATATTTTAATGATATTTTGGCGTGTTGTATAACCGATAAAGAACTGCAAATTCAGACCATAAACAACCTTTGACATTACCAAGGAAGTCAAAAACGGACTTGTCACCACACTAGTGGGCCCAAAATTTTGACAGGTCGCACTTTTCAGAGCTAAAACCAGAATTTATTGGCTCTTCTTGGAGGCCCTTCGCCTCCACGACGCGGTAAAACATTTCCTAAAATGGATTTGTAAAGATTGATTTAAACACAATTCTGTTTTAATTTACTCATTACCTGTTTCTCTTAAGCTGCGATCAACCCTTTCAAATGTTCTTCGATCCGGTAAATGTGGATTTGGAAATCTCTCGGCATAAATTCTTCTTGCCTCCAGAGAGTTGCATTGCACTTGTCCATAAATTAAATGCATGTCAGCATATTCTGCGTAGGAATAGGGCTCCATTACTTTTTTAGGATTTGATGGTTTTGACCAATCTTGTCATATTAAGGGTTATCGTGGTAAAAGAAACAATACCTAGTGGTTTTTATTCTAGTAATCTAATTTATTTGAATTAATCGTATCTGAAAGGTGAACGTAAACACATTGATTTTTCTCGAAAATTTCGATTTGGAAATTCCTGGAAATAAATTCTTCTTGCATTATGATTGTCCATAAATTAGCATTTCTCTCTCTCTCCATTGTTTACTAATGATACCTAGTATTAATTAAGTGTGTAGTAGTAGCTTATTATTAAATTTCGTTTAGTAATAATTGTTAATTAGTTGATAACATAGAGTTTAATAAATTTCGTATAATGTGTAATAATAACTGTTATTACTAGGGTATGCATGATCCAGATTTTCTCGAAAATGGATAATTTTTTTGAAATAAATGTAGAGTACCTTTTTTTTAGATAATTGTCCAAAGTATCTAATAAAATGGGTTTGGTGAGTGTGGTGGCAAATCCGTTCCTGACTTCCTTGGTAATGTCAAATGTTATTTATGGCCTGAATTTGTAGGTCTTTATCGGTTATAAAATACGCCAAAATATCATTAAATTAAAATATACGTCTGGTTAAAAGTTAGAGCCCAAAAGGTAAATCACTGGGTACCCCTTTTGGGCCCCATACCTCCGTTATAAACATGGATTTATTAGGACTGGATACGGGATGAGTTCACATTCTTTGAAGCCAAAACAAACCATTCTAAACGACACTGTAAACACAATTTGTAAACATTGGCCACATCTTATTTTACCTTGTATTTTTGTACAAAAAATACGTTAGAAGCATCACAAGATTTACTAAAAGTAATAAAAGCCCTAAAATATTTTATTTTTCTGCTAAATAATAATAAATTTAAGTTAAAAAGGTTTTATTATTTATAGGTTATGTTATTTCTAAAGGTGTTTATTTAAAGTCGCTCCGAGTCATTTATAAATCTTCGCACTTTTTCTTTTCTAGTTCATTAGACAAAGACGTACGTGTAACCGAGTGTTCAGACCGAGGTTCAGCCGTTTTCCTAAATAACCAGCCAGACAGCAACACTTCTGGGCTGCGTTCGATATCATCGCCGGGTGACACACCGGTGTGATTTTTCAACCTGAGCTCCAACACTCCAATGCTATTTTATCTCTTTCTACTACCATTCTTGATTCAATTACGTAGTAATTCGTAGTCTTGTCTATGTTCGTAGTTCGTAAACGGCTCCCCCAAGAGAATATCAAAAACAAAAACAAACAACAAAATATAAGGCTTCACGTTCGATACGCTCACAGAATACAGATATCGAATCCTTATTATAATAAATCCATGGTTATAAAGCACCTTAGGAAAAAATTATATGATACACTAGGGATATGTTGACGTCTCCTGTCCATTGCCGAGAGTCTGACATATACTTACCGGATACCCTGTATATTCGTGGTTACCATAATCAGTCGTGGTCGTCAAATCCTTTTCCCGTTTTCCCATAGCCATAATTCCATAATTTTCTTTATAAATTATAGTTTTTTACGAGTAAAAATTCATTTGTCATAATACTTACACTATTTGGCAAAAGTAGAGCGACAAAATAATAATAGATAATAATTTTTTTATAAGCCTGTGTCTGTTATTAAATTTTAATTAAATACTTTCCTTGCAATCTTAGTAATATGTTATAACAATCTGGTATATTTTGAACACGATTTACAGGGGCAAATAATTATAAGAATTAAAGTCAAAAATTTACCAGACTGTTATAAGATATTACTAAGATTGTGAGGAAAGTATTTAATAAAAATTAAATAACAGACACATGTTTATAAAAAAAATTGTGGAATTTAAAGAAATATCTATTTTGTTGCTCTGTTTTTGTCTAATAGCGATAACAGAATTAAAAACGCATTTCAACGCTGGACCGACCTAGCTCTATTTTTTTAAAGTCCTTTGTCAGTGTCAATGAGTACTTGCTTGACGATAACAGAAGTTTTATTTTTAAAAGTAATATTAAAAAAGAATTAAAATGTGCCACAAACTAGTAATCCAATATCTTACAAAGGTGAACAAATCACAATTGATCATTCTTGCTGATCATAAAAGAACTGCCCTTATGACTTTCAAAGTTCCTATAAAAAAGTTTAAAAAGCCATAGCGTAGATGTGAAATTATAAAGATTATAAATTCTTTTACAGATTATAAATACAATGTAATGTATGTAATAAAATAAGTAAAATGATTTTCATATAACAATTATATTTTTCAAATGACAACGGATAATTTTCTATCGATACAAAATTACGAAAGTACTAAATAGATGGTGGTTCCACAGCTTACATGTGTTATTGTAAGCTGCGGTGGTTCTTTATAGTTGTAGCCCGTTGTAGCATAGACTAAATAATTCTATCTACTCTCTGGTTGTAGTCTCTAATAGTAGCGACACAGTTTACAATAACACATAGCGAGTCATAAAAAACGTATTTAAAGTTCATTCGCCACACTGTCAGTAAAAGTATATACATGTTTCCAGTACTAAGACATGTATAACCATATCTTGTCCTTTGCGATGCTTTTTAAAGATCAATACCGCAGTTCTTTTTAAAAGCCTTCCAAACAATATAATTTAAACGTATTAACAAAAATTAATATTATAATTATGGATGTGTAAATCAAATCGTTTCCAAAATAAAAAACGAAGTGGTTTCTAAAAAATATGTTCGCCATTTTGTCAAGAACATTATATGTATCGATCGTTTTTTAAACCTTGTTGCTAAGTCTATTTTGCTAGACTTTAATAATCAGATAGATTGAAAGCTAAACAAAAGTTTAAACATTTATTAATAATTGAATAATAAATTTGTGATCAGGCGTTGCAAAAATTTCAACGAATAAATTTTACAGGTGATTCTTTAGCCAGAGATAAGAAAAAGTTTCGGTTTTTTTAACTTCTGACAGCCCACGAAAACCGAAGCCGAAGTACCATGTACCGTGGGTGTACTGGGAAAGTCCGACTAACACATCGAGAGCTGGGGACATCCGTAGGGGTTTCACCAGCCCTTTAAGTAAATGTGTGGGATGGTACCACCTCGGCCAAGGAAGAATTCCTCTACCACCTTTCTTGTTTAGAACGGCGAGACACGGCGTTCCCAAGCGGTCACCCATCCAAGTACTTACCGTGCCAGGCGCGTCGTTTTACCTCAGTGATCGGGCGAAGAATACCTTCAAACCTATTTATTAATATTAATTTCATAATTTACAATTTTTGGCCTTAATTTACTATTTACAAATCATTTACAAGGTACAGAAATGGTACGAGTACCATTTGCTCACCCCGAGCAAGCGGCCGAGTGGTCGGGGCTGGTGTTGTTGTTAATTTAGTATTGTAATTGTAATATAACTTGACTGGAAAACAGCAATGAAAAAACAAGTTTGAAGGGCGAAGAATAGATCGACAGCAAAGGTAAACGTCGAGCCGGCTGGGTTTTCCGAAAACGCATTATTTCAGAGATAGAGGGTGATAAAATCTTAATTGAATTCTTACTCGTTTTCAAAGAAAGTTCATTGTAATTTCGCACATACAACATTCTTTATATATAAAACAATCTAGTAACCATTCGAAATAACCTACAGAGTGATAACATTTTGAGGGTCAATTTGTTCAACAGATCAAGCTTAATTCACTGAGATTAAAAATCCAATAGAACATATTTACAATCAGGCCGAGTTTTCAGGCGCGGCTTGTCCATAAGGTCATTTGGTCAGTGACACAGTGACCCGCCTAATAATTTATTTTCAATGATCCACCTAACAATTTTTTTTTACATCAAAAAAATAATAATTATGTTTTCATTCAAAAACATGCAAGTTACATGCGAAAACTCCCCAATAAAGAATCGAGCCAAGCTCGGCCGTACCAGAGAAAAACCAAGATAGATGGTTTTTCTCTGGCCGTACTTTAAATTTACCTCACAGGTTTATATGGAAATAGAAAACTATATAAATGCATTAAAACTAAGAGAGAAACAAACATAGGCACGCGTGTGACCGTCGCGTCAACGCCACCGGTTTTCGGGTTGCCCTAGGCTATTATGGAAATACACTTGAACCGTTCCGTAACATATACTATTGCAAATCATTTGGGTTAGACAAAGAAAAACTACCTAATATGCACATTGTATTTGCATAAACTTTTGTTTACATTTCATCACGTGACAAGGGTATCTTCCCAAAGAGCTGGAGGACTTCTCGAGGCCTGTCGCGAAAAAAGGTTCCAAGTCCCTTCCGTCCAATTATAGACCTATCTCTCTTTTCTCTGATATCAGCAAAGTTATGGAGAAAACGATCAACTTACAAATTCTAAAACACAAAACACAAAATTATCCATGACAGACAGTACGAATTATGTCACAAAAGATCCACAGCTGATCTCCTTAGCTTTGTCACACATAAGTGGAACAAGTCTCTCGAATTTCATGCCGAATCCCAGATTATTGCTCTTGATATTGCCAATATATATATATATATATATATATATATATATATATATATATATATATATATATATATATATATATATATATAGCATGCCGCACTCCGCAACAACCTACCTTATTACATTACGGTCTTCCTCCCAAACTATGTACCTGGATCGGCATAGTATCCACTCTAATCAGCGCATATCTGTCGTGGTGGACAGTCACTCATCTAACTTTCGTCCTATCAATGCTGGCGAACCCCAAGGATCAATCCTGGCACCACCCCTATTTCTTCTTCACATTAATGACCTGCTCTCTTCAACTACCAATCCCATCCACAGTTATGCTGACGACAGTACTCTCCACTCCAACATTCAATTTTCCAAACAATTCTCGAATCAAGAGCTGGATAATAGACAAAGATCTATGCACCTATCCCTTTCCCAAGATCTAAAATTAATCTTAGACGGGGTGCCAAGAACCTTGTTCAATTCAACGCCTTCAAAACCCAGTCTTGCTCCCTGTCGCGCAAAAAAACTGGCAACACTTACCCCATCCACATAAATTGCCAAGCCCTACAGAACAATGAATCGTTCGATCTTGTTGGCATCGCTTTCGAACATGATGTCTCCTGGCACAAAGACATTACGTCAGTAGCCACATCGGCAGCTAAAAAGCCTGGTTTTCTCTTTCGAGCTAGAAAATACTTTTCCCCTTCCAACTTACACACTTTCTATGTTTCCCAAATAAGACCTAACCTAGAGTACTGTTCCCACATCTGGGGAGCTGCATCATCCTCGACACTTAGCATCCTTGATTCAATCCAAAAGAGAGCCATTTGACTCATCATCACTAACCATCTCGCTCCTCTCCGCGCTTTTCCTTCCCTTTTCTACCGGTACTTCCACGGACTTTGCTCTGAGGAACTAGCTGCTATAATCCCCCCCCCCCTTGGCTGTTTCTAACAGAACAACAAGAGGCACGTTACGTATGCATCCCTTTACTATTCAGCTACAAAAGCCTAGAACATCCTACTTCTCTCGGTCATGCATACCTTGGGTCTTCAGATTATGGAACAAATTGCCTGCAGATGTTTTTACTTCCCCTCTCAACCTCCATTCCTTTAAACCCCGTGTCAAAAAACTATAATTCCCTTCTCTTCAGACGCCCACTGTGCGTTAGTATTTAGGCTTAAAGGTCTACGTAGGCGATCTCAGATAAAGAAAAACATTTCATTACGTCGGGCCGGCACTTATATATTCGTTTAAGAGGTGTTTAGGCTTTCCTAATTTTGTTGTGTCATATGAATATATTTTTGGATATTATTTGATATTTGTATTGTGTCCTTTGTATACTAGTACTTGAGTACTTGTATTAACAATGGATTTAATAGTGCAATAAACTGTTTGAATGTAATTTAAGAAAAGTCACAGCAAAAATGAAGTGCAAATCTTTCAGTTTTTTGCGGTATTTATTTGTAGGTAAATAATTTCTTGGCAGAAATAGGCACATTATTAGGAGACCTTCCTTAATAAAAAAAAATGTATTTTGCTTGTTACGTTGTTACGTTAACTTGTTGCCCACAAAATTTACCCCACCTCTAAAAAAATCTCGCGGACCGCGCCTGCTAGTTTTAAGTCATATTTGGCCAAATATCCAGTACAAGACAACGAAAAAATTCCAAATAGTAATAAGACAAGACTGTTGTCTCTTTACAAAAGATAGTCAGTGGATCGAAAGAATTGTGACCTATACAATCATACAAAAAGACCACTCTGTGGATTATTATTAATGGCACTAAGGATATTATTTCAGAATTGTATGTACGGAACAGCTTTAACAACGTGTAAGCACCGAATATATAACACATAGAAGGATCACTCTCCAAGAAGCGCGAACACGCCCGAGACTGCGCGACGAAATTTTCCCTTCTCATCTCGACCCCGCTTGGGCGCAAAAGCGCTGGAGTTGATTCATTCGAAGACGCGTGGTGGTATAAACGGATAGTTCTGTGTTGTTTATATAGGGGTGGCTGAATAAATTGAAATTAATACTTTTTTGTGTGTTGAACATTTTTTTATTTTTCGTTCTGGTGGTGGTGTTAATCTGTTTGTGTAGTAAAAATAAAAACAAACAAAACAAAAGAATTGCATACCCTTAAAAAATTAAAGAACGTAAAACCAAATAAATAATGTTTATTAATTTAGCTCGCAAAATCTTTTGTCAATAGATTCGAAACGGAAGGTCGATGGTCGAACATCGAAAGATAATCATAATCATCGATGTTGGCATCGATGTTTATGACCCCTAACATCGATGGCAAAACATCGAATATCAATAACAGAACATCGATGTTTTTTCAACATCGCCCAGCACTGCGCGCAGACGAGCATTAATATGGCGAGACGTCTTTGGGTCACGCGGCAGCCAAATCTTTCAATTTTAACTAACGATAACTTGAACACTATAAATCGTAGAAAACTGCGTTTTTTTTTAAACTTCGTCGATGTTTTGGCTTTCCTTCGTATACAGATGGTATGACCAAATTCTTTAAAACATAAAAGTTTCTCCCTTACTGAAAAAAGTGCTGCAATTAATGTACCTACAGGTTGAAGTTTCACCAAGATTTACAAAAAAACTAGAGTTTTCAAAAAAACAAAATTGACTCAGTAGCCTTCGCTCACATTTCTTCTATGGTTTAAAGAAATATAACGGAATTATCTCGATTAGTTCCGAAGATATCGCGAGGTATGTGTAAAAATGTAAGAGACATTAATTTTGTCACATTTATGACATTTTTCGTCATAAAAAAAGTTTGACCTTCCAAAAAATGTTGTAATTGGCCATTTCAGATAGCCTAGACCCTAGCCAATCATTCTGTGAAGGTCCCATGTAGTTGTACCTTACGATTTTTTTTAACTCATTTTTGCCGGTTTTACAGTCCACTATTCTTGGCCAGTAAAAGAGTATTGTAATTGCAAAAAAATCACCTTGCGAGACAGATATTGACGTTATTTTTTCCGGGCTTTAAAATATTTCTCTTAGAAAAATATTTTGCATTTGACAAATCCGAGCAAACAGTTTACATATTTAAAACAGGGTGAACCCATTGTGAGCGAGGCAACTGCTGTGCAAAGGTATTTGTCGATTTTTTAAATATTTTATTTAGAATGACAAACAACGTTCCTTTTGTTTTGCTCAGGTTGGGTTTGATTGGGTTTAATCGTCACATACTGCCATGACAATAAGGCATGTACCGAAATAATCGATTATGATCCAAATATAATTACAAATTAATGTGCCTTCTTGTATGAATATAATATATACCACTTGGAACTTGCCAATTATAAAATCGGCAAATACCTAGCTTTAAACAGAACAGTAGGTAAAGAAACAAAAAAAAAGTTTTGCCACTTTGTATAACTTTCTCACAATATGGTTGGATTCATTAAATATTGAACTATTCTTCTATAACCGTCATATTAAATTACAAAATTTAAGCAAAAATCTTAACATTTTAATTTTTTATAGTGTTCACCGTGTATATATTGAACACAAAGGATATACTTTTTCGAGTAGGGTTAATGCCTACTTTGCATACAAAATTTCATCCTTTTCCGTCAACTAGTTTGTTAACTGTTGGGCTAACAGATAGACCGACAGACAGGAAAACGGAAATGGACAACATACATTGTTGTCATCTAGGAACCCCAAAACGGTAACATCTGTCAAAATCTCGGAAGGTCTGTTACGCCGTTAATAATTTCTTAGTTATTTTAGGTATATTATATTACCACTCGTTTTTTCAGTATTAACTGATTTCTAATAAAAAACAAACTTAGTATTTAATTTATTTGTAGGTGCTGGAACTTACTTTACGCAAATTATATTATATATACTTAGGTTAAGAAAAAACAGTAATCCAATAACTTTTTCTTTATTTCAAATTTAATTAACTATAAGTAAAGACTGCAGCTCAACTGTGTGTTTTTAAATAAAAATATTTCCCTACATGTATTTAAAAAATATATTATCTCAGTTTCTTTTTATCCGATATATGAAGTTTATTATTTGATCGATCTAAAACATACTTTAATGTTGTTTCTATTGCAACTACTTTATTGTAGATAAATAATAGTTTGCAGTGTTGTTGCTAACAAATTGAACTGCTTTCTTATAAGTAACTTTATGTTAATAAATCTGATTAATTAAAAAACTGTAGTTTACTTTTAGTTTTATTCCGTTCCTACAGAGTAACCCTCGTAAAACAGCTCGGCCCGCTTACACATATCGCGTGCACGTATCGCCCTCGTAATTTGGGATTTCCGTCTGCGAGCTCGCAAGTCTTACAATTCGAGAAAATACATTCGGCTGCTGCCGGCGATGCTTTGATCTTAGAACATCACAGTGCCGCGCAGGAGTGACCCTTCTATGTGTTATATATTCGGTGGATAAATAACTGCACGAATAATGCTGGTCAAAGGGAAGCTCCATCAAGGGGAACACATTTTTCTATTATATCATAATATCAAGGACTTCTTAATTATGAAGCCAAATATATTTTTCGATATGAGTGAGGGCCGCACTACCAGACGCAACTGGAGGCAGTACTGTTAAGCCCTCCACATCTTGGATTCCTATCTCTTCTACTTTTGTTAGTCAATTAAATGCAAATCACTGATCAAAATTCCTTAAAATACTTCCCGTAGCTCTAGAATCTAGAACACTGAAATTTAGCACAGAGGTTGGGTTTAGCATCAAACAAAGAGAAAAATCCAAAACCCGAAATGTTTTCCTTTCAACCCCAAAAAAAAGGGGGGCTACACCAAATAAAAGAATATGTAGATCATAGTCTCATATATTGTGATTAGATGAGTGGACATTGTAAATTTCGTGTCTCAATCTTAATATTTAATATGTAAAAAAATATAATCAATACAGGCATAATTATATTAAAATAAATATAAATAACAAAAATCTACGTCTCTAAACTATGCACTGAAATGCACCTTTACAAGGCAGTTACCACCGTACAAGAAGTGAAATTCCAACAAAAACATTACTGTAAAAAGAGCCAAGTTCTCGTGACTGTTCGGCCGTAAAAAGTAGTGAGATCTAACGTTGAGTTTAAAATCACTGTTACTTACTGGGTCTGGAACTTTTCATCTTACAAGTTTTTTTTTAGTTTTCAACCAAAACTGACTTCTTCATGTGACTGCCGTTATGAATAATGGGTAACGGACGAGTCACATACAAAGTAAGCAAATAACATTGTTGAACTTGGCTCTACATCAGATCTCACTACTTTTGACGACCGACCAGTTACGAGAACTCCTTTTCAGAGCAATGTTTTTGTTGGAATAATTTTTTTTACAGCTTATGTTAATTAATTTGCTTCAAAAGCAGCCTTTATTTTGCGGTTTCGTTTTTCTGCGTTCATAATTTATGAATGATTAAATTTTTTCTCATAAAATATTACACAGCGTGTTCAGAAACCATCTTAACAGATGGGAAACTTTTTTATTTTTGACTTTACCGAAAAAAAGTTATTCTTCATAAAAAGTTCTGCTTCTTTCTACGGCATGTACCGTTTTTCCTTTCTTTATTATTTACATTATTTTCTCAACAAGCAGAAAATTTTATGAAAAATAAATTTTTTCCGTAAAGTCAAAAATAAAAAAGTTTCCCATTTGTTAAGAAGGTTTTTGGACACGCTGTATATGAGAAGGTATGCGGACATGCATGTTCGTAATTCCTGCATTGGCATTGAGGTGTTATGTAGGTACATACCTGGTGATCATAAAAAGTATTTTGGGACCTCTCTTTCGATATTTTTTTGAATTTACTCCTAAGCAACGCACTGACACACCAATAAGTAAACTACTCTCTCTATATGTATATAATATAAAGCGCTCCCATATTGATCATCCATTTTTACACGCGAAGTTCGTAGAAAACTAAATTTCTTACCACACGCACCGAGTTCACTGTCTTGAGTGGGTGAACCCTCTAACTACAGACAAACCCTATTCTTTTCTTATGTGATTCAACTTAATTTTTTCTTTAATACGAGTACAGTAATCAAAAACACATTACACATACACTTTTTTAATCTACAATACTGTTGATGTCTTACACAAAAAATATAAATACGACTGACCTTTCAAAGTTGAATTTCGCCATTCTTTTGCAAAATAAATTATCTATTATTTACGTCAGATACCGTAAGAGTATGAAATATGATTTAAATGTAATATAGCATTGCACATTAATAAAAATATAAAAGTAGAAATATTACAATGGCCATATTATTGTTTCACTATGTTAAATAAAAACAGTAATTATTATTATTATTGTGCCACCAAGGCGGAAAAATGTTTATTGTTTTTATTAAACTCCGAAACAATGGTTTTTCGTAATAAAATGAAATACATGTTTTATTTCATTTATTTATTAGAGTACTATACCTATTAAGTATTTTTAGATTATTGTGGAATGAAACTTTTTGACAGATGCTCCTCAAATAATATCCATCGGCTAAAAACAAGTGCAGTGTTCTTTTTACCCGATGTGTAGTCTCAGAATTACATATGTATATATCTTTTCTTTAATAAAAAATCGATATATGAGCTCCCCTAAGTAGGTTTTGGAACTTGGCTTCTTATTTCATACTACCTTTCTCGTAGTGTTGATGTCATGATTATGAATACATGAAACATGAGCTATGTTAGGTTAGGTTAGTTATATCTAGAGGGATTTCAATATTACATGACGCAAAAATCGGGGTCGGACACAGGTAACTGATAGAAAAGGTAGGTAAATGAAATGAAATTAATATTAGATTTTGGCAGGTTGTATTTATGAATTATTGCTCCTAAAAAATACTTATTTTTTTTTCAAAAAAATAAAAACCCTTCAGAAAAGGAAAAGCACTGAAAGCTATGAAATAGTGTTGTTACGTATTTATTACTGCGGTAAATGGTCAACTTAATTTTGTTAATTTTTATAAAACATTTTTTTTCCTTTAAGTGAACCTATTCTTCCTCCCTCCCTTCATCTTATCTCTCCCTCGTTAAATTTGTAATAGCCATGTTATATTGGAGTTTCTGACCTCAATAACGCCAAAAATGACACATTAGTTAACATTTTTGAAGGAATTCCAACCCGCTTCCCCGGCAGTTAATTTTTATAACATCCGCTACACAAAATAAGCTTTTCTGATTTTAATAACCTCGAAAATGTCACATTAGTTAACACTGTTGGGTAAATTACCAATCGCCCCCCCCCCCCGGTAATTTTCTTAAAATCTTTTACACAAAATTATATTTTTTGACCTTAATCACCCCGTAAAATGATATGTTTGGAAAAATTGCCAATCGCTCCTCCCCCCTCCGTTAACTTTTTTACCATCTGTTAATCTGTTAGATGAAATTAAATTTCATGACCTCAGGGACACATTTAACATTTTTGGAAAAATTTCCAGCCGCTACCTTTTATTCCACCCCCCCCCCCTCTCCCGTTAATTCTTTAACATATATTAGGTACAGTTACATTTACTGACCTCAATAACCCTGAAATTGACATATTCGTTATCAGTTTTGGAGAAATAGAGAACACGATATCTTTCTTAACATCTGGTGGACAAATTTGGATTACCTGACCTCAACGCGACCGAAAATGACTGCCAGGCGTTTCTTTTTACCCCCTCCCACGTTAATTTTCTTAACATCTATTACAGAAAATTAAATTTTCTGACTTTAATAACCCCGAAAATGGCATAGTAATTCACATTTTTGGAAGAAATTGTAAATCGCTCTCTTTTTATCCCCCCTCCCCTTAAGGCACGTTACGTTAACGTAAGCACGTTAATTTTAGTAAAAATTCTCCAACTCGGATATGTCACACAATAAAATTATGTTTGTTGGTATCTCAATCTCGAATTTTTTAATTATACATTTAGGTCTTCTTTCTGCGAAGAGACTATTAAGAAAAATATATGTTTTTTAAAAATAATAAAGATTTTTCTTTGGTCCATGAGCAGTGAGGGCGCTAAAATATTTGTTCGCCTCACTAAAGATAAATGCTACCGCGGCCCTGGCTCTAGCCCCTTTAGTCCCACCCCTGGTTACGCCAATGCTTGTGCGCTTAAGGTATGACGGAATTTCAAAATTTTAAACATTGTAAAAGATAGGGTAGGTTGAATAGAAGGGTTTAAAATAAAAAAATCTAGATGAAGCACTTTTTATAATAAAAAAATCATACAAATGGGTCTTTTTCGCGATTCGCAATACATTTATACATTTAGTATAAACTTACCTAATTTTATTTTAAGATATTTAGGTAATTACTAATAATAATAATTGTAACTGTGCCTATAAAACATTAAAACCTACAGATATTATGACTTTGACAATAATTTGGCAACGCAGCACCCGACGCATTAATATTTCAGAATTGTATTCGTGCTGCCGCCAAGCTCTTGTCAGTATTAGGAGAAACGAGAACGAAGGAACCACAAGAGGAACTATGCCGGCGAAGTGACGCGTTCCCTAATCACAAGTAAACAAATAGTTTCGTGCCATTACAAATTAATTTATGAATAAAAATTTTAAAAAATTTAAGTTTCGGTGAATTCTCAATCTTTGTATATGGGATACATATCCTTAGAGATGATTATATCATATTTTTAGTGTTGTGTGTTGTGTGTCGTCTGTCTACATGTAAAACTCCGTGCTGGGCTAAGTTCCAAATTCTTATTTTTTCCGCTATTTTTTTGGAAAAAAATGGATCATTCATTGATTTTTTTAAGTGCTCCAAAGAAGATAATCTTTCAGTAGAGGGATATGATGCTCCCCGAGTCTCCGCATGCGCAGTAGGGTCGACCTTGAACGCCCAGGTGTGCTATTGTTATTTGGCCTTGATATGCGCAGGTGTTATTCCAAGGTCAAGGTCAAGAACTTGGCCTTGAACGCGAGCAGATGTTTCTTTGTTTGGTGATGACCAGGTGTACGATGCTTATTTCAAGGTTACATTTGCGGTGCATATTTTCAATGAATGCGAGCAGCTGTTTCTTTGTTTGGTGATGACCAGGTGTACGACGCTTATTTCAAGGTTACATTTGCTTGGCCTTGAACGCGAGCAGATGTTTCTTTGTTTGGTGATGACCAGGTGGACGACGCTTATTTCAAGGTTACATTTGTTTTGTATTTTTCGAGGTCGTCGGATGTATTCCTCCCACCATAAATAAATACTTGACCTTGGATTACTTCCTAATAAATATGGCTCATTTCGAAAATAGCTTTCATTGTCACTCATACATCGTATGCGTTAACTGTTGCTTTGGCATATAAAGTATTGTGTTTGTGGTGTGTTCTACAAGTGTTTATTCAAGGTACTTGACAGTAATTGTTTTTATTGTATTTTAAATCATGAGCATTTCAAAGCAGACCATAGCCGAAATTAATAATATGATAAACCAAGATATTCAATTTCTGGAACGTAGAAAATTCTCTACATTAACGGTGGGCAAAATTTATATGATAAAAAAAATTAATTCTTTGACTTCACGTTTTGGAAAAGCCATTATCGTCACATTGTTTGATCCAACACATCAAGCAACATTTGAAACATTTTTACCATCACGCGTAGCTGAAATTCTGACAGAGGATACTATTGAAATGATGAATAACTCCGGTGATCAGTACACCTTAACTTATTTGGGGCAAAGCTCACATGTATTCTCTGGAGGTAATACTAGAGCGTTGTTAAATTTTGGTTGTTTGTAATATATTGTTGATTAGGCTATTTTAATGTTGATTTAAAATGTAATAAAATAGTTCTTGTTAAGTATATATCGAAAAACACACACTCACACACAATCACATGTCCATTATTTTCTATTTAAGATGTGTGACTGCCCTACTGTCATTGAAAATCGAGATATGTACATTAATTGGTTATCATGTAAATTAAGAGAGCTGGCTGAAGAAATACTACACTTTGCAAATTATGGTAAATCCGATGTGGGTTTTAGTGAAAGTCAGTATAGGAAGTATATGAAAGACGCCGTAAATTTCACGGCTGGAGCACATACGTGCGAGAAATACCTATATGGAACCATTGATCTGGACGAATTTTGCGCTGGAATGATAAATGAAGAATTGGGAAGCTACCTATTCGAAGTGCCTCATTTACCCGATGAATTAGCTAGAAAATATGGTTTGGCTCCCGCAGATGACACCACTATTCTTGATGACCTTGGAAATAAAGCAGTCACCAATGAAGTTGATAGTAAAGCATTGGGTACTGTTAGCGATGACGAAATGGAGTGTGTTCAAGAAGATGAAGAAAATCTTTAATTCATTGTATAATATAATAACATGAGATGTTAAATAAATGATTATGTACCTAAATTATTGTTTAATTTTTTTATAAATAGGCAACCTTCACAAAAATCACATCAGTTTAAGCTAAAAATGGGTCGTGTTAACAACACAATTGATAAATTTGGGCGCCAAAAATTTAATGACCAAAATCACATTGTTCTTGTTGGACAACCAGGAGTTGGATTTAGATTGACCGATGATGGTCAATATGATATACAAGGGAAATCTCTAACTAATGTAGCACCACCAAAGAATCCTGGGGATGCCGCTAATCAGGAATATGTTCTTGAACAAAGGCGTGAAATTATTAAAAAACTTAGTGAATTAGTGAATAATGATGTTTTGGAATATGTTAGAAAAGAACTTAATGAAATGAATAAAAAGCTTGCTGAAGAGGCGAATGAAGATTTTTTGCAATCTGTTACAAAAAGACTTAAGGAAATCGATTCAAAATTGTTGAATCAAGAAAAAGCTATTCAGCGTATACGTATTACGCGCATGTAGATAAAGAAACAAGTCTATTCTGTGTATGGTGACCTCGATTTTACATGGGATATGAGAGTGGAGGGGTTTGAAGGTCACCTAACAGATACAAATAGAGGCACAAAACTTTCTTGTTTCAGTCTGCATTTCAGTACTTCCAGAATACTGCATAGTAATTTATTTCCTCAAAATGCAGTCACCAAAAAGTGAACGTCAAATTGCAGTTGTTCGCCCATTCTCTGTAAAAGGTCGTCAGATGTGTGCCAATTGCGAAAATTGGGAATTTATTAGTGGAATAATGGGTTTCTGTGAATGGTGTCAAAATGAGTACCATAAGAAACATGGGATGAAATCACCGCAACAAATATCTCGTGAAAATTCTAGTGAATCTCTGCAAAGTCTCGCTGTCTCAGTGGGAGGTTCATCAGAACATAATAATCACGATACGCCGGAATTCAGTCAAGAAGGGCAGCGCTGGACTTCTTCAAGCAATTTTGAAGATCTCGAAATAATTAACGAATCACCGCAAAGTCCTGTTTTCTTAGAAGGAGGAGGAGGAGGAGTAGGGGGAGGAGGTTCATCAGAACGTAATAATAGTGAGACCATGGAATTCGACCAAGAAGGGCAGCGCTGGTAATTCCGAAAAATAGAGACAATTTAGATATAGTGTAAAAGTTTCTTATGATAGTCATGTAATTTTAAATTTATGTGAATAAGTGCGTTTTTCTAATGATAGTGTGGATGTATTATTTAAATCTTAATAAAAATCTTTTTGTACTAAATATGTTTATTATTCACCATACATTTGAATTAACAAATCGCTCTTGATATATATTATTTCTGTGGTTCCGTTCTAAAATCCTCGCTAGCATTACATCCATTTTTGCAATTCTCCTTTGAAAACGATATCTATTAAGTATTAGTTGCTGAAAATTACTTTGTCTGGCTTGTCTATATGCAAAACACCAAACAGACATACGGTGGATAATATTTCTTTCTTCGTCAAATCTTACTTGCTTCATGGTGTATGGTAAAATGAATTTTTATTAGTTATGTCAATTATATATAGGCTGAACATAAAGAGAGTGAATTAGTTTTACTTTAAAATGGGTCGTGTTAACAACACAATTGATAAATTTGGTCGACAGAAAACTCCTGTTTGTAACAAGTTATCGCGAGGGTTGCCCGGAATCGGATTTAAACTTACTTCAGATGGACATTTTGATATAGAGGGAAAATTATTAAGGAATGTTGCCCAACCGATAAATGATAATGATGCTGCTACCAAAGAATATGTCCTTACGGAAGTTCATCAACTTGGTTCGCAGATAAATACCATACTTAGTAATGTGCTAGTACCGGTTTTTCAAAAAATGTTTGAAGATGATGAGACCAAAATTACGTATCTTAAGGAAAAAATGTATCAAATTCACTCACTTGCTGCACGGTATACTACAGCGAAGATAAAGGATCCAAAAAAACCAAAATGGAAACCAACCTAGATAAAGTTCTATTTAAAAACATAATTATACTGTTAAATTGAAAATAAAACGCATAATTATGAAAAGCAATATTTATTATTATCATTTATAATGCATACATACGTAACGTAAAACCTATTTGATAATATTTATACAATATCTGATTTGTCTATCCAAGAATTAAATTGATTTGGAAAACCTAACCATTTTACAAACAATTGATCGTTTTGATTGTTCTTGCGTTTTCTAAGAATTTTCTCAACTAAATAAACACCAGGGCTAGCTGTCTTTTGCAGTTCTGCTTCGTAAAAACAACCTTTAATAGGTTGACCTTCCAATGATTGTAGCAAGTAGGTAGGTGGATTTGTAATATTAACTTTTGCTATTTCAAACAGTTCCGTGGACCAGGAAGGCGTATATCCTTTGTCAAATACACCTTTGTACTTGCTAATGCGAACAATGTCACCCAAATGAAATTTTTTTTTCTTCGGAGCAATTTTCAAATAGTCATATGCTTTAATAGGGGTATCCTCTTTTACACTGTTAGGCTTCATTCCAATGGTGCGGTGTTTAGTGTTATTATAGGTCTTCGTTATAGCTGGTAATATTTGTAACCATCTGTAAGAACCTCTAGCCGAGAATTGTTTATATAACTTATTTTTCAAAGTTCTTATAACACGCTCCACAATTGCCGCTTTTTTCGTGCTATATGTGGAATAATGGTTTATATTATATTTTTTCATGAGTGCTTGAAAGGTGCTATTATAAAATTCCTTTCCTTGATCACTCTGTAAATTGTTTGGTGCATATGATGCTTCTTCAATGATGCTTTTCATGGCATTCGTAACTTCAACACCGGTCTTATTCTTAACTGCTTTGGTGTACACGAATTTGGAGTAACAATTTATACATACAACAATGTAACGGTAACCATCATTGTCAGTAGCATATTGCTGCATTTCCGCCAAATCAATTTGCCACAAATCTCGATATCCTTTTATGACCGTACGTCTTCTAACAAAATTTTTTCTTGCTGTCCTATGTAATTCATTTACGACTTTAATTTTTTCTCGGCTAGGATCCATATTATAAGGTTCCACGTCTTATCAGACACTGAGGATGGCAACTACGTGCAAAACTTAATATATTATTCCTTCTTCTCGAAGCTCTTCCATAATTGACATAATCTCATTATCATGTCCGGTATGTCCAGCTACTTTTGACCCCCACAATAATCGTAATCTATCCACTAACTCCTTAGGTTTATTCCAATAAACATATTCAGATGATTTCGACGATAGGCGCTTTTTTGCTGGTAGTTGGATTTTGTTGTCGCCTTTTTTTCTTCCTACACCACCACCCAGTTTGGTTCCCATAATTAGCGGTTTTATGATTCGTAAATATTTTCTCCATCGGGTTTCCCTTAAACCACGTTTCTTGTCATAACCGTCGTAGGCCGCATCCGTCAATTTCAAAATGGTTTGGTATTTTCGAAGTACATCTAGACTAATTTCGTCTTCATTATCTAAGCATGCTGGATTTTTTAGAAAAATCAAATCGTAAAGCTCAGCCGTTCCATCGAATTCAGCAATGTTTGTTTTGTTCTTGTATAACACCATCTTTCCGTTTGTTAGAAAACGAACCACCAAGTTGCCAATATATTTTGTTGATTTATTGTCTTTTTTACCAAAGCGTACACCATACACGGTATCATAACGGGACGGTTCGAATTTTAATCCATTTAAATAATCTTGAATAGTTTTTGCGGCTGAACTGCTACCACTTGATGTGTGTGGTGATGTGTAAGATGATGTTATCGTTGATGGGGAAGGGGTTTCGAACAGTGACTCACGATTTCCACGTTTTGGTGTAGGAATTTGTGTTTTTTGCGAAATCGGTGTAGATGTTTCAAAATCCGCTTCTGTTGGATGTTCTTCAAACAGTTTCGCCATTCCCACCGAGCTGCTGCTGCTGCTACTCCGACTTTGTGGTTTAGTCGTAGTACTTGATTTTTTAGTTGCGTACTGTTGCTGCTGCTGCTTTACGGCTTTAGATATAGATTCTAGTGGTTTAGAAACTGGTTCATAAAACTTTTCCAAATCATGTTCATTCTGCACTTTAGCTGCTTTAATTTGTTTAAATTTTTTTCTAACCGCATTTGTAGTTTCCAGTAGCTTTCGTTTTAATTCTATTTCTTCATTCATGATGCTTTCAAAGCACCGTTCAACGATGAAATGATTATCCAAGTTATTATTATAGGAATATATAACTATCGAATCCCTTGCGGTATCTGCCCGAATTTACATCACTGTCCTTGTCAATAACTAAAAAACCATATTTATTATCCCAACATTTAGCACACATCTCTTGAAATTGTGTAAACGTCAGGTCGGGTGAAACGTGATCGGAAAATATATGTTTCATATTCATCTCATCTTGTTTAAACATAATAATGAAGTTGGCATTATCCCGGACGAGCTGCTTAGGAACACGAGAATACGTTTGCGCCAAGTAAAAGGCATCCACATTTTTGTGACGTCCCATGCTAAAATACGATCTTATAACGTCCTGTTTCTCACACATAACGTCATCAAAAATAAATATTGAATTAGGTTTAGCATCTGACGGTTCCACAATGTTATTTGCGTCGCTAAAAGCGTAGTAGCCAAGACCTTTGATTGGTGATAAAATTTTCTTTAAATATTCATATTTCGGTTGATAGAGCGACTTTGAGTAGATATAAACATTTTCGAAACGCAGTCCCGAGGGGTGAGTAAGCAGCGAAATCATAACATTTGTTTTTCCACAGTTTGAAGGTCCTATTAATAATCCACGAATAGATGACGGTAGCAAAGGACCATGTCTTTTAAATAATTTTTGTTCTAGTCCAGATCCGACCTTTACATCGAGATTATCGACGGGAAGTTTTTGTTTAAGATTGACGATACGCATCTTAACAAAATCTATATTTTATACTGAACTTGCACGTAAACTATCATTCAGATGTCGCTCGTCAGACGAAGTAGACGGTCTCGTTTATCAAGTAAGACTGGAAGCGGTATTGTTAATTCAGTAATTAATAGGCTACCGTTTGAGTTACACATTCCCGGCTATCAGTATTGCGGGCCCGGGACGAAAGTAGTAAAACGTGTGGCAAGAGGAGATCAAGGAATTAATTCTTTGGATGTCGCATGCAAAAAACACGATTTAGCCTATTTGCGTAATAGTGAAAATTTAAGTGCTCGCCACCAAGCAGATCAGGAACTCGAGCAAAGCGCGTGGAAAAGAGTAAAATCTAAAGACTCTAGCGCTGGTGAAAAAGCTGCAGCTTGGTTGGTAACCAACATTATGAAAGCGAAACAACGTTTTGGTATGGGTGTATCATCATCATCAAAATCGAGAAAAGCATCCACTAGAGGTAAACGTCGCTTCCAGCGCCGCCGCCGCCACACTAAAGGAAAAGGCGTTGGTAAACATAAGCGACTACACAAAGTAGCTTTTGGATCATCTATTAGACGACCCGTTCGATCAGAATTGTTAAAAGCTGGTGGGAAAAAACTTGTCGAGAAAAATATCATGAAAGCATCGAAAATAGCTGCAGGAGCTGCACGTAAATCCCTAAGAATAGCCGGTGGCAAACGAAAAATTCGCACGCCTAGAATCATTCCAATTCCGAAGACTGGGGGGATATTACCGTTAATACCAATATTTGCAGGACTATCGGCCTTAGGTTCATTAGCAGGTGGTGCAGCAGGCATCGTGCGTGCCGTAAAAGCAGTAAAAAAGTCGACTGCAGAAAAAATAGGTACCGGCTTACATCTAAGTTCAAGAGGAAATGGATTATACTTGAAACCATATCGCACAGGTTTGGGATTATATATAAACAACGGCAAAAATAAGAAATCAAAAAACTAATAGAATCCCTACCTCAAAGACCACTATCCAATATTGATATAGAAAAGTACGCCTTAAAAATGAAAATACCACACTTTCGAGGCGTATATATGAGAGATTCATTACCTGTACGCGGTCCCAAACGTTATGAGGCCGCCATTATAAATTTGGATAGTATGTCGGGTGTAGGGACTCATTGGGTAGCATATAGAAAAAGCAATTCTGATGTAACATACTACGATAGTTTCGGTGATTTACCCCCACCTATGGAATTGGTACGATATCTGCAGATGGGTTCCGAAGCGACGAAGAAAATTTACTATACATACGACCGTCAACAAGAATTCGGAACAGTCTGGTGTGGACATTTGTGTTTGAAGTTTCTTTTACAATCGTAAAAAGTATGTCTTTGACACCCCAAATGGAACGTGACAACTACACCAAAATGTTGCTATCACTTAAAGCATATCGTGAAGTCGGAGGATTACAAAAAATGACTGCCGAACAGTTAGAAAATACGCCCAAAGAAGTGTTGATCGCATTAGCTCCAAATGAAATAGCACTAGTTTGGGATAGGTTACCTAATCACCTAAAAAGTGACGTCGATATATTGAAATATCAATACTGTTTCGAACATTATAATAGCAATAATTCAGATTCGGACGAGGGCGATGGACCGATACCAAAAAAAATATTTTGTTGTTATTGCAAAATTAACGATGTGAATATAAAGGCAGAAAACAGTTTAAAAACGTCCAAAGGAATAAAGCAACGCTTCAGCTTAAATCCATTTAACTGTTGCAAACAGCAATAAAATAGCTACACAAATAGTTTCGTGGTCAGTCATGTCTTACACATTCACTCTAACAGGACATACAAGTGTCTTAAGTGCGGATTTTTACCCACCCATCGAGTTAAATACAACAGACAAATATGGAGTTGCACTGCTGGGATTTTACACATATAATTCGATTTTTAATATCGACGAAAGCAATAATTCATTCAGCCATTTGAAAACAGCGATACCAAAGTATGTAAGGATTCCACCAGGAGCTTACGAAATTAATGAAATAGCAAAAGCCATGTACACCGCTTTAAAAGAGTCATGCAATGAAGTTGGTACCGATTTATTTTCATTAACAGCCAATAATAATACGTTAAAATGTGAGCTAAAGTCAAAATATAGCATCGATTTTCGAGGTAGCAATAGTATCGGCAAAGTGCTCGGATTTGGCTCTGTGCTGCTGCAAGGTGGACAACGACACGAATCAAGTACCATCGTGGACATAATGAAAGTGCGCATCGTACGTGTGGATTGTAATATAATTTCCGGAGCATACCTGAATTCTTTGGAAAGTCATACGTTATTTGAATTTGATATTGACGTCGAACCCGGTTACAAAATCTCTAAAGAACCGCAAAATAATATTTATATGCCGATAATGCCGGATGGTCGTCAGTTTATCGACAACATTACTCTACGCATCTTGGACGATAGCGGTGATTTGATCGATTTTCGAGGTGAGAAAATAATAGTTAAACTAGAGTTGAAAAAAATCGTATAATGGGTTTTTGCTTTAACCGTCAACTGCATAAGCTGTCAACAATTCAAGATTCAGTTAAACGACATAAAAGTAAGCAGACAACACAGTCAAGGTTCATTCGCAAGTCAGACGGACGATCGAAAACACATCCGCACCGCAATCGCCAGCTCTCCGCGAAAGATTGCAAATTTCTACAATCGATCGGTTTGAAAGTGAGAAAAATTAGAAAATGATGGCCGCTAGCAGTGACAAAATCGAAGTTTTTACCGAACCCATTTTTGATAACTCCATTATTAGTTTTCAAGAACACACATATAAACCTTACGGTTCTCCAACATTCCGCAATTCCGATGAAATTCGTATACCTGTACACTTTCAAGATATCATTTTGGATATATCGGATAGTTACATTTACATCGAAGGAACATTTAAACCCAAAGATGTTAGTAAAAAATGTTATCTATCAAATAATGCCATCGCCTTTCTATTCGACGAATGTCGTTATGAAATGGGAGGGGAGCAAGTTGCCGTCGTTCGGAAACCCGGAATTACCACAACGATGAAAACTATGGTGTCATTGGGTGCCGCACAAAATAGAGCTCTCATGGCATGCGGATGGGGTCTAGACGAAGCAAATCAAGGGATACTAGATTCCACAAGTAACATGTTCTCCGGCAAGCTTCCTCTAAAATATCTCATGGGTTTCGCAGAGGATTATTCAAAGGGTATTTTTAACGTCAAGCAAGAGTTGATTTTAATTATCGCCCGCACTTTCAACAATTGCTATATCGGCGAAGTAGATGCAGACATTTCAATTGAAAAAATTGAATGGAAAATTCGTCACATTATTCCAGACGATCGACAGAAGTTAAAGATATTATCACGCATGAATAAAGGTGGCAGTAACGCAAACGTTCCAATGGCTTACCGTAAATGGGATCTTTACGAGCTACCTTCTTTGAGAGAAACATCGTCAGACGTTTGGGCCTTAAGAACTAGCACGAGTCTCGAAAAACCGAGATATTTGATTATCGGTTTTCAACCAACTAGCTCGTCCGACAACAGAGCAAAAGATAGCACACAATTTACAACGGCCGATATAAGTGATATTAGGCTCTATCTGAACTCTGCCGTATTTCCGTACGAAAGATGGAATTTAGATTTTTCAAAGAAACTGTATGCCGCAGCCTATTATAATTATGAGAATTTTCAAGCTAGCTACTACCAGCGAGAACTGAGCGATCCTATGATGAGTTTTGCCGACTATCTGAAAAATCCGTTATTCGTAATCGATTGCAGTCACCAACCAGAAGCCGTGAGGACGTCCACAGTGGACGTGAAATTGGAGTTTGAAACACGCAAAAGTAAATTTCCTAAAGACATTAAAGTGTACGCGTTAGTTATTCACGATGCATTTTTTAGCTACAATATACTTAATGGTTCTGTTACTAACAAATCAATACATTAGTTTGAAGTTATGTAATTCTCCAAATTATATATTTTTACATATTTAAAATAAACTTATAAAGGACATATTTGCGTTTTATTTTTACTATTGCCTTATTTTAATACTTCAAATGTGGGGCTTTGGTAAATAAGGTTATGAGGCGAAAAATAGAGAGAAATTTAGGAGAGGGGTGGGGAAAAGAAAGTATATAAGACGGGATTTAGAAAATTAAATTCACTCGAAGCCACAATGTCGTCAAGCTCGGATAATGGTTATTCTAGTGACGACGAGCAGGCAGTCGCACCAAATGTGCAACATAGGCTCGTACGCAGACCGCGTAGGCTTAGACCTAGGTATTGCATCATGCAATCCTACGTCTCATGGGGGTCTAGAGATTTGTGTATGAACTGCTACACGAGAGGATTTGGAGCTGCGATTATGGATGTTCATTTCGTCACAACCCATTTTACAGTGGGTTCGCGAGGTGATCAAAGGCGGAACCACTCGAGGTGTGCTTTGTGTAGGGAGAGACTGTTTACCGTCGTTCATCAGCAGTCTTGCCTTATTTGCAATAGAATGTAAATTCTATTACAAATAAAGCTCCTCATACGACAACCCTGCCTGTCCCCTGACAAAATCAGTCCTTTTCAGGACTACAGAATATTTGATCGTAGTTTGTAGTTAAACACTATGTTTCCTAAGGAAGATATTTCTCGAAGGAAAAATTGTGTTAGTTTGGGTGAGAGATGCATTATGTGTTTAAATCATACATAGATGGCGAGAGAAAGAGCATTTGCAAGATTTAGCTTGTAGTTTTTATGTATGATAAGAACGCATATGCCTCTAGTTATTCAAAGTGACATAACTTTCTATCAAGAAACATATTTTAAACAATAAATTCACTCTGGGTTGATACGCTCAAAAAGATACATCTGAATTTGTGTCGTTTCACATAGAACGTTGGCAAACCTGCTCTTAAGTATGACAAAAACAGACGTATCCTTTCAGTGTAACAAAATATTTCGAACAAGAAATCTATTCTATAGGAAATATTTTGTTACTCTGAAAGGATATGTTACAACTGTTTAGCCCCACTCTCACCCCCACTCTCACCCCCACTCTCACCCCCCACCATCCTAAATGCTTTTAAAAGCGGGAGCAGCCATCACAATTTTCATTTCTCAACCAGCCATGAAGTGGGACAGGCTGATGTTAAGGACGACAAGGGAGTCCAAAATAAGCGAGTTTTGGGAGGCTTGGCGTTTAAAAAACGCGAATAAGCCAACGGCTATCGTACAGCCGATCCCAAGACCGCAACCACCACCGGAGCCGGCTCCAACAGAGCCCGTGGAAGTGGTGGAAGGACCACAGATGCTGCTGGGTCCTGAAGAAAGGGCGGCTCTGTTAGAAGAGCTCACGGAGCGTCGCCGGAGCCGTCGCAGCACTCGGCTGGAGGTGCGAAGACGGCGAGCTGCACCGCGATCGGTGCAGATCGCGAGAGGGGAACAACCACTCTAGGTTTCCCTCTCCAACCCACCGTGAAAACGGCCCTTTTCAGGGCCACAAAAGATTTGATCGTAGTTTAGATATTCTTAGTCACTTTGTGTTTGACACTGAATCGGTGAAAAATGCAAAGATGACCAAGGATGACATTTTCAGGACGTTTAAAAATAGACGTTGGCATTTTTGCATAACTCTTTTCGATAATTTACCTAGAAGTGTCTAAAACTTATTTTAAGTTAAAGGTCCAAGATCCGTTAAAATTGTTATTTTTCTAACTTAAAAATTGTATCCATTTAGTTATTTCCGAGACGTATATTTTTGAAACTAAAAATCGATATTTGTCGACCCACTAAGATTTTTATTTTTGTATATTTTTAACAAAAAAAGCAACCACATTAACCCTTATATAACAAAAATATTTTTATTTCGGATCAAAGCAATGACAACAAGCACATAACTTGTGGGTTTGCTCAGGTTTGCTTGGGTTTGTTTAGCCAATACAAATAATAAGAATTTTGTTATTAATATTATTATTATTATTTGATAGTTCAAGGACATTTCAGAACATTTGACATAAAACTTTTTATGATCAAAATGATCAGACTAATCAAAATTTCAAGAATTATGGGGTTTGATTGGGTTTGCTCATGAATAACGGGAGAAGTGTAGCTCAGATCGAAAAAAGTTATAGGAAAATATTTTAGAGTAAACTTTTTGTGATTGGAAATGACTTTTCAATATTTAATTTGGAAAAATTGAAAAAGACATTTTTCAGATTTCTAATTAATTCAAAGGGGTAGTATAGGGAAGCTGTGGGGAATAGGGCGAAGGCATGAGGGATGGGTGGCATAATCGTTTTTAAATAAGACCCGAGTGATTTGAGTCATTAAAAGTAATAAGAGGTCGGTCAAAAAAAGACCTAGGGAGTAGGTATGTATTTTAGGGAAAACAGGGAACTATGAAAAGATAGTCAGGTCCAAACTAATGTGAATTGTACAACTTGACTGTTATTCCGGGGTTCGGGGGCGAGGCCCCCAAACCCCCGCCAGGGGCTACCGCCCCTGGACCCCGTTTGGTTTTTGCGTAACGGAGGCGGGCCAGCGGGTGGGCGGTGGGGGCGGCCGGGGGGGCGGGGGCGGCGCTAGCTGCGTAGCAGCGTCGTTAGGTCGCGAAGCGACCTAACCTCCGCGCCGCCCCCGCGCGGAGGTTAGGTCGCTTCGCGACCTAACGACGCTGCTACGCAGCTAGCGCCGCCCCCGCCCCCCCGGCCGCCCCCACCGCCCACCCGCTGGCCCGCCTCCGTTGCGCAAAAACCAAACGGGGTCCAGGGGCGGTAGCCCCTGGCGGGGGTTTGGGGGCGGAGCCCCCGATCTGGGGGGGGCCCGGGGGGGCACGAAGTGGCCACCCCGGGATTTTTCGAGGTTTTTGGGGGTCTTTGGGGGTCTTTGGTGCAATTTTAGACCTTCCAAAACTGAATTTTATATATTTCTTTTTCTTATATCTTTGCACGTAAAACACCCTTCAGCGTTTAAGTTTGTCATCTCCTAAGGGTTCTATCATATCTTGGTAGTCGTCATAGAATCGCACCATCATCCCCTCCTGTATTTTTAGCAAGGGTGGGGGAAGCTGAGGTCTTTAAAAGCAGCTCGAGTCGACTGCTTACTTCATTACATTCGCTCATCTCAACATGGCATCATCAGATGATGATGGATACTTAAGCGATGATACTCCTAGGAATTTGGATAATTGGGCACTTAGACAGAGGAAAGTTTTCCCCGTCCGATCCCGCCGGGTGTGCAAGATCTTAAACCTGGTGAAGGTGGGTGATGACGGCTGGTGTATTGGCTGCTATGCCGACTTGGAAAACAAGTCGGCTGGTGACCAATTCTTCAGTGGTCATGTAACCCAAGATTTCGGTAGTCGCGCGCACATACCGAACTGTAAAGGTTGTGGAGTAGCTCTTGGTACTCTACAACATAAGAGTGCGTGCCTTATTTGTAATCGAGCCTGATTACAAATAAGATTTTATCCCTTGAAAAACGGTCCTTTTCAGGGCCACAGAATGTTTCATCGTAGTTTTAGTTACCTAATGCCATAGTACATGTGGTGTTAGGTAGAAAATTATATAAGTCCAGTCGGATCGACTATAATTTTCCTTGCAAAATCCGTCCTTTTCAGGATGACAGGATATTTTGATCTTACTTGTATTTATCTAATGCCACGGCATCTGTACAGGATATTTTGATCTTACTTGTATTTATCTAATGCCACGGCATCTGTGACATTAGATAGAAATTATGTAAGTCCAGACGGATCGAGCATAAGTTTCTTTGTCGGTCACCTTTCCACAACACAATTACACCATTTTTGAGAACTAAAAGCAGTTTTCGACAGTGAAGTCCGCCAGTATCATTTTTGGATGGAGGGCATTTGTATAATAAACTCTAGTTTGTTGGCGGTGGAAAGGTGGGGATGGAGTGGTGGAGGGGGTAGATTATCTCTATTTAAACGGTTACGAGCGGGTCACAGAATCACTTCATTTTTAAATCTTAAAGTACGAAGATATAACTATGGATTTCGAAAGACCATTGAGTCGCGGTTCATCGGTTTTTAGCGATGATACCGTTGACATGAATGATGTCGATATGGATGACCTACTCTTGGACATCGAACGACTTCTAGACATCGAGGCAGAAGATATGTTTAATGCCTGGGAAGATGAGCGGGCGGTCGAAGAAGCAGATGTGGGTCTGGAATTGCCAAACATGGATTGGCAAAATGGGGAGTTGTCGGCTGAAGACATGGAGCCAGACTCCAGCACTGATTGGGTGCCACCACCGCCGCCGGAAGGTCATGACGGTCCGGCCGATTCATCCACTTGGTGGATCACGGACCATCAGGATGATGATGGTCCAGCTGATTCCACCAACTGATCCCGGAACCATGCCCTCCCCGACCTACCCCGACAAAATCAGCCCTTTTCAGGGCTACAAAATATTTGATCGTAGTTTGTAGTTGATTCATGTCACATCCCAAGTAACATGATATTTCTCAAGAATTAATTTCTTTTGGAAAATATTGTGTTACTCTATAAAGACATGTACGTTCTTACCATACGTTAGAACTAGCTAAATTTCTAGTAAGTTCTCTACGAAAATGCCGAGAGTTTGGTCTATTATCTTACTTGCAATAAAATTCACATTTTATTACAAATAAGATGCATGTTCTCAGGCATTGTAACGGGTAGCCTCTCTTCACAGACATAACACTTTATCGCATACTTAAGTTGTGTGCATCTAATGATTACACACCTAAAGTTACGGCCCTACATTTTTTCGTCTATTCTTTTTTCTATTTTGCATTTTTATTTTATTTTGTGTAACTTTCGCATACTTATTTTAGAAATAAAAAATATTGTTTCATTTAACTTTTTATTATCATATATACAAAAACATTTTATTTTACTTATATATACAACACTATTACAAAAATAACTTAACTCTATATTTACAATAAAATTCTAAAATTAATTATATGGAAAATTGTCCAATAACTTAAGTCTTTTTCTACACACTTCCCCTTCACTTTTACACTGTTCAATTTTCGCCTGCAGTTCCTTAATCTGTCTCTCGTATTGCGCCACATCACTATCGTTCTTTTTTAGTTCATCAACTAGTTTTTGCCTCGCACTAAAAGCCACGGAGAAGGCACACTTCTGGCTTGGAGAAAACTCTTCCATCCAGTCCGGTATCGGCACTTCTGCAGAAGAAGCAGCAGCAGGTTGACGGGGTTGACTAACCGCCTCGAATAGCCGCTTGCACCGCTTCTTTAATGGTTTGCGGCACATTCCACGCCCAACTATTGGCGATATCGGCGCACTCGCGATTGGCGATTTTTCGTCAGCGTCGGCCACCAACACAATCGGAGGCATGGACTTCGGCGGCTCGGGCGTTGTCGAGTTTGGGCCTTCATTAATGATGACGACCGGTGACAGAGGCTTCGGTGGTTGTGACGTCTCCAAAAAATCGGGGTATTGAACTGGCACTGTTGGTCGCTTGAACACGAATTTCTTCTTCTTCTTCTGTTCACCCTCCATAGCTGCATAAAATTGACTTTTATTGTTGCCGGCTGTCTTTGGCAATTTCAGCAGCTTTTCCAACTTCGTAGTGGGTTGCCGCCTCGCCTTCTTTACCACCACATCACTTATGATATTGATGCGCCCGCCGTCCTTCTCCGTCCAGTTGTTGACGTAATCAACCGCCGAAGATACTTTTTTTTCACCCACATTCTCTTCTTCCACAAACGCAGTGTTTAGCACGTCGTCATTGTGCCACTCGTCAAACACACCCGGGGTCAGCAGGTCAATAACGTCCTGCCCCATCAACTCTGCTTGGATACTTCCATCCAAGTTAAACGCATTTAACAACGACTCACTACCGGAATTCATTTTTCTAACTAACTCACTGCACTTAACTGACGAATGTATTTACTTGGCGAACTGTTCTAGCGAACTATGAAATGCTCTGCCTAGCAAACCAAATTTATACTTATCACCCCACCATAAACTCCCCCACCCTATCTGACGGTTGATGCTTTAGAGGCCAAACAAGTTAATTCAACTTACAAGGTTGCGTTCTACGGCTAAACAGCGATTCAAGGACATATTTTCAAGGTAATCGTGTGTCCTTACTTCTGTTATTGTTTGTGCTCTCAAGGTTATATGACCCAGACAACCCATATTTATAGACACTCTCTTTCCTTCGATGCCTATTATCAGAAACTATAATGTTGCCCGCAGATCAAGATAACAGTCGTCCAGCTGAGACTTTTTCGGGAGCACAAATAATAATTTCTGCTGTTTGCTATAATTGTAAAAGAGAAGTATATATTTGGACTGACCACATGCAATCTTACAGTTACATTGAATTGTTGAGAGTAAGGATTGTTAAGTGTCATTACTGTGGAACGCTGATGTGTCGACGAGGGCCGATTAGCAGATCTGATATGTTGAGAAGACAATGGATGCTACGAGAAGTTTACAAGCCAGACATTAATTAATTTTTATTTTTGTAACTTTATTACTATATTGTAAAATAAAACAACATATTATTGAAACAATTATCTATGTATTTTCCTATCCTGCGTTATAAAATTTCAACTATTGCTATTACTATAGTGGTTAATAAAACTACGTGACATTGGAGTTAATATTTTTTTATTTTTCTAAAACATAGACTTTCCAACATTTTTCTAATTATAACTAATATTTTCGGGTAAAAAACTTTGCATAGCTTGTATTAACATATTTAGGTTATCTTCAGGGTTTGTTTCGTAAAACTTTATGTCTGGGTGCCCCCAAGGTAGAGTTTTTGTTGTTGATGGTATAATATAACGTTTATCGTCGTGGTGACATAAAGCAACTTTATTAATTATTTCGGTATAAACGTCGTGTTTATAACTTCGAAAGGTTTTCATTTTTCGAAATATCTGACCACCACGTTCTACGATATTCCGATAATCTTCCAGGTGAAGCTGTTTTTCAATTACACGTTTTTTTATACCTTTCGCTTTTTTAATTTCGCTACTGATTGAGTTTATGTAATAAGCTTTGGCTCCGGTACCATAAAAACTTATTATTGGATCACCTGGAAATTCATCCTTCATTCTACCTACTACTGACTGACTTTTTTTTATGTTAAAAATATTTCCTTCGGTATAATTGGATGTATCGAATTTATCCGGATTTTCTGCAATTATACGATAAAAATTTTCGGTGTAAACTTTTAATATTAACGAATCTGTGTCGGTATACAGTAAAGAAGCATTTTTGCCAAATTTTGCTTTAATGAATGAGTAGAAAAAATCATAAATTACTGTTTTCGACATGTCCAGTATGGAAAATCCGATATAAATTGGTTTATTATAAGTTACCTTTAATCGATCCATATGAATGGCAACGAATTCTTTATTAAAAACCGTTGAACTTTTAAAATAAGGACGAGAAATTAATGCTCGTGCCCCAATTTTATTCCTGTCATTTTCCCATCGGGTGACTAGTTTTATATCATTACGATTCTCCACATTTTCCATGGTCTTGCCGAAAACAGCATTAATGATTAATTTAAAAGTGTCTTTACCAAACTTTGTTGTTGCCCTATTGCGCAAATCTGTATTTAAGTCGATATATGTCTTTAACCAGGGGGATTGATTAAATTTTAAAATTCTGTGTGTTTGCATTACCATTAGGCCGTTATTGATTGCTTGTTTTAATGTTCGGTAATGAATGATGTATTTCTTTTTATCGTTTAAATTCGGAATTAACTTTGAAAATTTTGCCGATTCCGTGGGTGGTACAATATTTTCAACTAAAAAGGGTAAGTCGGAATGATCATCATATAGCGTATCCGGATAATGAACGTCAACTTCCAAAACGTATCCTTCTGGACCATTATCGTCCACATCCATAATATTTAAATTTAAAATTTCATGCTCTGATAACCATCTAAAGCCGCCAAATGGTAATGCTTGCGACATACTATGACCGTACAGATTTGTTGCATCAAGATAAACAATGAAAGATGATGGCTCGTTAGGATCGTAGTTTGGTACATATATGTTGTTGGCAGCGTGCATCCTTTCTGAACACTGACTTATACCGCCTCGAATACCTTTTTTGAAAAAATGAACCGTGTCGATATCGGTCAATAGCTCTAACTCTACCTTAGAAATACGCAACATACAATCAAACGAATAACTTGGAAGGGTATGGTACTGTGCTGGATCCAGTTTATACGTTTCTAAACAAGTATCGCGAAACTGTTCAAAAACATCGGTTAATAATAAAACATCAGATTTCAAATATAAATCCGAATAGTCCCCCAAATTCTTACAATTAAATGTGTCCCACACCTTTTTAGCTCTATCATAATCTTCATCGCTAATGTGCTCCTCTGACAAACTATCATAAAACTGATTTTTTGTGGGTAAAGTTGGATGGTTCATTTTGTCTATTGAATCGACAAAACTATAGGGAAAAACACCTTTTTTACGCATTAAATTAAACTGCTCATTATCAGAAAAATATTTTCCTGTTTCCCTGAAACTACCCACAGCTAATCCATTACCCAAATTTTCCAGTGACGTTGATAGAAATTTAAAACTATCGATGAACCGCAATTTCAAATATTTTTTCTTTATTGTCCCACTTTTATTATCGACATAATCGTGAACGTAAATACTTTTCGTAAACGAAATATACTTTTCCTTGCTTTGAGCTAAAACATCGATCTTGTCTCCGTGACGACACAACTCTTTAATAAACATGTGGCAATCGTACCCGCTCAAGTTATGAAATATAATTGGAATAAAATTGGGTAACTTATAATTTAAATTGCAAATCGAATGAGCAGCACCAGGTCTTTTTTTCCCAGTTATGTGACAGTGGTCCTTTACTTTACAATTATTATTTTCAAAAGGTCGTTCACATATACCACATTTTGTGGCATTATTGAACTCCGCTATTTGGTCAGCCGTTAAAGTTTCCATTGCTTTTATATCTCTTAAGTATGTATTGTAAAGAGATCTTAAATCACTTTCAAGTCGAGAAACGAAAACCTGGGCTGCGTCGTTTCCCCGGTAGAGCTCAAATTTTGAAATCGAATCGTCAAAGGAGCACTTAATTAAATACGCAAAAGAATACGGTTCATGTTTGATGCTTTTGACTAAGTAAGAATTTGTGGGATTCGGTTCCACTGTATCCAGTGGTTTAAGCACCGATTCAAAATCCGCGTAAACGACAAACGGTACACGCATTTGCTTTTCTATGTTGTCAAATTTTAATATATTTTCACTTACACTCCTTCCAAATTTATCTATTTTTAAATTTAGTGATGGTGTTAATGAATATTTGTGGTTACAGTCATTTTTTTGGTGTGATATCAAAGATGATGGTGAACTAAAATATATCAAACAACCATCACAAAAATACATTTTATCTCTACGTGATGTAATTTGACTGGAACATAATTTCGATAAGTCTTTTATCCAACAATAATGACTTTTAGAACAACGCGTATCACAAATATGTTCATCATCATCTTTAATACTACAATCCTTTGTTATTAACAACAAGTTGACATGTCTGTTAAGTTTTCTACCCGAATACCTTAATGGACCGACAACTTCGTACTTTAACATATTATTTTCGAAATTTTTTTGCAAACCATAAACGTTAACTGAAATATTATTCATTTCTTCAAATTTTGATATATCACGCAACTTTACTGGAAAGTCTATACCTGTAAAATTCAGCACTCTTGAATAGTGTGGATAAGATTGAATCTGTGATGCCATTCTAGTGGTGGGGCACAAAGCAGACACGATTGACCACGCAAAACAACACTCATCTTGATTAAACACATTGATGATGGCTTTTTTCAATTCGATGAATCGGGGTAACTTTATATATGAAGATCCACCAAAAGGTTTATACTCGTTGACATTTACTTCCAGGTATAGAATTTTTTCCAGAGCCCAACCTACGAAAACAAAAAGGAATGACATAAGTATTTATTTTATTTTTAGTCGTTAATTTATAACATACCTGAATCTTTTTCCTGAAACTCAGTCGATTGAGTCTTCATGGCTTCCACTAATGATTGATATATTTCTTCCAAATCGCTTCCTGAAGTGACAATTTCATTGCGTGTATTAAATGACTTGTCACTGTACATATTATCTTGTGTTGGTAAAAGATACCGACCAACAACCACCATATTAACTTTCAAAGCACAACGCACTCTTACTAGGTCACTTACTACCTCTAACACTCTTGCTTTAATTTCATCAAAAAATAATGAATAGTCAGTATGTTCATTATCACTTGATATACGGTATGTGGCAATCCTATTTCTAAAAGCACTGGACACTAGCTCAACACCAGCTGATATTGGTGAACATGCATTACTTTTATGGTGTATTGTTCTTTGATGACCTGCCATTCGATTTGCTGGTATGGTTATATTGCAGCAAGTGCAAGTACGCACCTCGGATGTTGATGCCCCATCGTCAACTTTTCGCTGTTTTCCACCATGCATATTTTCAAATCGTGCTACGCACGATTCTCGTTTATGTCGTAACATATTATAACTCCGAGTAAATGGTTTACCACAATTTTCACACACGTACGCCATGACTTTCAAATTAACTTGCTTGAACCGTTTTACTCAACACAATGTTCTATACTAAAATTTAACCCCCCCTACCCTCATATATACCGATCCACATTTAGACCCAACCCACTCGACCGTCATACCAAAACATGTTACACCCCAGTAATAACTCAAGGTAAACTAACATCATAAATGTAACCTTGAAATAAGCGTCGTCCACCTGGTCATCACCAAACAAAGAAACATCTGCTCGCGTTCAAGGCCAAGCAAATGTAACCTTGAAATAAGCGTCGTACACCTGGTCATCACCAAACAAAGAAACAGCTGCTCGCATTCATTGAAAATATGCACCGCAAATGTAACCTTGAAATAAGCATCGTACACCTGGTCATCACCAAACAAAGAAACATCTGCTCGCGTTCAAGGCCAAGTTCTTGACCTTGACCTTGGAATAACACCTGCGCATATCAAGGCCAAATAACAATAGCACACCTGGGCGTTCAAGGTCGACCCTACTGCGCATGCGGAGACTCGGGGAGCATCATATCCCTCTACTTCTTTCCTTTGCCTATTCGAAAATTTGTTAATTTCGTCATACCTTAAGTGCACAAGACCCCTTGTGTTAACAATGGCTTTAACGGTGCAAGAAACTGTTTGCATGTAAGTTAAAAAAGTAACAGCAAAAATGCAATTTTAGTATTTTATGTTTTTTTGCCCCACCTGTAAAAAAACTCACGAGTCGCGCCTGTTTCATACTAAGAGTAACTTTAGTATGTGGTGTTCTCAATAATAGAACTAAATTCATTTCAGCAATATGTTGGGAGACAAAAATTTTTGGAAATAACCAAGTCGTAGAAACAGCACAATAACTCGTTTTGGTAATGATTTATTAAAAATGACATGACAAAAACTCTTTAACTAATCAACTAGAAGACTTAAATTTAAACCAGTACTAAGTTTAAACCTCGTTGTAAATTTTTAATTAATGAAGCAGCATAAAATTAAATTAAAATTTACAACGGTAGCGATGTTACGTTTCGTAAATCAAAAAACTGGACAATTTACTGAATCATGCTTGCAAATTACTGCCTGATCTATTGCGGTTTTTGCATCAGGAACATCTGTTGCATATTCTTATAACCGTCCATCATGATTTGACTGGTTAACACCTTAAGGCGCCCGCATCAGGAGCAGAAAATGCACTCGCAGATGTCCCGGAAACAAATATTTGCGGTCGTTATTTTGATTTAGCATAACAACTCGGCCGCGGTCGTACCGTTATGGCGGCAAGTGCCGGATTACCAGACAGGTAGATAAGAATTTTTGATATCAATCGGTAGGGGATAGTGGTGCTTTAAACATTGGGATTGGTCTGATCTACACGCAGGCCCAAAAGAAACAGAAAAACTGCCAGCTTGTCCCAGAGACCATAAGCTGGCAGTTAGCCTTAAAGTATTTGCTTCCATGGTTGTAAAATCATGCGTTTTAAAACCTTTATAATACCAAATTTTGCAAGAATTTAATAACTGAACTTTTACATAGCGATCTTGAGATAGGTTCTGGAAAAGAGAAAACACCCAACATTCTTAACTACAATCTAAAATAGGTATCCAATATCCGCTTTTTAAAAGTTTTAGAATTTCGATTTGGAATACTTCCAAAAAGTTTCCTTTTATAATAATAAAAAAAAGTTCATATAAATAATTTTAATTAATTTACATCTTCCACATGTAGCTACATGTAGCTAAAGCTGGTTGTCAGTCGATTTTTACATTTGAGAATTTCGAAATTTTGATTTGGAATATCGATAAATAGGTTTCTATTTTACTCATATACAAACACTTCTAATTACATTCAACAAAAAAATATTTCTTCGACCCTCTACCAGCCTTTAAACATTAGAGCTATACCGTCTATATATGTATATATACAGTGACCAGTAAAGTCCGCATCATATGGGATTTTTTTTATTAATAGCTTTATTCGAAATTTGACTTCATCAATTTATGCTTCGATCGAGATGAAAATTAATCAAAAAAATAGTAGTCACGTGATTCGTATTATCTGCCAAATTATAAATTTTTTCCAAAAAAGTTCAAAAGTGGGGGTATTTCTCAAAATATCGAAAAAAGTTATTAGAAAAAGTTTTTCTAAATGCAATTTTTAGCCCGGCTGCATAAGATAATTTTGATTTTTTGTCCATTTTTTTTTAAATTGCACCACTGTTGCAAAATAAGACAACGCAACCTACATAAAACTTCTTAGTTTTGACAATGCTTTATTCCAGACACATTTTATTTAAAGTAGCGCCATATTAAATATGTGTTTTTCTACAAAATCCAAATAGGGCTATTAAAATTTGGTCACATGTGATGCAAAGTTTATTTGTTTTTGGCCCTTTTTAAGGTAACTTCATACAATAAAACTATTTTTGAAATCGTAGTTTGTGTCTAAAAGTAATACACATTATAATTAAGACAAACAAGTACACAGTGCCATCAGTAACGTCTACATTAAAGTTTGTTATTAATTAAAAAGGTTGATTTTTTTATCAGAAAATTTGACTCTTTTCATTTAAACGATTTTCCTAATATTAAGATTTATTATCTTTTTCCTGACACACCTCTGATCTTGAAGAACGTCACGCTCTTTTATTGGAACTTTCTATTCTTTACCACAAAACGTCGTTCAAAGTTTATGCACTAATGTCAAATTGTTTCTTAATTTCAATTTTAAATTATTGAACTTTTGAATTAAAGGTTTAATTTTTTTAGCACTTGGATCCCTCCCAGTTTTTTTATGATGCGCCTTGATTAACTGTAGACAGGTTTTCGTGTCACTGTGGGAATTCCTGATTTTTTTCCATAAATCCAAATTTTCATCTGCTAGTATGTTCGATATTTCTAAAACTTTTGGCTCTTGTCCAAAATTGGGAGGCTTTCAACTAAATCTAATCCACAAGTAACAGTTTAAAACGTCCTCGTTACTTAGAACCTACCTAAACAGGATAACTATTTTTCATAAAATCAAAAGTTAAAAATTTTCCTATTTGTTAAGAAGTTTCCAGGACACACTGTATATAGGATTTATCATCAAAAGTACAATTTGACAGTTTTCTAGTGATAACTGAAAACTACACAAGACACAAGACTTCTTTTATGATGTACAATCAGTATTATATCCAGTTAATCAAAACGAAGAAAATAGTTTTAGAATATTGAACGTCAATACAGGCATTCAATTAAGAAGGTTTTAACTCTATTAACAATATTGTCGCAACAGTGTTTATTTTAAGCAACTAAAACTATAGGAGCTACTGAAATTTGTTTGCCAGATGCTTTAACTGGTCTTCCCCTGGTCATATTTTTCATATTATCACAGGCAATATAATATTGACTGTGATATTATGGTTATTATTGACAATTGCACGTACGCTTCATGCTAATACGGGAGTGCCGGTATATAAAGAGCTGAATGCCCAAAAGGAATTTAAACACGCATAAGTACGTATATTTTATATTAAAAACGTGTCTAGCCTGTCCTCCTGTCCACCAGCTTATACATAAGCTTGATACTATTTATTTTATCTGGAAGAATTACTAATGTATAGCTATTTCGTCCAGAATGGCTTTACACGGTTGCCTGAATTCATACGTTCTGCTTTTACAGAATCATTTTGTTATTTCGGGCATACCATAGACATACAGATTAATACAGGGTGTGTATAAAAAGTTCATATAAATGTACATTCTTTTAAAACGCTTCGTTTTCAAGATACACAGTAATAAAGTTTGCTGGTCATGTATTCTTTGACCAAAAACTACTTCTTGTCGCTACTACTTTTCACATCTTGTATCGTTGATAAATTATTCAGCAAAATACCCGTTTACGCAAGAAACCAGGGCATGAACAAACAGATATTTCTCTTAATGAGTAAACAGTGTAAAATACTGCACTTATGAGGAGAACGGGGTAAAGCATCCCCCATTAGTCACGTGAGTTAAAAATTGGAGTACGAGTTGGCTATTAAAATCATGAACCAAACGTCGACATATCGGGAAACTTTGATAAGATTGACAATTTTTTCCTTAGAGTTTAGCTTCGCGTAGTAAGAAATCGTACTTATTTTGGCACGCCCTTGGTAAACATCAGAAAATGCAGAAGGCTAAACAGTAGGGCGAGTCGATTTTTAAAAGTTTTAGAATTTTGAATTGGAATACTAACAAAAAGTTTCGTATTATAATAATAAAAAGTTTATATAAATAATTTTAATTAATTTACATCTTCCACCTTCCACATGTAGCTAAAGCTGGTTGGCGGTCGATTTTCACATTTTCTTGACAATTTCGAAATTTTATATATTTTTTTATACAAAAACTTGTAATTACATTTAATAAAAAAATAGTTCTTTCACCCTCTACCAGCCCTTAAATATTAGAGGTGTGCCGCCGCTGGCATGCCTTGTTATTGGCACCGTCGGGCTGGAGGCTGTTCGTCGGATGTTTTCGGTTTTTAGTTTATGTTTAATATTAGGAAGCTGCCGGCACCGGCAGCCATCATGGATGCCGGCACTGGCAGCCCTGACGGTAGCCTTGCTGGGTGCCGGCACCGGCAGCCGAGCGGAGTGCCGCCAACATTAGAAAATTAATGCCAAAATAAGATCAGAATCAAGATACCTACCTTAATTTAATCAAAAATGATAATTTATTATAGTGTAAATTATAACGAAACTTAAATCTTGCTACAAAAATATAACAATTATTATTATTCTGCGAAAATTAAGTCTTTCCGATTCAACCCTAATACTATATCTCCAAGTCCATTCGTACGTCTTTCTTTTTCGACTCTTCATGGCATCAGTATGTCTATTTATCACCTCGGATACTGTGGTGCAACAAGGTTTATCCCAATATTTAGGAATAATATTATCAGATTGGGAGAAAGTTTCGCAATATTTTTTCACAATACTTTCTCAACCACCTAGCCAAACATAATTCAGGGATAAAGGCAATGACGTTAAGGATCTACACTTTAGAATATGTCTGCATGGAAGACGAGTAGATTTCCTGAAAAGACACTCACAGCTTGCTGAGGTTACTTGAAGTAATCCCTCAGCTGTAGTTGCCAAAAAATGCCACAATGTAACTCTTTTAAGCTGATTTTCGACCTCTTCAAAAGCAAATTCATTTAGGCATTTGTAGTTACAGTACTTTGCGAATTTTCTGTATAAGGTTTAACTAGAGTTCAATTTATCATCTGTAAATTGATCACATCTTTACCTACCCTAAAGCTGTTTACTATAATGAAGAGATGACGTATAAAATGTTCCAATGGACTGAAACTGGTAATAACGCTCTTCAGCTTGGAACTGATGGATTTTAAACGGTTGTTAGTTTTATTGGACATACATAAATTTTGCAGCGTCAAATACTGTAGCCACTAATTGGTTATACTTCCCTAGTTACTGTCATAATATTTTTTCACTGTATCTGGTACATTTTGCACCATTTCGTTATAAATGTCGGTGGAACATTCTTCAGAAAATGCAAGACGTTTTTGCAAATATTCATTGCTCTTATGAATCTCTTCCATGGATATGCCCATCTTTATATTTGAAAAATATGGAATAAACATTCCATCAGTTTCGCGTTCGGGAAACTTTTCGAAAAAACGTTTCTCTCTGTTCTATCTTTATCAGACATGACTTGACTACCTGTACTTTTCCAATGCAGGATTTCGGTATTTAAATGTTTCAATAAAAACAATATGGATGAACTCTTCGTCCTCATTCGCCAACAAGCAAATAGCTACAATTTCACTCAGGCCGCTTCCATATTCTAACATTATTATGTAAGTCGAAACCCTTAGATCTACCAGGCAATATGTACCAATAACAAAAATAATCTCTGGAAAACATTCCATGTACTTTTTCATTCTGTCATCCTGGAAAAATAAACCTTTAAAAATCTGAATATCACTGCAATGATATATATGAACTTTTAAAATATGGATGCATTCTTCAAAATTTTTTGCCCCAGTCTTGCTACGGTTTCCGAGATTAGTGAGGTCCTTACCTGTTATTTTACAACCTGTTTCTCTAATTGTGTTATCTAAAATGATTTTTTTTATTTTCCATAGCCTCCAGGCCTTCTTGAATAGTAAGTTTGACACTTTCTGAGAAACTTAGTCTCTGTTTTGCTAGACAATTGAAAAAGCTTTAGATGAAGTAGGATTGTGGTTTTGTTCAAGATCCAGGATGCATAAAAATTGTTCAAACTCGCTTACTTTCAAGAAAATGCTAGCCTGGCAGCCTTGCTCATACATGGAACACTTCCTTGTTGACTTTTCGTTTTTTGTCTTGAATGGCCTTCCAGCTTTAACACAGGCTAACCGCAGATAATAGTATTTCAGAGCTAGATTAATATCTACCACAGTATTAGGATTTCGTTGTCTTTGATTGTCGATTGTTCTGCTATCACGCAATCAAAACTCATTGTTTTTGGCTTTCTTGTAGTCCACCAAAACACAATTAAAATTTTCATAGAAAGAAAATTTATCACCTATTTTCATGTTTTATAGTTTTTAAGCAAAATTAAAACAGCACAATGTTTATATTTTATTTAAAAGACGAGAGTGTTATTATTTTAGGTTAGAACTGCCGACATTCGGTTTTGGCCGTATCTGAAATACGGCGCCGCACACACGGAAAAATCGAGCATTTAGCTTGCCAAAAATAAAAAATCGAAATACCTTAAAATAATACGCAAAGCGCATATATGGTTTTACAAATAGTAGACCTATCTCGCCTGAAACAAATTTTTTCTTACTGTGTCCACGCGATGCAGGGATGCTTGTCGAAACTTTGACATATATGTTTTGAGTTCAAACGTTAACAGAGCGTCATATAAGTTTGATGAATATAACAGTGCTGTATGATATTTTGGAGCACAGTCAGCAGTTAAATTATCATGGATTCTGAAGTTAGTGGTATGTACTTTTATAATGTGTTAAATTAATTGCCGTCAGGAAAGTATGTCTGAAAATTTTAAAAAGTACCTTTGAGTACGGTTACATTTCTTTATTTCTTTATTAAATTAAGCCTTTCTGAACAGAATATGTTAAAAATAGCTGCCACCGTGAGCCACTGAGTTGTATGGAATACTTTCTTTACGGGTAACCGGGCGAAGAAAGCTCCTAGATGCACTGACAGTGATCTCAGAATCGAAAGGAATGAATTATTTCAAGTACTTTATCACAACAAACTTTTTAATTTATGTTTAAACAATTGTAACGAGAAACTAATAGACTATATAATATCCAAATTTACTTTAAATTTGAGCAGTGAAGTGGACCCTATGGACGAATAATAGTTTAATCTATAACTATTAGGTAGATAAGTAGTTGAGTACTTACAAAAAATATATCATTTTTAACAACCACTATGATTTAGTATGTAAGAATTCTTTACGTTTTTCTTAGGATAAGTGACTGTCATTGTAATAAAAGGTACAGGTTGCTCCTACATAAATACATACTCCTATTATTTTTTATTTTGCGCTTATGAAACAAACTTATTGATAAAATTTTTAGGAAGTAATTATTTATATTTGATTGGGTTTGATTGATATATATATATATATATATATATATATATATATATATATATATATATATATATATATATATATATATATATAGGAAACTGTATCACAAAAGTTCGGCAAACCAAATTTTTTTATTGGAACACCCTGTATGTTTTTAAATTTCTAAATTCCTTGTAACATTATGGGTGTACCTATCTGTCACTTGTCATCTATTAATTTTCAATTAAAGTGATATAAAGAATTAAAAATCGCCAGTTAAGAGCATTCATCATCAGCTGATACATACTAATTTGTTTCAAAGAATAGCACCAAAACTAACCAACGAAATGATACGAAATTTTGGAAATATATTCTAATTTTGTAGAAAAATGAGGGAAAGTCATTTAAAAAGAAAAAACAATTTTTTTTTTTTAAATTATTGTTATTTTGTAATATTTATTTTTTTTAAAGACTTTCCCTCATTGTTCGCCATTTTCTCTATAATTTATGCTGAGACCAAATTTTTAATTAAACCTTTAGTTTTGGTGCTATTCTTTGAAACAAATTAGTATATATCAGCTGTTGATGAATGCTCTTAAGCTATTTTGAGAGATAGGTTGTATTTATGAAGTATCACCCTGTACATATTTAATATATAAGAAGTAGGAAATGACGTCTTTCCTTTTTATTTGCTTTAACTATCAAGCAAAAATTAAAAAAAATATATATAACACTAAAAATATCGATAATTTTTCTACCCAGGTATTTTTGGCAAGCTAAATGGTCGATTTTTCCGTGTGTGCGCCGGTACCCGAGAAATTTTGTACTCAGGTGCCGGCGCCGGCAGCGGCGTCACTTTCCTTAATATTAATATTACCTCTAATAGACTCTCGTCGCAATTGCTTCGTTAAAGTTGTAGATTGTTGTGCTTTTAGTTTCATTCTCAGCGTAAATAATAGAGACATGAGTTTTTCAAAGACATTTTATATAAGGCACGACCTTAAATGCCCTTTGGTAGGATTTCCTGCAGATTTTAAAGACAATATCATTTTAAGTAAAAAGGACGTTTTAAAATGTTAATTGTTGATTAGATTTAGTTTAAAGTCCCGATTTTGGACAAGAGCCAGACGTTTTGAAAATATCGAACATACTAGCAGATACAATTCTGGAATTATGAAAAAAATCAGGAATTCCCACATTGGCACACAAACGTGTTTTACAGTTGAACAAGGCGCATCATGAAAAATATTTAAAGCTTGTGAGGTATCCAAGTGCTAAAAAAATAAAACCTTTATTTTAAAAGTACAAGAATTTAAAGTTGAAATTAAGAAACTATTTGACACTGGTGTCTGTAAATGTAAGAACTTTGAACGATGTTCTTGTAGTAAAAATCAGAAAGTTTCAATGAAGCAAAACTTTCTGTTCTTTACTACAAAAACACCGTTCAAAGTTCTTACATTTACAGGCACTAATGTCAAATAGTCTCTTAATTTCAACTTTAAATTCTTGAACTTTTAAATTAAAGGTTTAATTTTTTTAGCACATTGATACCTCACAAGCTTTAAACATTTTTCATGCACGATGCGCCTTGATCAACTGTAAAACATGTTTTCGTGTCACTGTGGGAATTCCTGATTTTTCCCATAAATAAAAAATTGTATCCGCTAGTATGTTCGATATTATTTCTAAACTAAATCTAATCCACAAGTAATATTTTCAAAAGTCCTCTTTATTTACAAGGATATGTCTTTAAAATCATCAGGAGAACCTACCAAGGTCGTGCCTTGTATAAAATGTCTTTGAAAAACTCATGTCTCTATTATTTACACTGAGAATGAAACTAAAAGCACAACAAACCACTACTTTAACGAAGGAATTGCGACAAGGACAAGAGCCTAGGTAATATTAAATACAAACAAAAATCCGAAATCAACCCACCGAGAGTCGCCAGCCGGAAGGTGTCACCAACAAGGCATGCCAGGGATATAGCTCTAATGTTTAAAGGCTGGTAAAGGGTGGAAGAAATAATTTTTTTGTGAAATGTAATTAGAAGTTTTTGTATGAGTAAAAGAGAAATCTATGTATCGATATTTCGAATCAAAATTTCGAAATTTTCAAGAGAATGTTTTACATTTCCACAGACAACCAGCTTTAGCTACGTGTAGAGGGTGGAAGATGTAAATTAATTAAAATGATTCACATAAAGTTTTTTATATTATAAAAGGAAGTTTTTTGCAAGAACATATTTCAAATCGAAATTTTAAAACTTTTAAAAATCGATCCACCCTACTAAACAGATTTAAAAATAAATACAAGCAACTATTTCATTAAGGGGGGTTACGAGGAACTATGATACCAGCAAAACCCTTATTATTTAAAATAAAACTGTACACCTTTCACCATCAAGAATGTGTAGGACATTATTCTATGAAATTTTTCATTCAAAATCGATCTTGGAATCACAGATTTTTGGGGAAACCGTGTATAAGAACACAGATATACTGAATAAATAATTTATTACTGCATGTATTTTTAATCCACGCTCTTTACAACCGCGTCAAAAAATATTTATACTCCTATATGAAGTTTAAAATTTTGAACTAGTCCGTTTACATGTTCCCTATAAAATTGGTGTATATTTTTTTGACTTCAGTAAATCACAGAAAATAGATCTATTTTATAGCTCAGAATCAAATATCTGTGACATTTTTTTAAAGTGTCAAGCTCAGCAAACTTGAACAAACTAAATAGAAGCTGCTTGAACCTAGCAATAAGATTTCTATAGGAATTTGAAATTTGTATTTTTTGGAAATATGAAGCGTTTCAAGAATTATTTAATTTGATCCTTTTTAAACATTTTTAATTCTAATTTATAATCTGTTTCTTGTTTAATTTGTTTCGTTTACAATTAATTGCAAATTCAATAATCTTAAAATTATTCAAACGCATCATAAATTTATAGCATGCTTTTAAACATTGGCGTCACAGAATTAATAATAATTAAAATTTTAGTATGAAATAACGCAGATTAATTATCTTATCTGCTGTTTTTGTTTCAATACTAGACGCATGAAAAATGCCTTTTTTTTTGTTAATAAAGACCAAAACAAACGGATAACAGCAACCGCCATAAACGTTTAATTTATGTAGAGAATATAAAAACAATATTTCAGATTTATTTCGGTTATATGCAGAAGTTCAAGGATTTTAGGTCACTTATTTCAAATACCTTAGTTTTTCTAGACAATTACCAAGCCTGTTTTGCAACTTTTGCAAATCGACCAAAATTTGCGAGTGTTTCTCGTAATTTATTGTCACAGTTGTATTTTATAAACAGACCCTAGATGACTCTACAGAAGGAAATCTAGCATAGCTACTAGTTTAATAGCCCTTCAAAAGGGCAATTAATTTAGATCATAAACACTGTCCAAGGGTGGTCTCACACTGGAACGATAGACGTCGACTTGTTCGTACGACTTGAGCTATCCCATTGGACCAGACTACTTGTTTAGTTGGTGTCCAGGCGGCTGTAGTGTGGTGGTTGCCGTGAAATTTTATTCAGTTTTTTCGCATTCGAATATTTTAAAAAGATGAATAAGTTGTTTTACTTGGTTGAAAGTAGTGGTTTGCTGATGAGGCGAAGAAGACGATGTTCAAGAAGAATGAAATGGGTTAACGTAACGAGATATCCTTGAAGAGAGAAGAGCACGGCGAGTTTCACCATTTAATGGGCGATTTGAAGCAAGATTCTAAGAAATTCTTTGACTACTTCCGAATGAGTTTGAACTCGTTCAACAAAAATCAAAAAAGCCTGTTACTTCTTCAATATAAATTGCATAATCGCACGATCCAATCCAAGCCCGCCGGGATCGAGCCGCAGGTCGCACGTAGTCGCACGATGAAGTCGCTTCCAGTGTGAGAGCGCTGACTACATTTCCCGGGTCGAGCTGATTCGTGCGTAGTCGTGCGACTATGTACGACCAAAGGTCGCATGTAGTCGGTTCCAGTGTGAGGCCACCCTAACTCCGACTACACATTTAGATGGTACATATTTTGTCAAATATCATCCAAACAATCGAAGGGACCAAAAAGTTAAAATAGGAAACAGGAATATTGCCCTTTGCTCACAAAAGGATCGTCAGTGATAACGAAAAAAAAAACGGGGGGGGGGGGTGAAAAGGATTGTGACGCCGAAAATACCACCGTAAATAATTTCAAATGGTACTGTATAACTACTGAACAGCAGTTCCACTAGGATTGCCAGATTCGAAAGACTAATTTCCGGGACGTCCTGTCAACCAAAAAAAAAAACGCTCTATGGTGTAGTCAAAAAATTCACCTATATGCTTGGCCAAAAGAACGACGTAACATCGCTTACAAATACTACTTATATTTATCTCTAGACTTGGCAAGTTTTAACAATTTTTCGTCTTCAGGCCCTTTTAAAAAGGACAAAAATTCAGGGCAAGTCTAACTGGAATTAATTTGAATTTGCAGCTCAGCTGCAAGTTGTTTATTTTTGTTTGATTAAAGATTGTCGGGATAGTACGGTAAAATTCCGGGATCCGGGACGACCTAACAAATTCCGGGATTTTCCCGGAATTCCCGGACGTCTGGCAACCCTAAGTTCCACCCATAGGCAGTACATTATGTATATACTTCCATCACAAGTTTTTAGACTTAATTTAGATTTATGATTAAAGTTGGGCGTATGTAAAGTAAGATAAATCCTAAATCCTAAGTACATAATCGCGTAAAGCTCGATTTATTCTCTAGCAGCTTTTTAAAACATTACCTTTATTAACGTTTAATCTTTATAATACACTGCCTTATTTATTACACTTTATTACTTTCATAAAATAAATATTTACTTGCTGCCGGATCGTTAAGTATACAGTGTCATGCGTTTCGTCAGACGATTCGAATCGTCATTTTCTTTATGGTTTCGCAAACACATCAACATGGGTAATAATTTTGTTGCAATGTAAAACGCATAAAACTTTGAAATGACCTATTTGTGCTTAATGTTGCACGTTGTATACGTGATATTGACCGTAAAGTTCAATGAATCGTGTATATACAGGGGACAACTTATTATTAAAAGGTACTGAAGTTTTACTTGTGGTAGGTAATCTAAAATGGCAGAGTTTTGCCCTTGTTTATTGGTATAATTTTTGTATGATTCAAGCACGCACGTTGAAGAAACTTTCTTTAAGGTCATGGTTTGGTAAAAAGATACACATTATTTTATTATTGAACATAATTTAAAATGTACTTTTCCTTTTCATCTAAACATTTTGTTTTAAAAGTTAGTTTACAAGGAATAATATAAAGCAATGTAATTCCGAAAAATTCACTAATTGTTAAGTTATTATTAATACCTATATGGTCTAAATGCCTAAAAAATAACCATCCAAAAATTATGAATCCACCGAATAATTACAGGGCCTTTCTACTTATATCGTTGCTAAGTAATTAAGTTTGTGTTTTTTACGTAATTGTAAGTCAGTTTGTTTCTCAGTATAGCCGTCAAAATGAAAATACAAAGGTTATTTGACTTTTATCCAACTTTTTAGTAGAAAAGGGAGATCGAGGGAGAAATTGAAGAAAATATGATTGATGGAGTACCGGAAGACATTCTCGAAGAAACCAAGAAAGTAAACGTCGAACTGTTACCAGAAAAATCGAAATACCGTTATGCAACAGAATGGAAACATTTAGTAAATGGTGTACAAAAAAGAAAATAAATAATTTCAAGAAATAAGAGGTACCTAATTCAAGTATACTTTTCTGACATTTCAAAAACTTGCAAATCGCATCCAGGTTATGGTTAAGGTACTCAATGTTAAAATTAAAACATAATTTGGATATAAGCAAATATTATAAAGTGATCGCCGTTCTCAAGAAAAAGAATATTGGATTTCAGCCAAAAAAATCTAAAACACTAACAAAAAACAATATAGAATATAGAGCAATTTCTGAACGAGCGTCCAGATGATTTATACTTTTTGTTGTAAAGTTTTGAGTAAATGTGCCATAAAGAATTAACGTATTTGATCCTAGATAACATTGAAGACAAAGAATCCTTGATGCATACTACAATTCTTGATAATATAACCCATCAACGCAGAAGCTTTGTAGTAAGCGGGGAACGAAATTTAAACTTAACAAAAAAAAATGCATTACTGCGACCACAAAGTACGCCTCATAGAAGATTTTTCTTAAATTATCAAAACGGAAAATGATATGTCCAATGTGCTGAAATTAACAAAATCGGCAAGATGCCCACGGACGTGGCTGGATACCTGAAACTACCAAATTCCGAGCTCTACACTGGGAATTGTTTTAGGCGGTCTTCAGCCACTCTGCTAGTAGACTCTGGAGTTGACATCACGAATCTTAAGCGCCATGGTGTATGGAAGTTCACACAAGTTGCTGAAGGATATGTGGTCGAGTTTTTACAAAACAATTTTTTTTTCAATAAAATGAACCGACTTCACAAAAGAAAAAGCACTAAAAAGTATAAAATAATATTTTTACGTAGTTATAGCTGTGGTAAATGGTAAACTTAATTTTGTTCAAAGTTAGGTAACTTGTACACCGAAGTTCTGAACTTTAAACTCGGCGCAGTTTCGCAGTATAAGGATTCGTAATGATATATAATTCATACACAATTAATAAAGAGTTTAAGTTCTGAGTAAAGTTCAGAACTTTTGTGTACAAATTACTTCAAGTCGAACGCCATTAGGCTCAGTAATAAATAACTAAACATATTGCTCTTTATTAATAATGTATTATCATGACGGTAAATGATTAGCATGACGGATTCTTCAAAATTGCGCCGACTTCAAAGTTTCGAGCTTCGGAACAGTTATAACTACGTAAAAGTATTATTTTATACTTTTTAGTGCCATTTCTTTTGTGAAGTCGGTTCATTTTTTTGAAAAAAAATTCTTCTTTTCTTTTTAGTTCAACTATTCTCCCTGCCCCCGTCATATTATCGCCACCCCTTTAAATTTGTAATGACCATGTATTATTGATTTTCAGACCTCAGTAACTCCGAAAATGATATAGTTAACATTTTTAAAGAATTTTCCACCCGCTCCTTTCGCCCCCTCCCCCGCAGTAATTTTGTTTACATCCGTGACATAAACTAAGCTTTTCTGAACTCAATAACCCCTAAAATGACCCATTAGTTAACAGTTTTGGATAAATTGGCAGTCGCTCGACTTTAACCCCCCCCCCCCCCCCTCCCCCGCTGACAATTTTCTTAACATCTGTTACACAAAATTAAATTTTTTGATCTCAATAACCCCGAAAATGACATGTTAGTTAACATTTTTGGAGAAATTGCCAATCGTTCCTTCATTTTTCCTCTCACCTCAGAAAAAAAAACCTTAAAATCGGACAATTCGGGAGAATTCATCTACAAAACAAAACAAAAAATATCGAAATCGGTTTATCCGTTCAAGAATTATGCGTGAACATACATAAAAATCAAAATAGATAACCTCCTCTTATGAAGTCGTTTAAAAGAACAAAATGCACATCGGATCCTCCAAAGCCAGGCTAACACTTCCAAATCGCAGCAACCAGCAGCAATAATTTATTAACCTTCAACCACCTCATGTTGAACGTACACGAGACATAAATAATTCTGGAATGGCAAGAAATCTCTTTCTTATACCAGTAGGCCAAGCAACAGAGCAAAATATTAGCGATTTTTTGACATTAATCCTATTAGAAAACCGCCTGTGCCATCATCTGAAAGACGATCCGTAGATGATTCCTGTTATATTTCCAACTCTGAAATTTTTTCCTTTAATTTGTTATAAACATTTTTTTAGTTTTTTGCTTATAAAATGAAAAGTAATGAAGCAATCTTAATAGTATAAATGGACGATATATAGAGAATAAAAATTCGAACAAAATGATAGGTCGAACGTCCCGATATCGATAGGATAAGTAGCAACGGAGAAAATCCAGAAAAACCGGAAAATTAAGAGTTTTTTTAAAAAACTCATAAATGGACCATTTTTAAACATAGAGGGCTGAAACTTTGGGAAAAAGTAGTAATTTATAGCTACTTTATGTGTGCAAAACTCCGACGCTGTCCGATGATTAGTTTTGCCACAATCGTCATTTTAATTTTTCGATACACTATTTTGCAACAGGTCTGGATGCTCTATGGATCATCCGATTTTAATTATTCAAACGGATTTGAAAAGTACAAGTTTAATTGAACAAAATGTATATTTTACTTTTTCCATAAAATGCTACGAAACCGGTTGAAAATGCACGTAAAGATGCGTGAAAATGGCCGAGCGCGCGAATATTGGCTCCCTTTCGCTCCGCTGCCCACCAGCTACTCGACCGCTTTCGCGCCCTCGACCATTTTCACGCATCTTTACCTGCATTTTCAACAGGTTTCGTAGCATTGTATGGAAAAATTAAAATATACATTTTGTTCAATTAAACTTGTACTTTTCAAATACGTTTCAATAATTAAAATCGCATCCATAGAACATCCAGACCTGTTGCAAAATAGTGTATTGAAAAATTAAAATGACGATTGTGGCAAAACTAATCGTCGGACAGCGTCGGGGTTTTGCACACATAAAATAGTTATAAATTACTACCTTTTTCCAAAGTTTGAGCCCTCTACGTTTAAAAATGGCCGATTTATGATTTAAAAACAAAAATTCCGGTTTTTCCGGATTTTCTCCGTTGCTATTTATCCTATCGGGACATTCGGCATCTCATTTTGTTCGTATGTCTATTCTCTACAAATCGTCCATTTACACCATTAAGATTGCTTCAGTACTTTCCATTTTATAAGCAAAAAACTAAAAAAAAACGCGTTTTTTTGCTTAAAAATGTTTATAACAAATTAAAGGAAAAAATTTCAGAGTTGGAAATATAACAGCAATCATCTACGGATCGTCTTTTAGATGATGGCACAGACGGTTTTCTAATAGTATTAATGTCACGACAAATCGCTCTATTGCTTGGCCTAGAGTTAAAAACCAGTTAGCTTCGGCCATAAATTTAACAAATGCAAGTAACTGTTCTTTTACCATTAATATTGTTAATATCAAAAGCAAATAATATAATATAACTCTGAATTTCGAATCAAACCCAACACGTACGGAAAGTGTCTTTTCCGCAGTCTACTGCAGTCGCGTGCGGAAAGGTATCACTTTCCGCACTTGTTAGGTTAATAGCTATTTTATTTTAAATTTGAAATTTTAAGCTGTTACAAAGGCTTGCAATCAAATTCAGACACTAGTTTTGGATTGAAATCAAGACAACCTTTGAGTATATTTTAGAGTAGACGTTCAGAAATATGACCCCTATTCCAGTGATAATTGTGCAAGTGATGCAATAAACTAATTGACAACACTCGTAAAATTGTCAGGACTACCGCTTGCTTTTATTTCTTTCAATAATTTTATTTTCTGACTAATAATAGAAATTTGATAATTGCTTTATTAGAGTTCAAACAGATGCTACCAATAAATCGCTTTTACATATATAAATATGACTAGCTAAGTATATTATTTTATATGAAATAAGTACGTAGCAACAATTATAACTGTAAACTTTTCATCACATGAATATAATAATATTTAAATATCTATCGCCCCTATTATATAAATTGTAGTACCTTCAGATATAACATCAAGTACAATAATAAAACGTCAAACGTCGAAGTATATAGGAAGAAGTGGTACAGGGTCTTCCAGACTGAACAGGGGCTCATTTTTGAGCTTCCTTGTATTTAAAGAAAAATCTAAAATAGCCAATCGATGTACTTTTTCCTGCAGAATTCAAAAATGAAACCAAAAATTTATTTGAACCAGAAACAAAAGAGTTACGCTATGGATAAGGTGTTTTTTAAATGGAACATAGCTTTTTTTATACGATTTTCGGAACGAGTGATTTTTTTATGTCCGTTCTGATTAAAATATTTAATATTGTGACAGCTATTTTTATTAAATTTTAATGTTTTATCCAGTATAATTTAACTTCAACCTGTTTGAAACATACACTAGGTAATAAAGGTAAAATCACCTTGAAATCCTTCAAGGTCAAAAAATTTGACAAATTTACTATAATATTGCCGAAATGAAATATTCTCCTTGCTTCTCTTGCATTTTCTTGGCATTTGTAGAACAAGATAACAATCTGCAATCTCTCATCTAATGAATATTTCATTTCGGCAATATTATAATAAATGTGTCAAATTTTTTGACTTTGAAGGATTTCAAGGTGATTTTACTTTTATTACCTAGTGTATGTTTCAAACAGGTTGAAGTTAAATTATACTGGATAAAACATTAAAATTTAATAAAAATAGCTGTCACAATATTAAATATTTTAATCAGAACGGACATAAAAAAAATCACTCGTTCCGAAAATCGTATAATTTTTCCATTCCATTTAAAAAACACCTTATCCATAGCGTAACCCTTTTGTTTCTGGTTCAAATAAATTTTTGGTTTCATTTCTGAATTCTGCAGGAAAAAGTACATCGATTGGCTATTTTAGATTTTTCTTTAAATACAAGGAAGCTCAAAAATGAGCCCCTGTTCAGTCCTCGTTGGAAGACCCTGTACATTCCTATTTGTCATACGACGTTAAGCACCCACAGAAAATGCAATAAAACTAAAGAGTCAGCTCTTTTCATAAAAGATTTGTAACTAAATTGCACAGCCATTTTTAATGAATAATTCATGTCCACTTGGATGAGGCGCCATTTTTATTTGTAATGGCAGGATTCCTTTCGCAATCGCGGAAGTCATTTGAAATTTCGATTCTGATAAGTTTGTTTATGTTGAAAAACAGGACTAATTTATAAGACATAAGATAAGAAAAAACTTGTGAAGGCCTGAAGAACCTACTACGCCATACATCATTCTTCCAGACTTGAATCATTGTCGTCGTCTTTAAAGAGACCAATCTATAGCTACTGCAAAAGCAAAAAACCATTATTATTTTACTTCCAAAAGAGCATTTTATTGTTATACGTCTAGGAATGTAGTGGAAAATAAATTGTGGTGATTAAGAGCTGTTCCAGTATTCTTGGAAAAATAACGCCAAAAAGTTGTTTTCTTATAGTAAATAGAATTTCTGTGTGTGTATAATTTTACACAGGGTCAGAGGACATCGAAATTTATTTTCGATAAACGATAACTGTGGTTTATTTATTTGTTTTATTTGATTGGCGATTAATGTCATACTTTGTATTCCAACAAAAAATGTACTCGAAAATAACGCCTCGTGTCTTTTCGGCTACAAAAAGTAGTAAGATCTCATGTACTAAAGTAAGAATCAAGCCAGAAAAAGCCAGGAGCGTCATAGGCATGAAGACATCACGCGTGTTCTGTCTCGTTTTAGAATATTCCTGGCTTAGTTGCTGTAAATCGATATACCTGTGACGTAGTCCCTTTAAACAAGGCTTTTGTATTTAAATAAAATCTAATGATTCAATGATTGTGTGGATTTAATATGTAATACTTTATATGTACAGCGGGATCCATAAAGTTCGCGTCATATGGGAAAAAATTCAATTTCCTATTTTTAAGAAAATTTGGGTATTCTTGATAAAATTTCTTGCAAACAACGTTTTTAACGTTACCACAGTTGAAATCAAATTTACACAATGTCAAAAAATAAAAAGAATGTGACTAGTCTAAACCAAATATATTTAAAACGAATATTCTTGCCACAAAAACACTATTTGTAGGATGCATAGCTTGGATGAAATTAAAGTAGAACATTGAAAAAAAAAACAGATTTGATCGGTTTTTGCGAAATTTACACTTAATTTTGTAATAACTATTTACATCATGCTCAATTTCTATAGCTTTTGATTTGGGTTGTTCCAGAAATTTTCATTTTGAATGTTGTTGCTTAGGTTGGGTTTGACTGAAAATTTTATCAAAAATAAAATTTTCTGCGAAATCAGATATAAACAGGTTTACTATTATAGTGTCAACTTTATGTATGGAACCGTATAAACTAGACTATTTTATCATATTACATAACATATAGTCGTATACTTTAACCGGTTTGTTAAAAGTTTAGTGCAAAGTTGAAAAATATGTATATGTACAAATTTTGTTTAAATATTACCATGACTTTATAAATATAAGCATCTTATCTAATTATAATTCATAATCCAAAATAAAAAAATTACTATAAAACTACCAATGCTTTTCGAATCGTTTCATTCACATTTTAATACATCCATGTACCAAAGGTATCCTTCTTTATTATTACTTTTTTTTTGGTTTAAAATGCACTTCGTAATGTACAAACCAAAATCTGCAATGGAATGGAATTAACTAAATCCATATAGCCACCAAGAAACGTCAGATTTTATTAATATTAAAATTACAATTTTAAAAAATAATAACTTGTCAAGACTACAATATGTCTAAATAATATCCCATTATTTTTGTTTGTCATTAATTAAAATTATAATTTGTAATATGTTTTTCTTATGTATATGTATTCGGAAGTTTTTACCAAATGGAAAAAATTTTTATTATTGATTTTACGAAAAAAGTGCCTCTTTATAAAAAGTTCTGCATCGTGAGAAAATAGCATTTCCATTCAAAAATTTGATCTAGTACATACAGGGTGGCTCAAAAATGTAAAAGTCCTAATACACGTGAAGCTAAAAAGACATAAAATCGTTATTTAAAGGTACACTGACACTGCTAATGTGCTGGAATTAACTTTTTTAATGTTAGTAAATTAGGTTTGGAACATACAGGAGGTCCCAAAAATAAAATTAATTTTTTTTATTGCCTTTACAAAAAACGTGTATCTTCATAAAAAGTTCTACATTGTGAAAAAGATCATGGTTATTCAAAAATTTTATATAGGACATACAGGTGGCAAAATAATTTAAATTTAAATTGTGATTTTCAGCTGTTTAAGCCACCCTGTATTGTCGTACATCAAGTTTATAAATAACCATGCTCTTTTTTTACAAGGTAGAACTTTTTATGAAGGTTTACATTTTTTGGAAAGGCAATAAAAAAAAATTAATTTTATTTTTGGGACCTCCTGTATGTTCCAAACCTAATTTACTAACACAAAAAAGTTAATTCTAGCACATTTGCAGTGTCAGTGTACCTTTAAATAACGATTTTATGTCTTTTTAGCTTCACGTGTATTAGGACTTTTACATTTTTGAGCCACCCTGTATGTACTAGATCAAATTTTTGAATGGAAATGCTATTTTCTCACGATGCAGAACTTTTAATAAAGAGGCACTTTTTTCGTAAAATCAATAATAAAAATTTTTTCCATTTGGTAAGAACTTCCGAAGACACGCTGTATGTATTACAACTGAAAAAAAAATTATTGTAAAGATTACCAGTGGCGGTTGGTGAAATTGTTTTGTATACCTGAGGCATGTGCCGTATTATGTTGTATTACCTCAAGTCATATTATTATACAATCTGACCTTATTCTACATTCGGCAACATCGGAGAGGCACTCGCAATGATAAGATATGAGATGTTGATGGGACGGATTTTATGTCGATTCTGATTTGGCTAAAGCGAACATCGTGCAACGTTGCCAGTTCATTCAGCTTCACTATTTTTATCATAAGAATAATCCATAGCACGCCTCTGATGCCCACTTTTCAAAAAATGAGAGAGACTGAAATAATTGCGGTCTCTGTTAGTTATGCCTCTCGTGGCTTTTTCTTGCTTGATTCTTACTTTACATCAGTGTTAGCTCTGAAAATTTTGAAAATTTCTCAAAAGTTTAATCAATCTATATCTTGATTCAAAACTTACTTCATGTGACTTGGTCGTTACTTAAAATTATGAGAATTAACAAAGTCTGTCATCTGCAGTCTTACCTTCAGAACTTTATGTAATGTAAATTACAGTAAACACATACGCATTTAATTTTAAATTTTTTTAATTATTATAATTTAGGTCTTATTGATTAATGATTAATCATTCTATCACCATTTATATAATTTATTATAAAGAGCCAGCAACCGCCAGACATAGTACGTTATAGTATCAAGCCTAAAATTTTTTCTGTAAGTGTACACTATAGTAGGTAAGAACGTTTGGATGCTAGGCAGTGGCGCACTTAAGGGGGATATAGATACTCTGGCTAAATAAAATCATACTAATTTTTTTCAGTCTAACATATTTTTTGTAAAAAATACAATACTTATTTTATGACACAAAATAAATATGTTTTATTCGATAATTATATTTTAATTAATTTTTCATATTGTCAAATGTTCATATTTTTCCTATTTTTTCCAAATTCCCATACATTTTATCATATTATACATTTTATATTTTGGAAACCACTTTACGTGCAACAATTATTGCGTATCGTTGTTCTCGCAATTATTTTATGAACCCTGAACATTTTATGGTATTTGTATAAACTGTTCTTGAGAGATTCATATACATACACAGGGTGTTACAAAAAGATGTTAAGAAATTTTAAGGGCAGATTCTACATCTAAAAATATGAAAATAAGTTTATATAAACATGGATCCTCAAACGCTTCTTTTTCGAGATACAGGGTGTTTAATATTTCCTTTTTTAAATGTTTATTTTTAATTTCTCGAAAATGCGTTAAGCTGTTGACATGAATTTTGGTACACGCCAGTATGTAATCAAAGGGTGCCTTTGACAATTGATTTTCCAAAGTACTTGTATCAGTAGCGTGCCCGCTTGTAAATCTTTATTTTTAGCGAAAAAAATGGCACGACACTGATTTTTTGCAAAATTGATATAGTTCTCTTTAAGCCCAATTAATTCTGCGTGAAAAGTGTCTCTTGAACTTGTTTGTTCTGACGCATTCTTGTCGTTCCTACTAGGGGTGTCAATACCCGACTGGTTTTTTTAATCAGAGAAACATCTCTCGGATTCTATGCTTGTAGCCTGAATGGTTAGTAGGAACTCAAAGGTTTTTTGAAGACTAGGTCCGTGACTGCCATCATTTGCAAATAAATCAATTTGTTGAGAAAGCATTGCGGACAACCGGGTCTTATTACTGGTTTTCTTTTGTAATGGCTCTGAACATTTTAGTAATGCTTTTTGCACTTTGACGTTGAATGGTTCACTCTCTTCTGCTCTTGGAATTTCTGCAATGGGAATGTCATCTTCGTCGCTGAGTTATGTTTCACTTTCGTTGTCTCTGTCTAGCCTGATTAAAAGTGTTTCCAATTTAGATTTAATGAAGGGAAAATTTGATGTTTTGAAGCAGTCATCTTGTTCAGAGTTTAGAATGTCGGGATTTTTGAGATAACAGAGAATGTCAGAATAAATGGTTCTGCGTTGCTTAATCCTTGTTCTCAATGACTCTTGTAGTTCCGTACTGAGTGGTGTTTTACTTCTGGATAATTCCTTCAACGTGAACTTTAAAGCCGCAGCTGCTTTACATAATAAGTCCATATCGCGACGGCATAGGGTTTCAACTGCAATTTTTTTTTGGTTGGAGTACTTTTACAACACCTTTAAGAATCTCACTTTCTGAATCCAAAATTGTGGTTATGTTTAGATCAATAAGATCTTTTTTTATGAAATTTTCTAATAGTGTAAAACGCTCGAGCATGTCACGTAAGCTGCTCCATCTCGTTTTGCAATATAATATATCTTTTAGCTCTTTCCCACGATCATGTTTGATATACTTTTGTACTAGGTATATTAATTTTAGTTGGCGATTTTCTAAATGTTCGAACTATTTGTCTAACTCTAGACACCAATACACAGAGGTCATGATTATTGGTAATGATTACTTCCAAAAAGTCATTTTTTTCTAAAACTTCCACCTTATTCCATACCTTCAGTGTCTTCTATATCGCTGTCGGTGTCGCCAAAGAACATTTCGAGACTAATCCCGAAAATATTAATCGATCCCGGGATTTTCGAGACCGGTTTATACTCCGGGATCCCGAGATTGACACCCCTAGTTCCTACCCACTATAGTGTACACCTACAGAAAAAATCTTAGGCTTGATACTATAACATATGTCTGGCGGTGGCTGGCTCTTAATCTATTAGATATCATGCAAGAAGTATGTACGCAGTTGAGCCTTTTTTAATTTCTAGCCAATTCATTTTCTGATGAGATAACTGCAAACTGATGGTTACTATTATTTATTGCCGTTTTAGCACTACTTCCTGCTTTGAACAATAATTACTAATTTCAAAAAACAAAGGCTATACAATGTTGAATCTGATTACATGAAACTAGTATCTTGTCAATATGTCAATATACACAGGGTTTCATGCTAAAAAGAAATAAGCAGTTTAATGAATATCATGCTTTAGTACTGGTTTAAATTAAGATCTTCTAGTTAATCAGTTATGGTTTGACAGGTTTCCAAACGATGTTCATCTTGGAATGGGTTGCTCGAATAAATTGACTTCTATTATTGTCGGAAGTACGTACTAAAATTGCCCTTTTCTTTATAAATTTGCGAAAAAACTCATAGTATAAAACTTAGTTGTCTTATTCTTACACTTGGTCTTATTCTTACATGTGGCCGTTAGAATTTAAAATTAAATTTTCGATAAACTGTACCTATATTCGAAAACACCATTTTTCCAAAATAAACTTTTTAAAAAATAAAGTTTTTTGAATAGTCATATACATATACAAAACAGAACATATAAAGTAGTATGCAACTCAGTTATTAATAATTTTAATAAGACCAAATAAGCTGATATGAAAATTTCGAACTACCTATATCCTTTAATGACAGTAGCAAGCTAATACAAAATTTTATAAAAATTTAAAAACTACTTACTTGGTGATATTTATAACTACAATCAACCGCCAAAAAAAAAATAGGTACGGTTCCGCTTAAAGGAAGAACATTTTTTTATACTTGGAACAGCCCACTTGGTGGGTCCAGACAAGACGAACGAGCACTGAAAAACCGAACGACGAAAACCAGTTTGGACGGGACGCGAGCACTGACGAGCGCCGAAATATAAGACGAACACGTTTCTACGGCCTGTCGGTAAAACAAATGATTTTATGTTCGTTCGTGCTTGTCTGCATTTGTTATGTCTGGACCCACCTTTAGGCATTACCTAAGCCTAAGTACTAACCTGCCATGGGCGACTCAAGATAAGGAAACTGAAATCTGTTAATACAGGATGTAAAACATTAGAAGTTAGCAGAGGAAGAGAATGCCTTCCTGGGAAATATGTCCCTTAATCAGGAGACCCTAGGTATGAATGGTCGAAAGAAGCGTTATGTTCTGGGTTCATGTAGCCGGAGAGTTAAGGGATGCATAAGTAATGCGCCTCTTATTGCTCTCGTACGAAAAAGGGGGAATAATAAAGGTGAGTTCTTTTAAGCAAAATCCATGAGAATATCAATAGAAGAGAGACAGGTCACAGATCATTAACAGCGGGGCGGCGATGAGCGAGAGCAGAAAGTTTCCTTGTGAGGACTGGATCATTGATGAGTCGAATAACCCCTTTGTGTGTCTAAGGGAATGCCGCTCCCCAGATATGAGAACATAGGTTAGGTCTTATTTGGGAAACATAGAGTGTATTCTACAAAATAATCCCTATCTGATTTACAAATAGTTGATGTCAAACTTTGTAAATAGGCCAGGTTTGTTCAGGTTTGAGGAGCAGGTAAAAATACAGACGTAAATAAAATTAAGCGTCTGTTAAGGAAATACTGGGGTAAGTCCCGGATAAGTCCTCGTGCTGGCAAAATTAAGCTTAACTTAATTTTTGGTTAAACTTCATCAAGAAGAAATTTATTGATATTCTAGTTTTTCGATGACTTTTGTGTTAAAAAATAGTAGCCTAGGTCTTTTCCATGTAGACTTTTTGTTTAGCTTCAAGACCAAGAAAAAGTGTTCCTACTTTAATTTTTCTTGATTACAGAAAATAGAAGTATTCTTAGTACTTAGTAGTACATATTAATAAAATACAATAATTTCAGAAAAAGGTAAAATAATCATTGGAGAATTTTACTTAGAATTAATTCACGTGCTGTCTTAAAAACTGCTCTAAAGAAAATGTGGCATACGCCCCTATATTCCGACTTAAATTTTTAAGCGCTCTGTATTTTTCAACTCGACTTGGCCTCATATTAGATAATAATTTTTACGTCCAATGCACCATTCCTATTAGGAATATTTTTTTATTCTATACCTTGATACAAAACATAATACGGAAAGCCAAGTAACCAACCAACGCCTTCATACGATGTTACGGGTCACTAACGTCTAGTTAATTTTAATGACGTTATTATGTTATTATACATGTTACTTTATTAGCCTACTTTAACTTGACATATACATCTAGTGCATCCTTTATTAAGTGAAAAACGTTCTATGTAATAAGTTTTCCATTATATATTTCCTTTTACATTACGGTGTTAGGAAAGACAATTTACGTACTCATAAAATAACTTTTAACAATTTTCCTAGAAACTTAAAGGATGGAAATATTGAGAATAACTAACTACCCGGAAAATAAATTTGAAGTGTCTAGCCCTGTTTATGGTAGAGAAATGAGACGGTCAAAAGTTAGTAATGCATCGGTCTTAGAGGTACCGAAGAACAGATAAAACAAGGGACGTGTCGTACCCTATATTATTAAATCTATTTTACGCAGACTGTCTACGCGTAGTCCACATATCGCTTACATCAATTAATTATTGTTCGTTTTTTTTATTTGAGACAGCACATGTAGACGTAAAACCTAAGTACTAATGTACCGTGGGGGTCTGAAAAGAAGGGGCATGTAATCTATTGACACTGGGTTTAAAGGATTGGAGGTTGGGAAGGGAAGGAAAGACATCTGCAACCGCTCCCCAGATGTGGGAACAGTACTCTAGGTTAGGTCTTATTCGGGAAACATAAAGACATAAAGAGTATGTAAGTTGGAAGGGGAGAAGTGCTTTCAGGCTCGACACAAAAAATCAAGCTTTTTAGCTGCTGATGTGGCTATTGAAGTAATGTGTTTGTGCCAGCTGAGATCATGTTCGAAAGGGATGCTAACAATGACATAAGAAACAATGAGGAGCGTTTTTGTCGCGCCGCGGCGTCCCGAAAACGCGGCTCCGAGCGTTTACACTATCAGTCACTATCGCGAGTCGCAAGCTTGACCTCCTACATAATAATAAATGTAACACATCACCGCAATCTGGTCGCAGCGACCAGGTCGCAAGTATGGCCGTAGCTAAATTAAGATCTTTTAGTTGATTAGTTAGGTTTTGACAGGTTTTTGTCCTGTCATTGTTAATAAGTTGTCATTAAAAACATGAATTATTCTGATATTTCAGCGATTTGCTTGGTTTCCAAATAATTTTCATCTTGGAACGAGTTGCTGGAATGAATTTAGTTCTAATATTGTCGAAAGTACGTACTAAAAGTGTCCTTTTCTTTATAAATTTGCAAAAACGCTCAGAAATAAATCCATAGTATAAAACGTAGTTGTCTTATTAACACTTGTCAGTTTAAAGCCTTTGGTTGTCAAATTAGACCGGATTAGCGTTGGATAATCTGGTTGTAACATTTTTATTCAATCCTTGTTTATAATTTTGATGTGATATTGGTGAATTAAATTTTTAGAACATGTGGTTATATTAGTTTAATTTTATTATATTCTATTAATCCTTAATAATAACTTTATTTATTTGACTAAATATTTATTTATTTAAAAAAAATTGCCATTTATATTTACTTATACCTACCTAATTAATTTTGATTTATGGATTTGGTATTTATTTAATATTCAATGCCGAACGGGAAATAAAATAAAATGAACCGGCTTGGGTTCAATTCATCCCAAATAAAAATTAATTTCTGCAGTTTGCGTGTTTTGAGACTAATTAATGTCCTTTAAAAAATTAATTAGCAACGAACGAACCGTCAAATTTAATGATGTAACAGAGGAATAGTAACATATTTCAGCAAATAGGAAAGAAACTTCGCATCCTGACGGCAACTAAGTGCAAGCTACTAAAGTTAAAGGCTTGAACAATATGAAAATATTGTATGTATTGTTAAAGAGTAACCAACTTCATAATAAGAAGCGAAAGCTTTATAGGTTCTTTTGAAGTATGACGTAGGTACCTAAATGTAACCTCGAAACCTTCCGATACAGTAACATTAACAAAATGAACTTGAATATTCATTGAAAAACATCTCATTGCTGGATATTAATAAGTTACTGTTCTAAACTATGTAGATAAGTTCTGAAATTGGTTTATATAGCACTATGTCTGAGGTGGGGGAGGGGGAGAGTCCATGGGGGCTCTCCTTTCTCCCTCCCCCCCACCCCCATGAATACCCCACTGCCCTTAAATCTAAAATTACGTACGATGTATAGATAGAACCCACTTTTGTGTGTATACTGCTCCTTTCCTCTACTTTTAAATATTTCAGTGCAAAAAAAGACATTTTACTAAAATATACCTAGAAAATTTCACACATAAAATCCAGTAAACTACAACAGAAAAAATAATTTATTACATACCAAAAACTTTGATTTTGCAATATAATTATTAAACATTTTGTAACGAATATTTATTTACAAGCACAAATAAGTACATCGCTACATCCTAATTTCTGGAACATTTACACTTTTCACATTGCATCAATTTAAAACTCCTTCGTACACCCATCATACATGTTTTAAATTTTTAACAAGTGTAGTTATAAATCAAGTGCTTTAAAGCTTTATTGTACCAGGCGACAGTAGGTTCTTTTATTTTCGTTCATTTTTTAGGTACAACAATTTCTTTATGTTTATGTCTTTGAAGAATTGCTGTTAATAAGGTATGAAAAAAACAATGGGTGAAGCATGGTATTGCGGTGGAGCGTAATTCCTAAAAACAGACCGTGCAGTCATCAGGTCTGGGTGATTGTCTGCTATACCTAAACTACTCGATTATTAAATTAAACCCGTCGTTTACTAATTAGCCCGATATGGTTTTAATTAAATTAGATATGGTGCTAAAAACTCTAAAACTGGTTTCAAATAGCTAGTTCACCTGCGTTATCAACTTTTATTTTTGAGGTATCGTAAATAACTGAATTAATTTAATTATGTTAACACGTGGGCTTCCTATGATAATTGAGGATCTCCATTCAATAAGGGGACATGCGCTCGGCCCGGCCCGACCGGACCCTACCCAACCCTGAATGTATGTAAATCCAACCTTTGTGCGTAGAATTTTAGAAACAATGAAAAAACAATACCTTAGCGTTGAGTCTCAGCAAACTTCCAGCGAGAAAGTTGTTCCTTATAGTCTAACGAACAATCGTGCGAAGGCACGAGATATTTTGACAAAAAATAAACAAATTAGAGCAGGTTTAATCCAGCGTTGCGCGCCGCGCGTATATTTCGATGCGTGCGTAGTAGTAGTTTGAACATTACAGAAGATAATTTGACGGTTAAAAGATGACACAATAATTGTAAAAAAGTGTTACAAGAATAAAAATTGTTTTATTAAAATTATATTATCCAATATAAATTTTTGTTAACACAATAAAGCATTTTAATACAAAGGATTTTTTAATATGAAACATTATAGCATTCATTTTTAAAACGTCGGAAAAGCATGCATCATAATCATTTCACTTTTTTGGATTTACTGCCTGTAACAGCTGTGTTTTGAAAAAGGTTTTCATAAAATTTGCAACCTTCAGGACTAAGATATTTAACCAAAGATTTCAAATCATTCAGTTGTTCGCGAGAAATTCCGACATCTTTAGCAAGCGCCGATTTTTCTACATTTTCAAAAGTGATTACTTCCTCGAGAATAATAGTTGCGTGATTTCATTATAACTGGAACAGACGTCAATGTGGCCATGTGCAAAATAATTAATTTTCACCACTTTTTACAATTTAGAAAAATCGTCGCTTGCTAAAGATGTCGGAATTTCTCGCGAAAAACTGAATGAGTTGAAAACTTGGTTAAATATCTTAGTCCTGAAGGTTGCAAATTTTAGGAAAACCTTTTTCAAAACACAGCTGTTAAAGGCAGTAAGCCCAAAAAAGTGAAATGATTATGATGCATGCTTTTCCTACGTTGTAAAAATTAATGCTATAATGTTTCATATTAAAAAATCCTTTGTATTAAAATGCTTTGTGTTACCAAAAATTTATATTTGATAATATACTTTTAATAAAACAATTTTTATTCTTGTAACACTTTTTTACAATCATTGTGTATTGTGTATATTTTAAACGTCAAATTTTCTTCTGTAATGTTCAAACATTACTACGCACGCATCGAAATGTATATACACGCGGCGCGCAACGCTGGATTCAACCTGCTCTAATTTGTTTATTTTTTGTCAAAATATCTCGTGCCTTCCCACGATTGTTCTTTAGACTATAAGGAACAACTTTCCCGCTGGAAGTTTGCTGAGAATCAACGTTAAAGTATTGTTTTTTAATTGTTTCTAAAACGCGACGCATAAAGGTTGGATTGCATATATATTCAGGGTTGGGTTGGGTCCGCCGGGCCGGGCCGAGCGTATGTCCCCTTATTGAATGGGGCTCCTCAATTTTCAAAGTAACCGAGTAACTACTTTAGGGAAAATAGCTTACCTAGAAATTTGTTTTTATTTAAAAAAAGGTTATCATTAATATAATTATCATATTGCTTTTATTGTAATAATTATGAAATTTACTAGTTTGTTTTTTTAAATAAATTGTGTTATGTTTCATTTTCTAAATATAGTAATGATTTCAAGAAATTATAATTATGTAGTAAGATTTTATATAGGTAATGTCAGAAGTATTTTAAAAAAGAGATGATGGAAGGCGATGAAAAGTCACGATGGTAATTGGATATAAATATTGTACCTATACATCCATACACGGTCAAATTTATTGGAGGACAAATCGAACTTAAAAGAAACCATAAAATTCAGTCGGTGGGTTGAGAGGTAATTAAAAGGCATTTAATGATCCAAATTTTTTTTTAGTATGTTTAAATAAACTCCCGGACAAAAAATACCGGCACCCTGGGGATTTTTTGTTAAGTTTGATCTTTTATAACTTTTTTGTTTTAATTTCGATTTTTATAGTTCTTTTACCATTTTATAGATAGTTTCAGAAGGAAAGTGCTGTATTTTTTTAATGATGGGTCATGTTCGATAGGGCGATATTATACCGGGCTGAATCAATGTGTGTTTTTGTCCTAAGATTTAAACATCTGTAGAGAAATTGGGGCTGATATTTTTTATACTAATAATTTCTTGATAAAGTTCCATGTATTCCTAACATTTTGTTTTTTGAATCATCACGTTATCTTCATTTTTAGAAGGGAAACGATTTTCTAAAAAAGATTCTGCAAATTACATTATTTTATAATATATATATATATATATATATATATATATATATATATATATATATATATATATATATATATATATATATATACATATATTATATAATATATTATTGTTCTTATTACCGTATCTTATTTATGGCCTTAAAAGCTTGTAGCGCGCGAAAAGTTCATACAGCCATTAATTTTGTTTGGCCGAAATTGTAGGTAGATACCTAAGTATATATTTTTTTCTTTTCTATTCAGGCCACAAGCTTTTAAGTCAATAAATTTAACATAATAGTATATTGTGATAACTTTGATACTACTTTTATTAGGATCCACCCACGCGAACTACGTCCACTTATAAGTAGCATTTAGCATTGCGACAATGAAAAAACTATACTTATTTTTGTCGTTTTAGTATATCTAAATAATAAAAGCTTCCTTTTAAAAAGTATTTTTACAAGATTTTATTTTTATATTTTTAGTTACGCTTTAAACTATGCATTTCTGATAATGCATCACTATTACAAGAAATTTTACCTGTTGTCGTATTCTACTCGTCAAACCCTTTCATTTAATGCCCAAATGCAAGTTAAGAAAAAGGTAATCCGCCATCTTGTGGCGTCCGCCATATTGGGTTTAGAATGACGTCACACAGCTTATCGTATTCTACGCGTCAAATCCTTTCATTTGATACAAATGTCAAGGGGGTTGTGAAGAAAAAGGTAATCCGCCATCTTGTGGCGTCCGCCATATTGGGTTTAGAATGACGTCAGATAGATTATCGTATTTCACTCGTCAAACCCTTTCACTTGATGCCCATATCAAGGAGATTGTGAAGAAAAAGGTAATCCGCCATCTTGTAGCGTCCGCCATATTGGGTTTAGAATGACGTCATATAGCTTATCGTATTCTACTCGTCAAACCCTTTCATTTGATACCCATATCAAGGGGATTGTAGAGAAAAAGGTAATCCGCCATCTTGGGGCGCCCGCCATATTGGATTTGGAACAATATTAAATATACTATATTGCATTGTCACCGGACTTATACGGGTGTACAAAATTTCAAAGCTCTAGCTTAATTAGCACTAGTCAAAATTTTGATTGCAATATTTGACCTATATACTAACATACATACATACAAACATACATACATACTAATAGGTGAAGTTAAATAAAAGCTTGTAAAAAGTTATAAAGGATCAAAATCCAGGGTGCCGGTATTTTTTTTCGGGAAATTTATTATGATTTCTGTTCTATGGAGTGAGTAACAAAACGTTGTTTATACTACAGTACTGACACACATAATGGTAGAATCATAGAGTAAAAAGCATCATTTTACTCTATATGGGTAGAATACCCAATTTTAGTTTACTTAATTATTCCTTTTTTGTATTTTAATGAGTGCTTTGTGCAAACTTTTTAAAGTTTATTGTGATATTTGACTCTACGATGTTGTCCCGGGTACGGTTACGGGCAACTACAACAAACTTTGTCCGATACGTTTTTTATTGTCCCGGCAGCATATTTACAGATGCTAGCATGTGTTGACACCAGGATGTTGAAATCAGCGCGGGTTTGGAAAAACAGTACATTTACAAATGCTAGCAGATTTGGACACCAGAGGCGATCATAGTGTTGAAACCAGTTTTAGATAACCTGAGCAGTAGATAACCTTTTTCCATGATTGTGCCTGTACGGAAAATAACAATAAAACGTTGTTGGAATATTGAAAAAAAATATTTATTAAAGCAAACGAACAAAATAAAAATAAAATATTAGGTTAATGAGCAGATCCATGCCCTTCAGCATTAGGCTGGTTTTGTGAGATGTTAAGATGAATAAGAAATAAAAGCTGACCCAGATCGGCCCTACAAGGTGCAGAAATTAAAATTGCATAATAGTCGTGAAATACGCTCTCGGACAGGTTTGCTCAGTTTTAGGTTTCATCAGTATCTTTTTTAATAAAATGTCAGGTGTATGCGGTGCTGCCAAAATTTTATACCAATATATACGAATCGCGCAGTCGCAGTAAAAAAACTCGGCAAAGATAAAAAATTAAAAAATATACTGATGAAACCTAAAACTGAACAAACCTGTCCGAGAACGTATTTTACAACTCTATGGCCACAAGAAGAAATTATATTATTTCTAAGAACAGCTTTAATGCCAAAATTTCACAAAAAATAATAAAATAGTAACAGAGCCCTAACACGTTGCCAATACACCTCTTTTGTTTCTCTACAGAAATATTGTTAAAAAAATATAAATTGTTATGCTCGGGGGGCTCTAAATTCGAGACTTTCTTGAGACCAGTACCCAGTACCTGACATGCTGGGATTCTATTAACATTTCCACTTAAAATTTGATCGCCCCCCATAAACAAAAATCTAGTCTTTTCGCCGCATCTCCCTCTTCCTATGTTTGGCTAAAGTAGGGTTTAAACAGAAATAATTTATTTTCTTTTAAGATCATCTGAATAATGATTTTTTCACAGCTTCTAGAAGATATTTAGTACTTCTTAGGGACATCACAGGAGTTCTCTAACATACTGAAGAACTAAAACTGTGGCAGCATCTTTTTGGTCATATTTCTTCTTCTTGATGAAACCTAAAACTGAGCAAACCTGTCCGAGAGCGTATTTCACGAATATTACGCAATTTTAATTTCTGCACCTTGTAGGGTCGACCTGGGTTAGCTTTTATTTCTTATTCATCTTAACATCTCACACAACCAGCCTAATGCTGAAGGGCATGGATCTGCTCATTAACCTAATATTCTATTTTTATTTTGTTCGTTTGCTTTAATAAATATATTTTTTCAATATTCCAATAACGTTTTATTGCTATTTTCCGTACAGGCACAATCATGGAAAAAGGTTATCTACTGCTCAGGTTATCTAAAACTGGTTTCAACACTATGATCGCCTCTGGTGTCCAAATCTGCTAGCATTTGTAAATGTACTGTTTTTCCAAACCCTCGCTGATTTCAACACCCTGGTGTCAACACATGCTAGCATCTGTAATTATGCGTCCCGGCAGCTTATCTTTTTACTCAAAATTGTTATTTATTTGTCGCAGAAAGGAAAATTAATATAATTATTCGCATTTTCGTTGTAAGATGTTGCAAAAAAGAAACTTTATCTCTTTTTTCCATACTTCCCATAACCGTCAATTTAGAAAAGTTAATGTAAATCTCTTTATGTAGGGTTACGTCCACACTCTTTTAAGTGATCATGTTCTCTTTTTAAAGACCCATTTTTTGTTGTTTTGTTGTATACTTTCTGTTGTTTTCTAATAAATGTCCTCTTGTTAAATCTACCCATATCCTGTAATCCACTATTCGTGTGTTGCGGAGCGACTAGCGCGATTTAAACTGCATACAACCAGATACACATACGGTATTTTTACAAATTGGTTATAATTTCAAATTTCTGTCCTTGTCGTTTTATGTGAAATTTTATATTCTTGTTTGAAGCAGTGGCAGATTTATACATTTAGTTATTTTTTAGCAGTTAGCAAAAACATTAAATGTGCAAACATATGTCAACCATCTTCGGTCTCCCATTTACACAAAAAATGCTATTTAAAATGCCACAAAAGTTTACTTAATATACTTTGAAGTGTTCGATTTAAAATTCGTACCACGATCACAACCGCATCAAATAATACCTCCTAGTAACCACGATTTGACATAGTTACACTCACCGTGATTCGAATTATTAATAAAAACAGTAAATTGTTCCACTCGTGTGTGAACTTAATAATTACGCCATAATCATGCCTGTTTCACTGTCAATAACAATAATCCATTTGGCATTAAAGTTTTTTACTTTTGGCTCGGAATTTAACAATGCAAAATAAATTGGCATGTTTAGCATACTGGGTTTATTTAAATCACCTGTTTAGAATACCTATAGAATTCATCCTAGATTAATTTAAATAAAAAAAATAATGATATTCCAATAGTTCAAGTTTATATTTATAGGCAAGTACATAATATGTATTTGTAGAAATTTAAAGTTAAAAACATTGTCTAAAAGTCAAGAAATAGTTATTATAGTTATAAGTTCAAGGTAAACCAATACTAAAACTCTATGTTAATAAAATCCATTGTTAACATTTTTTTAGTAAGAAAGAAGAAACAATATTTTAAACTGACAAGTGTAAGAATAGGACAACTTAGTTTTGTATTATAAAGGATGTACCCATTTTCCACAACAATGGCCTAATTTATTTTAGCAACAATTGGCAAGAGGAAAACAAATCGCTGAAATATTTATTAGAATAACTCATCATAAGTAAGGCTGCCCACCGTGAGTGAAGCATCACATCGCGGGGAACTCGGCCGCAGCAGCAATTTTATTCGGTTTAGCTTTGCCACTTGTTGATTCTATTTTTCCATGGCTGTGAATTTGGTAGTTCGTAATATGCCGAAAGTGTGCAGTAACACGCGACTGTTTGCGCAGAGTGTTAGAAGGTTTATATGGGAATTGCCTGATTTAAAATATAATAGGTCGCAAATAATATTGTGTGTCAGCGAAGAAATCTTTATGTAGAAGGCACGTAAACAGTGCAAAGCATCCATTAAAAAAGGGGGGCCAACGCCCTTATACACAATTTCTTTTCGATTTACTTATTATGCTGTGGTCGTGTAATGTGCCGTTATTTATACTAAATAAATAACCACTTGGTCAGTTTTGAAAGAAATATAATTCTAAATGGAAATTGCCTGGCCGAAGTACGTTTCGAAGACATTTACCGGCTGTGCGCAAATGGCGCGAAATTGTAGCTTATATCCGAGAAGATCTCTGATTATATCGATGGCTTAATGCTAATACCCCGTAACTGAAAAAATTACTGAAATTCAGTATATTTCTACGAGCTCGCAAATTCCCGGTATCGTTGTTTCAGTAGAAATCTTTTATTTTCGGACGGAGTTTCTAATATCCCGTATCGAAGAGGTGAAACAATCTTTGCGAATATCCGGTGTATAACATTTCCACGCGTGTGTTAACAGGTTGTAGTGATTGCTCTTCATTAGGTCCCTGTTAATAAATCAAGTATTTAAAAAATCGATATGTATTAAACCATTTATTATTTATAAAGTTTAGTTATCTAAATGTTTTTTAAGTTTACAAAATGTTAGCAAGTCAATAGGTTCTCAAAAAACATTAAAACATAGAAATTAACGATACGGGATATTGTAAATAGAACAAAATTGATTTTTAATGTAATTTTTTTTACGATGTAAATGTCTAGCCGACCCCATCCGGATTTTTAATGCAAACTGGGTAGGTATTACATATTCTATAAAGTATTAATCACGTATACGTAGTTGCTTATATACGCAGCCACTGGTGTGGCATTCAAGCGGGCAGCCTTGCTTATAAGTGACAGGACAAAAATTTATCGAAACCTAACTGTTCAACTAGAAAATCTAAATTTAACTCGATAGCACGACCGTTCGTATAGAAATATGTACCACTGACCGTGACCGTCCCCGACCGTGATCCTCACCCTCTAGACCGCCATATTAGGTTTAAATTGTTTTACTGGCGCGGTAATTCAAATTAAGCCAAACAGCGTTGTCACAGCTGCAAACAGCTGATTTTTAGTGGGCAAAAATGGCTCTCTAGACGACAAAATTGATAAAGATGCCAAATAACACAATAATGAAGACAAAGACGAAACGAAAACATTCCCCTCTATGATAGTTAGAAAATCGGCTGAAGAGAACGCCACGTTCTTAATTTGAGTCGCCAATATAATGTCGGATAGTCAGACAGCATTGAAAGCCCTGAAATTAGTGTGTCCCTTAGATAAAACTGAAACAACTAGCGTAACCTTGTTGTTGGAACAAGGTTACCTTGGTGTGGGTGCCAGGGTACGAGGGCATGAAGCAGCTGACAGATAATCGCGAAACAGGGCGCCAAGGCTCCATTGTGCGGACCTGAACCCTTCTTTGAAATGACAAAAAAACACATTTTAGAGAATGTCCACAAATGGGAAAAGGTTCAACTATAATTCGACTGGAGAAATACTCCAGCCCAATGGCAAGCAAAGAGGTTTATCATCCCTTCGCTTCGCATCAAAAGGCCAGGGAGCTTCTTGACTTAAATAGAAAAGACAAGTATTCTTACTGGACATTGCCATTGGAGGTACCATCTCAAAATGGGAAAAATATAGGACGAAAGGCGCTAGTACTGTGGTAAAGCTGCAGAAACAGCAAAACACATACTGTGTGACTGCATAGTACAACTATGCAAAAGGTTTAAATAGCAGAGGGAAATATGGCTCCCAGGAAAATATTAAACTTTGGAAAATCTGGAACGCAACGACTAGATTAGCGTCACACACAAAAGATCTGCATAGGTCGAAGTGTTGGGGTGCGTTGGGCCTAATCGACTCATCCAACAAAAACATGCCTTACGTTAATTAACAGACTTGTTTTGCTAATAAAGTACATAATATCAAAAACAATTCATTATAGCCGTAGCTATAATTGTCTTTGGTAATATACAATACTTCTCTAATTGAGAATCTCACTATGTTCGTCTGAAAAGAAAATTCGGTTTTCTTAAATAGGTAAACAACACCTTACGATTTACTTTTAAGGATTTTATGTCATGTACGTGAAAGTGTAAACCGTTGTTATTGGAAAAAAACATTAATTATTATGGTATGTAAATTTAGAATCTAAAATACATAATTGCAAAGATAAATTAACTTTGGCTGTAAGATCAACGTATATTAAGCTAGCTCACCATGGTCACGTCGCGCATTTCTAACCTAATGGATATTTAGTTGCTAATTAGTTGCTAATTAGTTACGCTAATCCCGATTTAGTTGCTATTCATCCCTCCAAGATACACGCGGTGAGCTAACTTAAATATTAATCGCTATTACGCTATCTTCCAGCAACTAATTAGCAACTAAATATGGCGGTTGAACGAAGTCGATATCTCTCATTGATCAAAAGTTGCGCGGAAGGGTTGAATAGACAAACAATTATTCTAGCACCACCGCAGTTTTCGGGGACAATGGGGAGGGAAAAAAAATAAAAATCATAAAACGTCAGCAACTAATTAGCAACTAAATATAGAACCATTTATAATTACCTACAGAGCCATATTGAAATTCATGCCTTTAGGGGTGCCGATCCTGGAGTTAGGGGTTGACGGGGGGTAAAATAAACTACGCTATCTTCCAGCAACTAATTAGCAACTAAATATGGCGGTTGAACGAAGTCGATATCTCTCATTGATCAAAAGTTGCGCGGAAGGGTTGAATAGACAAACAATTATTCTAGCACCACCGTAGTTATCGGGTATAATGGGGAGGGAAAAAAAAATAAAAAGCATAAAACGTCAGCAACTAATTAGCAACTAAATATAGAACCATTTATAATTACCTACAGAGACATATTGAAATTCATGCCTTTAGGGGTGCCGATCCTGGAGTTAAGGGTTGACGGGGGGGGGGGGGGGTTAAAATAAACTATGCTATCTTCCAGCAACTAATTAGCAACTAAATATGGCGGCTGAACAAAGTCGATAAGTTGATCAGAACCCGAGTTATAGTAATTGGTCTGCTAGATTAATATTTAAGTTAGCTCACCGCGTGTATCTTGGAGGGATGAATAGCAACTAAATCGGGATTAGCGTAACTAATTAGCAACTAATTAGCAACTAAATATCCATTAGGTTAGAAGTGCGCGACGTGACCATGGTGAGCTAGCTTAATATACTTGTAAGATCAAACTTCACCGAGAATCAATACCTATATCAAAAATTTTTAAATGAAAGGAATAAAAGATATTACCATTTTATTATTAATACCTATTTGATTTTATTGAAATAATACCAAAAAAAAATAAGTTGGTAAATTCACTGAAAATGTTTATGTAAAAAGAAAATCCGTTTTCTTAAATAGATAAATAACACCTGAGTATTTACTTTTTAGGATTTTATGTCTAGAACATGATACGTGAAAGTGTAAACAGTTATTGGGAAAGTCGTTGATGATGGTATGTAAATTTAGAATCTAAAATACATGTAATTGCAAGCATAAATTAACTTTTGCTGCAAGGTCAAACTTTTCCAAGCAACAATCTATCAAACATTTTTTAAATGGAAAGATCAAAAGATATTGTCATTTTATTAGGTATTTGACAATTATTAATATTTGATTTTAGCCAACTAATAACAAAAAGTTTAAGATAATAATAATTCGTGGAAAATGATGCTAATAATTATTAATAATGTTTATTTAAGAATATCTTATCGTTAAACGTTAAGTAAATAGCATAGGCAAAAATATCTATTCCATGTTTTTCTTATTTACGGCAACTCTTTTTCCGCAATTTTAAGATAAACTGTACAAATAAATGAAGATCTGTATGAGTGGAAGAAGGTGGACAGTAGGATTCGAAAAAGTCGTGATATTTATAGAAAATATTAAAATATCACATATTTTATATTATATACAGTGTGTTCACCGATGGGGTTGACAAGAGGACAAATGGACCAAATTTTCAAAGATACGAAAAAAAAGTCATTCTTAATAAAAGTTTTTGCTTGCCGAAAAAATAATATTTACGATGATAAAATTTTGATTTTTTGTAAGGGATGCTCAACAAATACAATAACATGAAACAGTGTCAAGCATAAACATATTTATCATTTTAACGCAATATGTTAAATAGAAAAGTTATTTTAAATCTCTAATTAATCTGAATCCGAAGTTGCAAAACAAAAAGGGTGCGGACGGGTAAAATAGCAACAGCATAAAATGGGACAATATGCTTGAACTCCTAATTTATAAGGTTTAAATTTTCTCTTGTAGTTTTGGATTCTGATCAATTGTACGTTTTAAAACAACTTTCTTCTTTAACATTTTGGCTTAAAATGGTAAATGACGCATGTTTATTGACTTTATTCTTGACACAATTTCATGTTTTTGCATTTTTTGAGCACCCCCTACAAAATTAAAATTTTATCATCAATCATTTTTCGACAAGCTGACATGCAAAAACTTTTATTAAGAATGACTTCTTACGTCCATTTGTCCTCTTGTCAACCCCATCCGTGGACACACTGTGTATGTAAAAGAAGAAACTGACTGACTAACTGACTGACTGGCTGACATAGCAATGCACCGCTGGGTCTAGAAACTTGAAATTTTCACAGAGGTTTCTTACATAACGTAGGCATCTACTATTTTTTTTTAGATTTAACCCCTAAGGGGGTGAAACAGGGTCAAACTTTGTATGGAGAAAAAATATTAGATGCTCCTATTAACTCGAAACTTCATAGAAGTACTCTAAAAAATAAATGTTTAAGCACGTGTTATACAGTTTTTTTTATAAATCAACCCCCAAGCGGGTGAAATGGGGGTCCAAAGTTTGTAATGGAGTAAAATTGTTATACCGCGGATGAAGTCGAGGGCGAAAGCTAGTAATATATACAATCAGACGTATAGTTAGGGGAGAGGGGGCAGGAAACAGCCACATAACAGTATTTGTCTGTGTTACAGTAATTTATAAACATTAAGACTATCTTTTTGTGAACTAAAATAAATGCAAAAATACCCAATTAAAAATATAATAAAAACATTAATTATATCACTTTAAAAATTATGCTAACGGCATTAAAATATAATAATCCAGATTTTTTTACATTGTTTAAAAAATATATAATCTAGGTATACAAAAACATTAATTTCATAAAAATCTAAAAAGTTCACATCGGCATGAATCAAATAAAAAACAATGAATTAACCTATTACTATAATATGACAAAAACAACGTGAAAAACCAACAATGCAATAAAATAAATATTCATAAAGATTTACACTTACGTAAAATTAACTGTTAATCAGTCGTGTTATATCCTCTTTAAAAAGAATCACCAAACTTCATTCTAACGAAAAATCGCAAATAAAGACCTCCAGAAAAACGAGGAAACTGATGAAATTCAAATATTTCAAAACATCAACGAACGCGGTCACATTTAAACTGAGTTTGTTTATGTTAAAAAGTTTAATTCGTTGGTTGCTCTGTCATGTCAGTGTGTTAGGTATCGCCTCCTATATTAGCAGCCAGTGCCTGGGTATTGTTATTTTATTTTTATTGCACATGATCCAGCGTTTATCTACAGTAAAATTATGTTTGTAATTTTTCTAGAGTTTGTAAATAAAGGATGTGTATCTTGTGTAAATATTATGAACCCTATTGTTTAACTAAGTGTAATATTCTACCGTGACAAATTTCATTATCAGTGACGTAACGAATACCCTAACCCCCACCCATAGACAAAATATATTTAGACCATCACAACGTATTCGCGACACCAGCTGAATCCGTCCAATGTATGGACGAAAAAGTGCGTTTGTACCATAGACAAGATATATTTAGACCATCACAACGTATTCGCTACACCAGCTGAATCCGTCCAATGTATGGGCGAAAAAGTGCGTTTGTACGCATTGGGCGCCAGTCAGATTTTTAAACGACGGTCCTCTCGAGGCATGCGCACTCGGGACGTCTAGCAAAAGTGGTTGTTGAACTCAATGACGCAACGCGGCGAACAGAACCGGGCCGAAAAAATCTCAGTCATTTGTATGTTATGGTATTTTTGGTTGGGGTGGCGAATATAGCGAACCTCTGAAGCTTGTTATTTCGATACAAAAATAGTCTTTACAAAGTGTTACAGACATTTCATATGTTTCGCCAATTATGTATTCAACTTTTAAATATAAGGAATTATTTCGTAGTCTATTTCTTACAAGTAGTGCATAAATAGAAATAGTTTAATTCCAAATTTAAATTATATCAATATGTGAAAGAATAGGAGGTAAAAAATATAATTTATCTTAAATGCACTCCGGTGTTGAAGTGAATACACACACAGAGAAGTAGAAATATTTGTCAGTGACGTATATTGAGTGTGGTCAAGGTGTCAGAAAGGCACTGATGGGGTGTGTGTGTATTAGGGGCATTGTATAAGGGGTAAGATGGTGTAAGAAGGTCATATATAGTGTCAATGCCTCCTTCCCCTATATTGCATAAGGGTGAGTGTGACCAAAAGGCATATTTGCGCTTTCGCCAACGGGGCACTAAAAATACTAGTGGATTAGGGTAGAGGGGAGTATTTTAAAAGGGATGGCGAAAGAAAAAAGTGCTTTCGCCAAAGGATCGCTAAGATATCAGTGGATTAGAAGGGTGTGTCCAAAAGGCATATTTGCGCTTTCGCCAAAGGGGCACTAAAAATACTAGTGGATTGTGGTAGAGGGGAGTATTTTAAAAGGGATGGCGAAAGAAAAAAGCGCTTTCGCCAAAGGATCGCTAAGATATCAGTGGATTAGACGGGTGAGTGTCCAAAAGGCATATTTGCGCTTTCGTCAAAGGGGCACTAAAAATACTAGTGGATTAGGGTAGAGGGGAGTATTTTAAAAGGGATGGCGAAAGAAAAAAGTGCTTTCGCCAAAGGATCGCTAAGATATCAGTGGATTAGACGGGTGAGTGTCCAAAAGGCATAGTTGCGCTTTCGTCAAAGGGGCACTAAAAATACTAGTGGATTAGGGTAGAGGGGAGTATTTTAAAAGGGATGGCGAAAGAAAAAAGCGCTTTCGCCAAAGGATCGCTAAGATATCGGTGGATTAGATTGACATGGGGCCGTAAGTAGTAGCGCTTTCAGAAAAGTATCAAGTGCACACACTGTAAATAGGTGTAAAAATATTTACATCTTACCCTAGAACTTGCTTTGTTCAATAATTATACAGGATGGGATGCCAATCCAATAAAATATACACATGTAATTTTTTTGATTTACTATTTTACTTCTTAAAACAGTTGCATATTTTATTTCTATTGTTTAGAATACTATGTTTATATTTTATTTCAACTTTCAATTTTGTAAATGTAACGTTTAAAAAATTAAGGGGGGGGGGGACATTAAAGAGACGCACTGTATATATATAAACTGAGCTATTTTCGAGGAATTATCGACAGTTTTGTATAGCAAGAAAACTCAGATTTAAGCCAACAAACTATACACTTTTTGTTAAAATCTCACTAATGGTTACATTTTTATCATTAATAAAAAGAATAATTACAAGTAATATATTTAGCATTTATTACTCAATAAAAGATTCACGTCATGTAAAATAAATTTTGAAGTACGGTCCTGTCTATCACAAGGCAAACGTTCGACAATGCGCAAGCCCGCAGAGGACCGTCTTTGTTTACGGATTCAGCTCGGTAAATTTGCCGCATTCGTAATTGACATTATTTCTCTACTATATATTTTCTCTATGGTTTGTACGCATTGGGCGCCAGTCAGATTTTTAAACGACGGTCCACTCGAGGCATGCGCACTCGGGACGTCTAGCAAAAGTGGTTGTTGAACTCAATGACGCAAGTCGGCGATCAGAACCGGACCCAGTTGTAATCACTGAAGGAAACACATGGAATACAGCCTGTTGTAAATGCTGAAGTTGCTATTTCCATTTGCAAAATTACTTTTAAGTTTTGAGTTATTAAGATTAACTCTAACCAAATAAATTTTCTAACTTTTATCTTAAATGCACTCCGGTGTTGAAGTGAACACACACACGGAGAAGTAGAAATATTTATCAGTGACGTATATTGAGTGTGGTCAAGGTGTCAGAAAGGCACTGATGGGGTGTGTGGATTAGGGGCATTGTATAAGGGGTAAGATGGTGTAAGAAGGTCATATATAGTGTCAATGCCTCCTTCCCCTATATTGCATAAGGGTGAGTGAGTGTCCAAAAGGCATATTTGCGCTTTCGCCAAAGGGGCACTAAAAATACTAGTGGATTAGGGTAGAGCGGAGTATTTGAAAAGGGATGGCGAAAGAAAAAAGCGCTTTCGCCCAAGGATCGCTAAGATATCGGTGGATTAGAAGGGTGAGTGTCCAAAAGGCACATTTGCGCTTTCGTCAAAGGGGCACTAAAAATACTAGTGGATTAGGGTAGAGGGGAGTATTTTAAAAGGGACGGCGAAAGAAAAAAGCGCTTTCGCCAAAGGATCGCTAAGATATCAGTGGATTAGATTGACATGGGGCCGTAAGCAAGTAGCGCTTTCACCAAAGTATCAAGTGCACACACTGTAAATAGGTGTAAAAATATTTACATCTTACCATAGAACTTGGTTTGTTCAATAATTATACAGGATGGAATGCCAATCCAATAAAATATACACATCGTTTTGGTAATTTTTTTATTTACTATTTTACTTCTTAAAACAGTTGCATATTTTATTTCTATTGTTTAAAATACTATGTTTATATTTTATTTCAACTTTCAATTTTGTAAATGTAACGTTTAAAAAATTAAGAGGGGGGACATTAAAGAGACGCACTGTATATGTATAAACTGAGCTATTTTCGAGGAATTATCGACAGTTTTGTATAGCAAGAAAACTCAGATTTAAGCCAACAAACTATACAATTTTTGTTAAAATCTCACTAATGGTTACATTTTTATCATTAATAAAAAGAATAATAATTACAAGTAATATATTTAGCATTTATTACTCGATACAAGATTCACGTCATGTGAAATAAATTTTGAAGTACGGTCCTGTCTATCACAAGGCAAACGGTCGACAAGGCGCAAGCCCGCAGAAGACCGTCTGTGTTTACGGATTCAGGTTGGTAAATTTTCCACATTCGCAAATGACATTATTTCTCTATTATATATTTTCTCTATGCCCCCACCACACAACTCAAAAATTACAAAATTTTGTTTTATTGACGCTTTTAATTCTAATTATATCCATCTTTATTCAGGAAAACCTCATAAGTTAAAACTCGTTAATTTTCTCACAATTCTCGCCAAAGCACAGATGTCTCTATGGGTCTGAGTCCCAAAAGGATCGATCGCAAATCATCAATAACGTCATTTTTTAGTTGTGCCATTAAGATAAAAAATATATATGGTACTATAGAAAAACTTGAAATACGCAAATTCAAATTTCTTATAAATGCATTTTAGTTAATGTTGTGACCATTCTCCTGAAAAATTAACGTCCAGATTCACTAAGAAAGTTTAAGATTTAGTACTGGTTTAAATTAAGATCTTCTAGTTGATCAGTTATGTTTTGACAAGTTTTTGTCCTGTCGTTGTTGATAAGACGTCATTGAAAATTTATGAATTATTCGGATATTTCACCGATTTGCTTGGACTTCAAATGATTTTCATCTTGGAACGGGTTGCTAGAGTGAATTTAGTTCTATTATTGTCGAAAGTGCACACTAAAATTGCCCTTTTCTTTATAAATTTGTGAAAAAGCTCCGAAATAAATTCATAGTATAAAATGTAGTTGTCTTATTCTTACAGTTGTCAGTTTAAAACTTTTGGTTGTCAAATTAGACCGGACTAGCGTTGGAGAATCTGGCTGTTACTGTTTTTGTTTTGTGACACTTTTGTTATTTCAGGAAAAATATCTGCACCATCGAAATTTTGTAGTAGTTATCTATACTAATATACATATAAAATTGTAAGTTGACTGACTCACTCATTCATCAATTCCCAGCCAAAACTACTAACGCTAAAAAGTTGAAATTTTTCACACAGCTTTATTTTACGCCGTAGACGTCCACTAAGAAAAAATTTTGCAAAACTCGCCCTCTAAGGGGGTAAAAAGCAGCCCCTAAAAATTAAATTATTTTTTATTTTAAAAACTACTAAGTTTTAAGTAAAACGCCAAAACATATCAATTTTATTTAATTTTTTTACATAAGTCTACTTTTTTTGGTGTTGGAATTTTACCACTAGGGGGTAAAAGCACACTTCTACCACTGTATCAAGGCCCAGCCCTAACTACCAAAGAGATAAAGCTGAAATTTTGCATACAGCTTTAGTTAAACTAAGAGAGTATATTGCAAAACTCTCCCTCTAAAGGGATAGAATGAACCCCTAAAAATTAAATATTTTTTTTGTTCAAAAACCAATGGATTTTATGAAAAAGGCTGAAACACGTCGATTTTATTTAATTTTTGTATTGGAATATCCATATGAGGGGTAAAAACACCCCCTCACCAGATCTACTAATTAAATTGCTGTTTTCCCCATCGTACGAATTCCCCTCCATGGGGGGGGGGGGGGGCAAAGGTATCTTCAATGAGCATTTGACCATTTTCTCGGATTTCTTTTAGTTTACATAATATATTAAAATTAGTTATATATACATAATATATGCAAAATTAAAAGTAATTATTTTCTGTCCAAAAGGCCTTATAGATATTTTACACAGATACACAGATACACAGATTTGTGTTTCTTGGAAGACTGGACAGATTGGTTGACCTCTACTCCGGTCCGGTGTTCTTACCTTAATATATATTATCAATTTTACTTACAAATTTGGTTTGTCATCTGTTGTATTTTAGTAAGATTAGAAAAATCCGGTCAAGTTGTAACTCGCGCACTCGCTGTTTTAATAAATTTATAACACAATTTTATAGAGTAGGTACTAAATTTAGGTAAGAGCACTAAACGATCTTAGTTTAAACTTGAATTATTATTATTAATTCGAAAAATACGAATCCGATGAAAAACATGCGTTTACCCTGTTTAAAGGGAATTATGTTTAAATTTGTGTGTCATTATTTTTGACGTAAAGTTAAAATAAGAGCGGGAATCAGAGAAAACGGCAAAAACTGTTTTTGTCCCTTTTACCCTCCGGAAAGGAACGGTGCCGGCCTCGCTCGAGGGGAAAAACTTAAGGACTGTTTAGTAAAATCCTAAAGAACAATTTCAAAAAATAAAATTTGTTCCCGGAATTTTTTTATCACAAAATACTTGGCGTCGGAGCTTTATGAATAATGTATATACAGGGTGCTTGGTTACGAATGGGCCATACCTTAACAGTGGCTTCCCAGGCTAGATTTAGGTCGATAAAATCCGAATTATCTTAGTACAAGAGTTGATTTTTGAGAAAGTTGTATCGAAATGTTTTGAAAGATACTAAATACATTCACAAAATTTGCTTAGCGAGGATTTTTTGAGATGGAAAAAGCAAATTCGTTCTCAAGTTTGCCGTATTTTGTAGGGCACGCCACATGCGCCATTATGCCATTTTAAAACGTCTCAACTTTTTTGTGCTTCAGTGTACACAATTTATGAATAGAAATTCTATTCCTTACCTTTTTTTGACGTTTTAAAATGGCATTTAATGCTGTATGTGGCACCCCCTACAAAATACAGCAGATTAGAGAACGGATATACTTTACCTATCCTAAAAACCCCCGCTTACCAAATTTTTTTAATTTATTTAGTATATAAAAAATACCTATAAAAATATAAAATAAAATTTGAACACCCTGTATATCTCTTTTATTATCAACTTTTGTACTAAGATAAATTAGGTTAAGTCGATCTAATTGAGCCAGGGAAACAAATGCTAGCAGTGGCTAAGGTATGGCCCATTCTTGACCAAACACCCTGTATAATATACAATATGTCGGCGGGTGGGGTTTAGAAGAGGACAAATGAACCAAATTTTGCAAGATACGTAAAAACGTCACTCCTAATAAAAGTGTTTGCTTGTAAAATAAATATAATTCACGTTATGAAAAATTTAATTTTTTATACAGGGAGCATAAAAAATACCAAAACTGTATTCCCTCAAGAGTAAATTATTATTAGAGTTATTATCAGCTTTTATACTAAGATAAATGGTGATTGAATTATAAAAAAATTATATTAAAAAGGCTTTCACGTAATATAAAAAAGTCACAGCAAAAATGCAATTTTGATATTTTATGTTTTTTGCATTGTTATTTGTACGTAAATAATTTCTTGGCAGAACTAAGCACATTAGAAAACCTTCATTAATTAAAAAGTGTATTTTGCTTGTTGGGTTGATATCACTAGTTGCCCACAAAATTTGATCCACCTGTAAAAAAACTCACGCGCCGCGCCTGCCCCTGACATAGTAAAAGATCGGCCGTTAGGCGTCATTCATAATTACGTAACGCTAATTTTGAGTAATTTTACCCCCTTCCTCCCCCCTTGTAACGATTCGTAACGCAGTCTTTGACCCCCTCCCCCAAGTACCTGACATGCTGGGATGCTACAGTTCCATTAGTAGAAAAGGTACATTCATCAGAAAACATAATACGAGTAAATTTATAAAAAATGGATATTTCCACTTAAAAGTTGGTCTCCCACCCATAAACAAACATCTAGTATTTTCGCTTCATCTCCCCCTTCCGATGTTTGGTTAAAGTGGGGTTTGAACGGAAATAATTTATTTCCTTTAAGATCATCTGAATATAATTTTTTTTACAACTTTTAGATGTTTAGCACGATTTCTAAAGGACATCACAGGAGTTTTTCTAACAGACTGAAGAACTAAAACAGTAGCAGTATCGTTTTGGTTAAATTTCTTCTTCTTCTTCTTGAGATTCAAAACCGAACCAGTTCCTTGGAACTGTTTTATTGTGTTGTAGATTGTCATTTCAGTTATTGGGATTCCTACATATTTCTCGCTAAATTGTTCCGATGTATCGGTATGATAGTTGACTATGACACTGGACTATACAAATTCTTCGTTCAGTATTTTTATGAGAAGTATTTTAAATTAACCAATTGCTTCATTTAACAAAGACATTGACAAAAATGTCTATAAGTGTCATTATTGTTTAATATGTAGAAATTAGTACTCTGGTTAAAGGTGTAAGAGAGAATAGTTGAGACTTTAAAAAAATAATGTGATAAAACCCGTTACTTTTAATATTTAACCTATTTAATGAAATTTTGTACTTCGGCTTAAGGCTTAGGGTTTAATTTAAAATATAATTCATATTTGTTCTTTTGGTAAAAAATGATAAACAAGGTATGTTTTCGTATTTTTTATGCTCCCTGTATAAAAAATTAAATTTTTCATGAATCGTTTATCGTGAATCTTATTTATTTTGCAAGCTAAAACTTTTATTAGGAGTGGCATTTTTACCTATTAGAAATATTGTCTATTTGTTCTCTTCTAAAGCCCATCCGCTGACATAGGTAGGTACTGTAGAATACAATGTATTGAATCCTATAATAAATTTCTTAGCCTTAGATGATGCGAAACCTTGTTAAATTAACAATAAACAAATTTTGCAATTTTGTCACACCAAAAAGAAATTACGAATGTGTTGTAAATATGATAGAACGCTTGAAATGCTTCATTTAACATTGGAATTGCAAAATGAGAGTCAATGTTTTCCATAATTTTTCAAACACTTAGTTAGATTTGAAGACTCAAAATTGTTATGAATTGATTAGTTCTACTGCCTGCCCTATATAAAGGAAAATGAGGAAAATAACTGACCTATTATCGATTCCCAAACGACGCCCCAGAAAATGGTTTAGAAAAACTATTGATTTAAAAAAAAACAATGTTACATAATTAGCAAAAATTATTCCACTACACAATCTTAATTATTATATTATTAAGTTGACAAGATTAGGATGCAATTATAAACTAGTGAGTAATTAAGTGTTATTAGCAGGATAACAGGGCTCTATAATTTAACAGCTGAACTAATTCGTGTTGTGCTTGTAAATAATTAAATATTAAAGGGGATTGACATGATGGATAGGATTAGGTTATGGCTAACCATTATCAACGCAAGCTATTATCCATTATTGGCCTTTCCCCATTTATCTTAAATGTAAATAATTTTGCATCGCCTCGATCAAATGATGGACGATGGTACGTAAATCAGAAATAAATTATTATTATTTTAAGAAAACGACTTTTCATCAATACTTTATTTTCATAAAACCGCGATCGGGATTAGTTCAGGTTCTTTTGCATGGTATTTTTTCTCAGTGGCGCACCCAGGATTTTGTCTTGGGGGGGGGGGGGGGGGGGTCTGAATAGTGTAATTCGATGGATTTTTTCAATTGAGGCGTCGGATTCTAAAACCGGACTTGCGCTCGAAAAGCGTAGAACCGGGGCAAAAGTGAAAGGCATGAAAAACAAATTTCAGAATTTGAATAGTTAAAAAATTCTAGCGCCATAAATTGCGCATGTTTTTTGTAAATAAAGTGTTTTTGTAAAGTGAATATATTTTCCAAAAAAAATTATAAACCACTTTTTATATCTCGTAATTTTTTCGCCGCGGTGCAAATATAAATTGCGATATGTCGGAAGATTTTTAACGAAATGATTTGAAATTCACCATACTTACTTGAAACACTCTCCCGAAGACGATGGGGTGATTAAAAATCGGTAATTTTGAATTCATTGAATAATAATTAATAAATAATAATTGCGCGTTCGCAATCGTGTTTTTCGAACTTCGAAAGAAAAAAGTCTGCGGCGAAGTTTCAGTCTCAGAAAACTTCCCGCCAGAAAGTTGTTCTGTATGGTTGAAGGAAGTTTTCTGGAAAATTTCAGATTTTTTGGTATTATACTTTTCGAGATAGAGCGAGTTGAACACGCTGCGCGACCCCGTAATGTGTTTGTATCTACGCTATGAAACTATGTAACAAAAGAAAATTGCGTATATTTATGATGTTTACAGCAATTTTTAAATTGTATTCGAAAAAAAGTTGCAGTTGACTATAATGGGCAACAATTCTTCGACTGTAAAACGTTATTCGCACGACATACCATTGAAATTAGCAGAAACAAAACACGATAGCAACAATCGGCGCAGGTTCGATCATGTTAGAAAATCATACATGTCTGTTTCTGCCGTACGTCACTTCTGTGCTTCTAAATCTTTATTTTTAACAAGTATTTAATGTAATAAACAAGTCTATTTATTAAAAATGTCTTCGGAAGATTCTGTAGATTTTTTGTTTTTGTGATCTGTGCAGTAGTTTTTTTAAAATAAATAACAATGCTGTGATTTTTAATTTTATGAAAAATTCATGTCAAAAGGGCAACATTGTGCAATGAATTGTTAAATCGTTTTAAAAAGCAAAGTATAATATTTTGTTTTGTGAATTACATTTATATTAGTTAACGTATTGTATAAATTATCATTCAATGTCTCTTGTGATGTGTAAATGAGTTCAAAATATGATGACCAACATTATGAATAAAATGTTTAATAACGGGAATGTACGCAGTTTTCTTTTGTTACACTTTTGTAGCGCTGGCCTATGTCAGCGCGTAGATACACATTACGGGGTCGCGCAGCGTGTTCAACTCGCTCTATCTCGAAAAGTATAATACCAACAAATTTGAAATTTTCCAGAAAACTTCTTTCAACCATACAGAACAACTTTCTCGCGGGAAGTTTTCTGAGACTGAAACTTCGCCGCAGACTTTTTTCTTTCGAAGTTCGAAAAACACGATTTCGAACGCGCAATAAGTATTTATTAATTAGTATTTAATGAATTCAAAATTAACGATTTTTAATCATCCCATCGTCTTCGGGAGAGTTTTTCAAGTATGTATGCTGAATTTCAAACCATTTCGTTAAAAATCTTCCGACATATCGCAATTTATATTTGCGTGCATAGTGGTTTTTAATTTTTTTTGGAAAAATTATTTACTTTACAAAAAAATTTTATTTACAAAAAACATGCGCAATTTATGGCTCTATAACCTAGCATTTTTTAAATATTCAAATTCTGAAATTTTTTTTCATGCCTTTCACTTTTGCCCGGACAACTTCTATGGCATTTCGAGCGCAAGTCCGGTTTTAGAATCCGACGCCTCAATTAGTAGTGCACTTTTTTAATTTTTGTGTGTCTAAAATGTTGGTCGGGGGGGGGGGGGGGGCTGCAGCTGCAACTATAGTTAGAAATACATATCTTAATTTCACATAGTGTTTTGGGATAAAATTTTCACAATTTATCGATTTAATTAAATGGATATTTTTTATTCTAAAATTTTTGAGCGTATAACTACGATGTTTTATCTTGTACAACAGATTTTCATAGAGTTACGGTCTGGGGAGTGTGCTGATCAGAGCAAATCCAAAATGGTATTTTTGTCAAAGTCGTTCTTGAATAAATCGTTATGAGTGTTTCCAATCAGTTGACAAATAAACTGCAATAGCATTTTCCACTTTGCACAGAGTAATGTAATATGTAATACGTATTGCATAGTCTTAATAAAGTGTAAGCAATCCACGTCATATCATGATGTGCAGAAGCAGCCCTACTCAAAAAGGCTTCCTCGACCATGTTTAATTGTAGCTTTAGCTAACAAACTTGGAATTAATTCTTCATGCTTTTCAATATGACGTTGTCTCAGTGATCTACCTTCCAGACTAAGCGCTGTGTGTTGACAGATATCTACTAAATGATTAAAATTATCCTTGGACTAGTCATAATTGCTGGAATTTCCGGAGATTCTTCTAGATGCAAATTCTCAGGGTGGTAATGATTTTTTCTTTAATTTGTATGTCCATCTGCTTTTTCTCTCGTGCCAATTTGTTGCCAAAGTTATTTTCGAGAAACTGTAGTTGAGTAAAACAAATTGTCATGAAATGACCCATTGCTCTTTATCAACCACTCCTCCCTCTTTTAATTCTACATATTTAAATTAGAATAATCAACTCATATAGAATTAAACACAGAGTGTAAGCAGGATACGGGAGTTGGAAGAAAGTCTCTGGTATGCCATGTCACCGTAGAATCAGCGCGAGAAAAGTAGTATCTATATAAAAAAGTGGTCAGACCTGCTGTGATGTATGAAGCGAAAACATGGCCAGTAAAAGTTTAAGAGATGTTTTTAGACGTGACATGAATAAGGATGTTAAGATGGATGTGTGGAGCATCAAAAAGAGAGTTCGAAATAAAAAAATAAGGACATCAAGGTTGTAGAAATATCCAAGAAGATGCAGGAAAAAAGACTTTAGTGGTACGGGTAGAAGAGATAATGCTTATGTCAGTTTGCTCAGGAAAAATAAAAGCCGAGATAGTTTAAAGAAAAGAAGGTTAAATTTAAAGAAAGCAGGTTTAACAGTTGAAGAAACTCAGAACTGAAGGTTGTGGAGATGATTAACCAAGAATGTCTACCTCATACAGAATAAGAAAATAATAAAGTAAACTCTTCCAAAATCTACTAAAATTCTTCAGGCCAATTAATATTTTACAATAACCTATTTTTTCACAAAGATATTTGGAATGTTGCTTTACTTTTGTTGCACCATTTTTTTTTTATTGTCGTTGTTCATGAGAAATTGTTGTCGATAGTTATCTTTAATGAATTAAGATTAAGTTTATAATTACATAATTAATTCTATGGTTAGCAATGCGTTTTTAACCCCCCCCCCCCCTCCCCCCCCCCCCCCCCCCCACTGAACTAGGTAAATAAGATATCAATATATATATATATATATATATATATATATATATATATATATATATATATATATATATATATATATATATATATGTAAATAAAATTATCACGAATATTTTATTCTGACCAAATATATTATTTAAATCCCGTTTTCATGTTATACTGGATCAGTAGGACAATTTATTATTGACATATGAATTTTTGATGAAGTAAGGTAAACCTAAATACAGTAAAAAGATAAAAGTAGAATAGGTCACAATGTCATAAGCCACGCATTCTGACAGGTAATTCGGTAAGGTTTCTTGTTTGTTTTTATTGGAAACTGATTTAGAATAAACAATTATAACTGTCAAACTGATATTGAGAAAAAGTTAAAATGCATCATCTTAGAACAAATTGTTGTCATTTAAAATGTTTTAAACCAGTGCTACTCAAACAGTTTGAGTTTGATTGGGTTTGGGTCAAACTGTGGTCCGCGGACCGGTTCGGGTCCGCGAGCCTGTTGTAGCTGGTCCGGAATCATTAACCTAAAATAGCTTAAGAGTAATCTTGAAAAAGATGCTTTTACTAGATTTAGATCACTAAAAAAAAGAAATAATAAAATATCAGTCTGTCTTTAAAAATAATCTTATTTAAAATATTAGTGTACCTATACACGTTTTGTAGATTTTTAAATATTACATATTTTTAAAATAAATTTGTGTTTAGTTTGTATACAAAGGCAATTTTTGATATTTCGTTTAATAGTTTAGTAACTAACTGTCAATACATTTGCCATATAAATACCAGTCCGCCACTAAAAAAAGTTTGAGTAGCACTGTTTTAAACTACTTTGGTGCGCTAGTGTGTGTTTTTTTAGAGGGAGTATGACTGTCAGTCTCAAAAGTGTAAATACACCCTAGAATTATTATTATTATTATTATTATTATTATTATTATTATTATTATTATTATTATTATTATTTCTGAAAGTTTATTGAAAATGTATTTTCGTACTCTACGCTTTAGCTTATCACAGAGATGTTCTGGCAACTGGAGAGGCTATTAGTTGTCTTGGTACATTATACAAAAGCCATTATTTGACCAGTGCCTGGTGATATGTCTTGGATCATTGTCTTCTTGAAAAATCCATCCGTTTGCTAAACTCAAACTTTCAACTGAAGGCAAGAAATTGTCTCGTAGTATTGCGAGGTACTTTTGATGATTCATTATCCTATGAATAAACAGCAAATTTCCCATACTGGTCGCCGCCATACAGCTCCAAACTATGACATTTCTGCCTTCGTAGTTCGCCGTTGAAAATTAAATTTTCGGATTTCAATTCCCGGTTAGCCTTTCGCCATTCTTTCCTAATGCAAATTACTACAATGCTTCTGGATCTGGCAAAAGGGCCACCAGCAAATGAAATCAAAAAACCTAATGTCAACGGCAAAGCACGGAGGAAGAAATGCCATAGTTTGGGGCTGTATGGCGAGGGCCAATGTGGGAAATTACGGAAACTTGGTTTTCATTGATAGTATAACGAATCACCAGAAGTAATTACCTCGAAATACTGCGAGACTATTTTTTGCATTCAGATGAAAAATTGCTGAAAGTTTCTGTTAAAAATGCCCTGCAGTTAACTTGGGCAAAAATAATCCCAAACATCATCAAAAGTATGATCCTGTCAATGCCAAGATACTAGTTAATACCAAAGAAAATTATAGCTTCGCATTAATTTTCTTTGGTAATACTTAGTTTCCACAATCAATTATTTCTGGTATTGATGTATGGTTACTTTTGTGAGTTGTTTATTGATATTTATTTAATATATTTTTATAAATCCTTTCTGTAAAAATGTAGGTATCTGTTGTTGTTATATTTCCAATACTGTGTTAAAATAAATATCCTCAAAATATTGATTGTAGATATATTACATTTACCAAAATTCTACGGTGTATGATGCACTTTTGGGACTAATTGTAGATTATTTGTGCCAGATTTGGCATTTACGTTATAAAACAGAAAATCCGGTTTTAGAGATAAAGTTCAATAGTGAATCTGCAAGTTAACTTATTATTTCTATTTTAGTCTATTTTAGTAAATTGTTAGTAAATTTAAGGGTTAAGTTTTAATATGTAAGGTATGAACTGAAGGCATGAATGGAAAGTGATATGTCGCATTTTTTCTTTACGTTTTTTAAACATGAAGTTCTTACATCTGTGTACAATGTTTAGTACCTTCAAAGGTGGAATTCACAAATCCAATATTATATCTATTGCCCATTAGCAGTGACGGATTTAGGGGGGCGCAGGGGGCGCCCCTCTAGAGATTTGTACAATAAGGATTTTAATAACGAATTTTATAAAAATAAATATTGTAACATGAACATTAACCATTTTTACATATTCTACAAAATATTTTAAACAAAACCAAACATGTTGCCGTCTATATAAGGTCTTTGAAATGAATTATACCAAAAAATATGAATAACAGATCAATACTAACAAGTAAGTAATATAAAAAATGCAAGCCTTTTTGGCATTTTTGATTTACATGCTCTTAGGTTGTTTCTGAAAACACTCTTCTCACTGCGATCTTATCAAAATTTGCGCCGGATAATTTTGGCAAATTTGCGCCGGATAATTTTGGCTTCTAAACGAAACAAATTACCCAATAATCTTTTTTTCAAAAAACTTCTCTTTGGAAAGTAATTTTTTTCGAAAACATCTTTTTCGAAAATGGATTAACGAAATTTTTCAAAAATATATTTCGAACCTATATTTTTTCAAAAAAGTCCGGGCCGCTTTTTCAAAGATGCTTTTTAGAAAACAGATTTATGAAATATTTTCTTCAAAAACCCGTATTTCGAAAGTACATTTTTTCAAAAATGTCTCCAAACAAATAATTTTTAAAATAGGTACATTTTTCGATAATATATTTTTTTGAAAACAATATTTGGAAAATTAACTTATGAACTCTAGTAGCTTGCAAAATATTAATGAAAAAAAGACGAAAAAATATCCTGAACAAACCTAAACGAATCTTTTTTGGGTTTGATCAGGTTTCCTTAGCTTTGGTACCTACGTTACTTTCTCGTAAATTACTTTTTCAAAAAGCCGTTGCTAGAAAAAATTAATACTATCCGAAAAAATTTAATTTCGAAAAAGATGTTCTCTGAAAAAATATATTTTTCAAAAATTGCTTTAAAAAAATTGAAATCCCCCCAAATGAGCAGAAGGCATAAATTAAAAAAATGCTACAATGCTACATCGGTCCTGTCGCGTGTAAGCTAAGATGACCAACTCTTTTATATAGCTGTTTTTTTTAACAAATATCTTTTTTGATGTTAAATTAGGTATTTTTTTTCGAAAAACAGCTTCTTCGAAAAGAATCTTCTAAAAGAACCTTCTAAAAACACATTTCCCGGATATATATTTTTTAGAAAACATAGTTTTTCTAAATTTAAATTATGAATGAATCAATGAAATATCAATAAAAAAAATGACAAAAATATCCTAAAGTAACCTAAACAAACCTTTTTGTGTTTGGTCAGGTTTACGTCCCCTTGTATTGGCTATGTTAGTCTGTAGTAAAGTACTTTCAAAATAGTGTTGTTTTCATTCCTATGAATATTCGAAATCTTTCTCGAAACAATGTTTAAAAAATGTTCTTTCTAAAAACACGTTTTCTTGAAAAAATTCAGATTTTCGAAAGTTGGCTTAAGAAAAAAAAATTTGAAAACGTCCATAGTTTTCGAATATCTGTATTATTGAAAAAGTTCTGTTTTCTAGAAAATATATTTTCGAAAAAACTTTCATATATCAGTCCAAATGGACAGAAGATATATGAAAGTAATTTAAAAAATGCTAGAATATTTGTAAGGATGACATACCGTTCTGTTTTCGCAAGAACAGGTTTAAGGGATTTTTTGGCGAGATAAACGGTTTTAAATTTTGGAGCGGTATCTGATACCGGTGCGTTTTCGCGACAAAGCGGTCTTTCAAATGACGCCATTGCTGATGTCATCGTTTTAAAAATGGTCTTTTAATTTATCCAACAAGGTGCAAGTTGTTGATAAAAAGCCATCACCGGTTAAATTTGACATTAAGAGCCAAATTCGCCATTTTTCAACGTACATAGCCTAAAAAAAAACGACTTGTGGAGTCCTGTGCAGTGATCTAGTCCTGTGTCTGTGCCTGTGCCAAAAATGCATCCACAAAAATGGAAAATGAACAGTACTGGCAAATTGGTCCAGAAAGAGGAGCTAACAATCCATTAGGGAGACAGAGAAAATGAACAGTATGAATACTCGGTCAACTTTAGAGGCAGGGATGGGCGAGATTGTGAGATTGTCATCCTTCTTAATTATTAGTAATAAAATCTTTAAAAATATATATATTTTTTATTTTGCCCCACCTGAGAAAAAAGTATGCGGGTGCATAAAGCTGGTAACAGGTTTGGCTCATAGAGAAATATATTTTGTCTATGGTTTGGCTACTGTCATGGAGTTGCTAAACGGTAAGTAAACAGTCAAATTTATTAATAAATAAAATGACACGTTTTGTTATTTTATAATTATTATTTAACTTCAATTTGTTTTGCATGTTTTTTTTTGATATATATATATATATATATATATATATATATATATATATATATATATATATATAACATGCAATAAAAATATGACGAAAGCGTGGACATTATATGCAAGACTGTAGGGGAACTGGCAAGTTCCAAACCTCAACACATTTGTAAGGACCTACAGGAAAATAACAAATTCTTCCGATTTAAAAAGAAAAAAAGGACAGCCACGCTAGCCTGGCGAACACGTTCAGCTAGATGTCCTGCTTTATTTTAATGAAAACCCGACTAACTCTATACCGGTGGCTTATGAAGCATTAAACACTACATGTTACAGAGTTCAAAGCATTCTAAAAAAGTTCCAATATAAACCTTATAAGTTCCGTAAAGTTCAACAGCTTTCTGAAGAAAATAAACCCCACAGACTGTAATTTTGTAATGTTAACAACTATTTTTTTTTTGACAGGATAATATGCACAGATGGGGCTTCATTTGCTATAAAGAGCGTCTATAATAGATTTAATCATATAATACCCATTATTGGGGTCAAGAAAACCCTCGTGTTATAAAGGCCGCCAAAACTTCAGGGTGACTTTCATCGTTTTCGGCTGGCCGTGGTCATGGTCACGGTTGACAGTTAAATAATGCATTAAACTTCATTTATCAACCAATTGGTTGACAAATGAAGTTTATCCATTGTTTAAGTGTCAACCGTAACCGAGAACAGAGGCCATCCGAAAACGCTTAGGATATTAGGGCCTTTTTTACAAAGGTGGAATAGCTGGTGATAGATATCATCATCACTTTCTCACTGGAGAAATAGAGAACTTTTTAGATGAGTTACCGCCAATATCCTCAACCGACCTATTTGGCAACAAGATGGTGCCCCTACAAACAACACGTCAAATGTGCCTCAGTCTTGAAAGCAAAAGTAACAGACTTGGATTGGTAAAAATAGTTCAAGATGGTGTCCCAATAGCCCTGATCTCACATTAATGGACAGATCTTTCTGGGGTTGGCTCAAAGATCGAGTGTATAACCATGCAGAACACATTTAACACTTTAGAAGAACTAAGGCGAAAAATTGTGGAAGAAATAAATTTTATTAAAACACACCAGAAGGAGTCGCTGAGGGATGCCGTCAACCATTTAAAGACATGTTATCGCACTTGTATTGAGCAAAACGGGGATCACTTTCAACATGTGTTAAAGTAAATATTCATCTTGCTTTTTTATTAATCCATGTATTAAAGTTTAATATAAAGAATATTATAAAATAAATCAACTTTTTCCTTCTGCTGTGGCCCATAATAAATAAACTAATAATAAACTGTCTTCCTTTGAATGACTGAAGCACCTGGTTAGAGCACCTGTAACTTAAATCAAGTCTCAATATTTCCATATAACCCCTATACGACTTACATTGACGAATGGTATGGAAAATTACTTAAGTTTCGTTTTATTTTTCAAAATTAGGAGAAAACAGTTGAACATTGGTAAAATACAGCTCCTACCGCGTAGAATTTAAAAATCAAAAAGTAATATGGCGAGCCCTCTGCAAAAACTCAAGGTTAGTTCAAAACAGGCGCGGATACAAGGGGGAGCAATGTGTGCAATTGCAATTGCAATTTAAACCCTTAATAGTCAGATTAGATCTGTTTTTAGATATTTAACTCAATATGGTGTATTTGTCCGATATAATATTTTAGGTAAATTAGGTTTTTATTTCTCATAAACTCACAACTACATACTCATTCAACAAAACATATTTTTTAGATTAATCGATCCAATTTTTTTATATTATACTGGATCAGTAACCTACATTTCACTATTAATATATTAATTTTTAATAAGGTCTTCAAAAATGCGAAAGTGGGATAAATCATATAAATTTATAATCCACGCAATCTTTATGTTAGTAATATTTTTGCATCTTTTTGCTAGAACCTTAGTTAAAATAAATTAACCACTGTTTATTATTATTATTAAAAAATATGACAAGTAGGTACAGACAATAATTTAGGCCTAGGACATGACATAGAAATTTTCTTTAGTAAAAATTCCCAATTACCTACATAAACTCTAAAAAAATCTACATGAACTGTGAAAAACAAATAAAACAGGTGGCACGGAGGAACGGAGGACGGAGGTGTCATTTTAAAAATATTTCGTTATTTCAACAAATTACCTACGAGCACCTAACGTTAAACATAAAAAAATAAAAAAAGAAAAGGATATCTTACTTTACTTTAAAAATTAACGTATTTTATGTACACAAGCAATATGAAAAAGGGTCTTTAATTAGATACCCCATTTCTCTATGCATTTTTAAAATAAACAGACAAATTTTAATGCATTTAAATTAAACACACAACGCTAAGTTACTAACTACTAAATAAAGAGAAACATAAAAATTTTATTATTCGGTTAAAAGTTCTGTGTGACATTTTTTAAAATTTTGAAAAACAAGACCGTGTTTCGGCATTTTTTAAGCAGGCGTGTCAAATCTGACAGACAAATCAAATCACGTGATTGATTTTGTAGATTTAATGTTGTATTATTTTTGAGGAAAAACTATCAGGAAAGTCTAATTTTACTTAAATCAGTATTTTTCTTATATGGTCCAGACTTAATTGGAGAGACTATCTACTTAAATGTTTTGCTACTTAGTCTTCCTTAGTCGCAATTGCCTGCACGATACAATTTTTGCACGCCATACACAGATTTTAATTTATGGCCCCTATTGGGCCATTTTTTCTAGATCTAGAAAAATTTTAAAAATGAGTATCGCTTTTCCATAAAATGTAGGGTATTTACTAATTTTGACAACGGAAATATTCAGGTCTTGTCCAGTATCAATAACTACGTTACTCAACTGACAAGTGCATCCATTGTTGACTGCACGATCCATTTCTGCACCAGATATTAAAGAAAACATAAAGGTAGGGGTGCTGCAATAACTATGGATATTTTGTTGGTTAAAATTAGAAAATGCACTTACCTTTGTAGTATTTGCCATTTCCTTTAATATTTTCAGGATTTGGTGAGTATTTTCCAGGCTTAGCACTCGACACGCATTTCACACGATCAATACAATGGTTATAGACGGAATTCGGCAGGCCGCAAGTGTCGGACACGGAGAATGCGCGTCATACAATCCCTGATTTTCCCGACTTTCCTTTCGTTTAGGATTTATGATATTCTTCCCACTTCCAGTTATTAATTTAATCAATTATTATTTTGAAAACCTACATAGACAGGATATGCATTTATGTGTTTTGAAACGGCAACCTTATCTATCCTCAACGTTGTAACAAAAAATGGTCTTGGTAAAAAAAATTATAAAAACATTTCTTTCCACAAAAATAATCTCTAAAGAATATTTATATTAAGAGTCCATGAATGCTATTGAGAACTGTTCATTTAAATATTGTGACTAGCTGCTAACTTGCCTCAATCTAGTGGACGTTACAATAGTAGTATCTTTATTTTGAATGTGTTTTGACGTCCATAGTAGGTATGTATATTTTCCTACGACCACCTATGAAAGTGAGAGAAAAGCACGGTTAACTTGGCTAGAAAGTGCCTTATATCACACGCGTGTTGAAAAGTACTTTTCAACACATGTGTTGAAAAGTACTTGTCAACATGACGTTTGAACAGATGGTGCCAATTTAATTTTTTTTATTTTCAACATGTGTGTTGAAATGTTTTTCAGCACACATGTTGAAAGTGGGGGTTTTAAATAAATACAGAAATTGGGGTTTTTTGGTAAATATTTTTGTGGTCGTAGGAAAAATATTGTACATTACTCGTGTGAAAGTAATTTTCGCACACTCGTGGGATTATCGCACTCGGCTATCGCCTCGTGCGACATTCCCACTCGTGTGAAAAATGTCACTTTCAACACTTGTTATGTAATATATTATTAACATTACTTTGTAAAAAGTCCACTTGATAGTAATTATGTATATGTAGCCAAATGGACAAACGATGACATATCTCAGTTTTAACTGTTCTGTTTAATGTTTAGTAACATAAACCAGGCATCCAGAGGATGTTTATAATTCAGTGGATATTTGCGCGAAAACATATGTATACGGATAGGTTCAGACATATCCCTCCTTTCAAGGACAAATTTTTGTTCTTTACACTTTTTGTTCTTTTCTAACAGATTTACGTCTACTCATGTCCCATATTTGTGTTCATTTTACGGAACCAGTAGCGCGATTTAAACTAGCAGAATTTCCAAAATTTGCCGTCGTCGGCGTCGTTTAATGTAAAATTTTATATTTTTGTTCACGTTAAGGCAAATCGTTACCGCTGGAATGAACCTCTGAGGTTCTGGAGGAGTTCCACAAATTTTCAAAATGTCCTCTTTTTACAAGCTTTTATTTAACTTCACCTGTTAGTATGTATGTATGTTTGTATGTATGTTAGTATGTTTAGGTCAAATATTGCAATCAAAATTTTGACTTTGACTAGTTCTAATTAAGCCAGAGCTTTGAAATTTTGTACACATGTATAACTCCGGTGACAATGCAACTGAATATAGTATTTTTAGTATTGTTGACGCCCCAAGATAGCGGATTACCTTTTTCTTTACAATCTGATATGTGTATCAAATGAAAGGGTTTAACGAGTAGAATACGATAAGCTATGTGACGTCATTCTAAACCCTATGGCGGCCGCCGGCGGATTACCTTTTTTTCACAACCCCCTTGACATGGGTTTCAAATGAAAGGGTTTGACGAGTAGAATATGATAAGCTATGTGACTCCTTCTAAACTCACTATGGCGGACGCCATAAGCTGGCGGATTACCTTTTTCTTCACAATCCCCTTGATATGGGCATCAAATGAATGGGTTTGACGAGTAAAATACGATAATCTATGTGACGTCATTCTAAACCCAATATGGCGGACGCAACAAGATGGCCGATTACATTTTTCTTCACAGCCCCCTTGACATTTGTATCAAATGAAAGGATTTGACGAGTAGAATACGATAAGCTGTGTGACGTCATTCTAAACCCAATTTGGCGGACGCCACAAGATGTCGGGTTACCGTTTTCTTAACAATCGGAACAATCCCCTTGATATGGGCATTAAATGAAAGGGTTTGACGACTAGAATACGATAACAGGTAAAATTTCTTGTAATAGTGATGCATTAGCAGAAATGCATATTTTAAGAAGTAACTCAAAATTTAAAAATAAAATCTGTAAAAAATACTTTTTAAAAACAATTTAGATGTACTAAAAGGAAAAAAATAAGTATAGTTTTTTCATTGTGACAATGCTAAATGCTATTTATAAGTGGACGTAGTTCGCGTGGGTGGATCCTAATAAAAGTAGTATCAAAGTTGTCACTAAAACAGATATAATATATTATGTTAAATTTATTGTCTTAAAAGCTTGTCGCGTGAATAGAAAAGGACAAATACATACTTGGGTATTTACTTACAATTTCTGCCAAAACTGAAGGGATCCCTTAGTCAACCTTAATACATAAGCAGTGTGGTTCTTATATGATTTAATTGTCTTACGTCTATTTTATACGTCATTCTGTTAGATGTATCTAATGTGTCCCTTTTTAAATTTCATTTTGCTTTTAACACGGAAAACCCGTTTTTTTTAGCCCTGAGGACGATTTTAAATAAATCGAAACGTCGGCATTGAAAACAAAAGGGTTTTCTTTAAATAACTGGCCTGATCCCACTAACACTACCAAATCTTTTTTTATGCCTTCTCATTTTGGGACATATATACAGTAGACCACCAGAAAGTGCGCATATGGGAAAAAATTTTATATCTTTGAATTTGACAAATTTATTTTATTTCGAAAAAGTTCTGCATACCTTCAAACCAAAATAATACCCAACAAATCCGGTGAAAGTCTTATGGTATACAATGAAGAGTCAAAAATTCGAAATTGCGTTAAGAGTAAAGTACCCCCATTTTTCACTTTAGATTTTTTTGAATAAAAAGTCTTGTTTCATTTTAAAGCTATACCTAAATATCAATTTTCGCTTACTTTGGACAAAAAATAGGATTTAATCGTTTTTGTGAATTACCCTGCATAAAAAGTAGATCGCAATGATACAGCACACAAATACTATTTTACTATTTTCTGTAGACTTTATTATAACCGTAAATTTTATGTCAGAGTAGTCAGTTTCAAAAATATTATGGCCATTCAAAATAAAATCATAAAAATTTTAAATATTTTTGCTGCACACCGTATTTTATTTTTTGGGGAATTAAAAGAATTTCATCTACCTGAAATTTTGTGATACACTGTAACTTAAACTATCTTCCAAACGGTATATTTATTCCTAAAACTACAAAGTTTTTTCTTTATTTAGGTTTTAATCGTGGTCCTCGAGAAAAAACTGAAAACCCAAAAATATTTTATGAACATACTTTATTTGCAACAAAAAATTAAGCTCAATATAATGCTGTACACTTTAAATCCAAACAAAATTTGAAACGCATATTTTTCCTTTAAAATACATATGAATCGATCTTTATACCCGAATTTTATAAAATATTTTGGGATTTTCGGTTCTTTCTTGGGTGGACCACGATTAAATAAACCTAAATAAAGAAAAAGCTTTGTAGTTTTAGGAATAAATATACCATTTGGAAGATACCTTAAGTTAAAGAGTATCACAAAATTTCAATTAGATGAAATTCTTTTGATTCCCCAAAAAATAAAATACGATGTACAGCAAAAATATTTGAAATTTTTATGTTTTTATTTTTAATGGCCATAATATTTTTGAAACTGACTACTTTGACATAACATTTACGGTTATCTCTAATAAAGTCTACAGAAAATATAATTTGCGTACTGTATCATTGCGATCTATTTTTTATACAGGGCAATTCACAAAAAAACGATTAAATCCTATTTTTGTCCAAACTGAACGAAAATGATTATTTGGGTATAGCCTTGAGATTAAAACAACATTTCTTAATAAAAAAATCTAAAGTTAAAAATGGGGGTACTTTACTCTTTACGCAATTTCGAATTTTTGACTCTTCCTCGTATACCATAAGACTTTCACCGGACTTGTTGGGTATTGGGTATATTTTCAGAATCAATCTAAAAGCATGTAAATCAAAAATGCCAAAAAAGGCTTTCATTTTTTATTTTATATATTAGTATTGATCTATTATTCATATTTTTTTGGTATAATTTATTTCAAAGACCTTACACAGATGGCAAAATGTTTTATAAAATTCGTTATTAAAATCCTTATTGTACAAAGCTCTAGAGGGGCGCCCCCCTAAATCCGCCACTGGGCCCATGCGGCAACTGCTGTCTTGCCGCACTGTCCAGTGCGGTCCAGTCCGACAGTGCTGAACGGGGTGCACTGCAGCCGCATATCACTATTTGATCGCTAAAAATACAGGATGTTTTCAATTCCTGATTAGGCGCATAAAAAAGACGTACCTCTAATCCATCAAAGAGTAGCTACAACGTTAAATAAACCAAAATAGTATCGATGTTAGCCGATATTTAGAAATCTATAAAAATTAATTTCGCTTTAGATTCGTTACTTTGTCAAGAAAATAATAAAAAAGGAAATTTGCAATTTTACACACAAATAGAGGTACGATCACAAATTACGAAAATTTACGGAATTTGTGGGTACTTGCAGTTATTTATTCTCGAGTACTATTTTGTTCTTGTCCAAGGGTACCTATATTTTAATTTGTAAAAGCAGCATGGACGTCTAAAGTGTGAATCAGATGGGGGCGTTACGCTCGCCTAGTTATCGTTGTGGTGTAATGTTTTTTTTGGTAAACCCCGTTTAATGTAGAAAAACCCTTGATTTTTCTGTGGGTTAGGATTTCTAGTTGATTTTAGAAACATACGTATTTACACACTGTCTTTTGTGCAAAAAGGATTATCTTCCTAGGTTCAAAATAATACACTTTGTTCAAGAGGAAGAAGCCTAAAGGAGCCTACGGTAAGTTTCCTGTAACATATAATTTTAAATTTCCCGCATCATTTGTATTTAGCGCCGCCTCTCATAGGAACGTCAAATTGTCAAAATACTCCGTTTGACCTGTCGACAGCGTTGTTTCAATAGTTAAAATTGTACACAATAATGTACATCTCGGAAAAAATGAAATACTTTTTTTATAATTTACATTAAAATTAATTTTTCATTATTGGTATTTTTAACAAATATTACTTTTATCAAATGTGTGGTTTAATTTATAAATAAGGTCGGTTTGAGGCCAACGCGTAAACAATGTAAGAAACAAGGGCTATAGGGCCAAGAGAAAAAAGGTAATTAGCTGCAAAAAGGTTAATACTTTTGTCGTTGGATGAAAGAGTTCGATAATATATGTATTTTTAGGACAACGCTCGAGTAAAGGTCGATATTATTGGGTGCAAAATGTACTTCCCCTACTGTCATTTGTGTTAATATTTTTTTTATCTTCGTACAACCCACGAAGGTAGTTAGAATAAGTACTATTGTAGCCACTGGCGTAACTACAGGGGCATGGGGGCGCCCCCAGGCTTTCCAGCCCACCGATAATTTTTCCAATTTTTCTTCTAAAATAGGCTGCCCCATTACCATCACCCGGCCCCCCCCCATTTTTTGAAAAAATTAACAAATAAAAACAGCAAGAAAAGTAGTAGTTTTATTTAAAAATATTCAACCTCCTTCAAAATAAATAAGATGTCCGGAAGATTTAAAAATAAAATATATTGTTTCAATATGTAACAGTCAAAAATAAAACTATTTTTATTTGGGGGATTTTAGTTGCAAAACAGTGAGTTTTGGGATATTTTGAAAATCGATTGGGGGAATTTAGTTACAACCATCTGGCAACCCTAGTTGTCACATTTTAGCGTGACGAGGTGACGATTAATTTTGACGTTCTTAGCCATTTTTAAATCAGTGACCAAATCGTGACCTAGTCAGACCATTGGGCAACGCTGTCTCATTTAATCTTAATACTTTGATTTTTTAGGTTAAACATTGAGTATATGGAGCAACGTTGCCAAATAAGGTGATGTAGTCATAACTAGGTCACTGATTTAAAATCGCCTTAATTCGGGTTTCTCGCCCAATAATCAAACCCTTTTATTTTCTTTGGTTTCTCGCACTTTGTACCTTTGTACAATATAATTTGGGCTTTGGGTACAATTTGTTGTACAATTCATAGAAATTCTTGGAACTAGCTTGGTCAGGCGTCACAAAGTTGTTCTGTGTTGAAATTTTTGCGTTTTTTTGCAATTTTTGAAACAAAATTACTTACAAGTGTGCCATAATATAGTTATTTTCCATATAATAAAGGTAAGCAACATGTTGGCCTGTTAACAGACTCGCGGGCAAGCTTCCTAGATGGTACTGAACGATCAAATGCTCTCGGTCATGTCTGCTTTATTTGTTGTTCAGAAAAAAGCTAATGTTGCTCTTGATAAATACCAAGTTTATAGGAAGTGCACTGTTAGTACCATACGCTTAACTGAACGAAAAGTACCTGTAGTGCAAAATAGTCTTAATATGGCTACAGATTTTCAGTTTTATGTGACTCATTTTAATAATTTGTGAGTCATTTGCTTTATTTTTTTTTCTTGGAATGACGGTTTTTTGTTATGAAAATATTTGGCCAAGTGTCCTAACGGCTGTTTTATAATTTCCTTGAAGTTAACACAAAAATAAACTGGTATTTGGCTGATGTTGTTAGTCAGTTCGATAGGGTGGCTTGCATGGCATGCACTTCAACATAACATAATCTAACATTAGGAGTTTACATAACATTTAATTGATTTAATAGAAATTTTAATACATTATACTTAGTGATTACTTACTTAGTGTTGCCATAAAGATGTTTGGAAAACTTTATGCTCCTCGGTATGTGTGGTTCCAAAGTTTTTTATTTAATAGTTGTTGTGCTGTGGAGTGTTATATGGGTAATTATATAGGTATAGTTGAATTTCATCAATTCTTAGAATTTTAAGCTACCAGACTGCTGGTTTCAGAACAGTTCACAAATCTAAAAATGAAATTTAGTGGAAGAGCTTTATTTTGCCTGTAGTACCTATTTATTTTTTTTACAATATGTACTGACTTTCTAAAGGTTGAATTATCACGGTACAAAATACAAATTTTGTTTACAATTCTATGTCAAAATTTACAGTATTATAAGTTTATGGAACTCTAAGAATGAACTGGTGCCATGGGCTTTAGTACCTACTTGAAGTAGTTGTTTTTTACAAAATCCTATCACAAGCTTGATACTGCATTTGTGGTTGTCACTGATGAAAGACTAGAAAGACACCCTATTTTTTTGTTCTTACAGCTTACTTTAGTTAGGTAAAATATTACTATTTATAGAATTTAAACCCATAACTGCCGTATTATACCAGTTTTTTAAGAATCAATGCTTTAAGAAGCAGATGAGTCTTGTAGAGTTGTAAACCGAATCCAAAAAACTCTGCAGTATTATTCATTAAGTATACATATTATGTTCTATTTTATGAAACTTGCTCTTTACTTACCTCTGAACTTACACACCAGAACTAATAAACATGTCTTTTCATTATAAAATATCAAAAATCCAGCACCCTGAGATAATTTTACGTATACAGTCGCACAAAATACGCAGTTGTTTTTTATGTTGGTATTATTTGACATGTCTAAGCCTGCTAATCAAATAAAGTTTGCTATCTCCAACAGAAAAAAAAATTAGGCTCAGCGCGCACTGATTTTTGGTCACATTACTTCGGGTAATGGTTCTTGTGCACTTTAGGTATGTCGGAATTAACAAATTTTCCAAAGAACAAAGGAAAGATTACCTTCTTTGGAGCACTTTAACAAAAAAAAATCGATGAATGAACCATTTTTTTACAAGAAAATAGCCAAAAAAAATTGGAACGTAGATGACATACACCACAAATAATAATATTATGTTAATAAAGTTTAACACACAAACCATTTAACTCACAGTTCCTCAACATGCTACCATAAAAAAATACAATCTTTTTTTATTTCCAAAAACATCTTTAAAATATGGAAATAAATTTTGTTTAAATTTCATAGGTTTTATTCAATGTTATTGAAGAATTTCGTCAACTTTTGACAAGCAAAGTGCTGTTGCTTAGTCTTCTCTTTAATTGTATTGTTTTGGTGGTGCGATTGATCATTTGTTTCAAAAAAGTGCGCAAAATGTGGATTGACTGGGACACAACAAAAACATTAAGAAAGCCAGCCAGTCGAGTTTGGCAACACTGGAAGTAACCTTTTAATATTAAGGAGTTTTCGCAGTGCAATATTTCAAAATAACTGATTTTTATTCAACTTTATTTTAATTTTTTTGGTATAAAAAGTGCCTCATCCATAATTTTGTTTTCTTTTGATCCCTCCTATTCAACCTACCCTATCATTTAAAATGTTTAAAGTTGTCAAATTCGGACATATCTAAAGTGCACAAGACCCCTGGTAATTTATTTTCGCTCAGAACAGGTTTTTAGGTTGTAAGTCAAGGTATTTGAGCGAATTTTCGATAAAAACAAACCCAATAATATATTTTTTTAATAATCTTAATCGAAAAGCACCTATATGAAGGACTCCAGTTCTTGTCTGAAATGAAAAACCATTATTTTCACTTGATAAGAAGAGAATACTATTAATGAATCCTGATGACAAATTATAAATTTAGTATAAAAAATATGCATCGATTACCTAATTCCTAATATCTTCAATGATCCAAGAAACTATCTCAAAAAAATTTAGCTCTCCCGTCAAAGTGTTCAGTTTTATGACTAGGGATCGACCGATACCGATATCGGTATATCGGCCTTATTGGCCGATATCGGTATCGGCCGATATACACACCACTATATCGGTATCGGCCTAAAAAAATATATATGCTAAGGATTTTTTAAAGAAAATTAAAACAGAAATACTAAATAAAAAACAAATAAAGTTTATTCTTATTCAAATTTAGCAAAAAAGTCATTAAAAATGTAGAAGTAACACACTAAGTTAAACAAATTAATATTTAAAGTTAAGTTTTGGCAAGTTGTAATGTAACAAAATTAAGCTTTCTGCTCTTTCCGGAGTTAGACGATTTCTTGCGCTTTCATAAACATTTCCAGCTGAAGAAAATAGCTGTTCACTAGCAACACTACTTGGCGGCGGTGCTAAATATATTATTGCAACTTTATACATCAATGGAAAAATGTCTTTTTTTGCGCCCACCAAGTCAAAGGACCTTCATTTCTTGATATTTTTTCTAATTTATTCAATTCAATCTCATTATCAATTTTATTTATCATATCATCAGTACTTTTCTTATATGACACTGATTTAGGTACCTGTCGTCACACCAGTGAGTTCATTAAAAGTATTCCAAAATAAACTATGAGAAATTGAGCCCGGGACATTTTCCTGAATCGGTTGATTTACCTCGTGTGTTTTTTTAGCGATTTTCGCTAAAGGAGCATCATCGTCGCTCACTTCAGATTCTCCGGAATTATCTTCCAGTAAGTCTGAATCTTGTCCATTAATTTTTAAAAGTTCTTTTTTTAAATCTGTAAAGGTTTTTTGCGATAAATCATTGTCAAAGAAAGATGTCTTGAACCTTGGGTCCAATAAAGTGGCAAAAAGAAGGTTTCTATCAGTGAAGAAGGCTTTGCATCTCTTATTCAAGGAATCTTTAAGCTCATTTTTAGTACTCTGCACCCCTGAAAAGTCAGCTCCTTCAGCTTTCTCGAGATAATTTAAGAGAGTTTTAAGTAAGGGTATTACTTCCGATATAGATGCACTATTCTTACTAAAAATCTTCGTAATTTGTTCAAAAGGTTTTAATAGATTTAGTAAATTTTTTGCTAGTTCCCATTGGTGGTATGCTAGCGCCACATCTTTCAAAGCTGGATTGTCCATTATATATAAATTAAGAGCGTTTTTTTCTTCTATCAGACGTTCCAACATATAAAAACTTGAGTTCCATCGTGTTGGAACGTCCTGCACCAAAGCTTTCTCGGTCATATTAAGGGATTTTTGAATATTCTTTAGCCTATCACAAGCCAAAGAGGAGTGACTAAAATTAGTTACTATACGTCTTGCTTTTGCCAATAAATCTACAATTGATCGTTGAATTCCTATGGAGTCATGTATGGCTAATTGTATGGTATGTATGAAACAGGGTTGGTGTTTTAATTTAACCTCGTCAATGCCCTTTTTCATCTTGACGGCATTATCAGCTAAAACCAAAAGAATTTGATTTTGATCTAACTCCCATATTGTCATTAATTCAGATAACATCTGTGAGATATTTAAAGCTGTATGTGACCCAGGAAAATGCTTGCAGGCCAGTATAAATGAACATCTTTCAGTCGTTTTAAAATCTATCCAATGTGCAGTAAGAGAAATAAATGGGTTGTTATTATGCTTGCAAGTCCATATATCTGTAGTTGCAGAAATTTTAATGTTTTCTTTCAAGGAAAGTGATAATTTTTCACAAATTGCCAAAGTACATTTTTTGTATATATCAGGAAGTATTCTTATATATATAGTATATTTATCTGAAGGAATATTGTAACAAGGAACCAATTTATTTAAAAGCCGCCTAAAACCCACATCGTTCACAATACTAAAGGGCTGTATGTCTATAGCTATTAATTCTCCGATATAATAGTGAACCTTTTTAGATTTAGTGCTATCAATGTCCCATAACTGCATATTTTCAAATGATTCAAAAATCTTTGGTTGTGTGGTTGAGCCTCCGCTTAAGCTTGCACATGAACGAGATGAACCAGGTTTTTCGAGTGCATCTAAAAAAAAAAGAACCCTTCTAAATACTGGGTGTTTCATAATTCATAAATTTATAATCAGAGGTACGGTTTGGCTTGAGGGCTCAGGAGTAAAAGTACTCACTTAACGACTTAACGTAAAAACAAAAACAGAAATTTAATAAATCGTCGATATTGCAGCCAAAATTACTAATTTAATCTCTAAAACAAATTTATTATATACTTACTGCCATCAACATTTTTTTCTTTTGACTCGTCACTTAATTTTTCAATGTGATGCTTTAAATTGGTGGTATTTGCTGTTTTGCCTTTACCTCCCAGAGAAACAACGACATTACATAATTTACAGGTGGCATTTGCTTTTGTTGTAGAGGCATTAACTTCGTTCTTGGAGAAATACTTCCAGTAAATATTTTTACCACTAGTTATGTTGCCACTAATACTGCTACTTATTGAAGATAATGAACCAGAACCAGACTCTTGTAAAGATGACGATGACGACAGTGAAACGGATGGAGAACTCACGACAAAACGATCCATGTTTGTCGAAAATCAGAGCAATACTATACTACGAGTGTTATTAACTTACTGTTTCCAAGCGTATTCGGAAATTCTGGTATTCCCCGGCCGAGCGAACGCAGCGGAATGGCCGGGCTTTGTCAAATTCGGGGATTCGCCGTATTGATTTTTATTCCGCCGGGTGATTTTACAAAATATCGAATTGGCTCTGCATTTTTTTAAATCATTTTATGGTTAATCCGTGTAACGGTTACAGTATATCATTATTATAAATCACTTTTACCTCATTTATACAGCAAAAAATTTACGACAAAATTTTATGGCCGATATATCGGTATCGGCCGATATCGGCTATGAGTATATCGGTATCGGCCGATATTGGTATCGGCCGCAAAAAATCATATCGGTCGATCCCTATTTATGACATATACTAGTGTAGAAAATACATATTTCTGGGGTGAGAAGTAAAATTATAAATGGGTGAATCTTCAGAAAAGGTAACATTTGATGTAATGGACATTTATCTAAAAAGATGTACCCTATTTCCGTTTGCAAATTTAATATGGCCTAAAGTGCCAAATAGGCAATATATTTCAATAAAAAAAATAAACTATTATTATTTTTTTAAAGTAAATTTTATGCCCACACTATGTGATTCGTCACGTGTTGTGGTCTGTAATTGTCTGAGATATGATTTTAAAAGCATAACTAAGATTAATAAATAAAAACATTTAATTAATTTTTTTGTACTTAAGGAAAGTAAAACTCAAAAATGCCTCGTTTTGAAAATATGACGATATTTCAAAAAACATTATACAGTTTAAAAAATAATTTACTCTCTGTAAGCAATGCACCAGTCACTCGTGTGGACACTTGAAACCACAGGTTTTTAAACAAGAAGTGGCAACATGAGATATTTCTAGAAGCTTTATAATACAGATTAGGGGGAAGTACAGAACTTTGAGTTAAAAGCAAAATATTTTTCTCTCCCTTATTAGTCATTTGTGAGATTTCATGCAAGATAGACGTCAGTGTTGAGATGACGTAGTCATTGGTGTGGACGTCTCTAAAAGGTAAGTAATTATTTTTTTCTTAAAATAAATAAATGATTAGAGATAGAGTATGGGTCACTTATTGATACTAAAATTTATTGGTCGCAGCTTTTTTTAGATTTTTACAATAAATTAAAAACCTTTAAAACATCACTGGTGTGGACATCACAAGTGTGGTCAAGTTTTGTCCACACCAGTGACCTTCACGTCCACATGAGTGACTATCATAATAATAAGGTTAGGGAAATCCGTAAATATAAATGATATAAAATTAATCTTTTTAGATTTAAAAATGACAAAAACTAAGAAGTTGGCAGAAGAACAGAAACGAGAAAGAAGGAGAGCTCAAAAAAGAATTTCTATGCAACAAGCAAGAGAAAAAATGTACAGTAATCCAGAAAAATATGCTGAGCTTAATAGAAAACGAAGAGATCAGTATAAGCAAAGGAAAGAGAGAGGAGAAGTGAAGGGCATTAATGATTTAACTTTCCGTTCTCAAAGTAATGTAAGGAAAAATTGGAGGCTAAGATCAAAAAGATACAGAGAAAAAAAAGTTGCAAAAATCAGCTAAAAATTTTATTGAAGCAACCACGCCACCAGACAGTCCTTCGGTAGATGTACCACGCATGGAAGAAAACAGTGAACCACGCTGGAAAGAAAATCTTATAAACGGGCCTGCTTCGTCTACAGAACCAAGTACTTCTAAAGGCTATACCTTGAAACTCTTTTTCTTCGTTTAAAGAATCAGGTTTTGCTAGCGGTTCTAGCACTAGTCATTCTAGTAGCCGAATTGCGATGGGTAAGCGATTAGCCAGAAAAAATCGTAGCAGGCTTTCAACATGAAAAATTAGACTTAGAAAAAAGAGTAAAACAACAGGGGCAAGTGATTAACCAGCTAAGGGTTCGTATTAACCGGCTTAAAACAATGGCTTAAAAATCTAAAGACTTAGGCAGAAACGTTGTTAAGGTTTTTGTAAATATATTTTCGATTTTATGTTTTTATCTTACTTAAGTGTATATTTAGTGGTCAAAATAGTTTGTTTTTTACTTTTATTAAACACTTTAAACAAGTTTTCAGCAAGTTTTTAATTTATACTGAGGTATATACACAGAAAATCACATGTGTTTACCACTCATTCACTCGTGTTGACCAGTCTTACCAAAAAAACGACAATTTTGAAAATTAAAGCTAATTGATCTAAACCATGGGTCTTACAACAATTGTATTTGTATTACCATTTACTAGGCATAGGTAAAAGATTTGTTATAATATTTTTATTATTTTTTAAATGTCCACAACAAATGTTACCATTTATTAAGATCGACCCAAATCTGCCATTATTTTTTAAAACATTAAACATTTAAAACATGATTAGGTTTTACTTTTATAAAAAAAAATTTAAATAGTGAATCAGGCAATTGTATCTAGTTATTAAAATATTAAAAGAAATCAAAAATATTTTTGTCATCTTTGCACATTCTTCAAATCGCAATTGAAATAAAATATGAGGGGTGTACATGAAAATTTGAATTTTTTTTACAAATACTGTAAACATATTTTTATCTGTTGCCCCCCTCAATAAAATTTTACTTGTTGGACCCCCTCCCAACAGGCGCGGCCCGTGAGTTTTCTTACAGGTGGGGCAAATTTTGTAGACAACTAGTGATATCAACGCAACAAGCAAAATACACTAATAAGAAGCCTAGTTCTGCCAAGAAATTATTTACCTACAAATAAACACCGCAAAAAAATAAAATACTAAAATTGCAGTTTTGCTGTGAATTTTATTAAATTACATGTAAATAGTTTCTTGCACTATTAAAGTCATTGTTAACAAAAGTACTCAAGTACTAGAACTACAATACTACACAAAAGACACAACTGAAATATCAAATGATATCGAGAAACATATTAGGCACACAACAAAATTAGGAAAGTCAAAACACCTCTTTAATAAATAATGCGCATATTAGGTAATTAGTTTTTCTTCGTCTAACCCAAATGTTTTACAATAGACGGAGCGGTTCGAGTGCATTTCCATAGTGGCCCGGGACAATCCGAGAACCGACCGGACGCCGTTGGCGGCCACCCGCGCGTTGAAAGCAGTATTATTGATGGGCCGTCGACAAACTTTGTCTGTTTTTAACTTCCTAAAGCGAGGAGTATGTTTGTTTCTCTCTTAGTTCTAATACGTTTATATAGTCCATATAAAAATGGCCGAGCCCAGAGCAAGCTTGGCTCGATTCTTTCCTGAGGAGTTTTCGCTTGGAACTTGCACTTTTTTGAAAGAAAAGATTATTTTTTGCTTTTACAAAAATAAATTATTAGGTGGATTATTGAAAATAAATTTAGGTGGGTCATTGACCAAATACCAAATGACCTTCTGGATCCGCTATTGCTAGTATAGTGTTTTGGGGTTACTAGAATCTATATAATCGACGGGCGCCGACTTCACAGTTTAAAATCTTACGTTCAGATTCACTAAGAAGTTTTAAGATTTAGTACTGGTTTAAATTAAGTTCTTATAGTTGATCAGTTATGTTTTGACAGGTTTTTGTCCTGTCATTGTTAATAAGTCGTCAATAAAAACTTATGAATTATTCTGATATTTCAGCGATTTGCTTGGTTTCCAAATGATTTTCATCTTGAAACGAGTTGCTGTAATAAATTTAGTTATGTTATTATTAGGGATGTAACGGGTAGCCCTTTTTAGGATCCGGCAAAACCGGGTACCCGGTTTTGGCCGGGTACCCGTTACATCCCTAGAAATAAATTCATATTTGGCGTTGCCGTTAATTGATAGACAATCAATCCCATTTTCGTGGTGGAAAATAAATTCAGAGAGATTTCCTAATCTAGCAAAGCTTGGTAAAAAGTTTCTCTCAGCACCTGCCTCAACAATATTTAGTGAATGGCTGTTTTCAGAAGCGGGTAATATTTATGAAGAAACCCGAAACCGACAATCCTCTGAGAATGGTGAAATGTTAGTTTATCTTCATCACAATTTGCCATTAATTGATTTAAGTTATTAAATTTTTAACAAAGTTTATTGTTATAACCTTTTAAAATGTGTTTTTTATGTATTTTTTATCATCACAAAAATACACCGTTTCAGTTCTTTTATGCTTTATTTTACCAAAAACAGAAAACAAAATAAAAAAACCGGGTACCCGGCCGTGTAACCTGATACCCGGCAAAACCGGGTATCCGGCCTACGCGGCCGGGTACCCGGTTTTGGCCGGGTAGACCGAGTACCCGTTACATCCCTAGTTATTATCGAAAGTACGTACTGATATTGCCCTTTTCTTTACAAGTTTGCTAAAAAGATCAGAAATAAATTCATAGTCTAAAACTTAGCTGTCTTATTCTTAAACTTGTCAGTATATGTGGTATTTTAAAATTAACATTTAGCTTTTTAAGCTTAGTATTATAATATGTACCTGTAAAAATATTTTATAAGGTTTTATTTTGAACTCATTTCCATTGTTTTTCTTGATTTAAATTGTTTTTAGTTTCACCATGGACACTGATGAAGGAGAGTCATCAAGCAGTGGACCAATCTCCACTCTGAACAGTCTCTTTTCCTTCACAAGTCCAGCGGTTAAGAAACTACTTGGGTGGAAACAAGGAGATGAAGAAGAAAAATGGGCAGAAAAGGCTGTCGACAGCTTGGTCAAGAAGCTTAAAAAGAAAAAAGGTGCCATAGAAGAGTTAGAGAGAGCATTAAGTTGTCCTGGCCAGCCTAGCAAATGTGTCACAATTCCTAGGAGCTTGGATGGAAGATTACAGGTATTAAATTTTGTGTTACGATAATTAGGGTTTGAGCAGACTATTTTGATGTAAATATTGTATTTAACTTTTTTTCATATATTGAATGGATGTTGTTTTTCTGCACATGTCAAAAGCGTGTTGTGCGTTCATCTGCAAGCATTGAGATGACGCTAATAGCAAATGGTATTAGCTGTAATATTTCAATTTGTGGTTAGACACATATATAGAGACTAAACAGTTTCTTACCCTTTCAAAACTGGACTTAATAAAATTTGAATGTCACTTGTCATAATATATAATTTATTTTTCTCATCTGTCAGTAAATCCATCTAACTCATGATACAATAAAAGGAAGGTATGATACCAAACCGTGTCAAATTCGTCCGGGTTCGCGCATGACGTAATGCTGTGAGTTATTTTTGAAATTTATAACGCGCAATATAGAGTACGTTAGTTATAAGCGATTTTAGATCAATTAAATTGGCAATATATTTTGCCTCCTGCTTATAATACAAATTTTAAATTATATGATTTAAAATAATCATGTAAATAAAAGGATAAATTAATTTAAAATAGATGTTGGTAAATTGCCTGCCAATTGCGTTGTATGTATTTATTTATGTGAAAAGAAAAGGTAAATAATTTTATAACATAAAACTATGCTTAATAATTAAGATAATAATTTTTATTTAGAGGCATATTCTTATTAAAATATATACCTACAGAGTCTTCCGAAAATATGTTATAAATAAGAATTTTCTTTGTTCCTATAATTTGTCAAATATTTTGTAAAAATTATTGTATTTTTGAATTCTTCGATTTTTCAAATTTTAAAAAATCTTAAAATGCCAAAAATTATTCTAAACAAAATAAAAATATCTACTTAAATTTATGGAATTAGGTAAAAGAAGAAATTATTTTTCAATTAAAGTCTGGTGATTCGTTACAGTGGAGATTTTTAGCAATTGTTTGTCACAGTAAACTTTTTTATTGAAGCGAGTTTGTAAAAACATTAAACACATTTGACATTCATGACATGCCACAATTTATGCTTTAAATTACCTTCATAATCACTTTCGTTAAAATTTTTAGAACAGATTCTAGCATTTTTCACATTAAACTTATCTTCTCGTTTGCACAGATGCTTCCAAACACTTTGTGTTTCATTGTTTTAGGGGAAGCTAAAAACTTTAATATCGGGCATAAAGCCCTTGCATTGATTGTCCACATCACAACCATACACAACATTTTCACTTTTAAACTTTTAAAAGTGATATAAAAACACTAAAAAATAAATTTTAAACACAACACGATCTTAACAAAGACGTGTCTCGTTTACAAAATAGGGCGGAATTACTCACAGCGTGACGTACATGGCCACGCCTACCTACGCGGTATCATATCTTCTTTTATTTGTATCATGCATCTAACTAAGAATAGTCAAATTATTATAAAACCACGTGATCTAACACTAGAGCGCAAAAAAGCAACTTAAATTATTTCTTACCTATATTAACTATAACAGTGGGGAATATGCATGTATTTTTATTGTATAAATCGTTAAAATCATCACTAACCAAAAAATATTATTTTCAAGAAAATTACTGGGATAATTTAACTAAAAAATTTTTACTTACTTTTCAATTTTTTGCTCGGAATTTTTGACAGGCATGTGATCTATTGTATTGTTTACAACAATTATTCACATATCTGTTAAAAATGAGGACCAAAAAATTTAATTTTAGAACTTATCATCGAGTGTGTATTGAATTCCCTATAATACTCGCCATACCTAACCGGAATTGTTTATCCATGATGTAAATAAATATGGGTATGTTTCTTATCTATTAAATCTCTTAATCTTCGGGAATTATTCAAGTAAAGAAATTAACACTCAAATTTACAGTACACCAGCCATAATAGCACTTTTATATACATGTCATATGATGTCTCAACCAATAGGATCACGTTTAGCAAGTTTTGAATTTTATATGAAAGTTTGCAATAGAAAATCTTTTTTTTTTTAATAAGAACCAAAATGAAAGGACAAAAACAACCGCTATAAATATTTAAGTTATGTAGAGAATGCAAAAAAATACACTTCAGATTTATTTGGACTATATGCATTCTGCCAATTGGTTAAAAAAACTATATGTACCTATAATATATGTACCTACATATAATATATTTTAAAAATTAAAGGTCGCTAATAGTAAGAAATTGTGCTGATTCGCCCTAAATGTATTATTTAATAATCGTTGTCCATGACTTTCTTAAGTCATATAATTTTTAATAAGTTTAAGTTTAGTTGCATACCATTTAGAATATATAACTCTGTTGTGTAAGGTTATTAGTAAATAAATAAAGAACTACATTAAATACATATTTTTGTTCAATATTATCTTATAAAAGGGATATTTATAAATTTGTATTTAACATACAACTTTACACGGGTATCACAAACACACATTTTTGTGTTTTACAGGTTTCTCACAGAAAAGGTTTACCCCACGTCATATATTGTCGTGTTTGGCGATGGCCCGACTTACAGAGCCACCACGAGCTCAAACCACTCGAGCTTTGTCAGTATCCATTTTCAGCTAAACAGAAAGAAGTTTGTATAAATCCATACCACTACAAACGAGTTGAAAGCCCAGTCTTACCACCAGTTCTTGTCCCTAGACATAATGATTTTGTACCAGGACATTCATTGTTACCATTCCAGCAATTAGTTGAGCCAAATATGCCCCATAATGTGAACTTTCCATCAAATGGATTTAACTCTAATCACATGAGTCCCAGCTCACCTATATCAAGTGTATCTAGTCCAGGAAGTGTCATTTCCAATAATCCCCAATCACCATACGCTAACTTGGCTGAGACGCCACCACCTGCTTATAGCCCGACAGATGAAAATGCTTCAAACACAAACAATAATCCGAGTCCAGAACCATCTTTGAACCAAGATGTTCAGCCAGTGCCATACCAAGAACAGCCCTTCTGGGCTTCCATAGCATATTATGAACTTAACAGTAGGGTGGGGGAAGTTTTTCACTGTCACTCGACGTCGGTGATCGTGGATGGATTTACAAACCCTAGTAACAACAGTGACCGGTTCTGCTTGGGTCAGTTAAGTAATGTGAACCGCAACAGTACGATTGAGAATACCAGGAGGCACATAGGAAAAGGTAAGTCTCATATTTTAACATTAGTCTAATTAAAATTTTATAGTAAAATAAAGATGTAAATATACAGGGTGTTACGAAATTCACTGCATATATTGAAACCGGTAAATCCTGATACGAATTCAGATTGAAAAAAAAATATTCATTAATAGCGCTTCGCAATAATAAGGTGGTAATCGCCCCTTAAATTTTCTCTAACTAGCGGTACCCGCCACTGGCAAGAAACATGATATTGAATAAGTTGCTAGTTATATAAAAAAAATTTTATGTAACACGTTGACATAAGAAATGATGGTATTGTTACCTTTGAAGTAAAATCCCGTTAAATACACTTCTTTTGGAAATGTTTACGGTTAACAAATACCAATATACCAAAAAACACTGACAACACACTACAGCCAATAATTTAATGCAAGAAACCAATGCTTGACAAATTATTAACACTAAGAAAAGTTCCAATAACGAATTAAACACAATATTTAAAAGATTCCACGGTATTTTGTCACTACCCGCTCTATTAAAAACTGAAAACTATTATTTATGTCACTTTTAAAGTAAAATCTCAGTAAAATTCACTACCCTTATTAAAACCATTTTTACATTAAACTTGACACACTTATGCAATATTAACAAAACAGTAGGTATAATAGTCATTAATAAACAAACATTCCACTATTTACACAATACTTCATTATTTTTTGGGGAATCCTTGCGAACAGTAAATGGCGTGCAGAAAGTGCTACAGACTTTAAATAGCTTTAATTAAAAGAAAAAGTGGTTTAATTCTATAAGGCCCTTCATAAAAATTTGAAGAAAATTATTCAAGAGATTTATTTGAATTATGAAATTGATAAAAAAAAGACGTGGTACAGGGGGCTTTGACGCATACATTTATTTATAAATGCGCAATGGCCCATATTTGTGATATACCATATTTCTAAAAGTGTGCATTTTGGTCAGTGGCGGCTGCATTTTGGTCAGTGGCGGCTCGTGGCCTAGAGCATAGGGGTGGCTACATCCTACCTTTGTCCATGTTTTATCCATACCTTCTGAATAAAGAAATAACCATGAAAAGCAGAACAGTGTATTTAAAGTTTCACCACCGCATATCCACTGTTTTTTTTTATACATCGAGAAAGGTTCAAAGCGGGGGTAGGTCTTCCAAGGGATTTGATCTGAATTTTTTCAGCCAACGAAGGGGTCGAAAAATCACTTTAAAATGTTTTGGACCCTATTTGCTATTTTCCACATAGTGAAACACCGAAAAATTTCGCTAAACGAATATAAACGCAAATCGCCCGCAACACCGCCGAATAAACAATGGACTGCTGGCCTTTTCGCTTGCTAAAATCCCGTTTATAATGTATCAAATTAACCCGAATAAAACCGAACGAACGTCAACGAAGTTGAATTCTGTGGCTCAAACAAATGTAGCCTCGATGCAACGTCGGGATCGAATCCCAATTAGCAGATAATCGCAAAACCTCGATTTGAAAAATCGGTATAAATTTGTTTAAAATAAATATTGTTTATTATTATTTTTGAGTATTGTCGGGGGAGGCTCGCGCCCCAGAGCCCCTATGTACCGGCCGCCCCTGATTGAGGTACTCATTTTCGCCATTATTTAAACCTTAGAGTTATTAAAAATATACCTGATTGCCATACTATTTGGTTGGATGGAAGAGGTTTGCATAATTCTAACAAGTGTTGTAGTATTAACGTAGTGCAGCCCCTAGCGTCGTACCATAATTACATATCTTTAATCTTGACCAACAGTGTGCCAGTAAAAAGATTTTCAAGTGGTAATTATTCATGCTCAAATTTTCTGCCGGCACAAACCTAAGCCTGCTAGTTTTTTTATTTGGTTCATCAGTGTCTTTTGCTAGCTCTAACACTGTAAATATGCCCTTGGCACGTTAAATCTTTCAGCATTATTTATATCTTTATCTATTTACTATTTATCTTCAACATAAATTTTTTGTCTTCTAGGTGTGCACCTTTACTACGTCAATGGCGAGGTCTATGCAGAATGCCTCTCTGATTCAGCCATATTCGTGCAATCCCGTAATTGTAATCATCACCATAACTTCCACCCGTCGACGGTATGCAAAATACCGGCAGGCTGCTCGTTGAGAATTTTTAACAATGCGGAATTCGCGCAGTTGCTCTCCCAATGTGTCAACCACGGCTTTGAAGCAGTTTACGAGCTTACCAAAATGTGTACCATTCGAATGAGCTTCGTAAAGGTAAGATTGTGGCTTTACAAAATATAAAAAATTATCTTATTTGGCCAGGTGGCAAGTTTACTTTTAATAATAAGAATAAAGTTTATTTAAATCAATTACAAGTTAATATGATTATATATATATATATATATATATATATATATATATATATATATATATATATATATATATATATATATATATACAGTGGTGGCCAAAAGTATGGAAACTTTTCACTTTTAAAAATAAAACAGAAAATATTGCTATGATAAAACTCTCAATAATATAAATAAATAGCTTATCAGTAAGTGAAGGTATTCCAACAATATGAAGCAAAATAATGGTGGTCAGCAGATTTGGTATGAAAAGAATAGATTTTTTGTGGCCAAAAGTATGGAAACTTTAAATAAATACATTAAAATTATTTAGTTTAAGCTGATAAACGGTACGATTTGGTACGGATAAACATAAGCATCATGCCTAAGTCTAAATATTTCTCGAGCGATTTAAAAAATAAAATAGTGCAATTATACAAGGCGGGTTATAAACAAGTTGAAATAAGTAAAAATTTAACAATTTTAAAAGGCACTGTTTCAAAAATAATTCGTAAATTTAAAGAAACAGGAAATGTTTCAACAGCCTATAAGCCAGGAAGACCAAGAAAGTTGTCTAAAAGGTCAATGAAGATAATGAGGAAAATATCAATGGGAGATCCGAAAAAAACATCCACAGACATTTGTCAAGAAATGGGTGAACGGGGACTACCAGTATCTGCGCGCACGGTGAGAAGAAGGTTGAATGAAATGGGACTTGTTGGGAGAGTTGCAGTAAAGAAACCCCTAATTTCAAAGAAAAATAGAAAGGCCCGCTTAAAATTTGCCCAAGATCATCTCACCTGGTCGTATCAAAAATGGAATACGGTATTGTTCAGTGACGAAAATAAGTTTCAGTTGTTTGGTAGTGACGGGAGACGTTATGTTCGACGAACAAAGGGTACCCGGTACAGCTCTAAGTACCAGCAGCCTACAGTAAAGCATGGTGGTGGGAGCATAATGGTATGGGGCTGTTTTTCCCGCTCAGGCATTGGCCCCCTTGTTAAAATCGATGGGCTAATGGACCGGTTTCTATACAAGGATATATTGGAGAATAATATCCTCCCTTATGCTGAAGAGGAAATGCCACTGAGATGGTTGTTCCAACAAGACAACGACCCCAAGCATAAGTCTCGGTATATTCAAAATTGGTTAGATGAACATAATGTTCCCCTAATGGATTGGCCTTCACAGTCTCCGGACCCTAATCCCATCGAAAACGTATGGGATCATTTGGACAGGAAGATTCGAAACCATCCTCTTCCAAACAGAAGCCATTTCCTGTGAAGATTGTGCGAGACTGATCGATTCCATGCCACGAAGATGTAGAGAAGTAATAAATTCAAAGGGATAGTCCACTAAATATTAGTAATTTTTATACTAAATAAAGTTAACTAAAAACTGTACCTAAGTTTCCATACTTTTGGCCAGGAAAATATTATTATTTTTTTAAATATTTTTTCATATACCGGTATTTTTGAAAAAATGTGCTAAGTTTGGTAGTAGATCATTTGTAGATTATCACTATATAAGTAGTTTCATTTCATCTTTTGATTTCTCAAAATAAATAATAAATTAAAAAAGTTTCCATACTTTTGGCCACCACTGTATATATGTATGTATATATATATATATATATATATATATATATATATATATATATATATATATATATATATATATATATATATTTTCAATTTTCAATTTATTCAATATACATTTTATAATAAACAAACAAGCTTAACATACTAAGTAAATACATTAAAAGTCAGCTGACATGTATTATAAAGGTACCTAAGTAAAAATATACTTGTATGTACCAATAGCTAGATCTAGGTATTTTATACTAAATTTGGCTTACGCCACAACACTTAAAAAAAAAACAAAAAACCTCCAAAAACAGAAGGAACACATATTTCTCTGTATACACTGAAACAATAGTAGTCTGGTAGTCAACCAATACTCTCAAAAAAATTAAAAAAAAAGAAGAAAGATGACAGATGAGAATGAGTTGGTAATAAAGTCACTCAAACAAATGTTCAAATCTCTTAGATTCCAAAGCTAAATATTTTCTACTTTCAGTTTTAAATTTCTTAATGCTTCCAATACATTTAATAAAATTGGGAATCATGTTATATATCTTTGGTCCCAAATATACAATACATTTTAAGTTAATATTATTGTAACTTACTGGAATAACTAGGTTTGTGGAAATTCTAGCTCGTGTGTGGTAATGATGCTGTATAGCATCATCAGGTGTTTTATTTTTATGAATAAATATAGCCACGGTAGTCATATACAGAGTTCTTACATTATATATATCACTCGAAAATAAAAGCTCTGATGGATAAGCCCTATTCTTCCTATACATCACTTTTAAAATATATTTCTGAATAATATTTAATCGATAAAGAGCATTATTATACAGGATAGGGCCGAGAACCGTACCCTGCGGAACCCCAATATTTACAATTTGTTTATCACTTAAAGTGTTGTTAACCTTGACAGACTGACATCGCCCAACAAGATAGTTACGAAACATGTTCAACACAGTCCCCCTAACACCATAATGGCATAAGACATCAAGTAGTTTGTCATGAGGGACCGTGTCGAAGGCCTTAGCCAAATCCAAAAACATAGCAGCACACTTTTTCCCAGTATTCAGATTATTTACAATCTCCGATGTCAATCTGTACATGGCATCTTCAGTACTGCGACCCTTAATAAAGCCATACTGGTTCTGTGATAAAATGCCATTGCTCTCAAAAAAAGTAAACAATCTTTGCTTTACACACTTTTCAAACAACTTTGCAAAGTTACTTACAAGACTAATGGGTCTATAGTTCTGAATCAATGTCTTTGAACCACTCTTGTGGATAGCTGTAACAACTGTTGTTTTGAAATGTGATGGCACAACTCCCGTCACGAAGATTTGGTTGAAGATATGCAACAAAGGCTGCAGAACTACAGTGTGGGTCTCTTTTATTAATTTAGATGTAATACCATCCAGCCCCGGAGCACCTGACGTCTTTAAAGAGGAAATATGGTTAATTAACTCATTTGCAGTTACAGGGGACAGAAACATAGAATTTTGCTGAGTAAAATTTATATTTATTGGGTTTTCAGGCACCTGAATTAATTTAGCCATTTTAGTTCCAATGGTTATAAAATAGTTATTACAATGATTTGCTATGTCCAAATCATTATCAAAGTTCATACCCCTCTCATTCATTATTTTTAAATTGTTCACTTTTGAGTTGGTTTCATAGGTGGCATTTTTTATTATGTCGTAAATTTTTTTCATATTTCCTTTATTGTCATTTATTTGTTTTCTATAGTACTCATTTTTTCTTTTTTCAATAATTTTATTCAATGTATTACGATATTTGTACTCATTATTTAGACCCTCACTGTAGTTACGCATTAACCTTCTCTTCATCTTATCCCTTCGCTTAATAGATGCAACGATGCCATTAGTGATCCATTCCTTAATCTTTTTGTATTGTTTTAACCTTATAAATGATTCAGAAGTCGCATCAAGTTTTAAAGATCTGTACGCCCCAACAAATGCATTGAATGCCTATTCAGGATCCGGATCGTCAAAGACAGAAGACCAATCATGTGCCATTAAGGAAGCTTTAAATTTTTGAAGGTCAAATTGACTCTTTTTTATATCAGTATATTTATTTTTATTAGCTATGGTGTTGTTTTTTGAAACAATATTAAGCATAGTTGACCCATGATCGGTCATATGCGAATCCAAAACATATGAATCAAAACCCAAATTATTAGTTTTAAGTTTTATATATATATATATATATATATATATATATATATATATATATATATATATATATATATACATATATATATATATATATATATATATATATATATATATATATATATATATATATATATATATATATATTATAAATAAACTTGATAAAACACCGAAGACATACTTGTTGGGGGCAAAAAAAATTAGCGGGGGGTCCTGACCTTTGCTTCAGCTATCCCCGACTAAATGACTACCGAGTTTTAATTTTAAAACCATCAGTCCATTTTGACGATTGGAGATTTAACTTGATATGTGTAAAAAGTTTTGTGTTATTAATTAATTTTGGAGTTTACTTCTGAAATGTATTTGGAAAACAAGGATTTAAATGTTTTACCATTCTTATTGATAGATTCTCTTTTGTAACATGTTCCAGAACAAAAGGCATTTAGAAAACTGATCTAGATAGTAGACACCATACATTTTTAATGACACATATGCACAGTGAGATGGCTGACCTTGTCGAGGCCAGTTTTTAACTACCGTGGTTGTACAACTTTAAACCCCCATATACAGGGTGTTATGAAATTCACTGCATATATTGAAACTGGTAAATCCTGGTATGATTCAGATTGAAGAAAAATATTCATAAATGACGCTTAGCAATCGTCCCTTAAACTTTCTCTAGCTAGGAGTGACCGCCACTGCACTGGCAAGAAACACATGATACCGGATAAGTCGCTAATTCTATCAATTGTTTTTATATAACAAGTCAGCATGAGAAATAATGTTATTGTTACCTTTGTAGTAGAATCCCGTTAGAATAAACTTCTTTTGAAAATGTTTACGATTAACAAATACCAATATGCCAAAAAACGCTGACAACACAGTACAGCCAATAATTTAATACAAGAAACCAAGGCTTGACAAATAATTAACACTAACAAAAATTACCATAACGAATTAAGCACAATACTTCAAAGTTTCCACGGTATTTTGTCACTGTCCGCACTATTAAAAACTGAAAACTAATGTTTTTGTTACTTTTAAAGTAAAATATCTGTAAAATTCACTTCCCCTAGAAAGATTTTTACAGTAAACTTAACACACTTGTGCAATACTAGCAAAACATAGCCATTAATGAGAAAAAACAAGCCACTAACGAATTAAATACAATGCTTACAAGGATCCACAGTATTTTTTTCTATCAAGAACAACTGAACTGAAACTGAAACTAAAAGTGTAAAAGGACACCGCATATACCGTATCCAATTTGATTTGAGAATGATGACAGAAACCCATTTTACAACGGAGAGATCATCTCTCTCATTTGTTTCTCTCGTCTTCTTTCTCTCTCATAATCGTAAAATTTTTACAACTGGTAGAAAGTTAGGTTATGAGAAACATAAACATGACATATTATTTGAAGGCTATCCCATAAGTTGTTTTTGAAGTGTAAAAATATATCTACCTAAAAAGTTTGTATAAAGTATTAGTAGCTTAAATTCCTATGTTCTATGAATCTGCGATTGACTAACAACTGTTGAAATATTACGCAAGGTACATATTTGTTCTTCTTTACATTACTTGGACCGGGCGTTATGGCAATGATAACAGGGACGACGACCCGATATAAAGTTTAGAACAGATGGTATCGCCGAAGATTTCTTTAGTTATTGAGAACGGAGTGACAATTGCGCCCCAGAAACGTTTGGTTTCAGTTTAAAGCTGAAGTCACAGTGCCATTACAAAGTGTATCTATCCTTCTGGAACTAAGACTTTCAACATTTATAGTTAAAAATTACGAAACTACTTGGTATATTCGATAAAACAATTTTTATCGCGTCTTTAACTCGCACAAAAACGTCACTGTTCCCAGGTAGGCTGTATTATAGATCCATTTTCATTATATAATATATCGGAGAATAAGGAATATTGTTTTAACCTTATTATAAATTGTTTCGCATAATAAAAATATTTACTCATTTTTGCTATTTTTTCTTTATTTTTATTTAAAAACCTTTTCTCCAATCCTTTTATTGCAAATTATTGGTTAGAGGGAGTATTGATTCTTAGAGGGCTAGGAAACAACTTTAAGTAGTATAAAATAAGAAGGTTAATGTGGATATGCTGACACTGTTTTTGCTTAATAAAAACGATATTTTTGCAAATGCTGTTTGTGTTCAATAAAAACAAAGATCTTTTGCTATAAAATCATAGAACTTACATACGTATTTTGCCAGATTAGGAATTTATTTTTTATGACAATTCCGATAAAAGTCTCAAATTAGACAACCAGAAATACTTGCACGGACAAAGGCGGCTATGATAAAATGTTTGATTATTCTTTTTTTATTGGCAACAACATCGTTTTTATTTGTCTTTTACTAATGCCCCTTTTGCTAACAAGGATAGAAAGAAATCGGATTCCACTGTGGATTTTAGCAGGAAAGAAAGGAATTTTGCGATGACTAATCTTTCAAGATATATAACCAGCAATACTTCCACAAGCAAAGAAGGTACAATAAAAATCTGAACATATTCTTTTTTTTATTTGTCTTTTTCTAATGCACTTTCGCCAACACGAATAGAAAGAAATCTGGTCCCTCCGTGGTTATCAGGAAAGAAAAGATGAATATTGTGATTGCTAAACTATGTTCTGGTGTAAACTGTCCATGGAAGCAAGAGCGACAAACATGTATTTTCCTATTGGTGATTCAAATTAAGAACGTAGCGCCCGTTTTGCTAACTACCATAGTTGACAATGTTGTTATTTCGTAAATAAATAAGTACCGGCTGCTTTTACAGTTTTTATCTGTAGCGGTCAAATTTTATAGCGTCGCTGACTGCAAAATTGTCACGAAGTTTATGTTTTGAACCGATTTTCGGATATAGTTTTCTCAAAAATGTTAAGAAGTGTAGGATGTTAAAAACGGAACCCGTACAGAAATTACGTTTTTGGCAAAAGAACATCCTATATCTAATAGGTATATTTTTAAATACCTACAACAAATTTAAAACAATATTCCACTTAAAATAAAATATAGGCAACGTCGCACCATCGGGCGCACGTATGGTCTGGCTTTTGGGTGTTAGAGAAAATTTTACAGTTCGAATAAACCAAAAAAAAGTATTGAGTGTGTCTCTAGACTACTGCAGAAGTCACCTATTCCAATATATGCAGTGAATTTCATAACACCCTCCGTTATGTTAAATAAAACCCTACCATAGTTGGTTACTCTTTTGCAGGGTTGGGGAGCTGAGTATCACAGACAGGATGTTACCAGTACACCTTGCTGGATTGAAATTCATTTACACGGGCCGCTTCAGTGGTTGGATAAAGTGTTGACACAAATGGGAGCGCCACATAACGCCATTAGTTCGGTTTCATAATGGCTTTTTGTGAGTACATTTTTGACTTGATTAGTTTTATGTTTTTGGGGGCTTTATTTTAAATGTGTAAATAAGAGTATATTTACCAAATAAAGATGGACGCAACGTGGAGTAAACCTGAGCAAGTTTAAGAGATAATGAATAGGTGGTTGAACCCACCTGATAATTATAGTGGTTCATATTTTAAACAACCTATGCAGGTATGATCTGTTTGCTCCTCACAGGATGCTTGTTATGATAAAGCAGGCATAGGCAACATTGGTATATGTGAGGGCCAGATTCAAAATTTGCATGCTTTACAGATCGAAGTGTGTTCTTGTCATTACAATATTTTAACAAATATTTTAAGACGTTTCTTGTTCATACACGCAATGCGACCCTGCCGATTGTTTAGGTTTCGCCTTTCGGTGACCTGTGAATCCGTTTTTTGAATTAGAATATTCTAAAGACATTTTAAAAAGCAAACAATATAAAAGTATTAATTAACTATTAATTTGTTATATATTTGATACAGTTTTTAACTCGTGCATAAAAATTAAATGTGATTAAAGATGAAATTATGCAGATCAATTAAATTAAATTACAATTAAAGTAAACTAGGACAATGAGGTAAATTATGCGAGGAAATTAAAACAAATTAACCACTGCACGAGCGTGATATTCCTTAGTTGCGATCAGTTCATTATATTTCTTTTTAAAGTTATCTTAATTAAATTAACATAATATACAACACTAGCGAAAATCAACACAGGAAAAAGCCTCAAAATTTTATTTGGTTGTAAATGCAGGGTGTCTACCAACCTTACCCCAATAGGTGGGAATTTAACCAACATACGTGGAACTTTTTAGTTTTATTAAGTCAATTTTCGTAATCCGTGGATTATCTCAGTCAAGGACATTCATGTCAATCATAATTCATAATTATTTTTTATTAATCTACCGACACGACGTCCACCGTACGGGTAGTTCGGGTTGGACCTAAGTTTGCCAGATATTAACTTAGAAAAAGGGGTATTTTGAGATAGATGAGGTGTCACAGGTAACGACATACCTATAGGTATATGCCATAGTTTTATTTTCCGTACTGAATACTTATACAGGGTGTTTTCTAATTGAATGTCAATATTTAAGGGGGCGATTTTTGGGTCCATTTTAAAAAGAAAACTTCATATGAACGTATGTCCTAAACGTCTTAACTTTTGAGATACAGGGTGGTAAAGTTTTCAAAAATAAATAGTTTTTTATTAATATCTGTAATACCACTTTAGATATTTTAATTAAATTTGGCTTACATGTACTATGTATCAAGAGGCATTATTTAGTGTACCACAATTTTTTTTATTTCCACCAGTGGCTTTCGTACGGAATTTCACCTGCCTATTTTGGCAGACATTGATGGTACGCCACTGATTTCTCGTAAAATTAAAATTATTCCTGAAATCCCCAATCATTTCTAAGCAAATTTGATCTCTTGAATTTTTTCAATCCGATGCACGGTTTTCGCTTAAAAAAAAATAAAAACCTTTTTCTACAAACGTCAAAAAATTACAAGGTTCGCGCATTGATAACAATATGCGAAGTGACACTTTTTTTCATTTTCCTGTTACTATGACCCCGCGTGCGCGAAGTAGTGTGCGAAATAGGCATTTCGCGCACAGCATGTAAATTATACGTTGGCCAGCGGATCTGTGTCTATCAAAGGAATTTAAGGAATGCGCTTTAGTCTACAAAAATAATTATTGTTGTTGACCACAACATGGCAACAACTATCATTTTATTTGCATAGTTACACTGATTACTTGATTTGGAATCTTATTTTAAGCCAGTTCCACACTATTTTTTATATTAAACTCTAGGTATTTATAGTAATTCCGGACCCTGTATGTACGAAAACTTGTTGGAAGTTCAATAAAAATACGATAAATAACGTACAAATCAACATGGATAACCTATAACACATGAACCAAAAAGGTAAGAAAATCATATTTTCTCGTGAAAATGTTTGAATAATCCTCACTTTTTTGAAAAGAGAATTAAAAAACGAATCGATAGGTACCAAAATATTTTCGAAAAACTCAAAATTACGCACCGACCTTATCTGAACCAGACCCGTAACACCCTGTATAAAAGTATACATATTTTGACGTTTGTAGACAAAATTTTGTTTGCAACTCGTGCGCGAAATACTTTAGTGATCTCGACTATTTTTTTAACTCGGCTGCGCCTCGTTAAAAAAATTAGATCTCGATCACTAAAGTAGCATTTCGCGCCCTAGATACAAAAATAACTATTTCTCTGCATGATCATAACAATATCGTTAATATAACAATATCACCATGCAGAGAAATAGATTTTATTTTTTAGATCAAATTTGCTTAGAAATGAATAAGGAAGTTAATTTTTGAGATCCTTATTCATTTCTAAGCAAATTTGATCTAAAAAATAAAATCTGTTTCTCTGCATGATGATATTGTCATATTAACGATTTTGTTATGATCATGCAGAGAAAAGGTTTTTATTTTTTTAAGCGAAAACCGTGCATCGGATTGAAAAAATTCAAGAGATCAAATTTGCTTAGAAATGATTGGGGATTACAGGAATAATTTTAATTTTACGAGAAATCAGTGGCGTACCATCAATGTCTGCTAAAATAGGCCGGTGAAGTTCCGTACGAACGACACTGGTGGAAATAAAAAAAATTGTGGTACACTAAATAATGCCTCTTGATACATAGTACATGTACGCCAAATTTAATTAAAATATCTAAAGTGGTATTACAGATATTAATAAAAAAAAACACCCTGTATAGTACATAAATGTTTGCGAATCAACTTTATGCTTATGTCACCATAGTACTAAAAATGAAAACGATCTCGACATCTTGCTTTAATAATAATAAAAATATTTATTTATGGATAAAACAATTAACCATTTAAAATAAAACAATTAAACATATAAATATAAAAGTTATAAATGTAAAAAGGAAAACAAAAAATGATAGTAGTTTACTAGTTGGCATAAACAGGTAGGATTTTGATTTATAAAAATCATTCTTTCAATCCTATCCCTACTAAATAATTTTTAATATTCTTTTTATAGCTTAAGCCTCTCAGATTAGAAGGAATAGATAAATCAGACAAGCGGTATATTTAAATGAACACTTATATTTCTCAGTATGATATTTAGGTATTTCTAGTGTGTTCCGATTTATAGTATTTAACATTATGAATATTATTCCTGAATTTAATTTTTTCATATAAATTCCTAGGTTTCTGAGTTAAAATTATTTTATTTTTTTAGTTTATTGACACATCTTTACTGCGTGGGATTAAAATTTTCAAATAAGTAAATCTCGAAAAGGGGTATTTTGGGTATATAGATCTCTAAAAAACATTTCAAATCTTTAGAAAAAGGGCTATTGAACCCCCTAAAGAGGTACGTCTGGCAAGCCTAGATGAATCTCAAAGCACTCTGAACACAGAAATGTGACATACTTACTTTTCAAGCATTTCTAGGACAGACAAAATGTTTTACACCAATTACACTGATCCCAGCTCTGCTAGAATCAACCAGGGTTTATGCAAATGTTCCTATTTGTTGCAATATTTAATAGTTTTTAGTTTTATTTTATTCCAAGCCGTTTTTCATACTTTGTTTCCTTATGAATAAATTAATGTATTTAAGCAAATGGACATTTTTCTGTTATTAATTGGTAACAGCTGTAATCGTAAAGAGCAAAATTGAAGTACATAAGTTTTTTTTTTGTTTTACAGTTTCACATAGGGCGAGTTAATTTATTCGCGTTATGTCATTGACGTCATCGGTTAAGCCAATGAATGTCAGATGAGCAATATGGATAATCCGATGTTCGATTAAATATTGTTTTCTAAAAGTAGATTAATTTATACGTCCATTTAATCTTTAAAAGGACGAGGACTTAATTATAATCTTTTTTTTTTTTGTTATAAATCATAGTTGTAACGAAAAAATTTTACGGCCATATTCTCCAAAGCTAGTCCGGTCTAATTTGACAACCAAAAGCTTTAAACTGACAAGTGTAAGAATAAAACAACTATGTTTTATACTATGAATTTGTTTCTGAGGTTTTTCGCAAATTTATAAAGAAAAGGGAAATTTTAATACATATTTCGACAACAATCCAACCAAATTCATTCTAGCAACCGGTTCTAAGATGAAAATCATTGGAAACCAAGGAAATCGCTGAAATATCAGAATAATTCATATGTTTTTAATGACGACTTATTAACAATGACAGGACAACCTGTTAAAACATAACTGATCAACTAGAAGATCTTAATTTAAACCAGTACTAAATCTTAAACCTTCTTGGTGAATCTGAACGTAAATGTTTGCTTAGGTTAATAACCTCACACTCTGGCAGTTGCATTCACCCACCAGGGATCCATAGGAAACATCGGTTTTCAAGTGTGATGAATCCAATGAGCAGTCTGATGAAAATATGATTTTAAAAACGCTTTAGTTAATTTCAGCGAACGGTTTTATAGAAATGTGATTAATGCGCTTTAGACATGGATCAATTTAAAAACTCACGCATATAGTCGCGATCGAAGAGTTTGTGTCGTCAATGTCATTCAAAAAATATGTGAAAAATTAGATTCTGTCAGAAAATGACTTTCGACGTCCCTAATTTCTTTGCTCGTGACTGTATACTGTTGTGAAACCAGCTTTTCGCAGTTCTTGGTAACATTTAGTAGGTACAATATCTCATTAAATGCAATCTTTTAACAAATAAGCCTTGCTAAAACTCCTAGAGTTTGTTTAATTAAATTTTCGTCGTCCTTTTTACGCGCAAGCTGGCTGACAACTGAGCGGTGCAGCCAGTGTTGCCAGATCAGTTTCACGGCCAGGCAGTTCGTAGAAAAAACAGTATTTTAATAAAAAACAATCAAAAAATAATATATATTAAGTAAAAGTATAGTTTTTAATATTTATTTTTATTCTCATGAATATTTGTTATAAATCTAAGTAGGTAATTTATTGAGTCAAATAAACCAACGTGAAAAAAAAAATATAAAAAAATTCTTTAATTCTATTCGGAGTCATAGATACCATCCTGCAGCTCTTTAATAATAGCATAACTTACATAACATAAATGATAAATGAATGACGTTCAATATCAAACATCAAATCATTCAATTAAGGAAAGGGGAAACCCATAGACTTTTATAGTTTTTTAATATCCATTGGGAAACCCAAAAGACAAGCCGGGGAAACCCCGTACAGAATGCAATTAGAATACACTTTGAACTCGTGGGGCCATCTTTTAGAATTGCCTTGAACACTAACGCCACAATCTGCATAATGCCAAACTTTTTTTATTATCTATTATTTTTTAGATTTAAATTTTTGAGTAAATTTTGGGCTATTTTTTACCTTTTCTCTCAAACTAAATGTAACAGTAGAATTTACCCTTCAGGCAGTGGAAACACTTCGTGGTTCGGATCACAAGGCTATTTGCGCCTTATAGAAAAAATTGCAAACATGATTAAACCCTGGGAGAGGATGTCGAATACTTGGGTAGAAACTAATTGGGACAAAATTAGATTGTTGTTTGTAACAATTCAGAGGAAATCGGTGATGTGCAGGCCGGCTCTCCCGGATATTCTTTTACCGACTTAAAGCTTAGTCCATTCATAATAGAAGCCGGGAGGGACCGATTCCAACCCGTTCAACGATCCAGTAACGCCCGGCAGTGGTTTTCTGGAACGTGACAGTAGTCCGAGGACACTGAAAGAGATTTTTAAAAATACGGTTTGAATATTCTGAAAACATTTTCGTTACAAAACGGGGGGGATTGTGCGACAATATTATATTTCTTACCAACAAAATTAAAATCATCGTGTCATTTTTCAGTTGTTATTGTGTATGTAATACTATAATTTTCAAAATAATATGGCGGTAGTGAAGGGCTTAATTTTAAGTTGAGTAATGAAATTTTTTAAATTATGTTCAGTGAAAACCTGAAAAAGCTAGGGAATTTTGTAATTGGATTTGGTAGATACCCTGAAATATAATAGGTCAGAATGTGACTAGAAACTTGCCCAAACAACCTAAAAATTAGTATATATTAAATTAAGAACGATATAAGTTCCCTTATGTTCTTTAGTTTAATTTAATTTGATTTTTAATTGATGTGCATAAATGTATCATTTAATTGCACTCGTTCATCTTTTAGTTTTACTTTTGCAAGTTTCCCAGTTACTTTTCAGTCTATCCACTTTCTACGAAACCGACTTAATTACGCCGAGAAACTTTGGAGAATATATGTTAACTCATGAAAAATATCCTGTTTTGTGAGTCAAATTTGGTGAAAATAATAAAAGTTTCAAAATCTTTTGGGCGCTGTAGATAATGCTACCAGACGTGGTTCGCAAGCCGTAGGTTGCCCATGCCTGTACTAAAAGAAGGATGTGTGCAAATTGTACCAATAATATATATATATATATATATATATATATATATATATATATATATATATATATATATATATATATATATATATATATATATATATGTTACCGGCAACTTGCGAAATCCGACAATCTGCGAAATGCCTAGCCACTTTGCAAGCCGACCAATTTACCAGGCATTATGGAAATTGACGAGATCTTCAGATAATTTGAAAAATGACTTAAGCACTTTAGGCAAACTGTAAAATGCCTGCTACAATCGTCAATATGCTTAACAGAGGTATTAATATCTTACATTGACTATTGACTAGGCATTATGCAAACCGTTGGCTGACCGGAACGCATATTTCCGTTTCCTATTGGGCTAGCGCAACCGGGAGCGTTAAGCGTACAGGTAAATTGGGGCCAAGCGAATCGGAGGGCACCCTAAGGTCGGAACAGGGTTAGCACCTAGTTAGGGGCCCTTCCTCGCAAGCGGAGACTTGTCAGGGCCCCTAACCAGGTGCTAACCCTGTTCCAACCTCATTTTTCCGTTGGTTAGGGGCCCTGACAAGTCTCTTCGCCTGCGAGGAAAGAGACTTATCAGGGCCCCTAACCAGGTGCTAACCCTGTTCCGACCTTAGGGTGCCCTCCGATTCGCTTGGCCCCGATTTACCGTACGATTAGCGCACCCGGTTGCGCTACCCCAATAGGAAACAGAAAAATGCGACCGGAACCAATTCTCATTATGTGGGAGTATTGTGAAATATATTTAACAAACCTGAGCAAACCTAAATTTCTACATACAGGTTTTTAATCTCTAATATTTTTTTTGTTTGTTTCGAACTGGCTGTTCAGAACGTTGTCTTCTCGTTCAGCAAATGTCACAAATGTGTTGTTATAAATCTTTTTACGGCACAATTTACTTAAGTTCTCGAGAAATAACTCTTTTTTTAGTTCGTTGCGACGATGGCACGGCAACTGTTCGCAAAACGCCTAGCCAATGTGTGATTTTCAGATTACAATTCAGCAGATTGACGATTTTAGCAGGCATTTTACAGATTGCCTGAAGTGTTTTAGTCATTTTTAAAATTATCTGAAGATCTCGTCAATTTGCATCATGCCTGATGAAATGGCCGGCTTGCAAAATAGCTAGACATTTCGCAGATTGTCGGAATTCGCAAGTTGCCGGCAATATATTATTATATGATTATGATCCAAGCAAGTCGCGTTCTCGGTCGTTCTCAGTGGGCCCCAGAGGCTCCCCACCGCCATCTCGGCGCTCTCCCCCTCCCCTACAGGCGAGGAGGGGTGCTGCGCGGTTCCGCTCACCGCTCAGATCCCCGCCTCCCAGAATGACATCTAGAGGTCCCACCTCACGCCGCGATGGTACCCACTGCAATATTGATGCAGTTCCGAGGAAAAAAAGAGTTGAACCGCGGCCACGATGTACTATATGTCTTAACCTTAACATTGAAGAAACAAATGAAAATTCAAAACCAAAAAAGAAAATAGCTGTTAATGAAATGGATTCTAGCTCTAGCAAATCAAAAAAAAAAAGAAAATACCAATACTGTACCAAAATGTGTTCCTCCCGGGGGATTTTCATCCGGCTTTTTTAATTTTTTTTTTATGTATGTACAGGGTGTCCTGATGTCGTTGTTATTGCAGGCAGTGGCGGCTGGTGAGATTTCAATGTTGTGTGTCTCTGTTCCTACGTACAGGACCCGCACAAAATTTGGGGGTTTTAATAGTGACCCCATCACAGTGGTACGCCCCGAGGTCATAAATGCGATAAACTTATAGTTAAATATCCAATAAAGATGTACACGCTTTAATAGAGCGATTAACAAGCTACCCGAAAAACAAATATTTCACCTATTTGCTTTTATTTCGACTTATATCTTTACCCCGGAAGTACGCGTATCGACAAGTTGATATCGCTGTTATTAGCAGCTCATCCGTGGGGTACGTTGCATTAAGTCAATTGTCGGTTTTTGTATATATATATATATATATATATATATATATATATATATATATATATATATATATATATATATATATATATATATATATATAATTTTTTTTTTGTTTGTTTCTTGGGATTAGGTTCATTGTAAAAACGTTTCTTTTTTATATATATTAAAAGTCCATTGACGTCTCGACCCTTTTTCGGGTCATTTTCAAAATCTATATTTTTTTATTCAGTTTGGTAAAAGACCTTGAAAACTTTAAGGTTTTTGAAGTCCTTCAAAGGCCTTAAAGTTTTCAAGGTCTTTTACCAATAAATAAAAAAGACGTTTTTACAATGAACCTAATCCATCCCAAGAAACAAACAACAAAAAAAATATATTATAAAAGGTTCAAGAAAAATAACAAAGTATATATATATATATATATATATATATATATATATAGGGTAGGTGGGGGCAAAGATCCGCAATTTCAATGTTTGTGTCATTTGTGATTATACTTTATCAATGCCACACTTGAAATAGGTACTAATTGACTGCTGTAGACTGCAACACACTAGTAATGGAGCATTAGAGCTTAAATCTTATTAATAGGGATGCGAGAGTAGAATTTAAATTTTTGCAAAATCAGGATTTTTACCCCCTTCGATGGGGTAAGAATCCGCAATGTAAGGATCTTTACCCCCTTGGGTGAAGAAAGATTTCACAGGTAAAATTTTATAACCTAGTTAAGGAAAAACACACTTTTTGTTAAACTAGCATGATTTATTTGAAACTAAGTATCGCTGAAACTGAAAAAAGATATTTTATTTTAATAAGACGAGCCACCCAACTAGTAAAAACTAAAAGTTTTGCCTATGCATATTTACTTAAATGTGTTTTATGTGTAACTAATCAAAACGAAACATTCGACAGCAAAGTGGAAAATACCTAAAATAATGTCAAATCACTAAGATCTGTATTAAAACTTATAAAGTCTTTAAATCGAACTGAACTACTTTGTACAGGCTTTGATAATTTGCGAATAATATCTGCTTTAGCGACGTATGATTCTTCATCTGTTTTTGAGAACCTCATTGTTTGAGGCACCCTTTTATAAAAAATACCCTGGTATCCCTCATCTCCAACTATGGTAACTTGGAAAACGTAAAGCCGGAAAGTACCTTTAGATTTTCCATAAACCTTTACTACGGCAAAGTCACCTAAATTAAGTTCATCGTTATGGCAGCCATCCTCCGATTCACTTCCAGAGTTATTCATATCATCACTACTTTCATGAAAAGAAACTTGGGTGTCAGAGTCTGAGGAAGAATCTTCTTGATTTTTAGAGTTCCCTGTTGCAAACACGTCTTTTACAGCTGACTTGCGGCGTTTAATACTTTTTTTCCTTATTTTTTCTTTTTCTAATGCCTCTAGCACCTCTTTGTTTGGAGTTGATGTGAGGAGAGTGGATTTAAGCCCCTTTCTAGATCTCTTTCTCTTTTTCTGCACTACTGGAAGTGGAATTATGTCAGAAGGTGATGTAAATGTTTTCTGTTCTGAAGGACCAGGCTCCGGAGAATTTGAAGGGAGAGGTGCGATATTTTCTTTTACGGAAGGTGTTACATTAATTTCTTTTTGTTCATCGTCAAAGGTAACTAATTGGCGCATATCAGTGTCATTTATATCTGCTGGGTCTACTTCTAAAGGTTGTTCTGTTACTGACGCTGGCAAAAAATCTTCTTCAGTAAAAATGTTTTCATCTAGGGGGTAGATCCCAGTCATTCTAAACCCCTGAACGGCCTTTTCAACACTAGCTGTTTTTTCATAGGCTTGCTTAAACAAACCTGCTACATGGTATTCTGTGATAACTTGACCAGGGTTGGATGTAGTCCAGTTATCACAGAGATCATCATAATACGCTTTGAGTGGCCTAAAAAAGTTTCTATCGAGGGGCTGAGTGCGATGGCTGCTATGCGGAGGGAGACTGAGCATATGAATGTTATGATTTCTTGCATATGTAATTGCTTGAAGTGTTACGTGTGAAATGTGATTATCCAAAATGAGTAAAATTGGACTTTCGGGAGTTGGAGTTGTATGTTTACGAAGATGATCAAGAAAGTCGATAAATTTCTCTGAATTCATATATCCCGAATCCGTCACTACCATAGAAGATCCTGTTGGAGCGTCCTTTATTAGTAAGGCATTGTACCTCTTTCGTGCAAAAATAAAAAATGGGGACACAAAATGTCCCGTTGCACTCATGCAACATGCCGCAGTAACAGTGTTCCCTTGCTCAGCTGCTACATTTTTGGCCACTTCTTTTTTACCCATAGGTGCGACATGTTTGGGCAGTTTATTAGGGACCGTTTGAAAGCCACTCTCGTCCATGTTATAAAGTCTGTGTGCTGGAAAGCTGTATTTTTCGTAGACGTCCTTCAGATTCTGAAAAAATTGTGACAACTGTTGCCTATTAAAACCCATGGTCCTAGCAACACTAGTTTTGCGAGGAGTACGTAAAGACAGGTGGTTTCTTTTCATAAATTGCCTTGTCCAATCTCTTCCAGCTAGTTGTGATTCTTTAGAGAAAGGGTGAACGATGCCATTTCTTTCTGCAAATTCGAATGCTAGGAAACGAAGCGATTTTAAAGTTAGTCCATAAAACCGTAAATCCAAAGCCTTGCTGTGGTCTACCAATGCGTTCTCCTGTTCTGGTGTAAAAACTGGCTTGAAACGTCCTAAAGATTGTACTCCGGTACCTGCTTTAAGGCGTTTGCGTATGGTTGACTCGTCATATCCAAGAGTTCGCGCAATTTCTCTTATATGTAAACCATTATCCCTCATTTGCCTTACTTGGTGCAAGATTTCTTCTGTTAGCGGCTGTAATCGTTCGTTTTTTCGCTTGTAGACCCTGAAAACAAACAAAATGCAAGTCTTTTTCAAAATATTCAATGGCTCCTTAACTCAGTGGGGCAAAAATCCGCATATTGGGCAAAGATCCGCAGCGGATTTTTGCCCCAATCATAATGCGGACATTTACCCCATAGTACATCCCTTCCCTAATCACACATTTTTGAACGATCCACTAACTGCTTTAAGAAACAATCATGCTCTATCTTTTCACTAATTAGCACTACATTTCTAATATATATTATAAAATAAACTGTTAAGCTAATGCCATCCTGCAGCAAGTACAAAATATAATAAAAATTAGATTAAATCGGGTAAAAACAGTACTTACCTCATAATACAAACGTACACGGCGGTAGATACACCCTACTTCGTTTACGAATCAACGGCCATGTTGGACGTGGCTAGGCGTGCGAGAACCGGAGTTAATAATTTTGCTTATAAATACAGACACTAGCGGATTTTTGCCCCACACGGACTTTTGCCCCCACCTACCCTATATATATATATATATATATATATATATATATATATATATATATATATATATATATATATATACAAAAACCGACAATTAACTTAATGCAACGTACCCCACGGATGAGCTGCTAATAACAGCGATATCAACTTGTCGATACGCGTACTTCCGAGGTAAAGATATAATTCGAAATAAAAGCAAATAGGTGAAATGTTTGTATTTTCGGGTAGCTTGTTAATCGCTCTATTAAAGCGTGTACATCTTTATTGGATATTTAACTATAAGTTTATCGCATTTATGACCTAGGGGCGTACCACTGTGGTGGGGTCACTATTAAAACCCCCAAATTTTGTGCGGGTCCTGTACGTAGGCACAGAGACACACAACATTGAAATATCACCAGCCGCCACTGCCTGCAATAACAACGACATCAGGACACCCTGTATATACATAAAAAAAAATTTAAAAAGCCGGATGAAAATCCCCCGGGAGGAACACATTTTGGTACAGTATTGGTATTTTCTTTTTTTTTTTTTGATTTGCTAGAGCTAGAATCCATTTCATTAACAGCTATTTTCTTTTTTGGTTTTGAATTTTCATTTGTTTCTTCAATGTTAAGATTAAGACATATAGTACATCGTGGCCGCGCTTCAACTCTTTTTTTCCTAGGAACTGCATCAATATTGCAGTGGGTCCCATCGCGGCGTGCGGTGGGACCTCTAGATGTCACTCTGGGAGGCGGCGGACTGAGCGGTGAGCGGAACCGCGCAGCACCCCTCCTCGCCTGTAGGGGAGAGGGAGAGCGCCGAGATGGCGGTGGGGAGCCTCTGGGGCTCACTGAGAACGACCGAGAACGCGACTTGCTTGGATCATAATCATGGGTGCTCTGGGACATCATGGCTTTAATTTTGTCTTCCTCGGGAGCATCTAAACTAGCCAAATCCATAGCTTTTCTAATGGGGCCTCCTTCATCCAACTTAGCTGGCGGAGTGTCACTGCCCCCATAGGCTTCCCATTGCTTCTGCTTAGGCGCTATAACTGGTACTCTCGCAATCAGTAATGATGTGTTTTTGGGAATCAAAGCATTTTCGTCCTTAAACCTCTTGGGTTTGAGCAGTGGTCATTCTCAAATCAAAATCAGTACTTTTACCAATACGTTTCTGCTGAATTATAGAATTCTTCAAGTCTTTTACAGAAATATGCAGACCATCAAATGTTATGGTATCATACTCCAAAGCGGATTTAAATCTATAATGCACCGACATGATTTTTCATTTGAAAACACTAATTACAATAAAGGATATAAAGTTTATTGAAAAAATATGGAATTTAGAAAAATAGTTTTGACACCATCAAGCACCACATTGCACAAACTTTCTTGGGCACAAAAGGTTTTTAACGTTACTTTATGACGCGGGTTTTATGAATTTCGTGTTTCTTATTTAATTAGTTTACACTACCAAAAAAGCCTTTTCCATTAGTTCGGAATATTTGTAGAAAACTTAAAAATAGTCTGCTGGTTTACAACAAACGAACACACATCCGAAAAACATGGCGGAGAAGCCTATATAATATAAAGTTGGTTTATTTAGAAAAAAGCTGAGCAAACCTGAACAAAATTTAACAAATAGGGAAACCTTCATTTTTAAAACGTGACGGCAAGGTTATTAACAGTATTATAATGTATGTCTATGAATAAAATAGGTAGCTGGTTTTGTGTTTGAGGCACGGACGGTTGTTTAAGTTATTGTAAGAACGTTTAAGCTCTTATCAAGCTACAAAAATACATTGATACCTGGATTTAGCTACATAAGTGCTTGGATAATAGCAACTCTTTCCAAAAGGACGGATATATAGTATTTGGGTATAATTTTCTCTTTTAGTTCTTGTTATGATTTGTTTCGTAAAACAAATTTAACCGAAAATGTTTACATTTTTGCACATGGCGGTTTTGGGGAATTTATAAAGTTCCTAGCATATTGTTTTAAATACGAACCACTTACAATATACACAAATAAAGCACCCCAAGGATGACCTGAAAAAGAAAATATTTTAAGAATTTTTTTTACTGTGTTATAGAGCTGTCTATAATTTTTTGCAATTTAAAATTGTTATTTTAATAAGTCTATTTACCATTTTGTTAAGGTAGTTTTTGTTAAGTAAATGTTTTGTTTGACGTATATTGTGGTCAAAGTTTAGTAAAAATATTTTATGTTTTGTTGAAAATTTGTTTAAATGATTTTAGTTGTATATACTTCTAGGCGCCTTTTAGCTTGATTTTTAGTTGTAGGTACCATTTTAAAATATTAAACATCATTCATTTAGAGTTTCAACAACTTACTAATCACATGTATACAGATTCTTTAACCTATCATATTAGAATAAGGTAATTTTAATAATACAATAAAACAGGATCTCTAATGAACAAGTATGAATGATGGTAGAAAATTTAATATTAAGATCGAAATAGAACAGATACTTCTATAAGATTTTTTATTTTAATATTCCAAAAGTACTAACTCAAATCCTTTTATTATCTAGATTTGTTTTACATAACGTACGAACATTTTCGTAATAAACATGTTTCTCCGAAAAAAAATATAATTATCACAAGTACTATATGGTTATGGTCGCATCTGGTTGACAGTTAAAGAATGGATTAAACTTCAGTTGCCACCAATTTGATTGACAAATGAAGTTTAATCCATTGTTGACAACAGTATATGTATATGGTTTTCTGGAATACTGCAATTTTTGCAAAACTGCTTATTACTTATTCAACTTAACTACTACATTGGTGAAAGTCGAGTCTAGTGTCAATTTATTTAATAATAAATTACCGAACATTCGGAACCCGGATAGCGAATGGGGTGCTGGGTGGGGTACAACTAGAGACTTAAAAGTTTGGGAAAAAACGCGTTTTTTTTTTTCGTTTTTTTCTAGAGCAGTGGAAAAATTTGAAGAAAAGTAAAGTTGAAATAAATTCCAATTAAAAACGGAAACCTGGAATTATACTTGATATATTGCGTTTAAGATATAGTTTGCTAAAATAAATACATTTTCTTTCATAAAGTTCTTTAACAGCAAATTCAGACTGTGAGCTGCAAAACCCACACAAGATACATGAGGATGTTTTGTAAAATAATGGTGTGGGTATAATAATAATAAATATACCTCCAAGTATATTAGTCCACCCATCTGTTACTATTGATCCCGCTCTATCTGTACGCTTTCATACTCGGCATTAAGTACATTCGTTGATAGTACACCTCTTCCCAATATTTACTTTTGAAAAAGCTAACTTAGTGTTTAGAACATCTTTTTCTGGTTGTGTTATAACAAAAGTTAAAATTTTCCGTTTTTAGTGTTCCGGTTGGGGTTCCGGAACACTTATGGAATAACTTCGGTGTCCACCCGTCTGTCTGTCACAGGCGATTTGCTCTGAAACTATTCAACGTAAAAAAATTGAAATTTGGCATAGAGATAGGTGGCCCAATTATTATAGGCGTAAAGTATAAAAAGTTAAATTTTGATTCTGGGGGTCAATTTCGGGAGGTAAATTGGGCAGTGGAATTTTTTTTTCAAGGGCATCGTGTAGGGTGTCAAATGAAACCTTATTGAAGCACGAATTCAACGATATATTGGATGTATTTTTTATTTCGTAAACATTTTTAGGGAGAAACGCTAAAAATTGCTGTCCCCCACACCCTTATCACCAGAATTACCGTTCAGAAAAAAAAAATATGAATATTGAGATATTTTATAAAACGTAGATAATTTTAAAACGTTTATTGGTCAACATAAAATAAACCCTTCATAAAAAGTCGGTCAAGTGCAAGCTATACTTGCACAATTAGTGTTCCGTGCCATCTGCCGCGCTACCCGCCGCGGAGCTGAGTGGCGAGCGTTTCGACTGAGCCAAATTAAAAATTTTGAAAAACGTGCAAGAACAAAAGTTGTTCCTTAGATCGTGAGAAATATTTTTTGTCTAAAATCAATGGTTTAGCAGTTATAAGGAAATAAACAATTAAATTGTTGATAACCATTGACTGTGCTAGAATTTTTTAATCCTGATAATTTTCGCTCAGTCTACACCTAATTCTCAATGTTCATGATTTTTTTCAGATTTTTCTTAGCGATCTTTCTGGTGATAAGGGTAGGGAACAGCAATTTTTAAGCGTTTTTCCCGAAAAATGTTAAAAAATGAAATAAAAATACATCAAATTATCGTTGAATTCGTACTTCAATAAACTTTCATTTGACACCCTACATGATGCCCTTAAAAACATTTTTTTCCATTGCACAATTTACCCCCCGAAATTGACCCCCAGAATCAAAATTTAACTTTTTATACTCCACGTCTATAATTGGGCCACCACACTCTATCTCTGTGCCAAGTTTCAAATTTTTACGTCGAATAGTTTCAGAGAAAATCGCCTGTGACAGACGGGCGGACGGACGGACACCGAAGTTATTCCATAATGAAATAAGTAGGAACTTATTTAAGAAATAAAATAAACTCTAAATAGAATCTAATTACTTCGTCACTATAACATATAACTAAATCAGGTATCAAAACCAAAATATCTTTTACAACCCTAAATTTTGCAGGCCTGTGTTATTTATAAAATATTCTCACTATTCAAGGATGATAAAAAATTATGTAAAACTTCCGACGGATTCGCATCAAAGTTGTCATGAGAAAAGTTACCTGATTTAATAAGTGACTGTTCTCTATATTTTGTGTTGCTATTACGCATTGCAGCAACCTATAGTTATTGGTAAACAGGTTTTGCAAACGAGATCCCGTTAAGAAAGAGTCTCCTTGGGAAAGTAAACTTCTAACTGTTAATTTAATGCAGGAAATGTTTGAATATGCCTTTTTTGAAGTGTGTAATTTTATGTATGCACATAAGTAGTTTATGAAGAGATAATCTAGTAGGCAATTAAATAAAGCATCTGCGCAATTCTGGGAAAATAGCTTTTTCGACATTCTTTCATTATATACGTATACTTACGCAGTAGGGTGGATCGAAAAAATCTTTTTTTGGATTTTCAGTTGACCTTACCTGGCGAAAGTTGTCAGTAGATATCATGATTGTTTTAGCCAAATCTCAGAATTTTCGAACATCATCTTCAGGTTCCCCGCGAGTGTCAAAGTTTAGGGAAAATGTCAATTTTTTTACCTTTACCAAAAAAATAACGCAATGTTTTTCTTTAATTATTTTACTTGGGATGATATGCCCAATCAATGTTGTATTATTAAAAAAAAAACTCGGAATTTTTGATAAGCATCTAGAGGTTCCCCTGCTGTATACAAATTAAGAAAAAAATTAAAATAAGTTAAAAACTTAAAAAAATTTATTTTGTGTAATTTTTGTTAAGCAAATGATTTTTGTTTTGCTTGACAGACGAGACAAAATCATTTTTTGGTATTAAAATATGGAAGCTTGTTCCTAGAGTCTATTTTGGCCCTAATGAATCCGTCTCTAGCTTCTTGGCCTGAAACAGCTAGAGAAGCCTCTGTTACAAGCTTAATACTCCTCTCCACAGCTTGGGTGTGGCAAGGAAATGTAGGAAGAGGCATATTTTTAAAATTTATGCCACACCCAAGCTGTGGAGAGGAGTATTAAGCTTGTAACAGAGGCTTCTCTAGCTGTTTCAGGCCAAGAAGCTAGAGACCGAATCATTAGGGCCAAAATAGACTCTAGGAACAAGCTTCCATATTTTAATACCAAAAAATGATTTCGTTTCGTCTGTCAAGCAAAACAAAAATCATTTGCTTAAGAAAAATTACACAAAATATATTTTCTTAAGTTTTTAACTTATTTTAATTTTTTTCCTAATTTGTATACAGCAGGGGAACCTCTAGATGCTTATCAAAAATTCCGAGTTTTTTTTTAATAATACAACATTGATTGGGCATATCATCCCAAGTAAAATAATTAAAGAAAAACATTGCGTTATTTTTTTGGTAAAGGTAAAAAATTGACATTTTCCCTAAACTTTGACACTCGCGGGGAACCTGAAGATGATGTTCGAAAATTCTGAGATTTGGCTAAAACAATCATGATATCTACTGACAACTTTCGCCAGGTAAGGTCAACTGAAAATCCAAAAAAAGATTTTTTCGATCCACCCTATTACGCAGTGTTATTTAAACTACATATGTATATATTTGGCCCTTTTTGTACGCTGCTACGCTAATAACGCGGTTGATAAGGCAATTTATCGTATCGCAAATTGTTGGTATACAGTGTGTCTACTTAAGTTGGAACCATATGGAGAACTTTTTTATTATTAAAAGTTATTCTTAATAAAAAGTTCTGCATGGCCTAAAACCCAAAATGCAACCATCAGATAACAAAATTTTTTAGTCATATACGAGGTTTGTCAGAAAATATGAATTTTGCCCAACAGTAAAGTACCTTTATTTTTGACAATATCGGTAATTGTTATAAAGGAAAGTTTATCAAAATTAAAAACTATCTTCTAATATGCAATTAGATTCATCAACCCTAAAAATTACTTTTTTTTATTGTTACAAATTTTTCTCAAATTGATTCTATCTGAAAAGATTATAAATTAAATTTAATTGTGTAAATCCCAATACCGAACATTTATCTTTTTCGTTTATAAAAAACATGATCATTTCCGTTTCGTAATATGTTTTTTAAAAATTTGGCATTGCATTTAAATAATTAATGAATGCCTAAAATAAGGAGGTGGTAGAGGAATTCTTCCTCGGTCGAGGTGGTACCACCCCACACATCATCTTAAAGAGTTGTTGGTGAATTGGAAGGTGGTAGAGGAATTTTTCGGTACCACCCCACACATCCTCTTAAAGGGCTGGTGAAGTCCCAACGGATGTTTCCAGCTCTGGATGATTCGATTCCCCATTACATCCACTGTACATAGTACTTAGACTTCGGTCTTCGTGGGCAGTCAGAAGATAAAAAAAAATTACTCTTGAACGATTTTTATATTTTTGGCCTGCCCTGTATGCTGTTTGACTTGAAGCCATTGTAAGTACACCTGATATGGTTATCGGATATGCACCAACTTTTGGCGATATTTATATTTCGGTTGTGCAACTAATAAAAAAATGTCCCATTTGTTGTACACTTAATGGACCACACTGTATATTCCAGGCGCGGCCCATGAAATTTTAAAGTTGTATATCTATGTTGCTACTTATGGGACCCATGCCAAGTTCAGGATTTTTAATAGGGAGCCTACTAGAAATGTTTTGATAAAGAAAAAAAAATATTTTGTAATTTGCGAAAAAAAGTTAAATTTTTCAATTTACCCACCTGGGAAAAAAATTAACACGCTTAGGTATTTTATTTATTATTTTTCCTAAACACATTTTACATCATTTTGTCGAAAATTGTCAAATTTAAGAGAAAAAAATGTGTTAGTAGAAAGTTAAATAGTCATCTGAAATTTTTTAAACCTAAAATATAATTTAAAAAAAAATTTAATGTGTTACTGACTTTCTATTGTTGTCTCATGACTCATGATGCTCTACGCTCCTTATAATAGTGGCACAATAACGTGAAGCCGTTATGCGTTTTTCCGTGTTTTTTTTTGTTAGCTTCTTCCTGCAATTCACAATTTGCCCTGTACCATATACAGCTCTGAGAAGCAGTAAATTGGAAAAGCTATTAACCTTTGATGATAATTTTTGTCCTGTGGTAAAAATTTGAATGGCATGTTTGTAACGTTTTTTTTCCGCTCCATTGTGCCTAAAAGTTGCCATGCCAATTGACATAACTGTGCCTTGCAAATTGTATGCAACAAACGGTTACTTTTTACTTGATATCCACTTATTAAGGTATATGACATAACTGTGGGAGGTAAATTGGAACGTAAGAATTGCTGTTTGTTTTACTGCACTAGTAGAGCATAAAAACAAAATGGAAATAAAATTATAGTATTATTTTATTTAATAGCAAAGCAAAAATTTTATTTAACTTAAAAAGTAAATAATTTTGCCCACCAGTGCCAAATTGCGCGTAGTCTAGGCAAGACCCCAGTTTCAGCAGCAAGTGTTTAATATAAGGATCTAGTGCAGACATTTTCGATTGTCCAGATTACCTCCCCTTGTCAAAGTTTATAAAATAATTACGTGCCTATATTGTAAAATACCTAAGTTGAGCTGCAAGTTAGGCGTCAGCCGTGCCTTTAAATGATTTTTATTTCCTTGAACAATAAACTCGTCCAAAAAGCCTTTATATTTACATTGTAGGAAAAGACAATTATACAAAATTATACGATGTAGGTATGTATTCATTTTTAACGTACAAATTCTGACCCAGTGTAATATGTTTAATGATCAAGGAAACGAAATTAATACAAACGGTGCAGGAGCACAGTACTTGCCTTGGAGTTTAAAGCACCAAAGATAATAAAACAGGGCAAATACTCCAGCTTTCGACTACGGGAGAAATAACTTATAAAGCTTTTAAAAAAGCCTTACAAAAAACCCTGCAGTCACTGAAGTATTTAAATTTAGACCAGGTCTAATTAATTATCAGATCGAGTCTAAATTTAAATCTTATACACTTTTTGCCTATTGTAATGTGCCTATAAGTTGCGTTGTTACACGACATTGTGGTGCCTTGAAGCGTTTTTTTTTTTGTTATTTTTTTTTTAAAATAACCTCAGTTAAAAGAACGTCATATTTACAAAATATAAACAGTGTATTTTCTAAATTTCGTGTAAAAAAGTATACATTATACAAGGTTGGGAAAAAGGTTTTCTCCATTAATCTCTTTTCATCAAACGCGAATCGCGAATATTGTTCTAATTCGTTAGATTCAAATTTTAATGTGAAATTGGCCAGCGAGAGAAATATTCACATTTGCATAAAACAAGACAATTGTTGATGGCGCAATCCTGCCAAAGAATACAGCTGAAATGTAAGAGAGTGTTGACATTAGAAAATCTTTTTAACAACTTATACGTATTATAATTATATTTAAAGTTAAAAAATGTCGTAAACTGTTCTGTGTAAAATATACCTTTATAATGTTCGTCTTCAAAATTGTTATATGCTAGTGATTCGTACAAATTTACTTAGGTTAGAAAATATCGTAAGTCATAAACCGAAAAGAATATTTTTGTGAATACTTTTAAAGTGCATTTATTAAATAGCATAGGTATATTTTATGTGCAATTGACAAGAGTGTCATTCCCTATTGTGCAATGTATGATATATGTACAGTTGCTGAGTAAGTGTTTGATAACAATAATGATAACAGTAAATAGGTAATAATTTAGTCAACGGCTTTTTTTAAAAACCTCTGTTGAGCTTTAAGCACAGTCAGAATCACAGTAAATATGCGACGATTGAGGACAAATCATATGTATATCTTTGGAGTAAAATGTAATTTTTTTTTGTTTGAATTACATGCATCTCAATAAAAATGATTTCATTATATGTATACCGTTTTGAAGGAAGCGTGTATTATATTATAAACTTAGCAACGTAGGACCTTGTGTTATCACAGCTTTAAAATTTAAATTTATTGACAAGTTCTTTAATTCAACGGTTTAGTACAAAATACAGTCGCTGTGTTTTGTTCCTTTTTAGTATACTTTTTATATTTGCAATTTTTGTTGTGTTTATATAGGTACATACATAATTTGTTTTTACAAGTGGTCCACAGTGCAAATATATCAATTCGCTAAACTGTTTATATATACGGCAAAACTGTACGGTCTGCGTACCGTCACGTGATTAAAAATATGGCTTTCAAATGCTGAATCACGTGACGTTCCAGACAGTGCGGCCATAAAATGTCGATCGCGCCGATTGCACACGAAGATATTATTTACGCCAGTCTGAAGTTTTTAAATTCAGTTCAATTTTAATAGGTTTTTATTTCTCTATTAAAAATTTATGGAGCACCTCAGGATTCTTTTGATTATCGTAATGCCAGTGGCGGCTGGTGAAATTTCAAAGTTGTAAATCTCTGTTCCTACTTACAGGACCCGTACCAAATTGATGGGTTTTAATAGTGAGCTCACTAGAAATGTTATGGTAAAGAAAAAACATTTTGTAATTTACGAAAAAAAGTGGAATTTTTGCTGAGCCAGGGGGAAAAAATGAACGCGTTTAGGTATTTTTTTATTATTTTTTCCTTCGAGAATTGGGCTCTGGTATTGCTGTGACATTTAAGTGACAGTTGTTGATTGTTTCATATTGGGTGCGTAAGGATATAGTTAGAATTTCAGATTTTATATTTGTTGTATTATTTTAGGACAATTTGTCACATTCTAAAAAATAAGTAAAATAAATGAGCTTAAGCTTGACAGAGGCATAATACATACATTTTCCCACAATAAATGGTAAAAAATAGTTTACGCGACCATCTATCGGCGCAACATTACGTCACTAAGATTATTTCTGATAAAATAAATCTTTCTGAATAGAAAACATTTCAAATCAATCAACATTTATATTTCTGCACAATACAGGTGTAATGTACATAATATTAAATTATTGTTATCAAAAACTTAAGCTATATTTCTTTACTTTAAATTGGAGCAGCATTAATTTTAAAATAGTCTTTCATCACTCTCTGTTTACTATGTGTGTATTTCGATGATTGAACAATAATGTATCTTTCAGCTTATTTTAAACATTGTAGTATGTTATTCTAATTTAGATTTTACTTATTGTTACATTGTGTTTTAATTTTTAAGTATAAATAAATGTGAAGTTTACGTAACTGTTACTTGTTTTATCAATATTTTCAGACTGTAAGCTGATGGTGCATCGCACTTCTAGACTTTTCGTATTGTACCACTTTAACTTTCTGGGATGGTGATATGTGAACGTCATTAAAACTTCAGAATAAGTTGCATTGGCAATGAAACTTCAGAAGTTGCATCGAGTATGAAACTTACAAAAATTGCACCGACAATAAAACATCAGAAGTTGCATTGCAATGAAATTTCTGTCTAATGTCTAATAAAACGAATAAGTTGTCTAACAAACTATCGATTTCTAAAAATCCGCGAAACATGAACAAAACGAAAAGAAAGAAATAAACACACACACACCGGACGTGGGCGGACTAAACGGAGCCCAAAGCGTGTGGTGAATTTTGCATACTAAAGCCTGACCTTTCACTGCTTCTTGGCGATTGCCATGGCGACCGCCGGTAAGCTTTACGACCGATTTTGCGGCAGAGTATCTGGAACCCATTTCAACGTTTTATCGTTAAGTGATGAAAATTAGTACGGGCGCCAGAAACAAGCTTTAAAATGTGACTCGTCTTAGACTTGATTTGTGGAATTTAAAAATATATATTTCCTAAATCTTGGTTATTTTGGAGAAATGTTATTGCTGTTATAATACATTAGATTTCTTTGACCTTTTGAATTTGCCAGGGAGGGCGGCGCCCCACAGCGCCCCGAACGAGTCGGTACTGCGAGAGTACCACAATTATTTAAAATTTCTAACACACTTTTCCCTTCACTGATGTTTTTATATACATTTGCGGGTCGTGGTCTTCACTTAAAAACTCTTTTTGATTCTCCTTAGTCCATCTAGAAAACAGAGTTTCTAAGACACAAACAGGATCATACCAATTCAAAAATACAATTGCGAAAAGCCGACACGACGTTGCGTTTCTGTAAAACCCAGGCGCGAGCCGTGAGTTTTTTTACAGGTGGGTCAAAATTTTGTGGGCAACTAGTGATATCAACGCAACAAGCAAAATACACTTTTTTAATTAAGAAAGGCTTTTTAATAATGTGCCAAGAAATTATTTACCTACAAATAAACACTGCAAAAATCATAAAATAGGTACTGCAGAATATTGAACATTACTACTCTAGATGTGTATGGCTTTTTTCTATGTTTTAATACTCTAGATTAGTAGATTTTAGCGGCTTCCGTTTTGATAAGTTTAGCATCTCCTCAATAGATGTCGCGCCTTGTACTAAAAGCCCAGAATATAAACAACAAATTTCTGAGCTAAAAGTATGATTATTCGTAAAATAAAATTAGGAACGCTGCCGAAACTCCACTTTCTTTAATAAATACAATGCTGGCGATAGTAATTGAGATGAATTGAGATAGTAATACGATATTTGTCTACGCAGGTGCAGGCTGTAAGCTGTAGTAAATATGAGATTGCCAACAATTTTAAAAATATTTTATCGAGGAACAACTTGCTGCCAATACACCTTTTAGAGCCGATCTAATTTATTAAATAACAAAAAATTAAAAAAAAGTTCTTGCCCCAACACAAATTCGAACCCTCGACCTTTTGATCAACTCGCTGAGATTGTACCTCTGGACTACGCTGGTTATGTAAGAAAACCGGTCCGATACCGGTAAATTTGATGCCTAGCGCTGGCCTGGCAGAAATCGTATTTATAATTTTTTGTTTAACCGCTAATTAATATTATTAATACAATGCTCATATTAGGTACCTAATTAGTTTTTCTTTTTCCGAACCAAATGTTTTGAAATGGTATATTTTAGGGGGCGGTTTGAGAGTATTTCCATAATGGGAGTGGCCAGATATTATTGGTGGGCCGTTGACCAATTGTCTCTTTTTAACTTCCTAAAGCGCGTATGTCTGTTTCTATTTTAGTTTTAATGAATTTATATCGTCCGAATAAACCTATGGGGTCAATTTAAAATACGACCCAGTCCGGAGCAAACCCAATCAAACTCGACGCTCCAGACGGAGGACTCGATCGGGCGCAGCCAGCAAGCAAATTCACTGTAGCGTTGAATTCTGCTTCACTCAAAGTGTGGCGGCGACTAAAACGACAGGGTTGGAACGCGGAATTTTGTTATAATAAATTGTGAAATGTGACTGTAAATATGCTGCAATTAAAAATCATAATACTATAGAACATTTAATGAAATAATTAAGTGTACTGTTTAGTATTTTAACTACAATATTTTAGGTGAAAGTTTGCTTCACCCGGCGAGCCGCCACTGTACGTACATTGTCGCGTTATTGAGGTAAATTGCATAATATTATATTGTTTGACCTTCACTGTAAATGCTAACCAAGTAGCGCATTTAATCCGAATCAAAGATGTGATCTGATCAGAATCATTTCAGTTCGAGCATTTTTTTCTTGAAAAAATTTTGATCGCATTTTGTAACGCCACTGTAAAATAGGGAAAAGGTAAATAAAATAGAATACTACTGGGATAAAAAAACAACAAACTCCATATTAAAATACCTAATTTACATTGAATTTATTCCTAATTTACAGGCGAGATATGAATATAGGATAAAAAATGCTTCATGTTTGTTAACCTAGTTCAATTAGTTAAATCGGTACTTAAGAGACAATGAAAAAAAAAATAAGTACACCTTTAAAAACTATTAACTAAGTTAGCTAAAGTTTGGTAGTATATACACATTTTCTCCGACGGCGAAGTACTAAATGATATTCAATAATGAGAACAAAAACTATATTAGTAGTTAAATGAGCTTTTAATAATGCTTATATTTCAATAATTCATTTGCGTAAGGAAAGTGTTCTTGATTTAATAATTAGTGGCACAACCAGAATTTTAGCTCCAGAGTGTGCTGAACACTGGTAACACAAAAACTTAATTCAAGACAAAATACAGACGAAAACCCGAATATGGGAGATCGGTGGTGTTTTAAAACCCTTTTAAAAAGTAATCGTTAATTTATGAGAACGAAGGGATGTTTTTTCACTTTACGTTTGTTGTCACATGCCCTACACAAAACCATAGCTTTGTATTTATCACAGAACATTGAAATAGTGAGAGCATACTGGTTTAGGTAATCATTCGGAATAATGGAAACATGAAACACACGGATTTTTTGATGATATTTTTCATGGACCTTAAAGTGGGTCATAGAACACGAATTTAAGATCAGTTTTCGGCGGTCTCTTAAGCTGGATTTATAAACTAAGTTGAGGTTGAGGTTCGCAGTTCGTGTAGTTGAAAGTTCGCAGTTGAGCTTTTGGGCCATTTATAAACACAGTTCGCTGCTTTCATTTCATTGGTCCGGGGTAAAGTGACGTTAATGACAACTGTGACATCATAAACAGATTTAGAAAAAATAAAAAGCACGCATTCCACAATCGCAATATTTGGAAAAAAATATATGGAAACACAGGCACACCAAACGGCCAAACAATTGTTTTGTTTACGAAATGATGGAAAATGATCGGCAGAGGTGTGGCTTCACCATCACGTGTATTAATTCTGCGTTTTGATTGGTGGGAGCCCAACTGCACCAACTCCGAACATAAAATTTGGTTATCTCGAACTTTACGCCAGCGTCATGGAAACTTCTGAACTGAGCTGAACTTAGTTTATAAACGAAAGTACGCGTTTGCGTTTATTTATCTTGAACCTCAACTTCAACCGAACCTCAACTGAGTTTATAAATCCAGTGTTATAGGTTTTCCAAAAAAAAGTTTTGCTTTCAGGTTAGGTTTTTCTATGGATTTTTTAAAATTTCATTTTCATTTAAACACGGCTCTACAAGTAATATCACACTATTATTCTGAAACATATTTTTTAAACAAATTTATATAAAAAAACATTAAAAAAGAAAATAAAAATAAACACGCGACCCGTAATACACATTACCCATATTTCTCAGGGGAAGACGCGCGTTGCCAAATGTACAAATCGTTTTTCCACAAATTTTAACAGTCCGTTTTTGATTAAATTTTGCTGCTCAGGTTTATTCATAGACACTACGTATGACAGGGGCGGATTTAGAATTTCGTCTGGGGGGAGAGGGGGGGGGGGGCAATGTCACCTCGAGCTACACAAAAGCAGACAAAAAAAAAAAAGGCAGTTGGCGTGCGACAGGATTCAGGTTTTTGCTGAAGTGGCACGTTTTTTCGAAAACATATTTACTCCAAAACCGAACTTTCGATAATACAATTATTCGAAAACTGGGGGTATTTTCCAATTATTTTTTTTTTTTTGAGACCAACTTGTCAATTTTTTTTTAAAAAAAGGCACTTTTCGAAACTACATTTTTTTAAAAGAATATATGTTTTTTGAAAGTACATTGTTTCCAAATAAACTTCGAATGTACATTTAAAAACAAACCCGACCAAACACAAAAACGCATTGATGTTAGTTCCGGATCTTTCTCTGTTTTTTATTGACATTTTCTACGCTAATAGAGCTCATAATTTAACTTTCGAAAAACTATGTTTTCGGAAAATGTAATTTTGAAAGGTTCTTTTTAGACAAAAAAAATATTTTCGAATCAATTCTGTAGTAGGTCCGTTTACGAATAAGCATCGTTCGATAAGCTGTTTTTCGACAAAATTTACTTAATTTAACATCGAAAAAATATTTTTTGAAAAAAAAAACAGTACACGCGAGATGACCAATAATTGTTTAATTAATATAAAAGTGTAGATATTCTAGCATTTTTTTATTTATGCCTTTTGCTTAGGTTGGGTTGGGATATACTTGTCTAAGTACAACTTTTCGAAAACCAATTTTTCAAAAATTCAAAAAAGGGTTCGTTTAGGTTTGTTCGGGATCGTTTTTCGTCTTCTTTTATTGAACATTTTCAAGCTAGTAGAGTTCATTTCCTAATAGTTTTTGAATATACATTTTCGGAAATTGTGTACCTATTTTTGAAAAATAATTTTTTTAGAGACATTTTTAAAAATGTACTTTCGAAATATGTGTGTTTTGGAGAATTTCATAAATCCGTTCTCAATAGAGCATCTTTTAAGATATTTTTGAAACAAGGTACATTAGAAATAGGGTTTCGAGAAAATATTTTCGAAAAATTTCGTAAATCCGTTTTCAAAGAAGCTGTTTTCCAAAAAAATTGCTCTCAAAAAAGGTTTTCGAAAAAAAAACTATTTGGTTATTTGTTTTCTTTAGTAAGAAATATTTTCAGAAACCATCTAAGAGCATGTAAATCAAAAATGCCGAAAAAAGCTTGCACTTTTTATATAACATATTCGTGCTATATTTCTGGTATTATTTTTGTGGTATAATTTATATATTATAGACCTTACATAAACAGCGAATATTTGTTTTTGTTTATATTTTGTAGAACATGTACGAATGGTTAATATTTATGTTACAATATTTATTTTTATAAAATTGGCTATTGAAATCCTTTTTGTATAATGCTCTAGGGGGGGGGGGGGCTGCTCCCCTTCCCAAATCCGCGCCTGGTATGACATTTGCACACGCTTGAGATTTTGAGTAGTACATGTGAGATTAGCATGACAAATGTCATACATAGTGCCTATGCAAAATAACAAACCTGAGCAAACCCGAGCAAAATTTCATTTAAAAAATTCGGTTTTCATTATTCCGAATATTTACCGGATTTGATGTTTCATGTGGGTTAAATATAAAAAAATATTGTTGACTAAGTTAGACAGAATTGAAATTTTAGTTTGTTGTGGTTAGCTTTTGTTTCTTAATCTTGATTTACAATTTTTTCAGGAAAAATAAGTAAATATGGCAGCACTGCAAATAATGGCGGCTAATGGCGATTAAAATGGAGTTTTCCAAAGAAAAAACTAATTTTCTTAGCTATTTTTGCGTAAATGTGAGGTTTTTGCAACGAAATTTTTTTTTAAATATCCATAGAAAACCCTACCCAAAAGCGATTTTTTTTTGGGGAAAACCATATGAGACCGCCGAAAACTGATTTCAGATTCGTGTTCTACGATCCAAAATTAGGGACTATACAAAATTTCATAAAAAAATTGGGTGTTTTCATTGCTCCACATAATTACCCTGGTCTGTGCTCCGAGATTCTGAAATATGACTTTTTTAGTAAATAGTACGGTTATTACTTCGCCTACGTAATAATAATTTATTTTCTTTTTTTTTCAATTAGGTTTAAGATTAAAAATCTTAATCAGAAGAGGAAAATAAAAGCGGAAGAAATGTCGCTGAACAAGACACGTGAAGGGTACAGTAATAAAATAAGGAATGTCAATTTGTTACAGCAAGAACAGCCCAGTATATAAAGCAATCACAGGTTAAACCATGGATTTATTAAGAAAGGATTCGATGTCCGTATACTGTGAGCCATGGATTTATTAAGAATGGATACGGGATGATTGAACATTCCTTGAAGCCAAAACAAACCATTCTAAACGACACTAAACACAATTTGTAAACATTGGCCACATCTTATTTTACCTTGTATTTTTGTACAAAAAATACGTTAGAAGCATCACAAGATTTACTAAAAGTAATAAAAGCCCTAAAATATTTTATTTTTCTGCTAAATAATAATAAATTTAAGTTAAAAAGGTTTTATTATTTATAGGTTATGTTATTTCTAAAGGTGTTTATTTAAAGTCGCTCCGAGTCATTTATAAATCTATAAGTCGCACTTTTTCTTTTCTAGTTCATTAGACAAAGACGTACGTGTAACCGAGCGTTCGCAGACGTTTTTCCTAAGCTACCAGCAGACAGCTCCAATGCTATTTTATCTCTTTCTACCACCATTCTTGATTCAATTACGTAGTGATTCGTAGTTCGTAAACTCTTCCCCTATGAGAACTGTTTTCATAACAAACAACAAATATAAGGCTTCACGTTCGATAAGCTCGCAGTATACGGACATCGAATCCTTTCTTAATAAATCCATGCTGTGAGCGTATCGAACGTGAAGCCTTATATTTATTGTTTGTTATCAAAACATTTCCCCTAGAGGTAGAGTTTACGAACTTTAAGGAAACACGTAATTCAATCAAGAATGGTAGTAGAAAGAGATAAAATAGCACTGGAGTGTTGGAGCTCAGAAGTGTTCCTGTCTCTACTGGTTGCTTAGGAAAAACGTCTGAACACTCGGTTACACGTACCTCTTTGTCTAATGAACTAGAAAAAAAAGAGCGATTTATAGATTTATAAATGACTCGGAGCGACTTTAAATAAACCTTTAGAAATAATATAACCTATAAATAATAAAACCTTTTTAACTTAAATTTACTATTATTTAGCAGAAAAATTAAATATTTTGGACCATTTATTACTTTTAGTAAATCTTGTGATGCTTCTAACGTATTTTTTGTGCAAAAATACAAGGTAAAATAAGATGTGGCCAATGTTTACAAATTGTGTTTACAGTGTCGCTTAGAATGGTTTGTTTTGGCTTCATCCCGTATTCATTCTTAATAAATCCATGGGTCAAACCAACTCGCTGAAAAATTAATAAGAGGTGGTAATATTACTATCCCAATATCTGTAAAAAATAAACAAATTAATATCAGTTTTGGAACCCTTGCGAGTAGGTATGTAAAATTAAAAAAAAATTAGTAACAGACTTAATTTACAAAACTTCAACTGAATCGTATTCGAGAAAATCGAGGAAAAACACTACCAATCTTCTTTTTAAATGAAATTGAGGATTTCCTTCATATTTTCTTATTATTGGAGGATGTATGGTGAAAACAGAACAGCAAAATGAGTGGTCAACACACATCAAATATTTTCTTTAAACCTGTTTTTTAATATCTGGCCACAAAAAAGAAAGTATAAAATGCCACAAAAATATTTTGTGAAAACAGAGAAGCGCAATTCAGTTGTAATCTATGTAGTCTTTAGGTCAAAATACCTTTTTTTAAGGGGTTATATACAGCCAGGAGGCCTAAAAAAGCGTTTTCTCAAGAATTTTTCCTGAGAAGACTTAACTTATTAATGTAAAAATTTGTACACATATTATGGTAACTTTTAACGGTATTTTAAGATTTTTGTATTTGTAAAAATAATAATTTTGAAAGCTGCTATAGTTGATCTCCAGGAGCTCCTCTCAAAAAAGGCATCTTGCGGCGACAACGATATCTCTGGACTGGATCATCTAATATGAAAAACCCAAACGGATTTCGTTAAAGTAATGTATAATCTTCTAATTAATCGAAGGAATAAGCAAAATAAAATTTTTTCACAAAATAGCGGCTTCTCAAAAACAAAAAACGATTTTTGACCAAAATTTTGGCCTTAAATTGTTTATAAAAAAATATATATTTATCGGTGAGAAAAAACCTTCGATTAATGAGTAAAAAATATACTTAAGAAGCTTGTGTTAAAATTTGAGACTGATCGGTTCAGCCGTTTCCGAGAAATCTTCGTCACCGACTTTAAAAACACGGTTTTGAGAAAAACGCGTTTAAAGATTCAAAAGCACTTTACATAGCGTACAATCGCTCCGACACGTCTTTACAAATATGCGTGTAACTTCAAAAATAATCGCCGGATTGCCTTGAAATTTTCTGTGTGTGTACTGGAATATATGTACATTACGAAAATGAAATTTTAAAAAAATCTATGTTTTGAAAATTCTAACTGTATATAACCCCTTAATAAAACTTATCTGATTTACTTAATTCGCTTTTATTAATTTAAAAATACACATTTATTAAAATTATCTTTTTTCGATAATCCCGGTTTTATTCCCATATCCTTTATGTAATAAGAATCTCGTGAGTTCTCGTTTCCTATTTTATCCTAGCGCTCAGATATGTTAGTGGTAACTAAAAAAATCGTTCTAAAAAGATAATCTTTAAAAAGAAAAATTTATCAAAATGGCATAAAACTTAAGCTAACCTGCAGCCTCAACCATTCAATAATAAAGTTCTTTGATACGGACATTTAAGTTTTGGTTAACATATGAATTGAATGTCACCACTAACCAAACTAAAGCTAAGTTAGTGATTTTAAAGCTATCGTGAGTTTAGCGAATTGCGATTAGACCTGATTCAAGCAACTTTTGAATTTTAGCGGCTATATCTGGATTCTTTAAGTGATCCTGCAGCGCTCGTGGATCGTTTTGCATCTGTTCTAAGATCATGCGCATAGCTGGATCCCTAAGAATAGACTGAACCTCTGGATCACCCATTGCTCTTTGTCTAATTTTCTCCGGATCGCCGTCCAGATTGGAGTTTTCAATTGAACACGTTCTGTATCCTAAAAACCATGTATTTGATTAAACTTTTGTCAATATAAAAAAAGTATATAGGTTGTTTCAAAAAAGATGTGCCATCGCTTGTGCAGATTCCTCACTTAAAAATAAGACAAATAATAGTTCCTATCAAAATGAGTTCGCGCTTGCTTCTGAGATGTGAAAGTTGTTTTTTTTTCTATATATGTGCCTCCGACACGATTTCCAGTTCCCAGTTTCACCAGGAGCGTGCGTACGGGCAGGCACGAAAATAATTCTGTTAAAAAAATATATACGCCAGAATTTTTGACTTTTCGATAGCTCAGCTTAGTGTTGTAAATATCCGTATTCATTAGATATCCGAATCATACGGAATCGGAATCAGCTAATATCCGTATCCATTATCCGAATACGAATCCATTTCTGGACCCGCGCGAAAGCGGTTACAGATCATGTATACGTATGCATGCAACAGACTAAAACATTTTCTATCCGGATACACGGCTAGGTAGGTCGATGCGGTATCGGTATCATACCATTCGAAGTCGAAGTTTAGGGATAAGAAGGCACCGCGTCGCGCCGTTCTCGTTTGAATTCGGTTCGGGTGAGGCGGGACTAGTTTAACCAATGGGTCTCATCTCATATGATACCCGTTACCCCGATAACTATGCCATCTTTTTTTAGGAAATGTCATTAGAAAGAGAAAGCACAATATCAAATATGCCAAATCGCAGACCGTGTTGTTCGCTTACACTCGATTCCGATTCCGTTTTCTCTTTGCACTTTACATTAGTAACCATCCGATGCGAATTTATTTTGATTCCGAATCCGTATTCAAGTTCTCGGCCGGTTCCGGATAATCCGGATTCTTTTAATATTCGGATCCAACGGATTTTTGGATACGTATCCTTACATCACTAGCTCAGCTATCCAGACATTCATATTTTTTCGATTTTAGCCTCTTATAGACGATAACCGCAACTGTATTATAAAATTGTTTTTATTTCCTAAACGAAACCTCAGTCGAAAAAATATGTAGATATAAGAGCCGTTTCACACTGGGATTCCGGAATCGCATTCCGGAATCCGATTCTAGACGCACACCTCTGGCGAGCGTATATTTCAATAGGACCTTTTCACACAGCGATTCTGAAGAATTTGCCACGAATTCCACCGGCGCACTGTGGTCCGAAAAATTATAAAATCGGAAACAAATGGTGTTTTTTGAAAGTTGTTATAAGAGCATCATATTTTAAAGGTAGTTTAGGGAAATATCCACCTACATTTACCTAGAATTTTAGGTCAACATATCTATATTTGGGTCGGCAACAGAGACGCAAACTTGTGGTGGTTTAATTTCTACGCTTGATCGTGATAGACTGTAGTTTCCATGCTAGTTTTGCGATTAACCTGTGTTTGTCTAAAAGTGTTCTACGTGATATATTCTTGTACCAGAAACATCTTGAAAGTAAGTACTTTATATTGGAATAGTAACTCGGAAGTCAAATAAAATTTCAAGACGTTCACGTTGAAGCAGATTTACAAACGATTTACATATATTAATTTTGGGGCACTAGCGGATGCCATACAAAGCTTACAAAGGACTGCAATATCGTTAGAGGAATCTTTTCAGATCATAGATGGCGTGCAAACAGCGTGTTAACGAAAAATCCAGATTTCGCCAGGTTACGACAGATTTATAGTCATAGTGCTCCTACAGATCCATTACGTAATTTCCGAGATAATTTTTTAACTACGCCCCTATTGCGTTATTAGATGTAGAACAGTCTTTTTCGTTATATAAACATATTTTTTCTCACCGCCGTACATCGCTTTCGGAAACTACTGTGGAGACATTTCCAATGCTGAAGATGTTTAGCCGCGCACATCCAAATTTCTAAAATCTATCGGGTAAGCATTTCACATTATATGAATTATCAATATTTTTCAGTTATAACTTACACGCATTTATTTATTCTCGGCATGTACGCCTCCGGGTTGGAACCCAAGGGGTTAGTTTTAGTTATTAGGCATCTAACTGTCTGAACAACTGTGCTATTAAAAGCACAGATTACTCCTACCAGATGCGAATCTCTTAATAAATTTCCTATATCAAGATTCCGCGGTCTTGGCGATACGGACAGTGCGGCCAGTCGCTTCGAGCGTCGATGCCGTGAATGGAATTTTCCACGCGTTTGGTAGGTTTTAATTCAGAGAAATTATGGATTATATTTTAAAATATTAAAACATGATATTGTGTGGCATTTTATATAAAATGATATCATTAACAAATACAAAAACGTATATCGTTTATTAAAATTACACTACAACCTAGTACAACCACAATTTAAACCATAAAATCAACGCACTAAAACTGATGTAATAACAATTGCCTGATAGCTATTCCACTGAGACGCTTGCACACGCTAACACCGAAGAATTCAACGTTCGGCGACAGACTAAATATGGCGCGTCACCTCCATATAAATTCTCTAAATTGGGCCACCGTCGAAAGCGTAAGATTCACATCTGGTAGGAGTAATCTATGTTAAAAGTAAAAGTCAGTGGCGTGTGTATTTTTTTAACAAAATTATTTCAGTGCGAGCCCGTACGCACGCTCCTAGTGAAGCCTTCCACATCTTTTTAATGCTAAAAGATGTAATAGTTTAAGTATTTTTGACAACCAAAATTTCTTTTAAATTGCTAGTCGTTTTGAAGATAAATTTGAAAAACCAAAGACACTTCCTGTATCTCACAAACGAAGCAAGAGCGGCTCGATGTCGATAAACTTAGGTTTACCATAAAAAACGGACACTAATTAATCCATTTATAACTGCTATATCCTTTTAAAATATGTAATTTTTAACAAAGAGTGGGTTTTGTAAAAACAGAGAAAAATGATTGTTACCTTGGATAGCTTCTGCATTATTGGGATCTAATTCGAGAGCTTTCTGGAAAGCTACAATAGCTTTGGTAGATTGTTGCATACCCTGCAATATAGTTCCTTTTCTAATCCAACCTTTAATAAATTTGGGATCAAGCTCTAAACATTTATCACAATCTTTAAGACCTAAATCAAAGGCAGCTAGTTTTGTGTAACATGCAGCACGGTTGCTGAATAGTTTAGCATCATCAGGATTTCGTTTGATAGCTTCCGTATAGTGTTTTACTGCGGCAGCGTAATCTCCCTTCTTAAAAAACTCGTTTCCTGATAAAATAGTTATCATTTAATCATGATAAATTATTAATATAGTAGAGACTTGTTTCAATCAATAAACTTTAATTAATGTAAGATATCACTTCAAAATGTTGCAATTTAATCATCAGATGAAAAAGGGCATTATTGTATAAGTAGAGACTTGTTTCAATCAATAAACTTTAATTAATGTAACATAGCGCTTCAAAATGTTGCAATTTAATCATCAGATGAAAAAGGGCATTATTGTATAAGTAGAGACTTGTTTCAATCAATAAACTTTAATTAATGTAAGATATCGCTTCAAAATGTTGCAATTTAATCATCAGATGAAAAAGGGCATTATTGTATAAGTAGAGACTTGTTTCAATCAATAAACTTTAATTAATGTAACATAGCGCTTCAAAATGTTGCAATTTAATCATCAGATGAAAAAGGGCATTATTGTATAAGTAGAGACTTGTTTCAATCAATAAACTTTAATTAATGTAACATAGCGCTTCAAAATGTTGCAATTTAATCATCAGATGAAAAAGGGCATTATTGTATAAGTAGAGACTTGTTTCAATCAATAAACTTTAATTAATGTAAGATATCGCTTCAAAATGTTGCAATTTAATCATCAGATGAAAAAGGGCATTGTTGTATAAGTAGAGACTTGTTTCAATCAATAAACTTTAATTAATGTAAGATATCGCTTCAAAATGTTGCAATTTAATCATCAGATGAAAAAGGGCATTATTGTATAAGTAGAGACTTGTTTCAATCAATAAACTTTAATTAATGTAAGATATCGCTTCAAAATGTTGCAATTTAATCATCAGATGAAAAAGGGCATTATTGTATAAGTAGAGACTTGTTTCAATCAATAAACTTTAATTAATGTAACATAGCGCTTCAAAATGTTGCAATTTAATCATCAGATGAAAAAGGGCATTATTGTATAGAAGAAATTTTACAGAATATTTACTTAAATTGAAAAATAACCAATCAAGCTTGTAGTTGACCCTGAGAATAAATTTACAAAAATATTGTCATTCAAAGTAATTTTTTTAACGCTAGTTTCATTAATTTCTTCTCTAGTTATTTATTATTGGATTCTTTTACCCTAGTAATATACAATATTTTTTAGAAGATAATTTCGCGATTTTGTTTTTTTATTTATTTATTCACAAAGTGCACCAACAGTATACAGATACACCCTAACTAGAGATGTGCCATAAGAATGTTCTCAAGGGAATTTTTACGGAGAACGGTAAATTATCGAGAATTTATGATTTTAGAAAAAAATATAAATTACTGGAAAATTACCGAGAACGAGAATGTTCTCGGGAAAATTCATATTCTCGGAGAATTTATGAGAATTTACGGAAATTTAAGGTAATTTATTTTAATGCCGCTATTGTATCATAGATGGAGCTGGAGCATCTTTATCTTTATCTTTTTTGTATTGTTTTAAACAACTTGTTTATACATGTTATTTCATACAATGCGTTTCTAAGTTGTGTTTTATTTATGAAAAAAGTTACTCGAAAATAATGGAAATAAAAATTTAATGTGTCTTTATTTTGACTAAGATGCCTAATCACGTTAATTTACAATTTAAAAATTTTCTAAATTAGGTATTGTGCAATGCTATCTCTTTATTTTTCCAGATAAAATCATTGTAAAAACTACTTTGGGTAATAAAATATGTTCTTCCAATTTATGCAGTCAAACAAAACATAAAATTCTCCAACATATAAAATAAATTCTCCAAAATTTCCGATAAATTCTCATTTTTCTCAGAGAATATTTCTCAATAATAAATTCTCGAGAACGTTCCATCTCTACATCTCTATTTTTCCAGATAAAATTACTTTTGGTGAAAAAAATATGTTCTTTCAGATTATGCAGTCAAGACATAAAATTCTCCAACATATAAAATAAAATCTCCAAAATTTCCGATAAATTCTTATTTTTATCAGAGAAAATTTCTCAATAATAAATTCTCGAGAATGTTCCATCTCTACATCTCTATTTTTCCAGATAAAATTACTTATGGTGAAAAAAATATGTTCTTTCAGATTATGCAGTCAAGACATAAAATTCTCCAACATATAAAATAAATTCTCCAAAATTTCCGATAAATTCTTATTTTTATCAGAGAAAATTTCTCAATAATAAATTCTCGAGAATGTTCCATCTCTACATCTCTATTTTTCCAGATAAAATTACTTTTGGTGAAAAAAATATGTTCTTTCAGATTATGCAGTCAAGACATAAAATTCTCCAACATATAAAATAAATTCTCCAAAATTTCCGATAAATTCTCATTTTTCTCAGAGAATATTTCTCAATAATAAATTCTCGAGAACGTTCCATCTCTACATCTCTATTTTTCCAGATAAAATTACTTTTGGTGAAAAAAATATGTTCTTTCAGATTATGCAGTCAAGACAAGACATAAAATTCTCCAACATATAAAATAAATTCTCCAAAATTTCCGATAAATTCTTATTTTTATCAGAAAAAATTTCTCAATAATAAATTCTCGAGAATGTTCCATCTCTACATCTCTATTTTTCCAGATAAAATTACTTTTGGTGAAAAAAATATGTTCTTTCAGATTATGCAGTCAAGACATAAAATTCTCCAACATATAAAATAAATTCTCCAAAATTTCCGATAAATTCTTATTTTTATCAGAGAATATTTCTCAATAATAAATTCTCGAGAATGTTCCATCTCTATTTTTCCAGATAAAATTACTTTAATCTCCAAAATTTCCGTTAAATTCTCTTTGTTCTCTCCATCTCTAACCCTAACTAACGCTAATGCAGTATGTAAAATAATTTTTTTTGCAAAATATATTATCTTGTTTATGTCGATTTGTTTGTCTTTATAACCGGAGAGCTACTAAACCCCGTCAGTAACGGTATTTGCACAAACCATAAGTAAAAGTCATGACCTGGTAAGACTCCTCCGGTCGCGTCATCGAAGCCTACGTTTTTTAAAATGTAAAAAAATTAAAGTTAAGTCACAAACTTCAAATTTTAATATGTTTAAATTTAGACATAGCAAAATACAAAAAAATTGCCTGCAAATGGCCACACTGAGAATTCTTTAAACGTTAGCTGAAAACACAAACGGCATCTCATTGTAGAGATATAACATAAGATTTATGAAATGTATTTTTCATATTTCTACACATACGTCGTCAGTAAATGAATTTCAGCACAGCAAGATTCTGTTCCACTATTTAAACAGCCATAAATTTTGATAAAAAAATGTGAAGTCCGGCCCTGACCAAAGTTTAAGTGTTGTAAACAGAATGTTACTAGAAATAACATGTCAACGGCCGCCATTAAAATCTTACGTGGGATTGAGTATATCAATGTATAATGGCAATAAAAGTAATATTAATATTATTGAAAACAACACATCCCACCACACTATAGCATAACTTACCTTGTTCCTTTTCTTGTTCAGCTAATTCAGGATTAACATAAGCCTTTTTTTCTTCTTCCTTAATCAGTTTTTCTACTCCCGACAGTAACGTCCTAATTTCAGGTGTTCTATGTTCAGACATTGATTTCTCATAATACAGTTTGGCATTGTTGTAATCTTTTTTCTTTTTATATGCATTCCCAATTCTCATTAGAGCTTTGGCTATCATTTTGAAATCAGCTCTGTTTTCTCTACCTATTTCAATGCCTTTATGACACTCTTCAATACATTTGTCATAGTCTTTTTGTTCGAAATAAACAGCAGCTAAATTGTTGTAAAACGTAATGTCCGTTCCATCATGTTCAATAGCTTTGTTGTAATGTTCTATGGCCCCTGGAATATTATATAAGAGATTTATGAATTAGTACTTCTTAAGTGCAGTAGCCTCAAAATTGCAAAAATTACAGTAACTACAGTACAAAACAAATTATTAAATTCACTAGCCAGGTTAATTTTTTTAGGCCACAAATTGACAAACTAGCTTCAAAGATACACACCTGCAAAGTCCTTCTTTTTGTAGTAAGCGTTTCCAAGTTCTTTCTCCTCCTTGGCACACTTTTTGTGCTCTGGTAATTCTGGTTCTGGTTCCTTTTTAGGTTCCGGTTTTGGTTCAGGTTTTTTGGGAGGGGTATAAATAGGCTCTGTATCCATAGCTTCATCTGCACCTGTAATGAAAGGAAGGATGCTGAGGCTTACATAATTTAGGCAACTAAGTTTAAATTAAAATTTAACATTACATTATGAAATAATTAAAAATATGTTTTAACTTATCCATTGCTTGTTATTGATTTTATTTCGTTTTTTAAATACACTTTATATACAGTATGTCCGCGGGTGGGGTTTGCACGAGGGGTAAATCACTGAGGTTATTTTATTGTCCAAGGTGAAGGAATTTAATTTTTTGGGGGTATTTTTTAAAGAAAGGGGTATTTTTTGGGAATTACTGGGAATTAAAGGGTATTTCAGGAGAATTTAAGGGTATTAATGGAGTATTTGATATTTAAAGGGTATTTTAACTACTTCGTGAAATTTGCCATTAACTGCGCACACTCAATTATTTGGCGGGACGTAAATAAACCAATTGGCAACTAAGATTAAGAACGTGGCGTCAAATTAATCAGAAGGATATGTTGTTGGAAAGTATGGAGGTAGAGAAGGATGAAATAATTGAAAATTTAGAGAAAAATATAGCAGAACTGCATAAGATGATGTCTAAGAAGGAAGTAAAATATAAGAGAGATAGGCTCAAAACACAGGTGTTTGAAGAGGAAGTATTTGAATCTGAAAAGAACTATATTGTAAAGTTGAATTAAACACGGGAGGAATTGGTAAAATTAAATACCCAATTAACAAACATGTTGGTAGAAAAATCGACCTTGGAAAATGAAAAGGTGATATATATATAGTGAAAAAAACAACAAAAAGTAGGAAGAGGATTTGTTGGAACTTGGCAACTTGAATAGAAATATGATAACATAAATACGTGTTCTTGAGGGTGAAGGGCAAACATACTACGTTGAGATGCAATTACTCAGGCAAGAATTAAATGGGCTACGCGTACTGAACGATGAGAGCGGGCGTGTCATAATAGAGAGAAAAGACACCACAAGGGAAAAGTTTAACGACCAAAATCCTGAAATCACTAAAATTGGCACCCAACAGGTTTCACACGAAAAAGACAGTAGCAATAGTATATATAAACTTGCAGACCAGAGACTTGGATAACGGAAAGCTGAAAAAGAATAAAATTTCGATTTTAACGAATGATTATGGTGAAAAAGTATACGACCTCATTACTAGTGATAGTCCATTTAATGTATTTGTGTTAAAAAAAACCAAAAGCAACCGTGAAGTAAGTCATTTCCGGTATTGAACCATTCTTAAAAGACCCAACTTCTGAAGACTATGTTGTTTTACTGTGTAATGGTTGTGAAGGTAAGTAGTGGGAGATTGTGCGTTCTGCATCAAGTGCTCCAAGCCCTCTGCGCATGCGCCAGAGCTATTTTTGTAGCCGTTTTCAGAAACAGGGTATGTTTTGTAGCTGTTTTCGGAAGAAGGATCTGTTTTGTAGCTGTTTCCAGAAACAGAGCCCAAGTCATGGTATGCTCGTTATGTACGCTCATGATACCTCCATTGTGGTAAGTGGTAAAGATGTTGATGATGTAAAACTACAGACTTTAAAAAAACTGAAGACAAAGTTATTTGCTATTCGAAGCAATCAGTCATTGAATTTGCACTAAAAACTGGTTTGTTGTATTGACTGGTCAACTGCAGACGGTTGCCAAAGTGTAGGTACAAAATGTCCTGATTGATGCCATCCAAGCAATACAGTATTAAATACGACATTTATTTGACCATATTTTCATCTAATAAAATTAACATAAATTAGTATTAAGTAATAATAAAAAAGAAAAAAAGTAATACTCACATTTTGTTCTATTTTATGCATCATAGCAGAATAAACTTTTATTCCCTTCTCACTGTAATAATTATTAAGTTATTAAGTAAAAGTGACAACGCTATTTGACGGTTTACTACCATTCATAAAATTCTTTGATGTTTGCTACATTGTTCGAAAGTGGAATTGTTTTATTTTGTGTTTGTAAGAATCGTTTAAGTGTTTTTCTTTAAAGAAGCTGACATTATTTTGCGAAAAAACATTTAAATATGGTGTGGCAGTGTCAAGTTTGCAAAAAATTGGACTATTTAAACCGATAAGTTCCTTTTCACAAGTAAGTGAGGTTGTATTCACTTGTATCGAATCCACTGGTGTAGTTTTACATATCTACATATTAGTAATATTAGGGTAACAAACATTTATTACAACAAAGCAAGCCACTGGTGTTGGAAGAGGCAGCCGCCAGGAATGTTGGACAGTGATGCTATGTTTTCAACTGTGTCTACCTCTCTTAGTCGCATCCATTGCATGTTTTAAACGGATGAATGATTTGGCGTGAAACGATTATATGAATGAAATGCTTTGTCTAGAGTTTTTTTAATGTCGATGTGTAAAACTGAAAGTACAGAAAGTTTTGGATCTGTTTATTCAATGGTGCTAGAAAAAACGCCTAATAATAAATTTTGGAAAAACCATTTTTGTTAAAAGTCAGTCAGTATCATGTTCCGAGTAAACTGTCGTCTTCTATATTGTATATTGACAATCACTTAAGTTTTTTTTATCACATTGATTTTATTTCTAAAAAATTAAACACCGTATATTTTGCTATATCGTTCTTAGAAAATACCCTTAAGAAAGTAACCTCTTAAAAACTTTTTATTCAATGGTCTACCTCTACCTACCTCTCTTATAATATTACAGTGTGGGGACGATCTAATGGGTTCAATAGATTGTTTATTATTCAGAAACGCATTATTCGTCTCATTTTTGATCTGGGTTATAGGGAGTCTTGTAAAGACACATTTAAAAAATTTAAAGTCTTAGCCTCGCCTTGCATTTCTATATTTAAGATCTTGGTCTATATTCATAAAAATAAACATAGCTTTTTGACTCAGAAATTTTCATAGCCATGACACTAGAGGTAGAAATTTTTTTTCGAGTGGATCATCCAAATCATAGTTTCTATAAGAAATCACCAATTTACTCCGGTTGTAGTCTCTATAATGGATTACACCATTCGTTGAGACAAGAAACATCTCTTCTGTTATTTAGAAAAAAACTGAAGGACATTTTAGTGAGCAATTGTTTTTATCTGATGTCTTATCTATATTATGTATAGCTAAAGGATGAATAAATATTTGAATTTGAATACGTCTAAAATGATGCTGCCACAGTTTTAGTTTTTCCGTCTGTTACAGAAACTCCTGTGATGTCCCTTAGAAATCGTGCTAAACACCTTCTAGAAGTTGTAAAAAAATAATCATATTGAGATGATCTTAAAAGAAAATAAATTATGTCCATTTAAACCCTACTTTAACCAAACATTGAAGAAGGAATTATATTTTTGTTATGGGTGGGAGACCAAATTGTAAGGGGAAATGTCTATTTTTATAAAGGATCCCGCGCAAACCTTATGAAAAATACATATATCCCAGGCGCAAACCTTATGAAAAATACATATATCCCAGTCGAATGGGCTGGGATTTTAATATGACCTAGTTTATGCCTTCCTAATGAAAAGTCCTCATGGGCCCAAAACCTTACTATGGCTAGTTTTTGAGATATGGAAGAACGAAGTGTGGGACATTAGATCGCATTTTTAATGGAAAAATCTCTATTCGACCACATATTCCATTGGATAAAATAAGATGTGAGTACATAAGTGCTTTCAATGATGATTTTAATATAAAAATGGCAAGCAAAAAGGCATATGTCTTTTTGTCCGGCTTGGGCACTGAGGTCACCCCAGAGAATATAGAAAAATACATAAAGGATGTACTCAAAATCGAATGTAAAGCCTTCAAAATGAAAACGAAAACTGACAATTACAAAAGTTCTTTTAAAATAGAGGTGCCTGCAGATTCAAAACAGGCAATAATGGCACCAACCATATGGGGCAAAGAAATTATAGTCAACCATTTTCTACACATGAGACGACGCCCAGGCAGGGAACATCCAACAGGGAATGCAAACAAATAAACATAATACACCAAAACGTATGCTCTATAAGAAATAAATTAGGAGAACTTGAAGTATTCCTACATGATAACACTGTGAAATTTGATGTTCTGTGCCTCACAGAACATTCCATGAAACCTGAAGAAACAAAATACTTAACAGTGGAAAACTACACATTGGGATCTGTGTTTGCAAGAAAACAACATTTACGTGGTGGGGCAATGGTTCTGGTCAGAAATGGTGTGGATTTCAGCGAGAGAGCGGATATTGTCGAGAAATCACTAGAAATGGCATGTGAGCTGGCTGCCATCGAAATGAAACAATATAATCTAGTCATTGTCACTGTTTATCGTCCCCCTGATGGAGATTTTAACTTATTTTTAGGTACAGGGTCTTCCAACGAGGACTGAACAGGGGCTCATTTTTGAGCTTCCTTGTATTTAAAGAAAAATCTAAAATAGCCAATCGATGTACTTTTTCCTGCAGAATTCAAAAATGAAACCAAAAATTTATTTGAACCAGAAACAAAAGAGTTACGCTATGGATAAGGTGTTTTTTAAATGGAACATAGCGTTTTTTATACGATTTTCGGAACGAGTGATTTTTTTTATGTCCGTTCTGATTAAAATATTTAATATTGTGACAGCTATTTTTATTAAATTTTAATGTTTTATCCAGTATAATTTAACTTCAACCTGTTTGAAACATACACTAGGTAATAAAGGTAAAATCACCTTGAAATCCTTCAAAGTCGAAAAATTTGACAAATTTACTATAATATTGTCATGTAATGTTTTATTTTCCTCGAATAGGTTCTTTATCCTTAGAATAGTATTGGCGGATATATTTCTGTGAAAATTTGCAATAAATCTTCTCCTTGTTTCTCTTGCATTTTCTTGGCATTTGTAGAACAAGATAACAATCTGCAATCTCTCATCTAATGAATGTTTCATTTCGGCAATATTATAGTAAATTTGTCAAATTTTTTGACTTTGAAGGGTTTCAAGGTGATTTTACCTTTATTACCTAGTGTATGTTTCAAAAAGGTTGAAGTTAAATTATACTGGATAAAACATTAAAATTTAATAAAAATAGCTGTCACAATATTAAATATTTTAATCAGAACGGACATAAAAAAAATCACTCGTTCCGAAAATCGTATAAAAAAAGCTATGTTCCATTTAAAAAACACCTTATCCATAGCGTAACTCTTTTGTTTCTGGTTCAAATAAATTTTTGGTTTCATTTTTGAATTCTGCAGGAAAAAGTACATCGATTGGCTAATTTAGATTTTTCTTTAAATACAAGGAAGCTCAAAAATGAGCCCCTGTTCAGTCCTCGTTGGAAGACCCTGTACAATAAATGTGATTTTAGAAACTCTAACCGTAAGTTTTAGGAATGTAGTAATCATAGGTGATTTCAATGTCCACTTCAACACGAAAAATAGTAGGAAGCTTGATTTCGTTGATATGTTAAATTCATACGGCTTTGCCGAGCAAATTTCTTGTAACACAAGACAAAATGCATCTCTAGATAATATTATTGTAAATTTTAGTAATATCCTGGATTTTGGTACGTCTGTTTCTCAAGGGGTAATCTCAGATCACTTAGCGGTGGAGATAGGTATCGAAATGGTTAAAAATGCTGAAGTAGAAAAGAATGATTATCATCGGCCATTGACAGAGTTAGGAATTAACAATCTGTTTCAGATTTTGGCTGATGCAGATTGGTATTTTGTGAAGGCTGACATAGCAGCAAATGAGAAATGCAATATATTTATGAACTTCCTTTCTCAAAACTACAATCTTTGCTTTCCTCCTAAAAAAAAGGCTTTCAATGCAGGTAAAAATGTAAGGTGGTACACTCCAGCGCTGGGTGAAATGAGGGAACGCCTAAAGTTTTTAAGTGATCTCTGCAGAATCTCAGAACTGCCCGAGATAGTCGAAATTAAAAATCAATTTAGACGGAGCTATAGAAGGGCCGTAAATGATGCCAAAATATGGGCAAACTCTGATTTTATAAGAAACGCTCCAAATCAGGTGAGGGCAGCATGGCAAATAACAAATGATAGTAGGGGGGTAAAAAAAAGACAAATTTCAACTAATCTGGATGCAGATGACTTTAACACATTTTTTTCTAACATTGCAAATCGAATTATTCAGAGCATGCCTCAGGCATCACAGATAAACCTGAACAGTACCTTCAGTCTCTTACTTCTAAGCTTCGCATACCAAATGATGGCTTTTCTTTTAGAGAGGTTACTTTCATCGAAGTAAGAGATGCAATAAATGGCATAAATCAAAAAACTAGTAAAGATATCTATGGCTATAGCACAACCCTTTTGAAGAGACTGAAAAATAACTTAATTAGTCCACTAACACACCTAATAAATTCATGTATAAAGGAGGGTACCTATCCTGATGCATTCAAAATGTCCAAGGTAGTCCCAATTCATAAGAAGGGTGACACTGACGACATGAACAACTATAGGCCTATTACTCTTGTGCCTGCCCTGTCTAAGGTCTTCGAACATCTCTTGAAGGCTCAACTATATGCCTATTTTGAAAATAACAATCTATTTGCTGCTAACTAGTTCGGTTTTAGGAAAACTAAGTCAACGACGAGTGCTTTACTCACTATATTGGAGTATGTAGTTGGGGGCTTTGAGGAGTGTCAGCAAGTGGGGGCGGTCTTGTGTGACCTCTCCAAGGCTTTTGACTGTGTATGCCATGACGTGCTTTTTCAGAAACTTAAGTATTACGGACTGAGTGATCAGAGTGTGGGATTGCTTTATAGTTATCTGACAGACAGGGTGCAGCGGACCTTCGCTGGGGGGCGGCTCTCTGGGTCGTTGCCGGTGAGGCATGGGGTGCCACAGGGGTCCTCTGCTGTTCCTCATTTATATCAATGACATAGAAATGTCTATGGATGATAAACTTGTAATTTTTGCTGATGATACAACAGCACTTATGAAGAGCAAGAGTCTGGATTCTCTGTCTATACAAATGCGGGACGCCATTCACAGACTGGAGGAATGGTTCGGTGCAAACAAACTGTCGTTAAATATTAATAAAACGGAGAAAATGTTTTACTCTTAGAGATGTGGGTCGGGATGGGGGCGCCGGGGACTTGCTGTCAACAGACACGGTTAGGCTGTTGGCAGTTCATCTCGATGGAGCTCTTATCTTTAATAATCATATAGACCAGTTGGCTAGCAAACTATCTAGTACAATATTTCTCCTAAAAAACCTTAAATCAACCGTTGAAGGAAAGGTGTTATTGATGGCCTTTCATGCTTTATTTCAGTCTCACTGTAACTATGCCCTGTTGGTCTGAGGTCATGCTGCCCAGGCAGCTAGAATTTTTAAACTCCAGAGGCGAGCTGTCAGAGTGTTGGCTGGCTTGGATTTTAGAGCAGAGGTCAGGCAACGATTTGTTCAGCTTGAGATAATGACCTTGCCCTCTCTGTATATAATGGCATGTCTTAATTACATTAAAAGAAATATCATCGACTATAGCCTCCGCAATGACCGTCACGGCCATGATACTAGGTTTAATTGTGATATAAATGTTGATTATCTAAGATTGTCTAAATCATTCATTAGCACAAATTATTATGGACCTAAATTTTTTAATAGGCTCCCTGTACATATAAGAAATAAAGATGAAAAATCGTTTGCTAGAACAGTAAAAAGTTATCTGCTGGGACAGGCATTTTATAGCATAGACGAATTTTTGAATTCCAATGTTCAGGTTGCATAGGACTTTCTGGTCTGGGGGCGGTGTTTCTCCGGGGTTGGAGTGGACGTTGAGTCAGGTGTGATTGTTTTGATTAGGATCATTTTAAAACTGTTATGTATAGAAAATATTTTAATGTTTTAAATTTTTAATACTTATGTTGACTAAAAGTGTGTCTGTGGAAACTATGACTGTTATTGTGAAAATTATTTTTGTACTTTATTACTTATGACGAATGTAAGACTTACCTATGTTGAGAACAGGAATAAATTGATTTGATTTGATTTCAAGACCCAAAAATGACCCTTAAACCACATACCCTAAACTCTTAATGCGTCATCGCCATGTAGTCCATAGCAGGGTTTTGGGCCCATGAGGACTTTTGATTAGGAAGTTATAAACTAGGTAATATTAAAATTTCAGCCCATTTGACTGGGATCCATTTTCCGTAAGGTTTGTGTGGGGTCCTTCATTATGTTTTCTGATGAATGTACATTTTCTTCTAATGAAACTGTAGCATCCCAGCATGTCAGGTATTGGTCTCAATCAAACCCAAATTTAGAGTAATGAGACAATATTTGACAAAAGTGAACAGGTGGTACCACCCCACACATCCTCTTAAAGGGCTGGTGAAGTCCGTACGGATGTTTCCAGCTCTGGATGTGAGTCGGATTTCCCCCTGTACACCCACGGTACATAGTACTTAGACTTCGGTCTTCGTGGGCTGTCAGAACATTAAAAAAAAATGTGGTGCGTGATATCTGCTCATGACATTATAGGCCCATATTTTTTAATAACACCTGCAATAAAATATATTACTTAGAAATGCTGGATATATTTTTTAGCGATGAACTCGAAAATTTGCCATTAAATTTTCACCAAAAAAATTTCAACAAGATGGTTGTCCAGCATATTGCGCTCGCGAGGTAATAGAATGGCTTCACCGCAGATTAGGTCCAAGGTGGCTTGGCCCAATTTCGTGGCCCCCAAGGAGCCCCGTTGGCCGATATGTTTCTATGGGGCCGTTTATAACAAATTGCTTATACCACTCCAATATCAAATAATATTGACGAGTTAAAAGGCAACATTACCCAGGCTGTTCATTCAATATTCCAGGAAGAAATCAGAAATTCCTTTAGATATCTAAGGAAGCAATTAGAAAAATGTGTTGAATATGGAGGTGGAGTTTTTGAATTTATCTTTATTGTATTGCTTAGTTTATATCATACTCTTTAGAGTTTAATTAAATGTTCATATTATTTAAAAATTGCACTTGGAACAGAAATATTTTGAATTAAATAATTGCTTCATTTAATAAAGACATTGACGAATGTCCATAGGTGTTGTTTAATATGTAGAAACTACCTATAGTACTCTTGTTAAAGGTGTCAGAGAGAATAGTTGGGACATTGAAAAAATAATGTGATAAAACTAGTTACTTTTAATATTTAAATTTTTTAGTGAAATCTTGTATTTCGGTTTAGGGTTTAATTTAAAACACATTTCATATTTGTTCTTCTGGTAGAAAATGATAAACCAGGTGTGTTTACTCTTACACAAAATAATGTTCTCGTATCATATATTTAAGGTAGCCTTTATGAAACTGAAAGGTTATTCATATATTATATTATTACTTTGTAATGATATGATTTTTTGACATGTTCTATCCTGTCTTGAAATTATGGAACAAAAAAATTCTTGTCTATCTATCTATCTATTTTTTATGCTCCCTGTATAAAAATGAAACTTTTCAAAATGTGACTCTTATTTATTTTATCAGGTTGGGTTGGGTTGGGTGTACGACCTTGCAAAATTTGGTCCATTGTCCTCTTCTAAACCCCACCCGCGGACATACTGTATATTTTGTTCTCTATATGAAACCAATGACTTTTTTAAAAAAATTAACTATTATTGTCAATTTACCTTTGTGACTTAACCACAAATTTTTTAAATATGAAGTTTTACATCAATTAAAAATTACAACCAATCTTAACTTCTTGTCATAATCAACATTACAAAGATTTATGAGAGACAGCAAACTTACCTGGATCTATGCCCATTAACACCGATAAAGTGGTAAGTATCCTAGGGTCTTGTAGCTTAGAGCCTAATGCTTGTGGATTTGCTTGTAGTTGTGCAATCAAAGCCAGATATTCAGGATCATTTAAGAAAACAGCAGTACGGGGGTCAGCTTTAAGTTTTGGTATAACACCTGCACCTGAAAATATATTTGGAAAGCCACCTCTCCCTTGCGTGGCTTTTTGAGCTTTAACCTAAAAATGAGCTACACGTTAAAGCCATTCTCTTTAGGGGTCTAGAGCACCATAGTTAGTCCACCAATTAAACATCCTATTTATCAAATGGAAATCTAACAACTCAGTGTCCACACAAAAACCAAATTGTGGTGCATGAAATTAGCAAGCTGGTTGTAAACAATAATTTTACATTTTCTTCAAACCTAAAATGGCTTTTGTAAGATGTTAAAGGAAAAAATGAAAAAAAAAACCATTGCCAGTCTTTGCTTAGATCCTAGAATTATGCTTGAGTACCTATATCAATTTGTTCTACTAATTTTAAAGCTAGACAGGAAACTAGGGAACCTACTGAATATTAGAAGTTTCAGATTTTATGTGGGTAGGTATATTTACTTAAATACTTTTAAAAAATAAAACATTAGTTATGTACCTATAATGGCCTTGTCAAATGAACTAATACTGCCTTCTTTAATAGAAATTCTTTATTACAGCTAAGTTAGAAATGATTTAACCACTTTTAATTTTTGAACCTGAGACTTATGCAGTGTGCCACCATTCTCTATAGTAAGCTAACTAAATTTATAAATAAGAAGTTATAAACAGCCTACAAATTTTAAATTGAAAAATAATAACAACTAACTTCCCAACCAACCAAACAGTATGCTTGCAAAAAAATTAGTTTTTGGAAATGTTAGATGTAACAAAAAAGAACGAAGCATTGTTTTCTAGATAGGTACATATAGGAAAAATGTCACACTGTTTAGAACTTGTAAAAACAGCATGTAATAGGTATGAGGTTATTTTGTTTAATTTTACATAGGTGATATTAAATAAAAAGTGTAGTGAACCCCCAATGACCACAAGTACTTACTTCAGAAAGGCCATCCTTAAGTTGAGCATTGTTAGGATCCAACTGAAGCCCCTTTTCATATGTTTCAATAGCTTCATCGAGCCTACCTAAATATGCCAAAGCAGTACCCTTTCTAGAAAATGCTTTGCCCCAATCAGGTTTAAGTTCAATAGCTTTTTCAGCATCTTTTAAAGACAAAGAATAATTATTTGCTTTGGCATAAGCTGCAGATCTATTGGAATACAAAACCGCATTTTTCTCATCTAAATTAATTGCCTCTGTGTAAAACTGAATAGCTTCTTCTATTTTACCCTCGGCTAAAGCAGCATTGCCCTTGTCTTTTAAAGCAGTAACCTAGGTAAAATTATTTAAGTGTAAAGTATCTATAAAAATACATAAGTAATTTTTAAATACACATTTAAACAAACATAGTTAGCTCACCTGGTCCATATTTTATTTAGATATTCACACTATGACTCGCACTTCTATAATAAAATAAAGTTTTAAGTTGTTTATTCGCAAATTGCCGCACGCCGCACGTTTCACTTTCCAGAATCTTCCAGTTTGTTCAGTACTTGTGTCAAAAATGCAAAGAAACATGGTAAAATGTCAAAAAGGTATAGGAACGGCTAAACGATATCGATATTAATAAATATCGATAACTGCAAATTGGTTTAAATGGGCTATATGGCAAAAAGGAATTTTGCGGGGAAGAGAGGCCCATCCCCAGGTAAGGTGAGGTAGATATCATGTGGCTACCACTACAAATTATGATAAAAAAACACGTGATATGCTATCCATGGATACGGTTGGATATTTTCGGACCAATAGAACAGCTTTGCTCCAGGAACAGATTTGTTTATGTAGACTGGTGGAACCTGCCTCATAATGCTGGTTCAGTCTAACAAATAGGGAGTAACGTTGTTTCACTTTGTCTTTATACTCTTGACTGTTGCAGAGTGTAACACTAAAGTTAAATAAACCTACTTTCTTTGCCAATTTGCCAGTCGTCCTTTCGTTTGGGCGCCATTTAGGCCAATCATTAGAGCAAAAAAAAGTCATATATTGACTGAGACTAGTAGAAAACCACCTATGCCATCATTTAAAAGATAGTCTGTAGATGTATTCTGATGTGTTTTCGACCAGCAACTCTCATTAATTAATTTGTTATTAACAATTTAGTGCAAAAAACGTTTTTTTTTGTTTTTTGCTTATAAAACGAAAACTACTCGAAGAATTTCAATTCCGTTAATAAAAAAGTTGCAGAGAATTAAATTACGAAGAAAATGAGAGGTGGAGCGATCCGATCGGTTGAGTAGAACCGAAGAAAATCCGGAAAAAGCGGAAATTCAGCTTTATTTTCCAAAATTCATAACTTTTCCATTTATGAAGATTAAGAGCTGAAATTTGGCACAGAAGTAGATAATTATATCAACTTTAAGTGTGCGCAAGGCAGGTGCTGTCGGACCATTAGTTTTTGCGCAAGTGCAATTTCAATTTTTTTGTGCATTTTTTGCCGGGAGCCTGCTTGCGTTAAAAATGGTCCTATTTTAATCCTAATACCGGTTTTCAAAACTAGAAGTAAAATACTATAACTCGTATATCCCAAGTTTTCATTAAAATACTGCGAAATGGATGAAACATGCACTTGAACATCGGTGTAAATGGCCTTGGGCGCGCGAGCGAGCGAGTGGTGGGGGAAGGAGGGGAAGCGTACATATTATATAGACATACAGGCGCGCCGCGCGAATCGTCGCATCTTTTCACTGGATTTTCTCAGCGACTACTGCACCTGTTTGGAAGATTCTTTGTTTGATTTAGGGGTTATTGAATACGAGGAATCTGATCCTCTATTCAGATTCCACGAATAATTCAAGATAAAGCTGCTATTCCACCTTCTTGAGTAATATTCTTATATTTCTATTCTATAAATAAACGAGCAGGAAGGTTGTTAATTTAAACACATAAATATTTTTTTTCCGTGACGGGAAAAACGTTTGACATTTTATCTCTGTTGACAGGTAACAAAATGTCACTTTTTATGAAATTACTTTTTTCCCCGGGAAAAAAGTTGAGTACTTTTTTCCCCGGGAAAAAAGTTGAGTACTTTTTTCCCGGATATATATACACATAAGTAGAGGTAGATATTTAAATTTAGAATATTTTATTATACAAAAGTTACATTTCCTTTCAGACATTTTTTAACTATATATTATTCAAAATAACTACTAAACAACCACTAAGTTTGCAATTTTTAAATCAAATCACAGAATTAAAATGACAGATGTTTGATTACTTTATAGGTTTCCTTAGCAACGCAGGTCTAATTGTCGCTATAAGTACAACAGGCTACCAGTTTAAACATTCAAATTTCACATCGATAATTTTCTGACTTTAATATATTGTAATAATAGGTTTTTTCCTCGGTTTTTTCAATATTAAATCGTCGTTTTTCCCGTCGCAGAAAAACATAGTGTATTATACACGGGAAAAATATTAGATTTTAGCTCTCGGTTTTTTGTCTCCCTCCGCTTCGCGTCGAGAGACAACACCACCTCGAGCTAAAATTGAATACTTTTTTCCCCTTGTATAATAAATAACTATTTTTTTTTCACAAATGTGTTTTATTAATATGTAAAAATGGATGATAAACAACATGAACATATATTATTGCGCCGAATACATTAGTTATAAAATTCGCCTTCTTTTCGGAAGGTCCGCATAGTTTATTTCATTTTCTTCGATTTGCTCGCTATCTATTAAACTATCAAAGTCAGAATCATCGTCGGATGCAGATTGGTCAATCAGATCGAAAAGTACAACTCACAGAGCTCCGAACGCTCTGTAGCTTCAAACCGTTATTGGCGTCGCTTTCTCTTCTATTCGTTTGAATCCCAAGGCAACAGCTGTACCCATACCACCGAACAATAGAAGAGAGAGGGAGGGGGCGCATTAGACGGTTACACAGCTATTCAAAATTTAAGCGTGCTATAGCTATATCTCTTCTAATCCTTAGACCACTCCGAAATCCGGAATAGTAGCTTTATCTTGAATTATTCGTGGAATCTGAATAGAGAATCAGAGTCCTCGTATTCAGTAACCCCAAAATCAAAAAAAGAATCTTCCAAAAAGCTGCAGGAGCCGCTGAGAAAAGCCAGTGAAAATATGCGACGCTCCGCGCGGCCCGCCTGTATGTCTATACATGTACGCTTCCCCTCCTTCCCCCACCACTCGCTCGCTCGCGCGCCCAAGGCCATTTACACCGATGTTCAAGTGCATGTTTCATCCATTTCACTGTATTTTAATGAAAACTTGGGATATACGATTTATAGTACTTTAGTTCTAGTTTTGAAAACCGGTATTAGAATTAAAATAGGACCATTTTTAACGCAAGCAGGCTCCCGGCAAAAAAATGCATAAAAAAATTTAAATTGAACTTGCGCAAAAACTAATGGCCCGACAGCACCTGCCGCACACTTAAAGTTGATATAATTATCTACTTCTGTCCAAATTTCAGCTCTTAATCTTCATAAATAGAAAAGTTATGAGTTTTTCAAAATTAAGCTCAATTTTCCGATTTTTCCGGATTTTCTTTGGTTCTAATCAACCGATCGGATCGCTCCCCCTTTTATTTTCTTCGTAATTTAATTCTCTACAACTTTTCCACTTGCGGAATTGAAATTCTTCGAGTAGTTATCGTTTTATAACCAAAAAAACAGAAAAAAAAACGTTTTTTTGCACTAAAATGTTAATAACAAATTAATTAATGAGAGTTGCGAGTCGAAAACACATCAGAATATATCTACGGAGTGTCTTTCAAATGATGGCACAGGTGGATTTCTACTAGTCTTTTTTCCACACAAGAAGCTCTAATGATTGGCCTAATTGGGCGCCATACCCTTTTATTTTCTTTGTCTTCAAGTGTTGCTAACGGTTAGTAGTGGGAGATGGGATGTTCAACGCCAAATCCTCAATGCCTTCTGCGCACGCGCCAAAAAAACACAGGTGCGGTTTTGAACAGGGTTGTTTAAAACAGGGGTGGTTTTATACAGGGTTGTTTAGAACAGGGGGCGGTTTGAACAGGGTTGTTTAGAACATGACTGGTTTTAAACAGACTTGTTTAGAACCGGGCTGGGTTTAAACACGATTGTTCAGAACAGTCGTGGTTCTATGTTTAGAACCGCCCCTGATCTGAGCAACCCTGTTTAAAACCATCCCTGTTTTAAATAACCCTGTTCAAAACCGCACCTGTTTTTTACGCATGCTCAGAAGGCAGTGAGGACTTGGCGTTGAACATCCCATTTCCCGCTATTAAGGTTATGTTGAGGATTCGATAAAAAAAACAAAACCGATGTTGCAGATTTTTCTTCTAGGAAGGATTCCCACTATTCTCAATCAATGTTTAACAACTGCACTATAACAATAAATGTAACAAAAAATTATACAAGTAATAAATCGTGAATAATTAGGAGGAATATTAATTTATTTGATGTTTGCAAGATTGTATGTAGGTATCTATCATGTGAATAAACGAAATTCTCTTCGGGAATATTTTATTCTCGTAGAATAAAATATTCTCGTACTGTAATCTCTCATTGTTTAGCAACGGTTAACAATACTGGCATCATGATTTTTGTGGCGCCAAAACACACTAGAAAGATATCAGTTTGTGGACTATCGCAGAAAGAAATTAATTTGCGGTAATACACGAGAAATGGGCAAAAACAGAAATAGCGGCCAAAGCTAAACATTAACCATATCGAAATAGTGCGAATCGATAATCAGTGTCCTCCCTACCAAGGAAGACAGACGTGTTTAATACATCAAAGTTCAAACAGGTGGCGCCAAGTATCTTTAAAAAGTCAATGTTTGAGTGCGTTTACCCAAGCAAACTCAATCTGATCTGTTGCTGAGCAACCGCATACCCTGATATTTTCTTTGGAGCAACCACGATACACTTACAACGGTATGCTCAGCGACATACAGATTATGTCGCTGAGCATGTCGATGTATGTCGCTGGGTATGCTACGTTGTGACGTCACTTCGAGGAAAAATCTTAAATTGACTAGGCGCTTACCTGAGTAAATGAAATATGACAATGATATTTTAATAAACGTCAACTTAACACCTACCCGACAATAAATTGACCTGTACCTGTAATAATATTTTAATAAACGTCAACTTAACACACTACCCAACAATATAAACTGACCTGTTCTTATGTACAAGGGGTGCAATAAGCGTCTAGTCAATTTAGGATTTTCCCTCGAAGTGACGTCATACCGTTGTAAGTGTATCGTGGGAGCAACCATGGGAGCAACCTACCAAAATGATTTTACAATTTTGTGGTATATGTATGTTCCCAATGATCTACCCACCTTACTCAGCAACTTACACAGCAACTTGTTGTTCTGTGACACAGTGGCGGTCGCAGCTTTTTTCAAAGGGGGGGGGGCGGTTTAGTAGGTGTTGGGTTGGCCCAATCGTCGGGTTAGTGTGTTTTTTCAAAGGGGGGGGGGGGGCGGTTTAGTAGGTGTTGGGTTGGCCCAATCGTCGGGTTAGTGTGTTACAAAAAAAATTGCCTATGTATATTCAAAATTTCTGTTAAAAAAGCATGCATGCAATTTTATCTAGGCCACAATCAATTCTAGAGACGTGTACTGCCTGCACCTACGGTTTTAAATTTTTTGTTTTACCCGCATCGATCATTTATTATTTCTTCGTTAAAAATAGTGTCTTGGGTTAAGAGGGTAAGGGGGGGGGGCGATCGCCCCCACCGCCCCCCCCCCTGGGACCGCCACTGTGTGACAGCAACTCCTCACCACTCCTCACATTTTCGAGAATGGCTTTTACCTACTTATTGGCAAAGTTCCAAAATCGACTTTATTACTGCCAAGAAGTTCATGATGATTATTTTGAACATTTACAGTAGTACTTAAGAGAAATAAAGGTAGGTACTTAAATTTTTAATTTTTTTTTTCAAGATTTCTGATTTTTATTTTGTCTGTGATTTTCATAGACTTGCCATTTAAGAACGAATTAAGGCCGATTTATAAACTTGACGTTTGCGGTTTGCGTTCGCCGTTCAAAGTTAAATGCACTGAAATACCTAACACCATTTAAGGCCCATTTATAAACTTGACGTTTGCGGTTTGCGTCCGCCGTTCAAAGTTAAATGCACTGAAATACCTAACACCATTTATATTTGCCGTTGACGCTGCCGACTGCCGTTGCCGTTGACGTTGGGTGCCGTTCGAGTTAACTCAACTTTATCTTTTGACGCTGGCCGTTCGTAGCAAAACCGTAGCCAATTGGCAACAACCCAATCAAAAGCTTCGTACCTGTTGGCGTGATATTTGTTTACACATATATACACACAAAATTATTCCAAGGGATGCTAATAAACTTTCTGAATCCTCATCCATTTTAAACAAAAACACTCCTCACAAAAACAAAACAAATAAATAGGCAAAAATAGGTTATGATATGCTGTCAGCGTCAGCTGTTATTTCAACGGTGGCCAACGTTCAACTTCAAGTTTATAAATACCATAATTCGACTTCTACGAACGTCAACAGCAAACTGCAACGGCAACGGCGAACGCAAACCGCAAACGTCAAGTTTATAAATCGGCCTTTATATTTACCGTTGACGCTGCCGACTGCCGTTTGCGTTGACGTTGGGTCAAAGAGTAACTCCATAAGGTCGGGTTACTCTTTGGTTTGGTTGGGTACCGTTCGAGTTAACTCATCTTTATCTTTTGCCGCTGGCCGTTCGTAGCAAAACCGTAGCCAATTGGCGACAATCAATCAAAAGCTTCGTACCTGGCTGCGTGATATTTGTTTACACATATACACCCAAAATAATTCCAAGGGATGCTAATAAACTTTCTGTATCCTCATCCATTTCAAACAAAAACACTCCCCACAAAAACAAAACAAATAAATAGGCAAAAATAGGTTATAATATGCTGTCAGCGTCAGCTGTTATTTCAACGGTGGCCAACGTTCAACTTCAAGTTTATTAAATACCAATAATTCTATTTCTACGAACGTCAACGGCGAACTTTAGATCCAACGGCGAACGCAAACCGCAAACGTCAGGTTTATAAATCGGCTTAAAGATACGGACCTCGGGGTTGCGGTAAAATGTTTCTTTTTGAAAATGAGGTACCACACGGCATAGGGCTGTACTTAAAAATATTTACCTTAAGTCACTGCCTAGCGTCACCCCTCAAGGGTCATAGGCGTAGTTAAGGGGCGACTTGGGGGTGCTTAGCACCCCTAAAACTCTAATTAGCACCTCGACCCTATGAACAAAATTTTTGGTCATCGAGTCTATATAGGGCTTAAGCACCTCTGAATCTGACTGCCTAATAACTACGCCTATGTCAAGGGGGTTGAAAAAGTTAAATTACATAAAAAAGTAGATTTATTAACTAATAAGGACTAAGGTACACCTATTTGGTGTCTCTATCTTTACTAATAGCAAAGATATTTGCCCATACTAAGACTTTTTAGACACCCTGTATGTTTTAGTAATAAAGTAATAATTATTCACTTTTTTTAATAAAAAAAAAAGATTTCATGATTACCTGCTAATTTTTTTGTCAAAGGTTGGACAAAAACCCTAAAATCCATTTTGTCCCGGAATGAAGTTTTTCCAATCTGGCAACCCCAACATTTGTTTTGCCAACATTTCTTTAAATCGAAACAAAACTTTGCCACTACTGATAAATAATTCAAGAGCACAAACAATCAGATTTTAAATCAGACTAACTTTAGGTAGGTACTTCTTCGGACAATTTAAGGTTTGTCCAAAAATAAACAACTGAAGATAAAACTGTTTTCAACGCCATTCCTGATTTAATTTTTCATAGAGTGTATTATATTAATTTAGGTACTTAATTGGCGACTGAAACTCTTGGCGTACTCATCGACCAATTTGCCAAGTTATAACGGGGAATGTTTTCGTTTCGTCTTCCCTATCGTGATATTTGGCATTTTTGTCGTCTAGTGAGCCCTTCTACCCAGTTAAAAATCAGCTGATTGCAATTGGGTTCCTTAATTTGAGTCGCCAATATTATAAAATCATAAGTGAATATTGCATCTGATTTTGCCGAAAAATTTCAAAGAATCATACTTCTAAGCAAATATTTTAAATTACATGAGTGCAGGGGGCGCCCCCTGCACCTCCCCAAATCCGCCACTGAACAGAAGGTTATCAAACTTGTTTGTACACTACCAAAGAAGAAATCAAATCAATAGTTTTTCGCTTTTGTGACATAGTTCCATAATTCATCCTTAGTAACAAGGAACTGAAAGCAAAGCTTTTACACGTTACCTTTTCGAAAACTTAAATTGCTATGTAAAATGTTCAAGAAAAGGGCATGAAAATCTTCATCTCACTTACCGATATCATACTGATGGACTAAACCATAAGGTTAGTACAACTTTTATATTACGTACCTATTTAAACTTTGTTGGCCACTTTTGAAATTATGTATTTCATACATAGTTTAAATAAGTTTAAATACATAATACGTTCACAATTTTACTAGATCTTACAGTTCAAAGCATCTAATATATTCTCGAATATTGTGTTGTTTCTTGTATTTTATGAATTATTTGGGTGCTAATCGGGTTACAGAAGGTTCCAAAACACGTGTTATTTTGTTTTCCCCCCGGCAGGGCCCGCAACGCAGGTTTAGCCTAGGGATCTAGGCGATAAAGCAAAATTACAAGCTATTTATTTCGGTAATTTAATTTTATTGCAGAACACCTATAATATTTTCCTACGAGCCGCCACCGAGTCCAGTATAGCTGAAAAAATCAGAGTCGCCACACTTGCCACCTGTACGAATGCCACTTGTTAAAAAAATTGCTTGGCAACGTATTTTTTTGGAACTCTTTCACAGAAAGAATTAGATGACCTCGCAAGGGCGTAGCCAGGATTTTGAGCAGGGGGGGGGCAGAATTAGGTGACCGGGAGGGCAGATTTTCTGGACCCCAAGGACGCAACGTAGTAGTACGTAGTCTAGTTTTTTTGTAAAGAAATATAAAAAAAAAAATTATTTAAAAAAATATATATTCATAGATAATGTATAGTATATTGTACATACGTATTATTATTGCAAATTAGAAACTCGAATCAGTTAAAAAAGAAAATAATGAATACCTGCTAAAACAGAACATCGCTTAACAAAAAGAATGTATAAAATTTATCTACATTTTATTTTTGCGAAACATTTTATGAAAACAAATTATTTTGCAAAAAAAAACAATAAATTGTTTTCATAATAAGCCGGTAAAAGTTTGCGGTTTTATTTAAAATAAATTGAAATAAATTTAGAAAATTTGAAATCATGCTAAACTTGTCGATTATGGTGCAGGTATAGTATAGGATATTGTTAGGCCAATTTTGTAAGAAAAATTATATTACAATTTGATAATTATTTTATATCTGAGATCTTCGTGAACACAAACAGAGTGAACAGGAACAGCGCACGGCAGCCACCTTTAATTAAGTTATATAAATTTTAAATGTAAACTTAAAAAATATTTGCGTGGGGTAGGATTGGAAGAATGATTAATTTTAACCAAAATTTCTACCCATTTGTGCCAACTAGTATGTTCCCGTAATTTTTAATTCCTTTGGCTATTACAGTTATTGCTATTGTACTTGTTATTATAATTCTTTATTATTGTACTTTTATTTTTCTTTGGCACAAATAAATGTATTTATTATTATTATTATTATTATTAATTAACAGCAAAAGCTTTCTTACCACTTCACACATTTGCGCCACATGCAGCAGTGCTGCCATTTCGGTACAATTGTACTGAATTCAGTACAAAGTGGCCAAATTCAGTACGTCAGTACTGATCTTGGAAAAACCACTAATTTTAGTACGAACTTTCAAAACGAAACTAAAACCAAATAAGCACAAAAAATTTTGAAAAATTATTGTGACTGAAAATATATTATGAATTAAGTTTAGTGGCTTTTCGATTGATGAAATTAGTGTGATACGAGTACTACTCTTTCTTGTACTTTGTATCGTTAAAGAAAATATAAATTGCCTGAATATAACTACGATGGAGTACTGTAAACAAATATTAAAAAACAATACTTGTTTTTCATTGGAGGCTGCCGATGAATTGATCGATTGGAAAAAAAATCTGAGGAAATAAACTGATGGTAATACATAAAACTACTGATTTTTTAAAATTTGTAATTAAGTAGTATACAAGTACCGATTGTACCTGTCTATTGGTATAAATTAAAACTTTTTATATAATGTTAATAATTTAATACTATTTTTTATTTAAAAAAAAAAAAAACAGTGTTTTATTTAACCACCCTCAATGATTTTAAACTCCAGAAAAAGCTATTTTAAATGTTTCAAATTCTTAAACGTTTCGATTTTTGAATCTTCTGCCCTACATTCAGTACGCTTTGAAAATCAGCTGCGACAGCACGGGAAATTTGAATGGCACATTGGCAAATCTTGGCATTTTGCTCGTGCCAGGGGGGGGGCACGTGCCCCCCCCTGCCCTCCCTTGGCTACGCCCTTGTGACCTCGTAGTTTTTGATAAGATTATTTCCTGAGTAAAATGTACACAACATACTACACATATTTTTGTAGACATCTGTTTGTCAAATTTTGCCGCAGGTAAAAAATCGAATATAGCCGACAGCAGTAACGGATCTACAGACAAGTGGGCCCCAGGGCAACATGTGCCATGGGCCCTTTTTTGACGAATTAAATTTAGGGTTCGCAATTGTTTTTTGAATCCTGTCAAATCTTAAGCTGTTTCACAGCCAAATGAGCGAGCAAGAGCGAGCGAAAGGGAACATTTATTCAAATTCACTCCTGATTGCTCATGCTGCTGCTCGCCAGCATCATATAATTTATTTTATATTTCATATACCATTCTATTCTACCTGCTACAATTGTATATCGTCGCAATTATTTTATGAATCCTCAACAGTTTATGCTGTTTGCATAAACTGTTCTTGAGATTCCTATACATATATAGAGTACCAGCGAAATGCAAGAAAGCGGTATTGTGGTTTCGCGCTAGCAGTACCAGTAGCGCCAGCCCTTCAGGCCGAATAAGTGACACCATTGAAAGCTGCCCCTACGCCAACGTATATATCCAATTAAATGTAAGTGGTCGTACTGTACCTGTGAAATATAAGTGTCTTGGTAAATCTTACAATTTATCAACCTCTAAGCGACACTTGGTGGAGGCGCCGTGTCGTTAGACGTATACGAGACATTTGGTAGAAGCGCCGGGTCTTTATAGGTTTATACGTGACATTTGGTGGAGGCGCCGGGTACGCCCTACGTGACAATATAAAACCTAATTTTATGTAAGAAAAGTATCTATATTCTATATTCAGGGCGAGGGACAACCAAAATTTAGATTTTTCCACAAATTTCAAAATTATAATATATTCGTTTACCATGATACCATCATAATTATCAGGTTTAGTATTTTCTCAGATAAAAGTATTAGATCGGTTAGAGGGTTGAAAAGAAGACAACATTTTAGGAAACATCCTAGTTATATATTTATATTATAAACACATTCACACATACATGAAATTGTTTTATGTACCTATGCACACAGCCATTCTGATAAGTCGATTGAGTACTATATATGGCGAAATATCAAACAGCTGTGGTCTTGAGAATATAGTTTTAAGTTTCAGACAAGAAAAAATCAAAACTAGATTCCATATCTGAAGTTTTAGTTAAAAAAAAAAAAGATTTTTAAGATGGGTTAAGACCTAAAACACTTAATTTCGTTGCAATTTATACAAATTCATCAAAACCAACTGTACATAAAATTTTCATTTGATTTTTAACATTAACACAGTCACTTGGTCCTTGCAACAGCCAAAAAAGACAAAATAAATGTGTTCGAGCTGCCTTATGCAGTAGTAATTAATAATGTATTTTAATATGCAGCACACCATTTACGTATACTAAAAATTTGCCTATAATACTTGACCAAATTTCTATAAAATGAAGTTATATAAAATTGCAAGTTATTCTTAAAATAATTATTCAAACATACAATACGGATGAGTTCAGAAGGGTTGTACTCAACTAAAAGTAATGTTCTAACAAATTTTATATTTATTAGATCAATGGTGTGAATAACTGACAGAATTTGATGTTACAAATTTTATAATCCTCTCAGTAATTGGCAGTATGAGGAAGTATCCGTAGAAAAAACACAAAACTTTAGGAACAGAATTTTAATAATTTACTAGCAAATTCAGATTTAAAAGTCTTATGAATCCACGACATTTACTTATTTTTAATATATCATTTGCCACGCTTCTTAAGCCTAAAAACCAATGACTCTCCTACAGTGAGATCTAACAAGGACCTACATATAATACGCAAGAAAAATCAAACTTTTATTATATAATGTTACTCGCGAAAAATGTTTCGGGTATTTCAAGAACTTTCCTGCTAACGATGGCATTTTAAAGAACAATAATAGAATAAAATTTGTATTTCTTTTACGAATTATGTCTTCTTAAGTTCTCCTTATTTGTAAGAAACTGTTTTGTTTTTAGATTTAGAACCGTAGCAAATAACGATTAAATATTAGTAAATGTGGATAATATCGACAGATTTCTTGACAACAATTGCCAGAATTATCTAGTATGTTCTCTTCAAGATAATATCTTCATATTATCAATATAAAAATTTGATCAAATGACATTAAATATTAAGGACAGCCCAATACCTATTCTACACACCTATAATAATGTTTAAAATTTGATGTAGGTATTTAAATATTTTTACACAATTATTAAAACCATTTTAAAATTTTGCCTGTAAAGAATCGTTCTAACTCCAGCTTTTTAAGCTGGCTGCTAATATTATTACAAAACTGACTGTTACTCGTCTAAATATTTCTGTGTAGTGACTTAAAACCCAAAGCTAAAACGCTAAAATAAAAACACGTACTTACAAAAATGCTTGTTACGATAAAATTAATATTACAGGTATTTTTAAAATAGGACTAAATAATATACTTAATAAAAGAAGCTCATTTCTAAAATTTATTATTACTAAAAGAACTAACTTCTAACTTTTATTATTATACAATTGTATATGATAAAAAACGTCGGTCGTTCGACACATACATATATTATAAAAATTGTCCAGAAGAAATCATCACTAAAGATTAAATATAAAACATTTATAAAAGGGAGTATTAAAAACTTTTTAACTATATGTATTTTTTTGCGCGTTGTGGACAATTTTATTGTATATTATATTAAATATTTTTTTCTAAAACTCTAAAATTGAAATATGGCAGTTTCCATAATTACTTTTGATTGGTCGAGGATCCTCATACCAACACTGCCTAGGAATGATCGGCTCTTTGCTCTTTTCCAATTTGTAAAATTGATATTTGTGCTGAATTTCGTTACTCTTCAGCCTTTACTACCTAAAAAGTACAAGAATTTTTTTTATGCCAAAATAAAAGATAATTTTTAACTTTTATTTGTCGATGTATTTACTTTGAAATTATTTTGGAAATAAGTCATAAATTAAATTTGCGTATATTCTTCAAATAACTTATTCTCCTAATAACACAGCCCCACAAAAAAAAAATGGTACTCCTATCGAGACAACTATATCCCTATGTAATTTTCGACGCTGAATCCGAATCAGAGGTCAAAAAAAATCGTACACCCCCAAAATCAACCCCTAGCGCTAAAAAACACCTCAGCAGGGTAAAAATGACTTAACGCTCCACGAATAGTCTTAAATCTCAATAAATGGAAGTAAATATAAAAATTCAAGTATATAACGCATAAATACAGAGTTAACACTACTTTTCATTGAAAATCACCCCCATCAGTGGGTGAAAACTACCCCTCATACAGCAGGAAACTTAAAAAAATGCAGTAATTGCAAAAAAAACTTACGATGCCCATTTTTTTGCAAGGAGTGAGTAACTGCATTAGTTCCGATGCGATGCTCAAAATCTACCCCCACAGAGGGCCGGAAACCACCCCTAGATTAAAATTGCAAGGAAAACCGGGCAAAAACTTTTGTCATCGTGATTTCTATTTTAATCGATGCTAAAATTAGCTAAAGATATGCAGCACTGCAGTTTGGAAGTTGGGCTGGGTAGGGTAGGGGTGGTTTCCGCCACTTTATGGGGGTAGTTTTTGAGCATCGCATCGAGACTAATTCAGTTACATACTGTTTCTGAAATAACTGAGCATCGTAAGCTTTTTTTGCAATCACTGCAGTTTTTTTCAAATTTCCCGTTGTGTGAGGGGTAGTTTTCACTCACTCATGGGGGTGATTTTCAATGAAAAGTGGTGTTAACTCTGTTTATATTGAATTCGATTTATTGAGATTTAAGACTATTCGTGGAGCGTTAAGTCATTTTTACCCTGTTTAGGGAGTGTTTTTTAGCGCTAGGGGTTGATTTTGGGGGTGTACGATTTTTTTTGACCTCGGATTCGGATTCAGCGTCGAAAATTACATAGGGATACAGTTGTCTCGATAACAGTTCCAAAAAAAAAAAAAATTTTGTAGGGCTGTGCAATTGGAGTAATTTTCACCCTCTCATGGGGATGTCCCTGAATGACTTTGGTGCAATGTGTAAGTATTCACCTCCAAACTGCAGTGCTGCATATCTTTAGCCAATTTTAGCATCGATTAAAATATAAATCATGATGACAACATTTTTTGCCCGATTTTCCTGGCAATTTTAATCTAGGGGTGGTTTCCGCCCCTCTGTGGGGGTAGATTTTGAGCATTGCATCGGAAGTAATGCAGCTACTCACTCCTTGCAAAAAAACTGGGCATCGTAAGCTTTTTTTGCAATCACTGCATTTTTTTAAGTTTCCTGTTGTATGAGGGTAGTTTTCACCCACTCATGGGGGTGATTTTCAATGGAAAGTAGTGTTAACTCCGTATTTATGCGTTATATACTTGAATGTTTATATTTACTTCGACTTATTGAGATTTAAGACTATTTGTGGAGCGTTAAGTCATTTTTACCCTGCTGAGGTGTTTTATAGCGCTAGGGGTTGATTTTGGGGATGTACGATTTTTTTTCACCTCGGATTCGGATTCAGCGTCGAAAATTACATAGGGATATACCTAGCTGTCTCGATGGGAGTACCAATTTTTTTTTGGGGGCTGTGTAATCATTAAGAAAAATTGAAATAGAAATTAAATCTGAATATCTTGTAATGCTTAATGGTTTCGTGTACTCTACGCAATTTAAAAAAATCACGAACATAAATCATAAAAGGGAAAACATAACAAACTGAATTTGGTCCCGGAAATTTGTAGCATATTAGGGAACAAATTACAGCCAATTAAAATAAAAAAATAATCACAGCCAATCGACATTAACAAAAAACAAATCCATTGATCAAATTTTAGTCACTTTTTAAATATTTAATATTACGGTATGCAGTAACAGCTATAAAATTTCATTAGGCAAAATGTTACAGTAAAAACATTTTTCAAAAAAATAAATTGTAAGTTCCGATTTAAAGAAAAAAATAGAGTTTTATTCTCACAGTTAGTGCATTTTTAGGGATTTATAATAGGCCGAGCCGCGACTGCAAGTTAGGCTACACCATGGAGTACACTGAAAAAAGTGATTGTAAATTCACAAGATTTTGACCAGAAAAGTTAGGGAAATATGCACATATTTTGAAGTAAATCTTATATCTTTGTGATTTTTCAAAAATTTGTTAAAATTGCAAAATTATAGATGTAAAAATATTTTTTTTGTATGAAATTCCCATGTATTTTTTTTTCATTTGTGAAAATAATGGCGTTTTTAATAAATTTATATGAAAAATGTAAAATTACAGTCTGTTTGTGAATAAAACACGTAATAAATACAATAAGATTTGGTTTTTTACAAAGGATGTGCGTAATTACATAAGCATATGTATATTTACAAGTTTTCTGTAAATACTGACCAACAAAACGACAGCCGTATTTCATGATTTTTTCACAAGAAAAATTAGATGCACGAATGGTATTTGATAATATTATTTCACGAGTAAGACACAGAACATGTGTGTATATACTTTTCTGTAATTTTTGTTGACATCTGCTTGTCAAATTTTGCCGGGAGAAAAAATCCAATAAGTTGCTGTAGGAGCTGTCAAATAATTTTTCCACTTAATAGTTATTTATGATATAAGTGTTAAAAGTATAATTTTACGGCACGAATTTGAAAGTTTGCAGAATGAGCGAAGCGAATTCTGCAATTCAAATGAGTGCCTTAAAAGTACTTTTAACACAAATATCATACAAAATTTTTTCTACAAACGACAATAAAAAACAAAAATACAATTACAATTTTTAGAAAGTTTAACATATTCGAAACACATAGTTTTAAGTAGCATCGTAGATATAATATAAAATTATGAAGTTGACATTTGTCAAAAAATCTAACAACCATTGTTGGCGTCGTAGTTGCCATAGTAGTACTTTTAACACTAGTGCTATAAAGTACTTTTAACACTAGTGCCATAAAGTAACATTTTTAAGGCATCTGCGGCGTGTTAAAAAATGCATTTTTAACACGTTTGTAGAAAAAAAATAATTTTTGACCCAAAAACTGGCGATTGTGATTGGTAGAATTAAAACTAAGGAAATAGTTGAGGATATTTTTTGTGGTCGTGATTTCTTTCGCCCTCTTCTCCCTCTCCGAACTTCCAGATAAGGCCTCTGGTTTTTTAGGTTTGTTCAGGTTGGATTTAACACCCTGAATCTTAAAAATAACGTATTTTAGAACATAGAAGCATATTTGCATCAAATTTTTCAGCAGTCCAGGCATCACACCTATTTACCTGGGGTGGTCTAGGAGCTTCGAAACGCGTTGTATAAAACTCAAATAAACTGGAAAAAATGTACAGGTTAAATAAGTATGACTTACTGCAATTTCGCTGGGAGTGTCTCCAGATTCAGGGCTAATTTCGCTTTCTTTCGCCACATCTGAAGCAATCTGAAAACAAACCTCGTAAGAAAGATTCAGTGAACTTTTAACGCAAATAAACAGTATCTATATTTATACATTATTTACAGTTTACGATAACCAGCTAACATTGTGCATAAGTAAAACGACACACAATGTTAGGTAAAAGAAAAACGGAGTGAATAGAAGAGAATGTGCAACTTGTAAAAGATACAAACGTAAAAACGTTTATCTTTTGTGGATGCCCCAGACACTAAAACCACCAAACTACTCGTGAAACTAGAAAAATGTCTTACGGTATTCAAGGAAGATTTGTTTCCCCAGAAAAAAGTGTACAAGGAAATCCCCTAAACTAACATTCACAACCGCTCTATTTTGACACCTATTATAGGCCGAACTTAAGAAATATGTGCATAAAACAGAAAACATTGATTTATTTTAAATTCTTGGAGAATATTTTAAAATGCCCAATTGATTTTAATACAACATACAACTCTTGCGTTCAGATTCACCAAGAAGGTTTAAGATTTAGTACTGGTTTAAATTAAGATCTTATAGTTGATCAGTTATGTTTTGACAGGTTTTTGTCTTGTCATTGTTAATAAGTCGTCATTAAAAACTTGTGAATTATTCTGATATTTTAGCGAATTGGTTGGTTTTCAATCTTGGAACGAGTTGATGTAATTAATGTAGTTCTATTATTGTCGAAAGTACGTACTAAAATTGCCCTTTTCTTTATAAATTTGCGAAAAAGCTCAGAAATAAATTCATAGTATATACAGCTTAGTTGTCTTATTCTTACACCTGTCAGTTTAAATCTTTTGGTTGTCAAATTAGACCGGACTAGCGTTGGAAAATCTGGCTGTTTGTTTTCGTAACATCAAGCAAACAGAAAAAAAAAAGCGGTCAAATACTTGTATAGTGTTGTATATCCGTATTCTTTAGATATCCGAATCATACGGAATCGGAATCAGCTAATATCCGTATCCATTATCCGAATACGTATCCATTTCTTGACCCGCGCGAAAGCGGTTACAGATCATGTATACGTATGCATACAACACTAAACTAAAACATTTTCTATCCGGATTTAGGGATGGCAACGATACATAGATGTTTTGAAAACATCGATATATCGAACTTAAAATTCGATGTTTTTCCATCGATGTTTCGATGCATCGATGTAACAACTGGAACATCGAACAAACATGGAACTCCATTCAACACGTGTTCGTGTGAACGTGCGATGATTATAAAACTGATGGCGTTTTCCATTGGTAGAACCAGCGCGAACTGAGTGTACGTGCGTTTACGTCCTTTTCTACCTATATACAAAGAAGAATGATAGAAATACATTTGACGTGCCCTAAATTTACCAATGGAAAACGCTATGAATGGCCCGAATGGGAGTCAACGCTGGGTTGCCACAATAATAATTTACGATCGCGGCGCAGTAGAAAATAAATGTTATTTTAGTTTGAATGCTTCTTTGTTTTATTTATTCTTTTGATATTATATATTATGCGAGAATACATCGAAACATCGATGTTTTTCTTTCGATATATCGGATCCATCGATGTGACTTCAAACGATGTCGATACATCGAAACATCGATGGTTTTCTTTCGATGTTTTAAACCCATCGATGTGACGTCCATCGATGTCTAACGATGTCGATGCATCGATGTTTTTTTAAAAATTGCCATCCCTAATCCGGATACACGCGGCTAGGTAGGTCGATGCGGTATCATATCATTCGAAATCAAAGGTTAGGGATAGGAAGGCACCGTCGTTCGTTCTTGTTTGAATTCGGTTCGGGTGAGACGGGCCAAGTTTAACCAATGGGTCTCATCCCATATGATACCCGTTACCCCGATAACTATACTATCTTTTTTTAGGAAAGGTCATTAGAAAGAGATAGCATAAGATTAAATATCCCAAATCGCAGACCGTGTTGTTCGCTTACAGTCGATTCCGTTTTCTCTTTGCACTTTGCATTAGTAACCAGCCGATGCGAATTTATTTTGATTCCGAATCAGTATTCAAGTTCTCGGCCGGTTACGGATAATCCGGATTCTTTTAATATTCGTATCCAACGGATTTTTGGATACGTATCCTTAAATCACTAAGTACTTGCACAATTAGTGTTCCGTGCCGTCAGCCCCCACTTTTAAATTATTAATAGTAATGCACTCTCGTTTCGACTCAGATTAAAAATTTTGATAAACGTGTAAGTAAGTGTAAGGACAAAAGTTGTTTCTTACATGGTGAGAAATATTTTTTGTCGAAGAACGCTTTTCCTAAAACCAATGCAGTTATAAGGAAATAAACAATTAAATTGTTTATACCAATTGATCGTGCTAGGATTTTTAATCCTGATAATTTTGGCTCAATCTACACCTAATTCTCAATGTTCGTAACTTTTTCGCGTTTCGACTGAGCCAAATTAAAAATTTTAAAAAATGTATAAGAACAAAAGTTGTTCTTTACACGTGAGAAATATTTTGAATCTCTTGGTCGCAGACAAAACTGCTCAGTAGCAAAATTGTGTAACATTTTCTCACCTTTCCGATGGCGTTTCGCTATTTTAATAAATATAAACTATAATAATAAAATCGAAAACAGACATGAAAAAAATACTTTTTTGCAGTAAATTCTTTATAAAAAAATTAGCAACACCATATTTATATAAAGAGTTTTATACGTTCATTTGGGCACCTTTATTGACCCATTCCAATTGGTTTTGATCCAGTGCATAATTTTTCCGCTTATTTTGTTTTTCCAGATCTAACTTGCCTCCTCTATAGTATGAAACTTGTTTTTGTTGTCTGTTTGTCATTTGTCACAAAATCTTATGTCAGTCTGGTCTTAGCGATAGTGAATGTCAAATGTTTATGCCCCCCGAAGCAGGCAAACGTTAGCTAAACCTTAACGACATCATAAGTTGGTAACTTTACAAGTTTTACACCTAAAACAGAACTTATTACCAAAAAAGGAAATTAGTAAGCTCAGAGAATTTAATAAACATTTTATTAAAGATACGGTCCTTATGAACTCCAACATAACGAACAAATAATAATTACTGTGGCTAAAAATAGACCCTTTTCAACCAAAACCAGACAGGTTTAGTTTTAAAAAAAGTTGCCTTTAAGATGGTCACAGCAAATATCTCGATATAATGGGAGATTAGACCTGATCACCTTGCAGCGAACTTTTAACAAGGGCTTGTCCTCGTTCGATTGCAGATTTTTAATAACGTTTTTAAGGCATAATTGAAATATATATGCATAAAAGCAGTGTTGTTTAAGAATTTTATAGGGTCGAAATTACAGACATTTCCTGATTTTTAATGTATTATTTGCTACCCTTTTTGAACCTAAATACTTCGCCTACAAAGAAACGCACAGGAACATATGCCAGTAATTCTTATATGTTTATATAAATACGTGGTTCACCAAGGAAGTATAAAAACCCTTAAAAATATTTTTGTACAGGGTCTTCCAACGAGGACTGAACAGGGGCTCATTTTTGAGCTTCCTTGTATTTAAAGAAAAATCTAAAATAGCCAATCGATGTACTTTTTCCTGCAGAATTCAAAAATGAAACCAAAAATTTATTTGAACCAGAAACAAAAGAGTTACGCTATGGATAAGGTGTTTTTTAAATGGAACATAGCTTTTTTTATACGATTTTCGGAACGAGTGATTTTTTTTATGTCCGTTCTGATTAAAATATTTAATATTGTGACAGCTATTTTTATTAAATTTTAATGTTTTATCCAGTATAATTTAACTTCAACCTGTTTGAAACATACACTAGGTAATAAAGGTAAAATCACCTTGAAATCCTTCAAAGTCAAAAAAATTTACAAATTTACTATAATATATACAGTGACCGGCAAAAAGTTGGACACATATGGGAAAAAATTTTATTATTGGAATATTGAAAAAACTTTTTATGCCGATTGTCTCTGCATGATGGGTAACCTAAAAATTCATTTTGACATTTGTTACGTGATTACTCGTTTGCCGGCAAAATTGAAAAAAATATATATCGTCATGGAAAACTGGTATTAGGTGACAAGATATTGAAAAAAGTTATTAGAAAAAAGTGTTTAGATTTTAATTTTATACTCCTTGGCAAAGTCTGGAGCCAAAATTAAAAAAAAAAATATTTTACATTTTTTGAAAAAAAATATACAATATTAGTTTCATATTCCCATGAATTTAATAAAAATGTGTTAAATGATCGAAAACCAAGGTAATAACCTATTATCTCAACATTTTTGTTATTACTTAAGTTTTATTTGATAAAATTTAAAATTTAGCTTTTTTCCATGTACTTGGGTGTGGCCAGGCCCTGTATCTGGCAACCATATTTACCATTTATAGTTACTTCTGGAACAATATGCTTACGAAAGATCGTTTGCTCTAATTTTGAAGAAATTTTAACGTGTCTACCAAAATGGTTGCCAGATACAGGGCCTGGCCACACCCAAGTACATGGAAAAAAGCTAAATTTTAAATTTTATCAAATAAAACTTTTAAGTAATAACAAAAATGTTGAGATAATAGGTTATTACCTTGGTTTTCGATCATTTAACACATTTTTATTAAATTCATGGGAATATGAAACTAATATTGTACATTTTTTTTCAAAAAATGTAAAATATTTTTTTTTTTAAATTTGGCTCCAGACTTTGCCAAGGAGTATAAAATTAAAATCTAAACACTTTTTTCTAATATCTTTTTTCAATATCTTGTCACCTAATACCAGTTTTCCATGACAATATATATTTTTTCAATTTTGCCGGCAAACGAGTAATCACGTAACAAATGTCAAAATGAATTTTTAGGTTACCCATCATGCAGAGACAATCGGCATAAAAAGTTTTTTCAATATTCCAATAATAAAAATTTTTCCCATATGTGTCCAACTTTTTGCCGGTCACTGTATATATATATATATATATATATATATATATATATATATATATATATATATATATATATATATATATATATATATATATATATATATATATAATTTGTGTGAAAATTTGCAATAAATCTTCTCCTTGCTTCTCTTGCATTTTCTTGGCATTTGTAGAACAAGATAACAATCTGCAATCTCTCATCTAATGAATATTTCATTTCGGCAATATTATAGTAAATTTGTCAAATTTTTTGACTTTGAAGGATTTCAAGGTGATTTTACCTTTATTACCTAGTGTATGTTTCAAACAGGTTGAAGTTAAATTATACTGGATAAAACATTAAAATTTAATAAAAATAGCTGTCACAATATTAAATATTTTAATCAGAACGGACATAAAAAAAATCACTCGTTCCGAAAATCGTATAAAAAAAGCTATGTTCCATTTAAAAAACACCTTATCCATAGCGTAACTCTTTTGTTTCTGGTTCAAATAAATGTTTGGCTTCATTTTTGAATTCTGCAGGAAAAAGTACATCGATTGGCTATTTTAGATTTTTCTTTAAATACAAGGAAGCTCAAAAATGAGCCCCTGTTCAGTCCTCGTTGGAAGACCCTGTACATAGGTTGTCATTAAGTAACATTTTAACTATAATTTAAGCAAATCAAAAAAAAAATAATAATAAAAAATCTCGGTCTGACTCTCCAACGCTAGACCGATCTAATTAAACAAAAGTTTTAGGTTGCGAGTAAGAATAAGATAACTAAGTTTTATATTATGAACTTGTTTGTGAGTTTATGTGTTTGTGCGTGAGTGTTAGATTACTGGCTCTAGTTAAAACCAAATGATCAACTCTCTGAAAAGTATGTACTTTCCACAATAATATATCTGCATTCAGTTTAGCAACAGGTTCAATGATGAAAATCATTTGGAAATCAAGCAAATTGCTGAGATATTAGAACAACTCATAAGTTTTCAATGACGGCTTAATAACAATGACAGGACAAAACCTGTCAAAACCTGACTGATGAACTAAAATCAACTAGAATCTTATCAGTACTAATTTTTTTTCACTGAAGGATTTGAATAAAAACCTTTTAGTAAAAATGAATAATAAAACTATAGAGCAAAAGTCCCTTGTGAAATTCTTTGGAGTATTTATAATTCTAGAGTCTAAGCTCTCTTGGTCAAATCAAATTACCATATATTAAATAAATTAGCTGTTTGTTTCTTTGTCATTTGGCAACTGCGATGGAAGGTCCATATGAGCCTTTTAAAGCGTTATTACTTTTCTTACGTTCAATCTTACTTAACATATGCAACTGTGTCCTGAGGAAACTGTTCCAGGGAGAATGAAGTGTTTGTTCAAAAAAAGAAAAATTATAAAAACTACGCTATTCAAGCCATTCCGTTGCTCATGTCGTCAATTATTTCTTAAACTCGGTATACCAACTTTTCCAACCTTGTTTTATGTAAACGTATAATTCTATTAATTAATGCTAGAGAGAATTCCTCTATTTTTGGATTGACTCGAGATGTTAAAATTATCAAATTGTTCGATTTAAGATATATAATTGTTTCTGCCAACTTTTCTCATTCTGGGATTTCAGACAGCATGTTGAATTTTAAAAATGATTTGAACTATTAAAGTAATCGCTAGACGTCAAGTGAACTGGTTTCTAAAGAATATCGACGCGACGCTACGCACAAATCCTCAAGACGGAGGTCTACTGCACCCCGCTATTGTAAGTGCGTTATACGCAAAAACTTTCATTTTAAAACCTTTCAAAATCACGTTTGCTGGTGCGTGTACCTTTTAAAATTTAATTTAAAACACCTTGATGACGTCGATTGGGACTTTTGATACCTTTGTCGGTATGTCGGGACATAAACTCCAATAACGGCGACAGTCCCGATATATTGGGACCGTTGGCAACCTTAATCTTGCATCATGAAATACAAGAGTCGATGCCTGCTTGGCAACATACCTCAACGTGTGTATGCCCCTTTAGACAAAGCTATGTTGCCGCTGAAAACAATGAGTTATATGGCGAGATGAAAAAAGATTTTGCGAGAACAAATTTATTTTTCATAATTGATTTGTATCTTAATAATTATTCTGTCTGTAGTGGCTACTATAATCTGCGAAAAAATAAAACTTATCTTTGATTCACCATTCTGAGTCGGACATATTCAATAAAATTATTCTGATTTTAAAAATATGCTCAATAACATAAATAATACCTATGGGGGCTGCAAAAAAATTAACCTAAAGGACAACCAGTAGTTTCATATTTTTTTTTTCAGAAGCTGACCTTGTAGAAATATATACATACATTCAACTTTAAATTCTAAACTCTTGTGGCACGCTCTTATATGCATTTATTTGTAGTCCCTAAAACCACAAAAATGTTCCAGTTTCGCACAAAGCATACGAGCGCAGGGCCGTAATAAGCCAGACAAGTGAATTTTCCAATAAAATTTATTGTTAAAAATTAAGCATTATTTTAATATCATTTCGTGGTATTTACTAAATCAATTAAAGACTATACTGGATTCAAAGTACACTACATGCTATAAATTTTTTGTGCACAATTATTGATTTTCCTTGGGTGAATAATAAATAAATCTTATTACTGTATTAAGTAGAGGTTTTACTTATCGATATACTCTTTCCTTAGATGACGTTTACTATTTTTTTTTTTGGTGTAGTAGATGTCTGATATTTAAATAAATCTTTTAACAACTTTTGGTATCTTTTATGTTGTCACATTGCCGGTTTATTTAGCATTTTCTGTGATTACCCTGATACAATATTAATATAAATTAGAAACATTTATTATTAGATGAATTAAACCCAATGTTGACATAAATCGGTGTAAAATGACGTTTAACTTATACGAGTTATGATTATGCAAGAATTCATGTGTTTCTTCTATTGCGGCCCTGTCTAGATCGCACAGTTCAAGATTGTGTTAATTCTTTGGATGTTTATTTATTAACAAAAAAGAGTGCCAATTGAGTGGTCCTCAATTTGAAAATGTCAGCCATTTGAAAATTGGTTAATGCATTCAAAAATTAAAGATACAACGTATTAGCCCCAAGCTAAATCTGAAATGATGCCCCTGGTGCAAAGACATGTCGCAGGAGCTTATAATTTAAAATGGAGAATCGTTTTTTATTTTAAAATTTGCATAAATCATTCTATCAAAATTGCTTTTTTCTGTAAATTGTTACTGGAAAAAAAATTAATTAAATAAAAATAAACGTGATTGATAAAAAAGTTTAAAATATCAAATTACTAATTCCTAGTATGATACTTTAAATACAAAATTAATTATTAAATGACAAAAATAAAACAAAAGAAATATTGGAATCAGAAAATTTTGTAGCATTTCGACTAGCTACAAAAATTATTCCGCAACCATAACCATTCCGAATTTAAATGATTCCAAAATTTTCTGATACCAGACTGAGGGTATAGCAAATTGTAGAGGATGCAAGAACCAACTTAATAAATAACAAGACAACAAACAAAGGAGAACAAAACAACACAAGAAAAAAATTAATAGGAACTAAAACTATTAGTAGAGGGAAACAAACAATGGGAATAAGGAATTCAAGAGAACAACTCAATCGGGTTAGCACAAATAAATCGCTGAGGTCAGGTTAAAAGAATCAAAAGGATTCTGGGGTTATTTCAATTTCGTCTAAAATGCAACTCACTAAAAATCGAGCAAACTCATTTTTAGTATTTACATAACACAACTATTTTAAACTAGGTGATGCAAAAAGTGCCTTCCATGTTTACAGTGTACAACTTTGGAGTGGTGCAAGGTGCAGTGACTTAACATCTAATAGCCAGTATACTAATACTGCATTTTTGACTTCAATAATAATGTCAGTTTTTTCCATAAAGTTGTAATTATGCCCACAAAACACCTGAAATTGTGTGCGATTTCAAAGATAACTAAACATAGTATGGAATAAGAGCATTATCTGAAACCTACTTTCAAAAAAAGTCAATTTATTTAGCTGGCTGTTCATTAAAACATAGTTCCTGGGCATTATTTTTCTATGTTTATCGATATCAAATTTGTAGAGTTTACTAAAATTACCAATATTTAATTTTTTATATATGGTTATTTATGTAATAACGATTTGTATTATTTCGTTTAAATTTTAATACTGTGTTTACTTATCCATGACCCAAATTTATAGAAAATCCTCAAAACCCTAAACAATAGAAATTGTTGTAAGTTCAGTCAAGTGCCCCCAAAAAGGACCTCCAACCAACCCAAAGGTACACCAAACAAGCAAGACGTCTAGTAAGCCGGTGGATCTTTGGTTGTACCCACACAATTTTATAAACCCGATCCAAAAGGATTTAGTAACTGCTACTCGACAGGAAGGCAAAAGCCAAAACTTATTTTTAAACTAGTACCGTGTAACAGGATCATAAAAACATAAAAAAGAATTCGAAGTTTAACCAATGATCCGATCAACTATAATATGTCCTTTTGCCCACCCAGCGAACTACAGCTTCCGAGTCTGCGGGACTAATCACCTGTTTCGTTGGTCCTGGCACCTCTGTCGGTAATACAGCATCTTCAACAGGTGACGGAGAAGCGTGTCCATTCATGTTTCCGTTGGTAAGAGGCGCAGGAAGTAGCTCCTCTTTCGGGGAAGATTCAGGCTCTGAAGGTGCGATGGGTTCAGGTACTGAATCTACTGGGGGGAGGGACATGGGGGCTAGACTCTCAGATACTGGTTCAGGAAGGCTTGGGAGTGATTCTGTTGAGATATCCGGAAGTGAATCCGCGGGCGCTACAGGCTCGGAAACGTCTGACGGAGGTGCAGGTGAACTGGCTGGGGGAATTTCTACAGCTGAGGGAACTTCAGCTGAAGATATTTCGGTACTTGCCGCAGGAGTAGGAGGGGGAGTTAGAGGTTCTAGTCTTGGTGGTTCTGCAGCAGCTTCTTCCGACCGTGGTGGCTCGGGAACAGGGATAGGTTCTGCTGGAGGCTGTGCCTCACTTGATGGTTCTTCAGTCTTTTTGTTTTCTTCAGCTACTGGTTTCTGTGAAGGAGCGGAGGGATTATCTTGGATGAGTGATGAGTCTGATGTGGGTGAGGGTTTTTCTACAACAGGTACGAGCTCTGACGGTGAAGTATCTGTTTTAGCTTCAGAAATTGGTTCGGGGATTGGAGATGGTGGTGCAGGTGGTAGGTCTTCAACAGATGGTGATGGTTCGGGAATTGGTCCTTTGGATTCGGGAACAACTGAGGTTTCTTGGGTATTTGCGGAAGTTACACTAGTAAAGGATTCATCTGACTGTACTGGAAGACTCTCTTCAGTTTTCTCAGATATAGGAGCAGGAGGATTAGGAGGGAGAGGTTCGGCAACCTTTTCTGGGTTTGATGGACTCGAGGAAATCGGCTCAGAGGGTTTTTCTTGAATAGTTTGTTCTGTGGAACTGGGAATAACTTGTTCCGCGGTCGTTTCCTTGACTGAGGCCTGTTCAGAAACGGCCGGAGGCTCAGGAATTGCTAAATCCTCCGCCTTAGACGCGTTCGTTAAAACAGTTTCTACTGCGGAGGATTCATTTATTTCGTGGACCTCCTTGGATTCCTCAAGGGGCACTTGGCCCGACGTAAGCGCGGCATCCGCTTTTGTGGATTCGGCAAATACCGTGACTGGGGATGGGGGGTTGGATGAGGGTAACGGCGGGGGCACTTCTTCAGTACGCACCTCTTTACTGGGCTCCTCCGCCTTCGGAGCCTCCTCGGTTACAGCAGGAGATTGAGCGGTTTCAATTGCGGGTTCTGGAACTGCTACAACAGGTTCCTCGGCTTTAGGTTCTTCGACTTCTTCAATTTTTGACTGCACCTCTGGTTCAGAAGATTTAGAGGGCTCCTCTGTTGGTTTTGGAGTTTCATCTAACGCCTTAGGTGCTTCTGCTTCAGCAGGCTTCGCTGGCTTCTCTGCAGGAGTTGCGTCACCGTTAGTTACGGCGGCAGATTCAGTACTCTCCACTGGCTTGGTTTCTTCCGTCTTGGGCGTTTCCGCAGTGGTAGGGGAAGCGTCTTTGTCTTCTGCATTCTGTAACAAAAGAACAAATAATTTACTAACCTGCTACTTAACCGTAAAAATATCAAATCAGTTAAATAATAAATCCAGGGGACAACTGTTGGCTTAATTATCAAGTATTTAAACTTATTAAAAATCTCTTTTTTACAGACAAGCCCTTTACAGGGTTCATATAAAATCTATTTTCAAGTGACTCTCGTTTAATGTCATTTTAATAAAGCCGTGGGCCGCGCGGTTATACAGAGGTAATCATTCGCAACGAAATAAATGATTCGATTACATGGTCTGATTGGTCAAAACGCTCCCGATCCTACTTGAAGCTCTCATCACCGGACATAAATTCAATTGTTTGCGACCGTAAATCATCATAAAATAATGGACTAGTTAAACTGATGGGCGCTGTCGATTCTGCAGTTTTAGCCAATCATGGATAACAGGTCGACGACATATGCACAAATAAAAATCTTTTATTTATTTCATGTTACAATGGCGAAGGTTTTAATAGTAGATCAATATTATTTGCTATCGCATGGAAAAAGTAGTCTATTTTTACTATTTTGGCCATGATTTAATTATTTTTCTATTAGTTCAATGTTAATTTAGTTTAATAATAGACGGGTTCGCCCGTTCACCCGTAAATGATTTTAGGAAAAGTAATTTTTGTACAAAATGCTTCATCGTATTTTTTGTAGCTGCCGATATTTATATTAAGGGGATAGCAGTTGACCTTCAAATTTGTCAAATAGTAACTTTTTTGGCTATGGGTCAAAACTAGAGCTTATATCGGAATCAATTATTATGAATGAAAATGATTCTTGAAATTTGTGTAATTTGATCGAGGGATATCACACAATGAGTTGGGTGGAGAGGAGGTGAAAAGAAAGATGTTTTCCTTCACCCTTGGTCACATTAAGAGACACCCAAGCAATCTACATTAAGAGACACGTCTTTTGTTTAGCTACTGTTATTCGCATTAAAGGATAGGAAGTGATCTTAAAATTTGTAAAGTCAGGTTTTTGGCTACATTTAAAAAACTAGAGGTGACATCAGAATGAGTTGAAAAGAAAAATCTTTCTTGAAATTAATGGTATTTCTATAAAAGAAACTGACGGACTGACATATCAACGCACAGCCCGCACCGCTGGGTCTAGAAACTTGAAAAGCTTCTAAGACAATAAATTTAACATAATATATTATATCTGTTTCAGTGATAACTTTGACACTACTTTTATTAGGATCCACCCATGCAAACTAAGTCCACTTATGAATAGTATTTAGCATTACCACAGGGAAAAACCTATAGATACTTATTTTTTTCGCTTTAGTACATCTAAATAATAGAAGCTTGTTTTTAAAAAGTATTTTTTACCATATTTTATTTTTAAATTTTTAGTTACGTCTTAACCTATGCATTACTGATAATGCATCACTATTACAAGAAATGTTACCTGATATCGTATTCTACTCGTCAAACCCTTTCATTTAATCCCCATATCAAGGGGATTGATAAGAAAACGGTAATTCGCCGTCTTGTGGCGTCCGCCATATTGGGTTTAGAATGACGTCGTTTACTGTTGACGTCAGATAGATTATCGTATTTTACTCGGCAAACCCTTTCATTTCATGCCCATATCAATGGGATGGTGAAGAAAAAGGTAATCATCCGTCATCCTGTAGCGTCCGCCAAAGTGAGTTTAGAATGGCGTCATATAGCTTATCGTATTCTACTCGTCAAACCCTTTCATTTAATACCCATATCAAGGGGATTGTAAAGAAAAAGGTAATCCGCCATCTTGGGGCGTCCGCCATATTGGATTTAGAACAATATTAAATATACTATATTGCATTGTCACCGGACTTACACACGTTTACAAAAGTTCAAAGCTCTAGCTTAATTAGAACTAGTCGAAATTTTGATTGCAATAGTTGACCTAAACATACAAATATACATACAAACATACATGGGCGCACACAGGATTTTGTCGGGGGGGGGGGGGGGGGGTTCTTGTGTGTGTGTGTGTGTGGGGGGCTGAATGGTGCAATTCGGTGGATTTCCTCAATTAGTAGTGTGCTTTTTAAAATTTTTGTGTGTCCAAGATGTTGGCCGGGGGGGGGGGGGGGGGGGGGGGTTCTGAGCCCCCCCTTGGTGCGCCACTGCAAACATACATACAAACATACATACACATACATACAAACATACATACAAATATACACACAAACATACATACAAACTTACATACAAACATACACATACCAACAGGTGAAGTTAAATAAAAGCTTGTAAAAAAAATCTAAGTGGTCCTAGTGACTTTAATTCAGAACAGTGTGAATTTTTTTTCTGTATATTTTAATTAGAAAGAACCCTTAACAATTTGAAATCTTTAATGAACATGTATATACGTTTATTATCTAAACACTGATAACAATAAACAATACATGCGAGTACATTTTAAGACGAGAAAAGAAGAAGGTCGTTTCTGAAATTATGGGGCCGTTGTATTGTGAATGTATGTATTTACTATTTACCATGGATTTATTAAGAGTGGATACAGGATGATTTAACATTCTTTGAAGCCAAAACAAACCATTTTAAACGACACTGTAAACACAATTGGTAAACATTGGCCACATCTTATTTTATGTATTTTTGTACAAAAAATACGTTAGAAGCATCACAAGATTTACTAAAAGTAATAAAAGCCATAAAATATTTTATTTTTCTGCCAAATAATAATAAATTTAAGTTAAAAAGGTTTTATTATTTATAGGTTAAGATATTTCTAAAGGTGTTGATTTACAGTCGCTCCGAATCATTTATAAATATATAAGTCGCACTTTTTCTTTTCTAGTTCATTAGAAAAAGACGTACGTGTAACCGAGTGTTCAGACCGAGGTTCAGCCGTTTTCCTAAGCAACTAGCACAGATAGCAACACTTCTGAGCTCCAACACTCCAATGCTATTTTATCTCTTTCTACTACCATTCTTGATTCAATTACGTATTTCTTTAATAATTTTATTTCCTTAATAAAGTTTGTAAACTGTTCCCCCAAGAGAATAACAAACAACAAATATAAGGCTTCACGTTCGATACGCGCACAGTATACGGACATCGAATCCTTTTATTATAATAAATCCATGGTATTTACATATTCACATTTGCAAAACTGAATGTGGAAATAAATCTTAGTCATCGGAATTAGACAAGCACCATTCTAATAGCATTAGTCTAATTTCAACTGTCTAGCTAGTTGAATTCCAAAACGATGAACTTTCCTGTTGTAATAATTACCTATGCTAAAAATAGAATACACTTACTGCATTTTGCAGATGTTTTAGTCTTATTCAGGAAACGTTCATATTACTAATTTTACCAATTTTATTTTTAGTTTTAATTAAACGAATTATTATTAAAGAAATGAATAAATCCTTAATCCGTTTAATAAGCGAGTAATTACTAATTATAGATGTATTATGCAAAACACATTCATCAATTTCTTCAGCAAAAACGAATCGCTTACCATATAAGCAAGCCGTAGTTATTATTAAAAGTACATTAAAATTAAATTGATTATGCACAAACAGTTTTAATAAATAAAAGGGCATTTTTGTCTAATTAATCATCTTTAAGCTCCACTTTAACGGATTTGGCGTCGTTAACTTAAAACGGTACAAATTTTACAGTTTCAATATTTGTTAGAATTTATTAGAAATGAACAAGCAACACTACCATTTTAATCAGAATAATAATATGTACGTCGTCACTTTTGAGTGGATGACACCGATCGGATGCAGCTCTGTATACTTGAATTTCGCGATAGATAGATAGATATATATTTATTTGACAACGTTACATTCTTTACATGTTTGTTGCAAGTCAAAGGAAAAATGCATAAAAATAGATAATAAACAACACATTACTAAATATCAATTGTAACCAACTAGATACAGAATATATTTTTATTTTTAGTAAAAAGCACAAAAAAAAACATATAAATACAAATATTTAGCTCACAGACGGTGCCTCCATGCATTCATTAACAGAATAAAAGCAGTTTTCTAAGAAAATTTTTTTTATTTTAATTTTAAACTTTATGTAGTTTAATATTTTTACAGCATTGCCAAGTTTGTTATACAGAGATACATTTAGTGCATTTCGCTCAGCATTTACAAGTCGATACCTTGGAATCAGTAATGTGTTCGAAGATCTTGTACCGTACGTATGATTGGGTTTGATTGGGGGTATGATAGTTTGGTGAATCTTTCAGAGTGGGAGTGGATTTCAAGGAGAGTATTGTCGGTCATATGAACGGTCGCGATTGAAATTCCGAGCAGATGCAGTATTTTAGTTGAATCCTTTTCCGAAAGGGATTGGAGTCGAGTTAAATCCAATAAAACGAAATTTCCTTACGATGAACAAGATGATTGAACGTATTAGGACCAACCAAACCCAAGCAAACCCAACCAGATTCTCCAACGCTAATCCGGTCTAATTTGACAACCAAAAGTTTTAAACTAACAAGTGTAAAAATAAGACAACTAAGTTTTATACTATGAATTTGTTTCTAAGCTTTTTCGCAAATTTATAAAGAAAAGGGCAATTTTAGAACGTACTTTCGACAATAATAGAACTAAATTCATTACAGCAACCTGTTCCAAGATGAAAATCATTTGGAAACCAAGCAAATCGCTGAAATATAAAAATAATTCATGTTTTTAATAACGACTTATTAACAATGACAGGACAAAAACCTGTCAAAACATTGGCTGAAATGAACTTGCATCCGCTCGGTTCTATCGGATCGGGATTCACGATACACCCAGGTTCACTTACGATAAATTTAGATGATGTAAATTAACGATACCAACGTTCACATAATTTGTTAATATTACATCGACAGTTTCATGTCCCACCAGTTTTTATCTCTATAATACTTTCTCTTTTTTTTTTCTTCTCTATTTCGTCTTCCATATTTTCCAAAATGGCCACAGCATTGCGACGTCCTCTGTACAGTAATACAGTATGTATGTCCGCGAATGATGCTTAGAAGAGGACAAATGGACTAAATTTTGCAAGATACGTAAAAATGTCACTCTTAAATAAAAGTTTTTGCTTGTAAAATAAATGAGATTCAAGTTATGAAAAATTATTTTTTTTATACAGGGAGCATAAAAAATACGAAAACGTTTGAGAAAGAGTAAACATACCTTGTTTGTCATTTTTTACCAAAAGAATAAATATATGAAATATGTTTTAAATTAAACCCTAAGCCGAAGTACAAGATTTCATTAAAAAGTTTACTGTAAGAAGTTTAAAGGTAAGCATACAAATAATGCCTCCAAATTTATTACTGTTTGGGCCGGTTGAGTCTGGAGTTTTGGTCCTTTTGCCTTGTCTAATTAATTTTTTTTTTCATCGATTTTCCAAGTAATTTTTTATAAGCATTGAATTATTAGGTATAAAAACATCATTTAACCCATCATAAGAAAAACAAACAACGCTAAAATTTATTGGCAATTATAATTATTGTAAAATCCATCAGTGGTGAAACTTATTGAACAAATATTTATTTTATAGTTTCTACATATTGCTACGTCTCCTATTCTATTTACACAGTGTATGTACATACTAATAACGCATTATTAATCAACCAAGGATTGTTTTAACAGTCGCCGGCAATGCCGGTATTTAAGTTAAAAATTCCTTATGTCTATTAGCCTATCCGTTATGCTAACATAAATCCAGATCCTATCCCACTATATTTCTATTAATAGAACCTAAGATAACCAAGGACAATAAACTTTTTGAATGTTACAGCAGCACTGATAGGAAGCTTATGTTAGAAATTTACATCCAAGTGAGTTTTCACAACTTTGCTGTGTTGTACCAGCGACATACAGTATGTCGCTGTGTTGTACGGCTGAAATCAGCGGCAGCTCGTGAGTACTGTATTGAAAAAACTGGATTATTCGGCTTTTAAAGCCCTTCTCCTGTTCTGTGTATACTTTTCGATAGTTTTGCATTACAAGTTTAAAATTTTTGCATAACTCTGAATCATTTTCGAGGGCAAGTTCTATCATCACTTAAAAATATTAAAATAAAATTAGATTTGGATCTAAACTCTTCAGTGATCTCGTTTTATTAACAAATATGCGTCATCTGTATGAGTTTGCACTTGTCTTCTCCAACAGAAATCTAGACGTTATAATTTTCATGAAAATTTCGAGTCGCTTAGTGTCGTAATAGTAAAACAGCCAGCTATAATAGAGGGGGACAATGTAGTCGAAATTTTACCGAGTACAGGTTTTTAAAAATACGGCAGAAGGTGATTCCGAATTTTTTTAGAAGTAAGCTGTTCCTAAAGTTGAATGAATAATCTCTTATCAAAAAAAATATTAACTTTGAGCGAATTTCATATATTATTAAAAAAATTACATTTATCTGTTGCAAAATTTTTGGACTACACATGTGATGTGAAATGGAACTTGCCACTCAGACTCTGATATCAGTGACTGAGACCGGATTTGTAACACAAAAGGGAAGGACTAGAAATTTTTATGAAAAAATATAGGTTTTGATGACGCTATCTTTTAGTCTATTAGTATTAAATCTTTTAGTGAATCCCGGTGTACATGTTGGTTATGACAGGTGATAATACAACTCCTCAGGGGCGGATTTAGAATTTTGTCGGGGGGGGGGGGGGGGGGGGGTGGTGTTGGTGCACCTAAGCAAAGAAACGGGCAAGCATTATTTTTTTATTGTTTAAGGGTCTAAGAAATGTACACTATTTCATAACGGACGAAATATTAAACCTGTTCTTGCGAAAATAAAACGGTTTGTCATCCCAATTTACCAAAATTCTATCATTTTTTTTTATTTATATCTTCCGTGCATTTGGACCGATAAGTATATATGTATATAATTTTTCGAAAATATATTTTTGAAAGCACGTTTTTTCGAAAATATATTTTCGAATACAGTTATTTGAAAACTAGAGATGTTTGCAAAACTTTTCTTTCGGAAACCAACTTTTCGAATTTTTTTTAACCACTTTTCGAAATAACATTTTTTAAGAAGACATGTTTTTAGAAAGTACATGTCTTTAATAATTGTTCTGAAAAAGACTTTCAATATTCATGTTAATAAAAATACTTTTTTGAAAGTAATTTACTACCTACAGAGTAACATAGCAGACACAAGGAAAGGTAAACCTGACCGAACACAAAAACGGTTCGTTTAGGTTAGTTCAGCACCATAGGTGTATTTAGGCAATCAAGTTTAGGGGTGCTTAAGCCCTAGACCATGGATTTATTATATAAAAGGATTCGATATCCGTGTACTGTCAGCGTATCGAACGTGAAGCCTTATATTTTGTTGTTTGTTATTCTCTTGGGGGAGCAGTTTACGAACTACGAACATAGACAAGACTACGAATTACTACGTAATTGAATCAAGAATGGTAGTAGAAAGAGATAAAATAGCATTGGAGTGTTGGAGCTCAGAAGTGTTCCTGTCTGTGCTGGTTGTTTAGGAAAACGGCTGAACCTCGGTCTGAACACTCGGTTACGCGTACGTCTTTGTCTAATGAACTAGAAAAGAAAAAGTGCGACGTATAGATTTATATAGATTTATAAATGACTCGGAGCGACTTTAAATAAACACCTTTAGAAATAACATAACCTATAAATAATAAAACCTTTTTAACTTAAATTTATTATTATTTAGCAGAAAATAAAGAAATTTAGGGCTTTTATTACTTTTAGCAAATCTTGTAATGCTTCTAAAGTATTTTTTGTACACAAATACAAGGTAAAATAAGATGTGACCAATGTTTACAAATTGTGTTTACAGTGTCGCTTAGAATGGTTTGTTTTGGCTTCAAAGAATGTTACATCATCCCGTATCCTTTTATTTAATAAATCCATGCCCTAGACCCTACTCAGTATATGGCCAAAAATGTTGCTTGGGGGTGCTAATTGGAATTTTTTCAAACTCCCCTTAACTACGCCTAATTGGGTGGAGGGTTGTAAATTTTGGGGGTGTTATGGGGGTGCTAAGCACCCCCAAGCCCCCCTTAACTACGTATGTTCAGCACTGGTACTCCGGATGGTTATAGTTTTCTGTAATCAACACAAAGCGATCGTGTTTTTTTTGTCAGTCGATCATTTGACATCGAACTTAAAACAGAGCGAAAAATATTGCTTTGTCTCTACAAATAGAATTCTACGACCTCGCGGAGTCCCACTGCAGGATGTTTTTGTCATTTTTTCATTGACATTTTCTAAGCCAGTAAAGTTCATAATTTAAATGTAGAAAAACTGTTTTCAAAAAAATATATTTTTGAAAGATTCTTTTAAAAAATATATATTTTCGAGAAAATTTTCCACTTCCGGAAAAGCATCTTTCGAAGAAGCTGTTTTTCGAAAAAATTTACTTTATTTAACATCAAAAAAGATTTTTGTTGAAAAAACAGAACAGTTTGTCATCTTAGCTTACACGCGACAGGACAAATTGTTTGATTAATAGGAAAGTGTAAATAATTATTTTTATTTATGGCTTCTGCTCATTTGGGGGGATATTATACGAGTACTTACGAAAGTACAATTTTTCTAAAACCAATTTTTAAAGCACTTTAAAAATACGTCTTATAGAGATGTATTTTTCGAAATTAAATTTTTTCGGATATTAATGTTTCAAGCAACGGCTTTTTGAAAAAGTAATTTACAACAAAGTAACATACCAAACCTAAGAAAACTTGATCAAACCCAAAAGGAGCATTTAGGTTTGTTTAGGATCTTGTTTCATCTTTTTTCATTTTCATTTTCCAAGCTACTAGATAGAAGTTCATGATTTAATTTTCTAAATACTATTTTCCAAAAAGTATATTTTCGGAAAATGTCCATTTTTTCAAAATTATTTTTGAAGACACTTTTGAAAAAATGTACTCTCGAAATACGTGTTTTTGAGCAAATATTTCATAAATTCGTTTTCAAAAAAGCATCTTTAAAAAAGCTGTCATGACATTTAAAAATATTTATATTTTTGAAAAGTTTTGTTAATCCGTTTTCGAAAAGGCTGTTTTTCGAAAAAAATTCAAAGAATGTTTTTTGAAAAAAAAAAAACAACTATTTGGTCATTTGTTTCCTTTAGAAGTCAAAACGATCCGGCGCAAATTTTGATAAAATCACAGTAAGATGTGTGAGGAATGTTTTCGGAAACAATCAAACAGCATATAAATCAAAAATGCCAAATTTGTGGTATACCTAGTATACTTCAAATACCTTATTAACCCTTATATAGACGGCGAATGTTTGTTTTTGTTTACAATATATTGTAGAATAATGGTAGAATGCTTAATGTTTATATAACAATATTTATTTGAAAAAATTCGCTATTGAAATCCTTTTTGTACAAGGCTTCAGGGGTGGGGGGGGGGGGGCTCCTGCGCCCCCCTAAATCCGCTACTGTCCTCTAGTTTTTAAACGGCGCCGCGTTTAAAGCGTAAATAGTGTATGTCATGTTTTAATTCAGATCTTTTCCAGGAAATACATTCCGTAATGTTTATACTGTCACATAAAACTGAAGAAAGAAAGAATCTGGCATCTCGTATATGGTTAAAGCGTCAAAAATATCATCATCTACGCATAAAACATAAAATTCAATTTATGGCCAATAAAAGAAGCTATCAACGTCGGTTTGCCAGTCAACTTCTGATTTAATAACTTTGGCTAACTTCCCAATTTATAAATGCAAAATGTTTTCGAATGTATCAACACCAGTGTGGGTGATAACAACGGACTCGCGTGTGAAAAATGTCTGGATAACAGGAAGATGCGTAGGATCAAGGATTTACATAAAAAATCGCTGCCAAGAACTGGTTGGATTTCGATATGCCTAATTTTTCGCTCACAATGATTTTTTATTTTATATCCACCTTATCCTTAACTAAGGGCACTTTCAGATGATTGATTTATTTTTATCAGTTTCAGTTCAGACGTTGCATTAAAAGGTTTTTTATACTGACAAAATTATGAAAATTGACAATTATATGGCTAAATGCCATTTTACACGATGCAATTTAAAAAATGCTGGGAGTTTAATTGTGCGCATGTTCGATGAGCGGTTTTTAACAATAATCAACGCAATTTTTACTCCATTCTCAAGTTGGGTTGGGTTGGGTTCTAATTGCACTGCCGGCATAATTTTTAGGACAACGCACACTGAAAAAATCGTTTGGACTTTTTTTCACACAAAATTGTTGCAAAGTCCGTGTAGAGCAATTTACTCTAATTGGATTATTAGTAACAACAGTTTTTATACATTTTCATACACTTGTAGCAAATTTGCTACAAATTAGTCTTGGACGTTTTTGAGAACAGATTGTTGGAAAAAGGTACACAATTGTAGTGAAATGTCCCACAATGGTTCGAATCCCGCTTCGACCATGGATATTTTGTGATTGTTGTTGGAAGGTGGTAGAAGAATTCTTCCTCGACCGAGGTGGTACCACCCCACCAAATGTGCTTACCCACGATTTGACCATAAGATGACGCCCAAACTTTAAAAATTAAGACTTACTGTAATATTCGCAGCACTGAACTATACCTGCAAACAAACAAGCAAACCTTTGGATATTGTAATATTCTTAGGAATCTCTCTTTACCTTCAATCTATTTAAGTAGGAAAGGTAGAGGTGCGATGAAACCAGTCTCGTCTCTTAATATATTATTTTTATTCCTTCTATAAATAGGACCTGCAGAGTTAAACAGACGCTCTACTAACTAAAAGCATATTAAGCTCTTGAAGCTAATTAAGATTGCTAGCTACTAGAGCGGGGCTGCTGGCTTGTATGAAGTAAAACGGAAGAAAAATCATATTTAAATGAAAATAAAGAATTTTCTTTTAAAAGTATAAATTATCAACAAAGGAATTATAACAATTTGAAAAGAAAAAAGAGAAATAATACAAATAAAAACGCAAGCTCAAGTCAAAATCAAACCCAAAGTAATGATTCCTACTATTGTTATTTCAGAACTACTAAGTACAAAAATACAATCATGCAGCAAAAAAATCAAAAATGAAATTCCAGTTATGGGTAAAACATGGCAAAATTAATTTCTAGAAAAATGTTAATTTCGTTCGATACAGGTTACTATTAAAAAATAACTATATTGTAGATCTTCAAAAAAATCAACTTAATAATATATTGAGAATTTTTGTTTATAGTCCGACAACTTAATTTTCAACTATTCTAATACAATTATTGGCCCAAAGAACAGGCACGGCCCGTGAAATTTTAAAGTTGTATATCTCTGTTGCTACTTATGTGACCCATGCCAAGTTTAGGTTTTTTCATAGTGAGCCTACTATTAATGTTTTGGTAAAGAAAAAGAATAGTATATCTAGTAGGAAGGTTCGGACGCTTGCTGGACTTGGCTGCGCCTTGTCCACCAATTTGCATCCTCGTCCGAGAATATGTTTGTCCTACGAAGTGCACATAAGTACTATTTTTTCTGCGATCGAAAATGAAATAGAATAAATAATAAAATAAAATTAAGAACTTTAACAGCGGGTTGCACAAAACTTTTAATTAAGTAGTAAATTTAATTGAGGTTTAGAGTCATCTTTGGCAATGACGTTAGTATAAGTGCTGTCACATTACAAGTGTCAAATTAGTTTAATTCAGGATTAAATTGTTTGTGCAACCGGACGTTAGTAATATTAATTTATTTGATGTTTGCAAGATTGTATGTATGTATGATGTGAATAAACGAATTTCTGTACGGGAATATTTTATTCCCCACCAAGGCCGGGAATAAAATATTCTAGTACTGCTATATGTCTCATTGTTTAGCAACGGTTAACAATACTGGAATAATGACTTTTGTGGCATCAAAGCACGCCAGAAAGATGTCAGTTTGTGGATGATCGCAAAAAAAATATTTTGTAATTGTAATAATAAAAAGTTGAATTTTTAAACTGACCCACCTGGGAAAAACTTAACACACTTAGGTATTTTATTTATTATTTTTTCTAAACAAATTTTACATTATTTTGTCGACAATTCTTAAATCTTAAAAAAAAGTTTAGTAGAAAGTTATAATCATTTGAATTTTTTTTTAAATTATATTTTAGATTTAAAAAAATTCAAATGACTGTAAGTTCCCACAAACACATTTTTTTCTTATAATTTAAGAATTGTCGACAAAATGATGTAAAATTTGTTTGGAAAAAATAATAAATAAAATACCTAAGCGTGTTCATTTTTTCCCAGGTGGGTCAAATTCAAAAACTCAACTTTTTTTTCGCAAATTACAAAATATTTTTTTCTTTACCAAAACATTTCTAGTAGGCTCACTATTAAAAAAACCTGAACAGAGATATACAACTTTAAAATTTCACGGGCCGCGCCTGCCAAAGAATAATGTTAAAAAGGCTATACTGCCGTCTTTTCAATTTTGGTATCGTAAAAAATCATATATCGCACATGATCCACATATTCGTACATACAGAATGTCCCAAAAGTCTTACTATGCGGAGAAATATCTTTGCTATTAATAAAAATAGAGACACCAAATTTTAGCTGTATCTTATTGGTTAATAAATCTAATTTTTTATGTAATTGAGCTTTTTCAACCCCCTTAAGGGGTGACGCTAGGGAGTTGAGGTATTTTTTTTTAATGTAACCCTATGCCGTGTGGTACCTCATTTCAATAGTTCATGGCGGTCATTCTGAACAACTTTTAAAGTAATAAGAGAAATATAGGTATTTTAATTTTTTCGCGATTTTTAATTTCTAAAGGCTTGCCATTTAAAAACTAATTAACATGCGGACCTCGAGTTTGGGGTAAAATTTTTCTTTTTAAAAACCTTTAAAATGAGGTACCACACGGTGGAGGGTTGCAATTAAAATTTTTGACCTCAACTCCCTAGCGTCACCCCTCAAGGGGGTTTAAAAAGTTTAATTACATAAAAAATAGATTTATTAACCAGTAAGATACACCTAAAATTTGATGTCTCTATCTTTACTAACAGCAATACAAAGATTATTCGGGCACCCTGTAAATAGGTATAGTTACTTTTGGATTTTAATAAGACCCAATTTTATATTATTTTTTAGTAAATTTGGATATGCGAAAGTTGTTTTAGCCCCATCAAAGAACGTCTAGTTAGAACTTTAAATTTACTCAAACAGTGTTAATATTTTACAAGTTTGAAGGAAACTGGAGCCAAAAATTACTTTATAATTACCAATTAAAAAAGTATTATTGAAAAACTGATTTTATCAACAGAAATAAAGAGTCAGTTGAAATGACACAGATATTAAAGGATATAAATTAAATCGATACAAGAGATGTGATACGAGTGATGATATGCATGTGATTCGACTGGCACATGATACACCATATTTTTAGTTATGCTCTAATAGTTAGTATGATCTTCTATTAGTCCACTCAAGCATGTTAGCAAAATGCAAATATCACAATACACTTAGTAAAAACACAATAGGCAGCCACATGTAACATGATATTGGTATTTACAACGGCGTTATCTCAAAATGATGTCTGAATGTGATAATGTGAACGTAAAGAAAGCATGACCTAAAAGACTTTGTACTTTTCTATATAGGTACACTAAATGTTAAAAAGTTCGCTTTCCATATAATTTTTTTAACATATGAATAAACCTGCTTTGTATTCCTATTCTAAATAAAAAAGTTGCTTTCTTTTACAATTTTTGACAGCAAAAACAATTCGAATCAGTAAAGTTTACAACTTTTAACTTTATTTGCAGTATTTTCTTGATATTTCAAACAAAAATTTTAATGAACGAAACTAATTCTTGAATAAATATTAAGCTAAGGCTGAAGGCGCACGATACTTTTTGTATCGATACAGTCGCGATACAAGGGCTAAACAATCGTAATACAATCAAAACACAATCGCGATAGTATCGCGATCCACTGTAGCTTTACACATCAGCCTACGGAACAAAAGACGTCCCTAGGTAGCAATGCAAACGCGATTTAGTCATGTGATTGTATAGTATGTATAGCGATACAACCAGTCACGACTGTACCGATGCAAAAACCATCCGTGCGCATTCAGTCTAAATCATGAATTCATCATAAGTTATACGGTGCTTTCATTTAAAATTACATTTCCATAGCATTTGATTAAAAGTAAATTGGGTTTAAGGGTCCATTTGCCACACCCATTTGTTGCCAACTTAATTTTATTTTAGTACAATTTTTTTCTTTATTTTTCTTTTGTATAAATATGTCACAATAATAATCGTAGATTCATATTCTACATGTATTTTTTAACGTATTAATGAACGTTTCAAGATATTTTCTGATTTATTTTAGGAAAATAATATTTAAAAAGAATATTGAGGTCCTAGTGACAGAAAAAATGTCACCATAGATGTTTTAAAATATTAATCTTCTGAATGAAATTATTATACACGTTGAAGTTGAAACTTTAAGTGATTGGCTGAAAATTGCTTGCAGGATATCAATCTATACTTAATAATACAATATACTTTTATAATTTATTGTTATTTTTTTTTTTAATAAAACGTATAATTCAATATGTATTGGTTTTAAATATCTTAGGTATCTATGTTGCCGTGTTTTGTGTAAATCAAAGCTAATTCAGAGTCACTGAAGGTGGCTAGTTTCGAAATGAAAGCACTGTCTGATAAACTTATGCAATCGCTTCGATTACGTTAACTGTATCCAAATCAAGGGGACATTTTTTGCAAATCAGATGTAATATACAGTACAGCATAAAGAAAGAATATTTTGTGGCAGCCCCGTTAATGAAAAGACGTTTAAAAAATAATGATTATATTTTACTCTTTAATACATTTTTTGGTTTAATTCTTTTTATAAAAAGTTTTACTTTCTTTTTAATTTTTGATTTATAGTTTCCTTTCGTATTTTAATGTAATTAAAATAAAAACCCATAAATAAATTTAAAAAATTACGATGTGTGGGAAGCTAATATTATTGCAATAGGCCCTAATAAAAAGCCTTAAAACTAATATTACTAATCCCGTTAGTTTGCATTTAACATAACAATAATTAATTGAAATTAGAATTAATAAATTAATAATTAAAAATAAATTAACAAAAAAAAAACACAAAAAATACTAAGATAAAAGTGAAAGAAATATAAATAAAAAAAAGCTAGGAACCGTTGTTTTAAGGGTACAGAATTAATTTAATTTTATAGACAGAGAGCAAGTAAAGCATTATGTTTGTAATGTATATTAGCAAGTTTTGCGAAAATAATTTGATATTAAAAATGCCTGTAGTCTGACAGTCGATAAAACAATAAAATATTTTGGTTCCAAAGTAAAATTTTTATCATTAACGTTTTTAAATAAATTTTAGTAATTACGTTAAGGTCACACATGGAATCTATTTTGAATACCATCCAGCATCATCAACATAATTATCAACAGCGATACAATCATGAATCAACATTAAAATGAGAGATAGTGACCAATACCCTGCGAAAACGGTCCAATAACCTAGGTCCAAAAGCGTTCACGCAAAGCTTAGCCATGAAGGCAAGCGCCAGGCTTAGGAAAACGTAGTGGGCAACCGGCAACAGCGACGAGAGGCAACCCCATTGCCCCCTGCTTATTGCGGTCCACCAATCATAAGTGGCTGTTACCTGGGGCGCGTCCATGCTGTCGGATGACGTGTAGGTGGTTGCCTCTGACGAACACTACCTGTTAGATTGGTTGTCTAAGCTGAAAAACGCCCGGAGATATAGCAAATTCGCTGGTAAAAAATTGTGCTAGTGTATGGTATCATTATCAGAAATGTCTTTCGGGTATTTTGTGCATGAATAATTAGATTTAAATAATAAAAACTTTAAAAGCTTATCTACAAAAATAGCAGTAAAAGTTATGCTAAATGAAGTGCTTTTACAAAATCATAAAGATTCAATGGTCTTTTCAATCAGCGCTATCTTTCCAAAACATATATCTAATCAGGGTAAATTCGCAATGCTCCAATGAGTGGCCAGCTAAGTTTATTACCATTATTATTTTATGTGATAATAACTTCTTTGGAATTACAGACATTAATTATATTAGCGTTTAAATAAAGCAAATATGCAAGATAAAACAAATTATCTACATTTAATTTAATTATGACCCTATAAAATAGATAACTAAATAATGATGGGAAAGCTTATTGCAAGAATTCGGACTACGTGCTAAAAAAAAATATACCTTTATTTAAATGAAATTTTAAGGCTGTTTATTAATTGACTAAAAATAGCTGACTAATGTGATAGGTTTTATCCAACAGGAGGTCTATACAGAGTAATTAAGGATTTGTGACTTCTTTTTTCCTGACCATTTCGAAGACCATCAGAGGATGCCAAGGCTTATAATATTATCTACCAAATTTACAGCGATTGAAGAATTTAAATTGAAAAAGTGTTCTCAGGATTTTGGCTTGGGGGTGATGAAAAATGGTCACTGAGTAACAGAAGACATGGGAGGGAAGGGGATAAAGTTGTGTGTTTATCAAATAATATATGTAAAACAGTAAAAAACAGTCTCGAGGGTGTTACTGTAGTCCCATTGCTCTCCCCCCTCTGGGTGTGCCCTGCCGGTCTCGCATTCATATAAGTTTATGCTGCTGTAAAATCATTTAGAGTCAGAGTATTAACAAACTATGATTACTTGATTACACAGGTACGCGCAAATGCTGTATTAATAGAGCTTTAATTCGGCTTTGACACTTAGTCTTACTGAAGTGGCACAGACAGAGAAATCAAGTTTTGTGTTTGGTTGGACAAGTCGCTTTTATTTCATTATTTTAAACTGAAGTCATCATTACATCGTGGAATCTGACAATTCTGATTCAGAATACATAACAATAAAGCAGATATTTCATACTGACCAATATTCAGTCGATTCCAAAGGAAACACTGTGTTATCATTACATTGCCAGCTCAAAATAAAAAAATGCGTCTGATGTGAATTAATTCAATAAGTCGCGTTCCCTAGCTACTTAAATATTTCTTTTTATCTCGGGACACTTTAAAATTACAACACATAAGCGAATATTGTATAATATTACGGACCCTATAGTATTACGTATATTAAGCTAGCTCACCATGGTCACGTCGCGCATTTCTAACCTAATGGATATTTAGTTGCTAATTAGTTACGCTAATCCCGATTTAGTTGCTATTCATCCTTCCTTTAGGGGTGCCGATCCTGGAGTTAGGGGTTGACGGGGGGTAAAATAGAATAGCAACTAAATCGGGATTAGCGTAACTAATTAGCAACTAATTAGCAACTAAATATCCATTAGGTTAGAAATGCGCGACGTGACCATGGTGAGCTAGCTTAATATACGGTATAGTATTGGTGGTATGAGTTTGATAAAAGGGATGAAGTTTTTCAAAGTCGTAAATAGTAAATTTGAAAAAAAATCTAGTGCTATTAAGTAGTCTGTGTAACAATATGAGGGTGAATCTATATATACAGCGTGGTCCATTATGTATGCAACAAATGGGAAATTTTTTTATTAATTGCACAACCGAAATATAAATACCGCCAAAAGTTGCTACATGTCCGATAACCATATTAGGTGCACTTAGAATAGCTTCAAGTCAAACAGCATACAGGGCAGACCAAAAAATATGAAAATCGTTCAAGGGGAAAGTATCCTTATTTATAATAATACAGAAAAACGTTATTAAGAAAAGTTGTTTAGAATTAAAAGATATGTCCAATTACAAAGCCTTCTATTAAAAATATATATATTTATGAAAATTTTAAATTACCCTGTATAATGACTTTTTTATGTTCAGCTATAATATATTTTTAAATTAACCACAATCAAATCATTTCTGCATAACTTTCATCAAATTGAAGCAAATTTGTAAAATTTACATAGATTTATATACTTTTTTAAGTATCCACAAACTTCATGTCTGTTGCACCGACATTACACACAAGTTTCGAATTTTGCAAATACTCTTTAAAATATGGCAAATACATGCACATCATGTAGAAAAGCATTTGCCTTATTTTTAAGAATACTTGCAAAATTCTAAACCTCTGTGTAATATCGTTGCAACAGACATTGAGTTTTTGGTTGCTTAAAAAATTATTACTTTTCTAAGTAAATTTTACAATTTGCTTCAATTTGATGAAAGATATGCAGCAGTGATTTGATTGTCGTTAATTTGAAAATGTATTACAGCTGAATATAAAAAAAAAATCATTGTACGGGGGTTATTTAAAATTATATATATATATATATATATATATATATATATATATATATATATATATATATATATATACAGTGTCACACATAAAGTCCGCATCATATGGGAAATTTTTTTCCTAATCGGTTAAAGAAAATTTTAACTTTGCTATTAGCTTTTTCTTTAAAAATGATGCCAAATGACATGCACACATTTAACTGTCAAATTTGACATTTTTTCAAAAATTGTCCAAAAAGGCGGTTATTTCTTAAAATTTCGAAAAATGTTAAAGAAAAAAGTTGTTTGTTTTTTAATTTTCTACCTATGTCCCAATTTTCAAATCTAGTACAAATTTCATTTTTTTTAATTTGAAAAACCCAGAAATATCGAGTTTAAAAAAATTGGAAAAAATGAAATTTGTCCTAGAAAGTTGAAAATTGGTACATGGGTAGAAAATTAAAAAACAAACAACTTCTTTCTTTAACATTCTTCGAGATTTTAAGAAATAACCGCCTTTTTGGACATTTTTTGAAAAAAAAAAAAGTCAAATTTGACGGTTAAACAAATTCACGTGACTGCTCATGTGCATGTCATTTGGCATCACTTTTATTTTAAACTGACAAGTGTAAGAATAAGACAACTAAGTTTTATAGTTACTCTACTATGAATTTATTTCTGAGCTTTTTCTCAAATTTATAAAGGGCAATTTTAGTACGTACTTTCGACAATAATAGAACTAAATTCATTACAGCAACCCGTTCCAAGATGAAAATCATTTGGAAACCAAGCAAATCGCTGAAATATCAGAATAATTCATAATTTTTTAATAACGACTTATTATCAATGACTGAGTGGGCGATGCCCACTCTGAAAGAAAAAGTTGCCCACCCTAGAAAGTCCCTGAAATTATTGTGCCACAAAATCATTTTTGCAACAAAATTTTAAATTTTCTGACATTTGTCGTAAAAGATAGTGAGATGAGGTGGACAAGGCAAAAATTACCTAGAAAATGTAGGTACAGTAATATTTGATAAAATTATAACACAAAAATAAAAAGTAAAATATTCAGCTGATATTTTGAATGTAAATTTTGACTGGAATATAAAGGTAGGTTACTCTTCACATAATTTATTATTTTTGTATTTTTTGAGCATCCTGTATACAAAAGTCAAACATTTTCTTCGTAGACCGTATTTTAGGGTGTAGGGTTTCGATAAGAAGGGATTTTTTAAAACTCAAATTAAAAGGGGTTGAAAAAAAAACAACTCCTAAGGGGGTGAAATGGGGGCTCAGTTTGTAATGAAGTAAAATTGTTATACCCCGGACGAAGTCGCGGGCGCAAGCTAGTATAATACGAGTATAAATTAACACGTTTAACGATGTATCTTCACCATTGCAGAAACAGAAGCATTCAACTATTGTTATGTTTCAACAGCTTAAGTTTTAATGTTGAATCATATAGCAAACCTGAATAAACCTAATGTTGAACCACATTAGAAGAAACTATAAAATTCTTTAATTACAATCTTTAAAAAAAGTTTAAAATTATAGAACATAACTGAATTATAGAAAATGCATTGCAAACATTTTTAGGGAATCTGTGATTTTGATGGTATTTGTTAAATTTATTTAAATCTTATTAAACAATACACAAAGTAACCGATTAATGTAATTATTGTACAACTTTCTTATGCTAGTGCATAAAAAATATTTAGTCCAATTTTAGGAAAATTTATATGCAGTAAATTTATTATTGCCACGTGAAAACAATTAAATGATACCACTGAATTTATAAGAACGGGGGTTAAACCTTAAGACCTGTATTACCAAAAAAACTAGCACAATTTCCTCCAAGCACCGAGATTCGAGAAAAGCAAGTCCAATCTAGATTAGCACTAAATGCGCACTTTTACGTCACTTTTTCGCGGGCTATTTACAAGGGGCTCTTAAACTCGCGTGTCAAAAGGCTGTAACAAAATTAATTTATAGTTCTTGAACAGATTGGTGCGTGGATGTTTGTGTTAAATTGGCGACGTCGTGGGACTGAATGGGAGTCACGGACACGGTCGGTATTTATAGACGGGTCTTAGGCTTGGTCCCGTTGTCGATGCCGCCACCCTGGGTTACTATGCGGCCACGCGATATGCGGAGGAGAATCGCAACACGCGGTATAGTATGTACCTCGTATAGGATGTTGGCGCATTTTAAGCCCAATGTGCGCGTTGATGTGCACTACCAACGCGAAGTGGCGCGATGCCTCGAGCGCCGCTACCGCAGGGCCCGGATTCTTGAACTTGAGAAAACGTTCCCCCAATGAAATAACCAGCACTGCGTGCAGACGCAATAAATGTCAAGCTTTCGGCGTCTTATGGTCTAAATTGGAGTCATTTGCTAACGTCGGTTAATGGTCATACTAAAGAAATAAATATTAGATTATTTCTAGAAATGATAAATTAATTTAAACTGATGAACTGCGGTGTATACTTAACATACCTATTTTAATTTAGTGTATTAAAGAAAAAACAGTTTTTTTTCAGTCTCGGAAAAAAAAACAAAGAAAAAGCCGTTTTTTTCCCGAAAGGTGCGTTTTATTTTGGGAAAAATTAATTTTTTAGATTTATTTGCAGTAAAACAACACAAAATTTTAATTAACAGTTATATGGAAGGCGAGGGTTCTATTCAAGATCTATTTGAGGGGATATTGCATCACGAAATGATTGTGATCCGTTGGTATGTGGCAAGGACTTGGTGCAAGCCAACCCCTTAAACCAGTGGCTTACTCGTTTGTTACAATTGATACCCACACCGGTAGGATCTATAAGATATTGGTGATTATTTCAGCATATTCGTTCTAAAATAAAATCTTGTAAAAAATACTTTTTCATTGTGGAAATGCTGAATGCTATTTATAAGTGGACGTAGTTCGCGTGGGTGGATCCTAACAAAAGTAGTATCAAAGTTATCTCTGAAACAGGTATAATATATTATGTTAAATTTGTTGCCTTAAAAGCTCGTCGCGAGCAAAAAGTTCATACAGGCATTAATTTTGTTTGACTGAAATTTAATTAGGAATGTATTTTTTTCTTTTCATTCACGCGACAAGCTTTTAAGACAATAAATTTATCATAATCTATTATACCTGTTTCAGTGATAACTTTGCTACTACATACTTTTATTAGGATCCACCCACGCGAACTACGTCCCCTTATAAATAGCATTCAGCATTGCTACAATGAAAAAACTATTATTTTTTTCGTTTTAGTAGATCTAAATAATAAAAGCTTGTATTTAAAAGGCATTTTTTACAAGATTTTATATTTAAATTTTTAGCATTCTTAACCTATGCATTTCTGATAATGGCATCATTATTAAAAGACATTTTACCTGCTATTGTATTCTACTCGTCAAATCTTTTCATTTGATACCCATATCAAGGGGAATGTGAAGAAAACAATCCGACATCTTGTGGCGTCCGCCATACTGGGTTTAAAATGACGTCACAAAGCTTATCGTATTCTACTCGTCAAACCCTATTATTTGATACAAATGTCAAGGGGGTGTGAAGAAAAAGGTAATTCTCCATCTTGTGACATCCGCCATATTGGGTTTAGAATGACGTTACATACATTATTCTATTTTAGTTGTCAAACCTGTTCATTTGATGCGCATATCAAGGGAATTGTGAAGAAAAAGGTAATCCGCCATCTGGTTGCGTCCGCCATATTGGGTTTGGAATGACGTCACACAGCTTTTCGTATTCTCACATAGCTCGTCAATACTCGTCAAACCCTTTCATTTGATACCCATATTAAAGGGATTGCGAAAAACGTAATCCGACATCTGTGGCGTCCGCCATATTGGGTTTATAATGACGTCACATAGCTTATCGTATTCTACTCGTCAAACCCTTTGTTTTAAAACCCATATCAAGGGGATTGTATAGAAAAAGGTAATCCGCCGTCTTGGGGCGTCCGCCATATTGGATTTAGAACAATATTAAATACACTATATTACATTGTCACCGGACTTATACACATGTGCAAAACTTCAAAGCTCTAGCTTAATTAGAACTAGTCGAAATTTTGATTGCAATATTTGACCTAAACAAACTAACAAACATACATACATATAGATACAAAAAATAGATACAAACAAACTAACAGATAAAGTTAAATAAAAGCTTGTAAAAAGAAACACACTTACAAACAAAAGAATGGAAAAGCTTGTTGCAATTCGCAGTCGCTTTTATCTTAGGGATGAACAACTACATGAAAAAAACAAAACAAAAAAAAATACTGACTGTCAATACTATCGCCAAATACCAACCATATCACTAGATGTTGGTTACGATCATGATAATCAGCTTCTTTGCCAATATGTAGTAGAAGTAGAAAGTAAAAAACAAAACTCATCAGATGATAAGAGTTACAATAACGAATATGATTCCTTTTTAGAAACCGAAAGTGATGATTAATTAGATTAATAAATCGGCACAAAATATTTTCGTGTGTCTTTTTTAGTTTACGTACATGACAATTTGTACTATTATTTTTATTTTGCAACGATTTGTTCATTTTCTTCATATATTTTTTGTACTGAATATATTTTTTAAAGAATAATTATTTTTTGAATTTTTCCATGTTTTGGTTCTTTTGAAGACCAAAAACCGCTGTGTTTAAACACGTTTTTTCCTAGCCGTTAGTACACTATTTTAATTTAAATTCGATAACTTCTTCGACAAGGGGTTAGAACTTTACAACTTTATTTACATTAAGTATGGATGGAAATAACCTGATCATCATGAATTCATAATAACTGCTTCAGGCAATAATTAATAATTTCCTCGAGAGGGTTCTACGCTGGGAAGAGTCACCGATGTTCAAAATATAAAGTTTAATGTAAGAAAATATATTTTATAATAAACCTAATTTTAACTTTAATAAAAACACTTTTTGATTGATTTCATAGCATAGCTACGCCGCGCCGCGCGCCGGCGCCGCGTCGACAGTTCCTGAATAACTGTTTCGTGGTTGTGTGGTACAAAAGTGTCACAATACTAAAAATACCGTTTGTATAAACCTTGACAAAAATAAAAATCACTGTATTGCCCAAAATAAATTACGCACATTTTTTACTATTATAGTCACACTCTGAAATCTTGCAGGTAAAACAAAAATAAAAGTGAAAAAGTTTACTAATGGTGTTATTAAATTAATGCCTAGCCGGTTTCACGTAATGTTCACGCACAAATGAAAACTATTGGTGGGTAAAGTAAATGACAAAAGTGGCATTTGCTTAAGCTGAATACAATCCCGATAGAATGATGGTGATTGGTTGCAGCTTAGCAACTTTTGAACGACAGAAACATACTCAGGTTGGCTCAGGTGTATAATAACTTAAACCCTCATGTAAAAAGGGGTGTTCAGGAAACAAAAAATAATCTTTAATCCTAACAAAAAGAACGGTACTAATTTATAGTTTAGAATTGCAATAATCACAAAAGGCGTTATTGAAACTGAATAAACTTTGATACAAATTAAACCAGATAATCTGACCGACAGAACTGGTCGTGGTCAATTTTAATAAAATTTGCTATACAGGTAAAGCATGTTTCAAGCTCTTTCGTTGACCTATTGCCTGCAATAAACTATTATCGACACCAGCTGTAATAAAACCCGGTAAATTTGCAAGAAGTGTAAACAGGGCCGGCCCTGATAAAATAACAGGTAAAGATTATTTTAATGTAATCAATAAAGGGGATGAAGAAAGTATTTTTTTATCTGGTTTAATAATTTCAAAATATTTTAGTTTAGTTCCTATCCGTTTCGTAAACTGTGCAGTTTTTATATGATTTCGATCGTATTTTTTGTTATTTCGAACGTGTTAAAAAATGTGCCGTACTTGGAAAGACGTTGATTATAATGCCTGGGTGTAATAAAATGATCATAGTGGCGGGAGTGTAATCTAAAAAGAAAATATTTATCGCCCGAAGCCAAGCAAATTGTTAAAAATGTGTATGTTTCTTTATTGAACTGGGGGTTTAATGTAAATGCAGCTGCAGCAGAAACGTCTTCATTAACGAAAACTCCCAGTGTTGCCAATGGATGACAATGAAAAGATCCTTCTTCCAACCGAAAATTATCCGATTTTGTCCGAAATTATCCGATCTCTTTAAATTTATAAAATCAGTTGTTTGTCAGTGTACAGTACATGTTTTTTATTGTTTGGTGTTGAATTTAGAACACTACTAGATATTTTATGGTAATGAATAAAAGAAAATTTATATTTTTTGTTTTTTTATTAAAAAAAGTAATATTCAAATATATTTCGCAGTCGGAAAACATAAAAAATAACAAATATTTGGTACCTATAATAATATGAGCACTTAAAAAAACACCAAATAAAAATATATTCTATCAGTTATCACAGTTCCTTAATTTCTACCTAATTATTGTGACACCTGTGCAGACAGAATATTGAATGAGTAATGGGTGACCGGTGAAGTACATGCATACATTTAAAACCAGGATGTGCCTAGCTCAAACTAAAGTCCCTAAATCTGATAGTGGCTCCGGCTCCGATCGACCACAACAACGCGCCATGTTGCCAAAATAATATCTTGCCTTCCAAAATCCTGCATTGCTGCCAAATCCAAATATCTTCCCATATTTCTACCGTTTTCAACTGAGAACACTGATTTAATTTTACCTGATCAGTCGGATTTAAATTATCCGTTTTTTATCCGATTTTCGACAGGGTGAGACAATTATCTGCCACCGCCTCAAATTATCCGAAAATCGGATAATTATCCGCCAATCGGCAACACTGAAAACTCCGTTGTCTACAGTTAAAGATATTGTGGCAAAGCAAATTAAAGACATAAAAGTACGTAGTGATGCTGGTAAAAGCAAGTGTTCTGACGAAAGCGAAAAAGACTTAATTCGTAGAAATATTCATGCTATGTATGAGGAACAAATTGTGCCTACGTTGCACAGTGCATGGATTTATTATATAAAAGGATTCGATATCCGTATACTGTGAGCGTATCGAACGTGAAGCCTTATATTTTGTTGTTTGTTATTCTCTTGGGGGAGCAGTTTACGAACTACGAACATAGACAAGACTACGAATTACTACGTAATTGAATCAAGAATGGTAGTAGAAAGAGATAAAATAGCATTGGAGTGTTGGAGCTCAGAAGTGTTGCTGTCTGTACTGGTTGTTTAGGAAAACGGCTGAACCTCGGTCTGAACACTCGGTTACACGTACGTCTTTGTCTAACGAACTAGAAAAGAAAAAGTGCGACGTATATATTTATATAGATTTATAAATGACTCGGAGCGACTTTAAATAAACACCTTTAGAAATAACATAACCTATAAATAATAAAACCTTTTTAACTTAAATTTATTATTATTTAGCAGAAAATAAAGTATTTTAGTGCTTTTATTACTTTTAGCAAATCTTGTAATGCTTCTAACGTATTTTTTGTACACAAATACAAGGTAAAATAAGATGTGGCCAATGTTTACAAATTGTGTTTACATTGTCGCTTAGAATGGTTTGTTTTGGCTTCAAAGAATGTTACATCATCCCGTATCCTTTTATATAATAAATCCATGGCACAGTGTAATTTTTTCCAAATCTAGCGGAACTTAACTCCCCATTCTACATTGCCTATCAGAATTATGTGTCAGGGTAATATATTGTGGAAATTATACACGGTACTGATTTTTCTGAAAGATTTTTGAGCTGGAAGCATTTATATACAGGGCCGGATTCAGGAAATTACAAAAGGGAGCGACAATGTTGGATATGAAAATATTTCTTTATTCGAAAACTAAGAAAGGAGAAACAATTTTAGTTTTATTATACATGATAGCAATATGGATTGATTAAAAAAAGTGTATAAAAATGTACGAGATATAATATAAAGAACTAAACGTCGCGTCGCTTGTTTTTAATCTTCATCAGATATGGCTTCTGATAAATCTGCCGATTTCAGTAACTGAATTGTGTCTTTTGGTAGATCGTGTCGTTTTCTAAATTTTGCTATTGATAGTAGAGGGTCAGATGCTATATGAAACTGATTAAAAACGTCTCTGTTAGTGTCTACTCGGTTCGTTTTCGCTGAAGAACTGCTCTGGAAAAATGAAACAAAATGTATGAGCTGCGCAAATAGGAGCATGAGATCTAAACTGTATTTACCAGGTTATGATTTGTAGAATTGTGTAAGTGATTTCACGAATGAAATGAAATACGAAAATCTTTATAGAATTCAATGAATTCGAAGTGGACATTAAAATCGCATTTTCATTAAAATAGGGATGTGCTAACAAGTTCAAACTTACTTTTCTCGATCGTTCGAAGACGGTAAAAAATGATTTATATGCTTATTTTGTTACGACAGCGTGACACCTAGTGGTGTGAGGCGCGAATATTTCAGTCCGAATATTTCCATAAATTGCGAATATTTCGGAAATATTCGGCTTTGCTTTGGGAACATTCGGAACTCTACGAAAATTCGGATTGACCTTTCCGCGAATGTTCGCATTTTAACTTTCCCCGCAACATTTCGTTTCGCTTTTCGTGTCGTATCGCGTTAGGTCGGCGTCGAATCAAATAGCATGTCATCGAGTGACGTGTTTTCTTAATCGTGTCGTGTCTGTTCTTAATTTTACTGGTTTCGTTTCGGGGAATACCGGTGCGTGGTGCAGTCTTTAAAATAATTGTGATTGTTGCTTAATTTAACAATAATGGGAAAACAAAAGTGTCGAGTTTGGGATTACTTTAAGAGTATAAAAAAAGGAGAAAAAGTTATGTACCAGTGTATGTTTTGCAATCACACACTTAGCAAAAATACCACGCGTTTAATTGGACACCTATATCTGGACGTCAATAAGCAAAGTTATCCCAATTTCTTGGTGACTTGGCATGTGTAAAAAAACAGAATTAAAGAATTTAGCTGTAGCGATGTTAACACTACCTCCATCTTCTGCTGCTACCGAAAGGTCTTTTAGCACATATGCGTTTATATGCACAATGCCAGAAGAAATAGACTCACAGTTAAAAGGGCAGGAATGCTTACCTACGTGGCTAATTTAAAATTATTGCGCCAAGAATGCCTGGATAGCAGCCAGAATTCCGTTAAAAAAATATGTTGGCAAAACCAAAATACGAAAAGAAAATAATGGCTCTGGCTCCGAGTCTGACCCAGATTCAGAATCCGGTACAGATACGGTAATTTCGTTACATGACACAAACTCAAGTATTGGTGAAGATCTTTCAGACCTTGAAAAAATCGAAGATGAACAAGTATAAAATACGTGTTATTTTATTTTTGATTTATTATAAATAAGTGGCCGATTGGCCCAAATGTTCTAAAAAAAATAAAGTGTTTTAAAAATGAAAATGTTGTTTTATTGTAGATAAGTTTACTTATAATAAAACAATTTTTTTGTTTCTTTATTTAACAAACCTAGGGCTTATTATATTTCTATTTATTTGCATACCTACCTTTAAAACACTTATAAAGCATTTTGGGGTACAAAATTGAATGTTCCCATAAATTTCAATAAAATTCAATAAATTGCGAATATTTCGGAAATATTCGGAACAAAAAATAAATTTCGGAAATTTAACATCACTAGTGACACCTATTACAGAATAAGGGGCACAATATTATCTTTTGAGCTGCTAATACTGATATTAAGTATTAAGGGGGTAAAAATTCACCATGAAACTGGGCAAATATTTGAAAAACTAGAGCCGATATCGGAAGCAACCAAGCAGGATAATGCTTCTTAAAATTAAAGTCATTTACTCACCTCAAAAGGATAATGAAGGGTGTATTTTTTTTAATTAGCTTCTTTTTTAATAAGCACATCAATATGTGATACCTCCTTCAGGTGATAAAATAATACTAACTTTAAGAAATATTTTTCGTTCTATTTCAGCTTTTGAGAAAACAACCTGAGCAAAAAAGTGATTTTTGTCAAATTTTCAGGTAAATTTCTACCCCCTTAATGTAAATATCAACAGTTGAAAAAGTACGTGTGTCGTACTCTTCGATAATACCAAATTTCATTATAATCGGTGAAGACCAGTTCTGCCGGTTTCCTTATAACATGTAATAGTAATAAACAACTAAGATTTATTATCAATGACTTTTGTTGCGCCGCGCCGGTCTGGCATAAAGTGAAGGCGTTATAACCGCGCAAAGAATGCGTCTCCTCAAAGAGTTGTTATTTAAAGAATTATATTCTATTCTTGATTAAGAAACCTGAGCAAACGCAGTAAAACAGTTTTGCATCAATATCCCCATCTGCATGATATTAGAAATAACTTTAAAATAAATAACAGACAACTTAGACCAAAAATGTCGTTTTGTCACCAATAAAATAGATGTTGAGTTTCACCAGACGACAAAGTTTGTCGTTTGTTTTTGTACCACTGACACAGATTTAGTGTCTGTGCCACTGATATACAGTACATTTCTTAGATCTTGGGAAGCTGAATGCAAAAATAAAAATTGTTATAGATTTCTCAAGCATAATATTTTTGAATTTCGTGTAAATTGAAATAACTACTGTTCTTTTTATTTTGCAAAAGTAATATTTTTTTTTGGATACCCCGTCTCTGCCATATCTTCGGATAGATTTTTAAATTGATCTATCCAAAGGTTCTTCAACTTTCAGTATGACTTAAAACGAGACAGTTTAATCTGAATTCAAGTAATCTCACAACGAAACCCAATATTAACGTTGAAAAACGGTTCTTGCTAGGATTTACAGGGTCATTATCATAAAGAAAATTCTTATCTCTACAACAACGTTGGCTATTTCTACGCATATCGGCGAAATGCCTACAGGGTGTTGTTTAAATTGCAGTTCAAATAAATAATACGATTTCCTGTCGATAAACATCTACACGGAGAAATTCGCACACGGTCAAACAGAGCTTAGTAAACAGAGCAAAGACATTGGCAATAACTTGTTTGCAATAATTTCGCAAGTGGGTGGTAGACAAAATCTTCAGGCTATATTGACTGTCTAGAACTCTAGACCTAATGAACTATGCAGAACCATTTTAGGTGCTGCAGTTTTCTTTATATACATATTGATGTGGAAGTGGATGGATAAAGCAATAAAAGAATGCCAGCAGAAAATGGAAAAAAGTAATAATAGGATTTAAAAATCTACGACCGGTATTTCTGGACGCATGTGCGTTTGCAGATGATATTGCAGTGTCTGCTAGCGCAGAAAAATCTCAAGAGAAAAATACGCAAAGACACTTTAGGTAAACAAAACTTGCAATTAAATGTAAAAAAAGCAAAATGCATAGTAATAAGCAACCAAGAGGTGAAAATAAAGCAAGTAGAGAGATTTAAATACCTGGGAACAATAATAAATAATAAGGGAAATGTGCCAGCGAAGGAAATGGCAAGGGATAGGAAGAAATGGAAAAAGTTCGTCAAACAACAATAGACAATAAACTGTAATTAATTAAACCTTGACACCCTAAGGGTATTAAAGAGGAACTCATTATATGTATGTTATGTACAGTGGACGTGAAAACTCCCCTACAAAAAATACCGGCACCCTGGATTTTTTGCTACGTTTGATTCTTCATAACTTTTTGTTTTTAATCCGATTTTAACAGTTCTTTAACCATTTTATAGATAATTTCATAAGGAATGTGCTGTATTAATGATGGGCCATATTCGATAGGGCGATATTATACCGAGGTGATGAACCAGTGTGTGTTTTTTGTCCTTAGTTTTAAACACCCTGTGGAGAATTTGGGGCTGATTTTTTATACTAATAATTTCTTGATAAAGTTCCATGTATTCCTAACATTTTGTTTTTTGAATGATCACATTATCTCCATTGTTAGAAGAGATATGCATTTTATAATAAAATTCTATTTTTAAAGCTTTTTTTATTGAAGCAATTTAAAAACAGTAGTAAAATTTAAAAAAAAATTAGTTACGTGAACGTCCGAAAATACCAGAGCGCATTCTGCTAGGTATTGAATGAATAACAGTGACGATTCTTTCTTGAATTATATTCTTCAGAAAGTACTGTCCTTAGCTCCTGTAAACTGTAAAGTGCCTGGTTGCATAGGGCTACGACGAACAGCTCTTTTCAACTGATCCCTGAAATGTTCAATGGTTCAAATCCGGACTACATGCAGGCCAATCTAACCGTCGAATACCAACCTCAGCTAAATATTCGGTTACCACCCGTGCAACATAGGGTCTAGTATTATCGTGCATACATATAAATTGTTCACCGGTTAAGGGACAAGGTGACAGTAGGCCAAATAGGTTGGGCAATCTCTGGTTTAAAATTAATAAACTTCCTAAATGTTTCTTTATTTTCTGCAAAATTCAATAACTTTCAACAAAAATGAATTGCATTAGTCCCTACTGGGGCGCCGACAGCCTCTTCGGATGACCGGAGGCAACCAAGCGGTTGCAAAGCACTATGTTTTAGGGGGAGGAGTGAAGGAAAATTTCTAACCATGCAAAGATAAAAATCTTTGCTTCATGAAAAAAATGTCGAATTTTTCTTTATCAAACGCTTCCGCATGAACAAAATTTTTGACCTTTTCTGAAAATTTTTCTCTAACTAAACTATCGACGTTTTCTTTTTTAGGATGTCTACCAAAAAAGATTACAAAATTTCCTGATTTTTCCATGTTATCCCCGACTATAATACTCGTAAGTTCCACGAGGCAACCTAAAATTAACCCCTCCTGTCAGAAATGCTTAGAAAGCAAACAATATAAAGTATGTTAAATCTCGCCGAGCGCTCCCAGCGACAACCCGAACTATCCGTTTAATAAAAAAGGATTATGAACGACTAGCTTCCGCCCGCGACTTAGTCTGCGTGGTATAGGTGATAATAATAATATAGTTGTGGTGTCATGATTATGAATACATTAGTTATGTTATGTTAGGTTAGCTATATTCATAATTAAATTAAAAACTTCGAACCACCATTTCACCACCTTGGAGGTTGATTTCTAAAAAGTTATAAAACATGAGTACTTTCACGTAGTTTCAAGGTAATAGAATATTTTACTCCATTAGAAACTCTGATCCCCATTTCACCCCCTTAGGGGTTGATTTATTAAATACTGTAACACGTGTGTCAACATCTATATTTTAGAGTACTTCTATGAAGTTTCAAGTTAATATAGGATCATCTATTTTCTCCATACAAAGTTTGGACCCTTGTTTCACCTCCCTAGGGGATGAATCTTGAAAAACCCTTTCTTAGTAGATGCCTACGTTATATAGAAACCGCTTTGCAAATTTTCAAGTTTCTAGACCCAGCGGTGTGGGCTGTGCGTTGATATGTCAGTCAGTCAGTTTATTATTTTATATGAACGATGACCGACCTGAATGTACGAGTACTTAGCTGATGTCACCTGATTACGAAAATTGACTTAGTAAAACCGAAAAGCTCCTAGTATTTTTGCAAATATTCCCGGAATTAATCAATTTTTTCCCGAGACAATCTGCCTTGTTTGCTCCACCACCTTTTTGGCGGTGCCGATTCCTCCTTAGGCATACAAACAAGTTGCATCTATACCGAAGAAATTTCTTTTAAAAATTAGCAAACAATATGGTAAAAAATAATAAATGTCAGTAATATCTACTTCAAAGGCCTCTTCACACTAAACGCACAATCCCACTCTGAACTCTTTTATATACTTGAATGCGTTAACTGTAGTAAATATAGCTGTGAGCCCTTTAGCTAGCAATAGTTAGCAGTGAAACATGTTGATTTAGAATGTCGAAATAAAAATAGTTTAGGTACGCCGGTTTCGTTTCATAATTTAACGATATAGTGACTAGAAAAATTCACAAGGGGCATTTTTTATTGAAAAATAACTAAAAATCCTAGTCATGTCGCCAAATTTTTTAAAATTCCAGTGACGCACGGTGATCGATTTGGATCATATAGCTGGACAAAAATGTAAATTGTGATATTAATAAAAAATGATACAGGTAGTTTATACTAGTAATGGTATTTCCAATAGGTAAATAAAACATACATTTTATTTATTACCATTCATTACTTTCCTTTTTATAAGGGGTTAATTTTCAGGTAGTTGACCTCACTACATACTTGGCCTTTGTGCGTGTAAGTGTTTGCTTTAAACTTTGCGAGGTTGCGGAAAATAATATTTCCTTGATTTTATTAATAACTAAGGGTAAGTACTTTTTATCATTCATATAATATTTTAACAAATATCGTTTTCTATATATAACATTATATTTTAAATTTCAATAATTTTTTCTTATATTTTAAAAATTGCGTAAGCCTGGAAAAAATTCTCCACATCCTCCACTGTAAAATGTAGTGCAAGATGTATAAAAATAATTTAAAATTTGATTATAATAAAAATTATGGCTGTAAGGATCCGTAACTAGGAGTTATTTTATTTTCAGCGATCATATTGTGTTCCTTACGGCGACAAACCATTTTTGATGTATGGTGTGTTAACAAGGATGCTAATGTTGTGTACAAGTTTGTGATGGCACATCTTAATTTAACAGCCTGTGACGATAATATGAAAGCTAGTGTTACAAAGACTGTAGAGAACAATTTATGTTTACCTAAAGGACAAATAGGGGAAAAGTACATAGATTTTAACGATTTTAAAGTAACCTTTAAATAGAGCCTTAAAACTTTTTGAATTAATCGCTCTTTTCCTTAACTGAAGAATACTCAACCCATAGATTTAAAAAAGATTAATTTCAATTCTGAACTGAGTTTTTACGGAGATTTTATTAAAATTAATGTACCGTGTTCCGCCTAGATGTTTTTAGATATTGATATTATTAAAAAGTTGTAATAATTTGTAACACTTTTTCTGTATTTTATATTTGTACCTATAGGTAAGTAATTACGTTATATATTATTATTTATTTAGATTATAAGTTCCATTTTATTTATTATCATTACACTATTGCACTAGACTTGTGTTAAATAATTTTTTTAATATTGGCACAAATAAATACTCTACTCTAATTACTAAGAAGTTAGGATATTTTTCTTAAACTTAACTACAAATTTTATCAATATTAAATACTATAATTACATTATATTTATACAATAAAAGTTGCAATAAACATGTCAATGGTTTGAGACTAGATTATTAAATTTTAATATTAAGAAGTAGATTTTGATTTATACCAACATATTTACTACCAGATTAAATAAATAAAAAAGTAATTTCAACATTTCGGTTTATATTTATTTTTGTCCAGCTAGATTACTCAAATCGATCACTGTGTGACAGTGGTGATGTTTTTTATCTGAGACAACCCACGTAGACGTCTGAAGAAAACGGAAATGTTGACAAGGGATTTACAGGAGGGGAGGGGAAGGAAAAATATCTGCAGGCAATTTGTTCCATAATCTGGAGACCCTAGGTATGCATGTGCGAGAGAAGTGGGATGTTTTAGGCTTTTGTAGCTGGGCAGTAAAGGAATGCATGCTTGTTGTTGTGCAGTTAGGAACAGTCAAGGGGGGGGGGGGTATAGCGGCTAGTTCTTCGCGCAAAATCCGTGGAAGTATCGGTAGAAATGGGATAAATCCCAAACACCGCGCGATGAGCGAGAGAAGGGAGTTTTCTTGTGAGGACTGGGTCATTTATGAGTCAAATGGCTCGCTCTTGGATAGAATTAAGGATGTCGGTGATGCTGCTCCCCAGATGTGGGAACAGGTTAGCTCTTATTTGTAAAACATAGAATGTGTCGTTGCGAAGGGTATCTTTTGACTCGAAAGAGATAACCAAGCCTTTTAGCTGCTGATGGGGCTATTGAAATAATATGTTTGTGCCAGCTGAGATCATGTTTGAAAGCGATGCCAACATGATCGAACTTTTCATTGTTCTGTAAGGCTTAGCTATTCATGGGGATGAGGTAAGGTTTGCCGAATTTTTTGCGTGACAGGGAGCAAGACTGCGTTTTGGAGGCGTTGAACTGAACAAGGTTCTTGGCACTCCAGTCTAAGACAATAAGATGTCATATTATGAAATTCATTGTCCTAATAATCATCAAATTATATTTCTTCATTTGCCTAAATTGTTTAAAAAAATCTATAAAAACATTTTTTGTCGCACTTTATCTCGAAACGAAAAAAGAACTTATTGTAATGAGCTTCAATACATATAGTATATAAATTTCACAATACTTCGTATTTGAAAATTAATAAGAGTGAAAAGTTGATAGGATTAATAAAAATAGTAAAGGAAAAGCATTCTTTAATATGAAAAAAAGTTTAAAATAATTTAGGAATTCGAAAACAAGCTTTTATCCTTACCGACTGTTGATGTCACTTTGAATTACTGTGTCAGTAGCGGCTTCTAATTTTTTGAGCATTTAACTACTGACCGGCAATTTCACAAATTTTTCTTCTACCGGTTTTTATAATACGAATTTCTACTTGATGTGAGTATCTAACAACTTGCCTTACTAATATAAATAGTCAAGATATTTCAAAACTAGTGCGTGAAAAAATTAGTTGCGTGAAAAAATTAGTTGCGTGTAAAAATTAATAAAAAAGTGCGGACTCCGTTACAAATCGAAACATTTTTTTTTTGTTACCGTAGATGCAATATTTATAAGGAACTATGCCAATTAATTAAATCTAGGATATAAAAACTTGTACAGACTATCTAATTATTTAATTATGTTAAAATACTGCATTAATTATAAAGTCGGATTTGCCCATTCAGTTGCAACGTAACAATGAATATTTTTTGCAACTGCCCTGGCGGACACGCTAATCGAGAAAAAGTATAATGTAAATTTTAAAAGTAATTTAAATTTAAGTTTTCACAGTGTTTAACGTTAAGCCTAAAGTTTCTTACGTTAACGTTGTTACGCGATAATCGCGAACATTCTTAAAATATAATGTTACATTCGTTGTGTTATGTTTTCTAGTAGTTTAAATGCTGATGAGGATGAGTAAAGCCTTGCAACCGTAGGTAATTCCAGCGCTGGAATTACAAAGCGACGGACGACGTCGACGACAGGTCGGCAGGCGGCAGAGCGGCTATTGTCAGTTCTGCTGCAGTAAGCACTGGTATCACGGCGGGCTGCTTATTGGATACATTCGCGTTTAGCATGGCGATGCCGAGACCCCGTCGCTCTTTGCCGTTTCACATTCAGAATAAAAAAGATGTGTTAAACCGGCAGCTGCAGATGCCTTATTGAGGCTTTATATATGATCTAATATTCGTATTAAGCTGTTCAGAGGCGGATTTAGAATTTCGTCTAGGGGAGGGGGGGGGGGGGCAACGTCACCTCGAGCTACACAAAAGTACAGACCAAAAAAAAAAAAAAAAAAAAAAAAAAGCAAGCTCGAGGGCGACATTACTTTTTTTTATTGTTTAGGGTTTTAAGAAATGTACACTATTTCATAATGGACGTAATATCTAAACCTGTTCTTGCGAAAACTGAACGATTTGTCATCCTAACTGACCAATATTCTAGCATTTTTTAAATTACATATACCTTCTGTCCATTTGGACTGATATATGAAAATTTTTCAAAAACACATTTTTTCGAAAATATATTTTCTCGAAAACAGAACTTTTTCAATAATACAGATATTCGAAAACTAGGGATGTTTTCAAATTTTTTTCTGAAACCAACTTCTTCGAATTTTTTTAACTACTTTTTGAAACTAAATCTTTTCAAGAAAACATGTTTTTAGAAACAACATTTTTTAAACATTGCATTGTTTCGGAAACGACACTTTTCTGAGAGTCATTTATTACAGAGTAACATAGCAAATACAAGAACACGTAAACCAGACCAAACACAAAAACGGTTCGTTTAGAATATTTTTATTTTTTCATTGACATTTCATTCATTCGTGCATTCATAATTTAAATTTAGAAAAACTGTTTTCTAAAAAATATAAATTTTTTGCTGACGCAAACTCTAAAAAAGTTTGACATTAATACGAACAATATTGTACTGTTCGTTACAGACGGTGCCGCGTATATGGTAAAAGCAGGGAGATGGCTTAAAACTGTGTGTCCTAATTTACTGCATATAACCTGTTTACTACACGCTTTTCACTAAGTGGCAGAAACAATTCGAAGCAAGTATCCAGATGTTGTTACTGTATAGTAACGGACAAGGTGTAATGGCGAAAAGTCTTCATTATTGACTCATAAAAATTACTGTATAAATATAACTTACACCTGAACTTATGAAGCAAAAACTATTGCTATGGAATTATAGATAAAAAATAATAACAACCGGGTATTACTGATTCTGATTTCTTTTCTTTAAAAAACCGGTAATCGATAACTAAGAAAAATGTAGAAAATTCTCGTTTCGGTTCTACATAATTAAAAATCTCAAAAAAGGTTCCTCTTGTTTGAAACCGTTGTAAATTACGTAATAACTATAAGTAAAAGCGAATAATTCACACTCCGCCAACTAATATTCCTCATTATAAACTGATCGAAGTAAGTTGATATTGTGGTTTCTCTGAGAAAAAAAGTTCAGGAAAAAAGTTGTCATACATCCATGTTCCCTCATTTCTAAAAATAAAACACATGTATTCAACATAAAAATTTTTAGTTCCAGAATTTACCAAAATGTTTTTCTAAAAAGTAACAAAACACAAAATATTTTTGAAAATTGAAAAGTAATTCCACCTCTGTTGTCTATAACCGCTTGGACTCGTCGAGGCATACTTGGTATTAAGTGATTTAATTCATCTTGGTCCAAGGCTTCCCATAAATCCGGAAGAGCTTGCCTAAGTGTCCTTACGTCAGGAAGAGGTGGTTGACGACCAATTACTGCTCTTCCAAGCATATCCTAGACATGCTCAATATAGTTAAGATCAATTTCATCCAATGCTAGCTATTCTAAAACTACCCTAGCTCTATGTGGGCGAGCGTTATCATCTAGGAATCTAAAATTGGGCCCCAAAATCCAACGGTAATCATTTACTATGTTGCTAACGATGTCATTGTACGTCCACAAACATGCAACTCCGTTCGACCTCCGTAAAAGTTTCACCCCACACCATAGCACAGTTACCTCCGAACGGATGTACTTCTTGAACATATCGGTCATTAACTCGTGAATTGGGCGGTTTCCAGACACGAACTGTACGTCTGTCATCATGAAGACAAAAGCGGCTCTCATCTGTAAACATCACGGTCTTCCACTCAACACGCCAGTTTACCAGTTCATTACACCAAAGCAAACGATGAGCTCTGTGATCTACAGTCAAAGAAGGACGCCTTATAGGCCGAAAGCAATGTAGACCTGCCTCATTTAAACGATTCAAGACAATTTACGGGGTTATACGAACTCTGCTGGCAGCGAAAATGTTCCGACTGCGAACGTGCAGTTTCTTGAAAGGTCCATCCTAGACTATTGTCTATTAATCTGTCTTCCCTGGCATTCGCTGACCTTTACCTGCCTTCTTTTGACCTTTGCCTGACAGTTCCAGTCTCATTAATAAATCGGTTGTTCAGACAGGAAATCACCTGATAAACATTAAACCGATTAGCTACACCAAGCTGTCGCGCACCTCCAAGCAGCAACCCAATACAATGCAATGGTTTGATGCTTCGTCTTCAGTTAAATGATCCATTTTCACATTATGAAACATAGAATAATCCCAATTATTACAGAAATCACTAAGTAACGGTGAAACAGAAATGGAGTCCATTGAAAATTCCACATTATTTATTTCTATCGATAAGTTTTCTTCGGTACAATTTTACAATTTGTGTATAAATGTGTGTAAAGTTATTTATTGTACAAATATTTTTGCCCTTAGATTTATATAACGAAGAACAGATACATTTATTTATATTTGTTTGCAGTCAACATTACCTCACAATCGTTGCAAGGAGTGATGTGCATTAAATAAATACTTAATATTAGCATTGCTAAAATGGGCAAAATTTCATCAACATGTTTTCATATTTTAAAAATCCGCTTTTTCTACATTTGGCAACCCCGAATGAAGTTCTCCGATGTGTACGCTATGCAAACCATGATATTAATACCGGAGAAAAATAAGACAGAGAGAATAATATCTCTTCTTCCCGCCAGCTCGACCACGCTATGGCCTTCAAACGGCAACACCCCGAGATTGGCGCGTAGAATTCTCACAATACACCCCGACATTAGTTAGTGCAGTAGCAACACGGCAAGCAGAGAGAGTTTTCTGCGGCGCGTCTCAATACTCACTCTCACTGTGGTTTATAATATCCCAAAATCTGCAGTGCACGCCCGTGGCAGCTTATTTGAACGTCGGTTTGGAGGTCATCGAAAGCAAATCGTATTTATGAATGAAATCGGTACGAGATATTATTCTCTCTGTCTTATTTTTCTCTGGTAATACCTGTCATCCATAGCACCATCTTTATTTCTCCCATTAGCGTAATTATCGGGGATGTTAGCGCGTGGCGATAGACTAATTTATGAATAAATAGTTTTATCTGTCCTACATAATCTAAGTTTCTACCATTGTATGTAAGTACATACAGGTCATTAACGTTTAACAGTTTTCAGTGTGCGAATATACATTTTTATACGCTCAAACCAGTCGTTTGTCAAGACTTCTACAAAAGCGGAAATTTTCTGTCACCATAAGCTTTGTTTTCGTAGTAAACATGCATTCTTCCTTCATTCCCCAATCGATGCCGTTAGTTACAATACGATGAAGTTACAGACATGAAAAGTATTGCTGCAAAATTCGCACAGCTTTTACCTTTTTTCGAGGGTAACATGTATACAGAGTGTATAAAAAAATATGTTTCATCTCTTAAAGAGAATTTCTTGTTAAAAAATAAGAAAAAAAAATGTTAAAATAATAAGGGTCCCCAAATTCTTCATTTTCGAGAGGTAAGGTGTAAAAGTATTTTTCGTTTTTCTTTTAATTCACCGAGTGTAAAGCTGGGAGGTTCGCCACTGCTTCACGGTGTGCCTCGACTAAGTTTAATCCAAAGGTCTTCCCACTTCCATTTTATTTTCAGATTTTGTTAAAGTGGTGTGGCCTAAGTAATTTAAGCTTAAAATGAAGATCCTAGATCAATACTTTGAAAAGAAAATTTGATTTTACTAATGTTTTTTTTTTCAGGTGAAGGGGCTTTATTTTATGAAAAAGAGTTGTATCAAAAGTTTTTAATGACAATTTTTTTATCGGCATAAGCTAGTTTAAAAAGAGAATTTTGATTTCAAAAGTTATAGGAATTTAATCGATGTTAAAACGATTGGTTCTTTTTACTCAGTATAAAAACTTGTGATTGGTGAATGTGTAAAATTCGGAAACCTGATTAATTGTTTAACGACAGTCACATGATAAAGAGGTAAATAACACAGACCCACAAAAAAAATTGGTACTCCTCTCGAGACAACTAAGTATATCCCTATGTAATTTTCGACGCTGAATCCGAATCCGAGGTCAAAAAAAAATCATACACCCCCAAAATCAACCCCGAGCGCTAAAAAACACCTCAGCAGGGTAAAAATGACTTAACGCTCCACAAATAGTCTTAAATCTCAATAAATCGAAGTAAATATAAACATTCAAGTATATAACGCATAAATACAGAGTTAACACTACTTTTCATTGAAAATCACCCCCGTGAGTGGGTGAAAATTACCCCTCATACAACAGGAAACTTAAAAAAATGCAGGGATTGCAAAAAAAGCTTACGATGCCCAGTTTTTTTGCAAGGAGTGAGTAACTGCATTAGTTCCGATGCGATGCTCAAAATCTACCCCCACAGAGGGGCGGAAACCACCCCTAGATTAAAATTGCAAGGAAAATCGGGCAAAAAATTTGGTCATCGTGATTTCTATTTTAATCGATGCTAAAATTGGCTAAAGATATGCAGCACTGCAGTTTGGAGGTGAATACTTACACATTGCACCAAAGTCATTCAGTGACATCCCCATGAGAGGGTGAAAATTACTCCAATTACACAGCCCTACAAAAAAAAATTTGGAACTGCTATCGAGACAACTGTATCCCTATGTAATTTTCGACGCTGAATCCGAATCCGAGGTCAAAAAAAATCGTACACCCCCAAAATCAACCCCTAGCGCTGAAAAACACTCCCTTAACAGGGTAAAATTGACTTAACGCTCCACGAATAGTCTTAAATCTCAATAAATCGAATTCAATATAAACAGAGTTAACACCACTTTTCATTGAAAATCACCCCCATGAGTGAGTGAAAACTACCCCTCACACAACGCGAAATGTAAAAAACTGCAGTGATTGCAAAAAAGCTTACGATGCTCAGTTATTTTAGAAACAGTATGTAACTGAATTAGTCTCGATGCGATGCTCAAAAACTACCCCCATAAAGTGGCGGAAACCACCCCTACCCAACCCAACCTAACTTCCAAACTGCAGTGCTGCATATCTTTAGCCAATTTTAGCATCGATTAAAATAGAAATAACGATGACAAAATTTTTTGCCCGATTTTCCTTGTAATTTTAATCTAGGGGTGGTTTCCGCCCCTCTGTGGGGGTAGAGTTTGAGCATCGCATCGGAACTAATGCAGTTACTCACTCCCTGCAAAAAAAATGGGCATCGTAAACTTTTTTTGCAATTACTGCATTTTTTTAAGTTTCCTGTTGTATGAGGGGTAGTTTTCACCAACTCATGGGGGTGATTTTCAATGAAAAGTAGTGTTAACTCTGTATTTATGCGTTATATACTTGAATTTTTATATTTCCTTCGATTTATTGAGATTTAAGACTATTCGTGGAGCGTTGTCATTTTTACCCTGCTGAGGTGTTTTTTAGCACTAGGGGTTGATTTTGGGGGTGTACGATTTTTTTTTACCTCGGATTCGGATTCAGCGTCGAAAATTCCATAGGGATATAGTTGTCACAATAGGAGTACCAATTTTTTTTGTGGGGCTGTGTAATCAATCATATAAAACTTAATAACTTTTGGATTAGGGTACCTTTATCTTAGCATTTACGATTTCAGCGCGTTTCAAAAGTACTTCAATCACGTACGTATAGTAATAAATTATATTTCACCTACGCTGTCGATACACGATACCCCTTGTGAACTTTAATAAAACGAAATACCCACACACCTTTATGTTGATGGAAAAATCACTTACCCGTTTAGGAGACCGAAAGAATTTATTGCAAATACCTACATCTCGCAGCAAGGTTTATTCTAAACCTAAATTATAACGCTGCCAGAGGCGCGCTATACATCACCCTATATGAGATCGCGAAGCCCCAAGGAAGAAGCCATAAATACATATCAATAAAAATAAACCACGCTTTAGGGCCTTAGCGGATCGACTTTCTATAAAATAGCTCTCTTGTAGTGGCGGATGGGAAAAGTTCGATAGTATACTTTGATTTTTATGCAGAGTAAATGGAGTAAATAATATACAGTGCGCAGGTATCTAATGAATCGATTCATAAAAAAACACTTGAATTTATTTAATTTTTTTATACATTTTCTGAAACATTTGTAACATACTCGGCTTGGAAAAGCTGGGAATACACCTATAAATAAATAAAAGAAACACCTCCTATATTATGCAATTTTTGAATTCAATGATAAATTCTAGAAAAATTTCGTATAACAAACAATTTAAATTATCAAGAGTTACGTGAATTGGTGCGCCCCGCCGCACACAGGCGAAAAATCGATAAAAGTCTGACAAAACCTACACGTTATTAATTGTTGAACAAAATATTTTTAATATTACCTTTAAACCCTATTAAACTAAAAAAAAATATTTTAAGCCTAATTAAATTGAACCATATCTCATGGTAATGACATTATTAGGATTATGTACCAAGAACAGTGCAAAAAAGTCGGCGCCAACGAAAAATCTTCTCTAATATTGATTTCTCAGAATGTGCGATTCTTGATAAAAGTTAGTGTATAAGAAATAATAAATTTTGATAGGTAAATTTTATGTAAAATATACAAGGAAGCCAAAAGATTAAAAACTGTAGCTCTAAAAATCAATAAAATAAGGATTTTTTTAGAAAGCAGAATTAGATTACTTCTTTGTATTTTCTTGTTAGATTTTAAATATTATTGGATTTTAGTAGATATGTTTTTTTATTTTTGCGTCTCCATGTGTATATCACAATCTAGTGCTACGTTAAAATTGATTTTTCTACTTTTATTAAGGATAGAATTTTCGGAAAAAACAATAATAATGTTAGTTTCCCATTATGACCCAAAACAATTTAAACCTAATATCAGGTAGTTTTGTTACTCCGTACGTTCGGTGTACAGACTATAGGTAAGTATTTTATTAAGTAGCCAGTACCTGATTATTAGTCATTCTACCCCTTTGCGCGAGTAATTAGACGTGTGGTCATTTGCACAACCAAATTTAAGGCTTACTTAAGCTAAGTATAGTTTTAAATGCTATTACGTAATTTATTACTGATTAAATGAAATAAACGTATTTATAACTATACTTGCCTTAAATTTGGTGGTACAAACGACCAGTAGTCTATTAAATCATTTTAAAATTAAAATTAATTGTAGTAAAAAAAATAAGTATTGTAATAAAAAGGCAATACTGGTTTAAACATTTTATTCGTCAACTTGACCTATACTTGACCTAACCTAATAAAATATACCCCAATATTAAAATTTAACTGGCTATAAGACCTATCTTTTGGTAAAAGTCCAATTAAAATCTATTTTTAGTAGTTTTAAGTGATGCCGGAACAAAGACACAAACAGACAGACAAACATTCTAAAAACTGTTGCTTTTGGTTCAGAACACCTTAAATAGACCATAGAAACCCCTTTTTTACAATTCTGCTTTATGTACAGATTTCTCATTTTGAACAACTTTATTAATAGTACAGATTAGAGCAAACGTAACTGTATAAATGCGCCATTTTTGTTAAGGGTCGCACTTGGTCGCATAAAATCATTGTTGTATTTAATTTGCAAAACAAGACTTCAGGCTTACGTCTAATCAAAGTTTTAAACTGGAATCTGACCGTATTGTTAACTTTATCCCCATGTAAAGGTAAATAATAAGATAAAAATACAAACAACTGTGCTACTTGGCCAGTCACCATAACCGTTATCCTCCTATTAATTTTATAAACAAAAAACGAAATTCATTGTAAACATACAAATTATCCCAAAAGTTTTAATAAAATAATCCACGAAAAACACCAACATGCATATATACAAAATAGCACTTTATCTTCCGTAACTCATACGCTCTCCAAGAAACCGTTCTTCGCACTAACGTAGCGAAGTAACGGAGGGTCTCGCAGTGCTCGCGCGCACAGGTACCATAGATTGGTCATTAAGGTAGAGGTCCAAGGCCTAATTTTTGTATTCTAGAAACTTTTTGAAAATAGGGTTCTGTCCGACTTTTATCGATTTTTCGCCTGTGTGCGCCGTCTGGCTGGAAGTAGCCTTGTCGCATCTCTTTATCGTCTAATGCGTTAACAAAATTTTCTAGAATTTTATTACGGTCTCGCGCCGAATTGAGGGTCTCTTAAAAAAATCAGTAATATTAACCTTCTTTTCGATATGGCCGCCCACACACCAACGTTCTATAAATGCAGAGGCTTCTCATAACCAGAGAGGTAAAACCATGCTTCGTCAGTAAAAAAGGTTTTTTCAAAAACGTTTTCATTATTATGCAAATTACCCATAAACCAATCTGAAAAATGCATTCGCTGCGCCTTGTCGTTTGGTAACAATTCTTGGACTGAGCTTAGACGATAGTGACGATAAGCGTGCTTATATGCAGGTCACATTTCAGGATTGTATTGCAGGTCCCGTAGGATACATTTACTTGCTGGCTTAAACGCCGAATAGGGGTTTGTGGGTGTTGTGAATGGCGCCCCCTGTTGAATAAACTCACTGGCCATCAATCCTTCTACCATTTCTAAAGTAATTTTCAATCATAAAAGCTTTTTGTTCTGCCGTGATTACCGTATTTAATTTTCTTAAAAATAAAAACTTCGGAACTTGACAGTTCTGTTTTTTATTCACATATACCATTTACCTATATGTTACCTTTCATGGATTTATTATAATAAGGATTCGATATCCGTATACTGTGAGCGTATTGAACGTGAAGCCTCATATTTTGTTGTTTGTTTTTGTTTTTGTTATTCTCTTGGGGGAGCAGTTTACGAACTACGAACATAGACAAGACTACGAATTACTACGTAATTGAATCAAGAATGGTAGTAGAAAGAGATAAAATAGCATTGGAGTGTTGGAGCTCAGAAGTGTTGCTGTCTGTTATGGTTGTTTAGGAAAACGGCTGAACCTCGGTCTGAGCACTCGGTTACACGTACGTCTTTGTCTAATGAACTAGAAGAAAAAAAGTGCGACGTATAGATTTATATAGATTTATAAATGACTCGGAGCGACTTTAAATAAACACCTTTAGAAATAACATAACCTATAAATAATAAAACCTTTTTAACTTAAATTTATTATTATTTAGCAGAAAAATAAAATATTTTAGGGCTTTTATTACTTTTAGTAAATCTTGTGATGCTTCTAACGTATTTTTTGTACAAAAATACAAGGTAAAATAAGATGTGGCCAATGTTTACAAATTGTGTTTACAGTGTCGTTTAGAATGGTTTGTTTTGCCTTCAAAGAATGTGAAATCATCCCGTATCCAGTCCTAATAAATCCATGTTACCTTTCAAGAGTACTAAATCAAGACAGGCGCGATTGATTCCACGGCATAATTTGAGGACGTTTTTTTATCTTACGTTATCTTAACTAACAGGAATAGTGTATGTATAAATTATATACAAAATCATAAATAATGCATATACCGTTATGATACATGTTGAGGGGGCTTCAAGGATAAAAAAAAATATCGGGCGTGAATCTAGTTACTGTTAAAATGCATTGTCTTGCAAATTTACAATGAATGAGATATGTACGAACCATGCTTCAGCAAGATACAATTAACATATATTCATGTTTTAACACCAATTGTATCATTCAAGTTGCAAATATGCAAATATTCCTACTAATAAATGGTACTAAATTTTATTGCATTTGCATTGAAGAATGGTCAAATTTCAGTTTCTGGATAAAGCTTAATATTGGGAAGAAAACCGACGGATTATACAGAGAACAGAAAAAATCCTAAAAAACTACAGTGCCAGAAGTTTTAATAGCGAAGAAAGGGGTTAAGAAAAGATGGAATGCTTCAGAGGCAGAAGAGAATAATTTTTTAAACTGGTTAATAAAGAGGCAAAAACAAGATAGTGGTCTGAACCAAAGAACACGACTAGGATATCCAAGCGAAGGGAGGAAACTAGACGGATTAGCAAAAACTCGGAATACGACAAACAAGGATATTAAGTAAGTTAGAAAGATTAAGAATGATCAAGCAAGACGTTGCAAGTAACACCAAGGAGAGATGAGCAGGCTATTTCTAATGAACTACTGAGAATGAAAATAACTTGAGGCAGGCGTTCGGGGAGAAATCCAATCTTCGCACAACCTCAACAATAGATGGAGACAAGGTAGAGGATGGCTTAAAGAAAATGATGGGACCTGATGACATATCAACTGAGGTATGAGACTATCGAGGAATCAAGGTGATGTCCCTACCGATTAAGATTTGGGAAAAGATTGTAAAACGAAGACTAAATAGGAAAAATCAGTAGGAAGATAGGTCAAAACATAGTAGGAAGAAAACGTTGAGTTCAATGAAGAAGGAAGAGTAAAAAAAAGGATGCAGTAAGACAAGCTGAAAACGGTAAGAATTTTCAATACCCAGGAATATGGAGTAGAGCGAAATCATGGACAAGAAAGTGCATAAGAACATATAAGATCTAACAAAAATGAAAGTTTAAATGTATAACCACGGTTGTGAAAATAACTCGGAAGATACGGGAAAGACTCCTATGGCACAAGGCAACAGGTGAGACGATAATGGCAATGAAAGTATATGGAGGAAGAGAGTGAATAAAGATACGAAGATTAAAGGAAGAAAAGTTTTACAGAAGAAGCGTTGTGTCGAGATCGTTAACCAGAAATGTCACCCCATATAAAATTATGAGGAGATGGAGTAGAAAAAAGTAGGAAGCTAATTACTAGAAAATGGGAAAAGAATAACTCTTTGGCAAATACTCTAATTTTTTGTGACCGAGTTTAAATTAGAAACATATATTTACTTCAAAATAATAACTTATAACATTTATAATAATTTAAAACATATTTACTAATCTTAAACAAAGACAGCTATTTTAACAAAATTATCAACAAGTCATGTTTTTTGCAGTATTTGTCATTTTTCGAAATACACACCTACCGAAACTGCGTCGTGAGAACTTTCCAAAATATCTATGTAACCTTCGACTTTACTCAAAAATATTTTCGTGTATTCTTGCTGTATAACTCACTCGCCATAACTTTTAAAAAAAGATTAAGATGAGTGCCAAATTAGAAGGCGTTAGTGCATGTATTTTTTAGCATGTTTACAAACCTTAATGAAACTACGCACGATTATCTGTCAACGACACCTGTTTAATTTGTAAACTTTATATACACAACGCAATTTAGGTAGATTTAAAGCGTAGGTGCAAAACCAAGGCGCTTTAGGATAAAAATAATTTGGATTTTTGTGATTAAATAAAATGCAAATTTTGAGAACCTGTCATAAAATTTAAATATTATCTTATGATACTTATGATGTGTCATTTGGAAACACAAAGCCACAAAGGAAGGTTATGATTTTACACCACTCTCTTAGGATATTTTTGCATTGTGCTGATCCACGGGGAACTAAAGAATAAGTGATATAATATCTGCCTTGATATTAAGCAGTAACACGTGACACGCTGTTCACGTAGTTCAACAAGATTTCGTGACAATATTCTATATGTATGTATGCATGTTTTTATGTTCCTTCGCAGCACCTAAACTAATAATAGTCTAAGAGGCGGGCGTACAAATATTCTATGATAGATGAACATGAACACCCTTGTGTGAATGAGTAGTACTACACAGGCCTAAAGGGAGCCACTTTCTATATAAGCTAATTTTACCCGCGTCATGGAATCTGACATCATTTCCGGTTACGATTTTTAATGTTTTCTTAAGTCATGACATGACATACATGAATTAAATTTACGTCAAATGTAGGTTTACAATAAGATTATAGAGGAGTGCCAGGCCTAATTAACTCTCAACCCCGAGGCACCCTCCATTAAATATTTTTTTGTGACTTCTTAAGTCATCGAATACATGGATGATTTTTTCAAAGTAAAGTATAAGCTTTATAGTTTAAAAAACTAGGGTGCCTCTTCTTGCCCGCATCCCCCTGGCCGGCCCTGGCTGCTTCGGTTTTAATTACTTTAAGGCTTATGAGCCTAGGTTAAATCCATGAATTAGATCATGTATTTGTAAATATTTGTAAAGAAAATTCTATATCGATATAATTTAGCATTTGTCTTTATTAATAATCTCAATAACAAATTATTTTAAAGGGATCATTTCAATTATTTTGACACGTAATTGCTCTAAAATTTTGTATGCTCCAAAATTTTAGTCACACTATTAATGTTATATTTTTATTTTATTTTTGTCTAAATTGTATCTGATCAACAAAATGAGGAAGAGGAAATATTTACATAGGGCTATAAAAATATGATTTTGTTGAATTTAAAAAAAAATTATTACAAAATCAAAAATACAAATTCAGAATTTTACTTTCATTCATCCGCATTCCAATCTATAATATGGGTATTTTCATCTTCATCAATGTCATCATTATCAATGTCAATATTACTATTTGATATGATAATGCCATCTATTTGGAGTGAGGTTGGATTTCTTTCAAACACATTTGGTGTTACCAAATTATTATCGTCGTAAATCCAACCAAACTCCGTTAAATCAAACGAAATGCGATGTACTTTCATTGCATTTTGCCACATCGAATTGACGAAGATCGTTCTTAACCGTATCGACAAAAAAATGCCAATATATGTTTCTTGTATTCAAAAGCCCTTTTAACTTTTTTATTACGTACCTATAGGCACAGGGTGAGTTTTTGAAAGTGTTACAAGGCGATATCTCGAAAGTGGTTTAAAATATTGAAATTTTGGTGAGTTAATAGGAAGATAGTACACATTCATACATACATGTATATATGTATTTAAAAACATTTTTAATATTTAACCTCCCTCTCAATTTTGAGGGGTGGGGGGATAAGTTTGAAATTTTAAATGGAATGATGTACTTTTATTTATAAAATTCGAATTTACATAAAAAACTAGTTATGTGTACAATTTTTTTTTAATTTGCTCTTTCGGTTACGGAATTATGATTAACTAAATTTTGACTGAATTTAAAAAATAAATAAATTTTACCAAATAATTAAGTTCACTTAATTCAGAATTATTATTCGTTTCGATGGAAATGCGTTATTTTTACTTAAGTAACTTGAGAATTTCGACGATTTAACGATTATTTCTCGATTTATGGCTCGCTTAAACATGGAAGCGAATTTTAATGTGCAAGTTGATATGTTGTTAATTCTAACTAAAAAGTATGACAATATTTTTACGTATTTATAACTCATCCGGTTTACAAAATGATTGACTTGTCACAAATTTGCGATGCTGTTATTCGGAAACTACATGCTTACAAAACTAAACCGAACTTACGGAAAAAAATTAAAAACGTTACTTTACGAAATTTAACCGAATTCGATATTTTTACACGCGCCAAATATCGGTGTATCATACCATCAGAAATGATGAAAATATTGACAAACCACCTTGTGGTTATATGTTATGAGTTATCTCGTCTTATTAGGGCTAATTTGTACTTATATAGATATATGTAAATTTGGCAAGGTATATTTTTTAAATACATTAAAAACCAAAAATATCCACGAGTATATTATGACGGTAACTCGTTAGTTTATCAAATAAAATAAAAATTGTTGTACCGATTACTATTAGGTTTTTCCTTTATTTTTATTTAGTAATCAACCGTTTATTGCTTCCCCGGTATTTTATCGCAGGCTACTGGCTGTTGCCTAGTTAGCTATTCCATGTCATCATCGAAACCTGATATTTTGTGATGGTCTACCAATATCAATATCGATATTACTTTATGTATTATTAATTATTAATATTATTATTATTACCGGAATATTGAATAATCGAGGGAAAAATAATAAATATTTAATATTTCTTTCCTTGTTAAACGACTTTAGAACAAAAAAGTACCTTTTATTTTATAGATTTTTGGGGATGGTGCCTTAAAACATTACATTAAAATTTTACTCTTATCACATGGGTGAAACTTGAATTGAATAAGTGGAAACACGACCGTTACACCACTAGTAGTAACGTAAAGTACAGAAAAAAATTAACCTCACGAACAGTTGTAAATATGTATATTATTGTATCATCATGGAAAAAGCAGAATAACCAAATAAGAATTATTTTTATTATGTTTAACACTCGGTTTAACAAATCAAGTCTAATATAATAAATATTTCTTCATGTTTTAATAAATACGTACGTATTTATCAAGGCCGCAAAAAGTGTTTAAGCCAAACAAACTGCATATGTCTTGTACGAGTGCTAATTCTACAGCATTTATTTTCAAAGACTTTTACAAGCACGGGTTAATAATTTTAAAAAAGAAACAAATTATATGAACATTACATGGACAGAAATAGCGCGCATAAAACCTCAACTCAACCTTAAAAAATCCAATTTCAGCCTCATCATCTAAGACCGACCAAGCATATGATTTTAATTTGCGAATTTATCGTGTGCATATAGAAAATCACGGAATCTAAATTATGTGTTTAGCTTAGTTTATATTGTACGTGTCATGACAGTTTAAAAATATTTACATTTTCAATGCCAACTATTTCAATAATTCCGAGGATATTTCGGTTTCTGTTTATTAATTAAGTATTTACTAAAAGTATAATAATTAATATAAACTATTTCAATGCATTCACGGGAACTTGGAAATCAATTTTACAGCAATATTTATTGGACCCCCGGGAAAGGGGGGGGGGGGCTTTTGCAGTCTCCAGTCTCCGGCGATAAAAATATAAGTGGTGCTCAATACTTTCGTTAAAAAAAATATACTCAGAATAAAATAAACCAACAATACAAAATAAATGACAGATACAAGAACACCCTGTAAACATCATAATTTCGAGACTATAACGATCTTGTGACAACTGACTAAGTCTGGGGATATAATGGAAAGAAAAATGACCCATTTCCTCCATCTGTCTCAAACTTGAGAAGCTCCCAGGTACCGTACGAGTACTATGGAACTTTTCTTTAGTCAAAGGACCGGCGAAAAAAAATAAGGTATATGTGAATGAAAAATAGAACTGTCAAGTTCTGAAGTTTTTATTTTTAAGAAAATTAAATACGGTAATCACGGCAGAACAAAAAGCTTTTATGATCGAAAGTTACTTTAGAAATGGTAGAAGGGTTGATGGCCAGTGGGTTTATTCAACACAAGACGCCATTCAGGATTTTCAAAGAGAATTTCCCACATAGACATGGATTTCGACCAGTTTCGCAAAGGTTTGACTAGATCTGTGGCTTTGTTTAGAGAAACAGGAAGTGGGAATTAGAAAGGAAGGCAGTGAGAGACCCAAAAATCGCTCTGCACAAAAAGTGGACGAATTGAGGCAAATGAACACCCACAAACCCCTATTCGGCATTTAAGCCAGCAAGTAAATGTATCCTACGGAACCTGCAATAGAATCCTGAAATGTGACCTGCACATGCACGCTTGTCGTCTAAGCTCAGTCCAAGAATTGTTACCAAACGACAAGTCGCAGCGAATGCGATTTTCAGAGTGGTTTGTGGGTAATTTGTATAATAATGAAAACGCATTTGAAAAAAACCTTTTATACTGACGAGGCATGACGTCTCTGGTTATGTAAATTCTCAACAAATGAGAATGTGGAGTTCTGAAAATCCACATTTCTTTATATGGAAGTCTCTGCATTCACAGAAAGAAGTTGGCGTGTGGGCGACCATATCAAAAAGAAGGTTAATTGGACTCTCAATTCGGCGCGATACCGTAATGAAATGTTAGAAAATTTTTTAAAAGCACTACTTAGATGATGAAGAGATGCTACTTCCAGCAGGACAGCGCACCAATTCACATAATTCTTGATACTTAAAATTTTTTTTGGAACAATTTTTGAAGACGAGTTTGCCTTTGGCTTCCGTTGCGTTAACATCTCTCGGTCGACTACATAGTTAGATTTCGGGTTAGATCGCCTAGAAGCGGTGAGTAGAGTGTTTTGTGACGGAATACGAAGGGAAGCTCCACGGCCTGTTGAGGGGAGTCTTTACCAAATCCAAGGGGGGTGAGCGATGAGGCCTAAAATCCCTGTTCGTGCTGCGTTTTTTCATCCACACAAGGTGGACATGTGACGGCCATGTCTTGTTGTGGGAGGAGCGTAGGGCGGAAGTGTGGCTTAAAGAAAAGGTCATGGGCAATAGACTCTACCAGAGGCGGGAAACTCCATAACCTCAACTGTGCCAAACCGAAAACATTGACGTTTTGTCATTTTTTATCATTGTTATTGTTTGTATTCGGAATCTCCGAGGGTACATACCCGACAAATCGGAGATTCTAAGGGAATTACCACCCAAACTGGGTAACGTGTAAGCCATCCCTAAGGGTAGCTAGGGCTCTGGTTAAGCGCCGGACCGGGTGGAGAGCTGGCCAACCTGTCCCATGGACGAGGGCCAATAACAGGTGAAGAAAGAAGAATTTTTGAAGACCGAATCATTAGTCGTAACATGACAGTTAGGTGGCCACCACAGCCCTGCGATCTCACGTCGTGCGAATTTTTTTATGGACACACATTAAAAATTCGGTTTTCAAAACTCCTTGTGAAAATTTAGTAGAACTACGGGCTAGAATTACAAATAAATTTTAGAAGATTAACAGCTCCCCCCAAGTGCTCGCCAAGGTTTTTGATGCTGTAAATAGAAGAATGAGAACATGTTTGGAAGTAGAAGGTGGACACGTCTCTCATTTAGTTTAAATTTATGATTTTTAGGTTCTTTGTTGTGTGTTTTTTTTAAATTTTGTATTATGCAATGACAATGACAATGTAATTTTCTTAAAAATAAAAACTTCAGAACTTGACAGTTTTATTTTTCATTCACCTATTTTCCTTTTACCTATGCTACCTTTAAAGAGTAATAATTCAAGATATGCGTGATTGATTCCACGGTATATTTTGAGGCAGGCCCGTAGCCAGGGGGGCGCCAGGGAGGGCTGAGCCCCCCCCCTAGAGCTGGTCTGAGCCCCCCCTAGAAAAGTTACCTATATTTCTAAAGGAAAATGTTTATATCGACGTTAGAAGGTGCAACACCTCTTTAAAATTTAAGTTAAAATTATTTGTTTTGCGGCCTATGTTAACCCGCAAAGTAGTGTTGTAAATATCCGTATTCATTAGATATCCGAATCATACGGAATCGGAATCAGCTAATATCCGTATCCATTATCCGAATACGAATCCATTTCTTGACCCGCGCGAAAGCGGTTACAGATCATGTATACGTATGCATGCAACAGACTAAAACATTTTATATCCGGATACACGGCTAGGTAGGTCGATGCGGTATCGGTATCATACCAGTTGAAGTCGAAGTTTAGCAATAGGAAGCAGGGTTGCCAGGTTTTAGGTTCGTCTTTATCGTACAGGCACTACAAAATTATCGTTTTTTGTGAAAAATTATCGTACAAGCGGTAGGTACCAGTCCTAAATTGATGTAGATATCAAAAAATATGTAAATTTTTGATCATAGTTGACTTGATGACGTCACGAGAGTGTATGTAAATCGATTCTGCTTAATTATAATAGTAAAATAAAATACAGTTGTTAATATTCGATACGTGCGTACGATAATGCTTTGTTAGCGTTTATCGTACGTGCCCTAAAACTATCTAAAATTATCGTACATGTACGATAATTATCGTACGTCTGGCAACCCTGAATAGGAAGGCACCGCGTCGCGCCGTTCTCGTTTGAATTCGGTTCGGGTGAGGCGGGAGTAGTTTAACCAATGGGTCTCATCTCATATGATACCCGTTACCCCGATAACTATGCCATCTTTTTTTAGGAAATGTCATTAGAAAGAGAAAGCACAATATCAAATATGCCAAATCGCAGACCGTGTTGTTCGCTTACACTCGATTCCGATTCCGTTTTCTCTTTGCACTTTGCATTAGTAACCACCCGATGCGAATTTATTTTGATTCCGAATCCGTATTCAAGTTCTCGGCCGGTTCCGGATAATCCGGATTCTTTTAATATTCGGATCAAACGGATTTTTGGATACGTATCCTTACATCACTACCGCAAAGCTCATCGATCGAGCGGTTTTATAAACGCGGCACACGGCCTTTGTGTCGTACTATAAAAGAGCGACAATCTGGCCGCCACGCGCGGCAAACATCTTGCCTATTTCTCATTTATTTATTAGTTGGTAGAGTAAAGGTAAAGAGTAAATTTTAGTTTGTTCAAAATGTTTCTTACATTCTTAAATATTATAGCCGGTTTCTGTTGTAGCTTTTTCGTTTGCTCTTCAAAAGCGCCTATTTTTAAAATAAAAGGCACGTTACCCTTTCTAGATACGGGTTCCTAAGTAGAGATTTTTTACTTTATGACAAAGTACATTTTGAGTTCACTTAAAATGATTTCTTATATATATATATATATATATATATATATATATATATATATATATATATATATATATATATATATACAGGGTGATTGATGGTGAGTGGCCTATTAGAAGTTCTGGCGAACTAGTCAACGGATCACTTTGAAAATTTGGTAGTTTACATAAGTGGACATGACCTTTCTTTTAAAATTATTTTTGGCCTTGCGGTGTTGCCGCTTCTACTGAAAAGTATTAGCACCTATGATAATTTAAATGGAACACCCGGTATATTATATTTTTTTTAGAATCCCTGTTGGTTTGTTAATAAGTTTCGTTAACATATTCCTATGTCTATCTAGTATCGTTGTCGAGATAATAATTATTTTCTTCTTTTTTTCTCGGAAAACATGGTAGTCAATAAGGGCTGATATTTTTGAACTCATGACAGATAGGACACTAGAATTTGGTGGAGAGCTAGGTAATACCACGAGGCTATTCACTCGGTGTCCAAATCGTAGTTATATTTGTACAGGGTGTTTCAAAAATAAACATATTTTGATGGTTTGGAAAAATGATTAAAAGTACATTTTTTTAAATGGAACACCCTGTATTTTAACCGCGGTCCTAAAAGCTCTGTAAATTTCCTATCTTTCAATATATCATGTCCCTATACCTATCTCGAATAGTTTTTGACTTATTAGCATTTATTTGGACAATTTAACTATTACAGATAACATTCACGAGTTTTTAGGAAAATTTGAAAAGTAGCCTTTGGAAACTGTTGTTTTTAAATGGATGACACTTTTCTATTATTTATTCCGTTTCGTTGTCAGTTGGTTGCCGTACTTGAAAATTCTAATTTAAGGTTTTAAGAGAAATGGAAGAAAACAATAATTATTCAAATACAGTACTTATGAATTTATTTGTTTTACATGGTCAGTGTGATAAGATCATTAGTCGTACTTGTAGAAAATTCAATGAAATGTATCCAAATTTGCCATCAATGAACAATAAGAAATTTAGACGAATTCAAAGCAATTTCAAAAATTTTGGTTCTTCCTTGAAAGTTCCCAGAAATTTACCCAGACCTGTAACATCTAGTGAGGACAACGAAATTAACGTTTTGGCTTATTTTCATGCCTATCCGCAGGCTTCAATAAGATGTGCCAAAGAAGATTTGGGCTTAACCTATTTCTGCGTGCAAAAAATATTGGCTAAACATAATATGCATGATTATAAGTATACCAAAGTTCAATGTCTTAAGCCTGAGGACTGTCCACAAAGAGTTTTATTTTGCGAAAACTTGTTAGTTCATATTCAGGAAGATCCACAATTTTTAAGGAAAATCATTTGGACTGATGAATCAAAATTTTCTCGCGAAGGAATTTTTAATAGGAAAAATATTCATTATTGGGCGAAGGAAAATCCTCATGTAACGAGAGATACTGGATTTGAAGAAAATTTTCGATTTAATGTTTTTTGTGTAATGATGGACAACAAAATTCAATATTTGATATATGATGAAAATTTAACTTCCAGAAAATACTTAGAAATTTTAACTACATTTGTCGAAAATTTCGTGGACAACCTTCCTCTCGCCCAGTATCGCAGCTGCTGGTACCAATTGGACGGGGCTCCCGCTCACTGCACTGACGAAGTTAGTGCGGAAATACAGAGAATGTTTGAAGATCGTTGGTTCAGGCGTTTGGGACCTTGGAATTGGCCTGCAAGGTCCCCAGATTTAACACCTCTGGATTTTTACCTTTGGGGCACTCTCAAGAATATTATTTACAAGACACCGGTAAATTCAAGGGAAGAGTTAGAAGATCGGGTGAATCGGGCATTTCAAAATTTGGATGCTGGTGAACTTAGACTTGCTACTGGACATGGTGTAAACAAGCGAATTTTAAAATGCTTAGATGTCAACGGCCAACGTTTTGAACATTTATTAAAAACTAATTAAATGTTTTTTACTTTTTTCTTGGTAATTTTGTTAGAAGTCAAAAAAATATTATTATGTACACTACAACTTAAATATGATTAAGTAATTTTAAGCATTTAAGAATTTACTAATTGTTTAAAATTTGTCTAAATTTCTTATTGTTCATTGATGGCAAATTTGGATACATTTCATTGAATTTTCTACAAGTACGACTAATGATCTTATCACACTGACCATGTAAAACAAATAAATTCATAAGTACTGTATTTGAATAATTATTGTTTTCTTCCATTTCTCTTAAAACCTTAAATTAGAATTTTCAAGTACGGCAACCAACTGACAACGAAACGGAATAAATAATAGAAAAGTGTCATCCATTTAAAAACAACAGTTTCCAAAGGCTACTTTTCAAATTTTCCTAAAAACTCGTGAATGTTATCTGTAATAGTTAAATTGTCCAAATAAATGCTAATAAGTCAAAAACTATTCGAGATAGGTATAGGGACATGATATATTGAAAGATAGGAAATTTACAGAGCTTTTAGGACCGCGGTTAAAATACAGGGTGTTCCATTTAAAAAAATGTACTTTTAATCATTTTTCCAAACCATCAAAATATGTTTATTTTTGAAACACCCTGTACAAATATAACTACGATTTGGACACCGAGTGAATAGCCTCGTGGTATTACCTAGCTCTCCACCAAATTCTAGTGTCCTATCTGTCATGAGTTCAAAAATATCAGCCCTTATTGACTACCATGTTTTCCGAGAAAAAAAGAAGAAAATAATTATTATCTCGACAACGATACTAGATAGACATAGGAATATGTTAACGAAACTTATTAACAAACCAACAGGGATTCTAAAAAAAATATAATATACCGGGTGTTCCATTTAAATTATCATAGGTGCTAATACTTTTCAGTAGAAGCGGCAACACCGCAAGGCCAAAAATAATTTTAAAAGAAAGGTCATGTCCACTTATGTAAACTACCAAATTTTCAAAGTGATCCGTTGACTAGTTCGCCAGAACTTCTAATAGGCCACTCACCATCAATCACCCTGTATAGAGGTATATCCGTTTTGCAGAAATTTTTTTAAACGATAATTTTCGTGAAAAGGAAAAGCAAAACTCTGTATGTATTTTTAACGTTTCTACAGTATAATGTAGAAACAATATTAAGCCCCCCCAAGATTTTGCTTAGCCCCCCCTAAAAAGCAGGGCTGGATACGGCCCTGTTTTGAGGACGTTTTTTTTTATCTTACGTTACATTTGTTTGTTAGTAGCATATCGCCATAATGTAATTTTGCCAAAGCATTACTTTGTATAATGACAAGACTACATTAATATGATAAGATCTAATATTAGAAAAGCTTATGTGTTTTACAATTAGATTCTAATTATATTCTTAGAAACATAATGATAATATAATACTGATAATTAATTTAAAAAAATAGTGTTCACTATAATAATTAAAACCAAAGATAGTTAAACAGAGACAGACATGTACAATTGTACAATGTACAATAGAGATACATTTTACAATGCACTTTGATTGATTGCATGTCAGTTGTACCTACTCCTGTAATACATATACAAATATACGATAAGAACTAATATTGATATGAAAAATTGTTTTACAATTATATTCTTCTAAAACTAATTATTGTATCAATAACGGTAGAGGAAGTGTTTCGAAGCTGAAAATTTTCTTCCACTACCCACATCAAATGAAGGCTGTAAAATGTCTAAGGAAACTAAAAAGGTGTCACTAAAGACTCCGGTCATTCTTGGAAGTAACGACCCACGCCCTTTATAACTAAACAATTTCCTGTACATAAGGGATAAAACCTGTGTCATAAACTTTGTAATTTAACTACATTGTTATTTTTAGGTTGATGCAATTGATTGTTAGATTAAAAAAGAATATCAAACATCTGTCGAACGAATTGCTTCTATAGACAAAAACCATACATCTAAAGTAGAGGTTGATTAATACCACCAGAACCAGCAGAATGCTGTTGACTTCTGTCGCTAAAGCAATAGTATCTTCTACATTTTGACGACTTTAGGCAATTGTTCTGTCCAACAATCTAGTAGATTTAGATCCAATTTTTTGAGAATGCACCTTTGATACCCTTTCCTGTCCGAGTTATTGGGAAAGTTTGCAGGATTTACTCGCCACTGTATAAATACTCAATGGCCGAAATGCAGTTTTTACAACACTTGGCCCGGATGTTCCTCTTGCTTCTTTTAAATACAAAAACAATAGTGATAATGGTTTTCCCGGGGCCGTTATCGTTGGTTGAATCGTATAGCTGTGAGATGTTGCTAAAACTGATTGTACCACAGTTTGAACCTGACATTAAGTCCAGATTCTACCAACAAATGTATTGGGTAAGAAGATATTTCCCCTCTATTACATCTAGCAGAGAAAATTCAAAGCCCCGAATTTTCCTAGTTTCTCATGTAGTTTCTGGACTTCTACAACAAAATTAAATTTTTGAGCAATGTGGATCAAGCTGGAACTTTTTTTAACCGTCAATGTTACATTTATTATGCTTAATATAACCTATAAGTACTTCAGTTTAAAAATAAAGCAATACTTATAACATCGGCCCTAGTCTAGCGAATAAGAATCGAAGCTTTATTGTTGAATATATTGCAGTGTCGAAACTTGTTTTTCTTGAATCTTGTAAATCAAAAACGAAATGTACTAAAGCTTAGCCTCGTCTTGATATGACACGCCTTTGCTCTTATATTACTACAGACACCGCTGCATCAGTCATAAATAACGGAGCTTTTAAGTTCGAACACAGAGGTTGCTTGTAGGCAACCATACTTGCACTTTGTCAGTAATAAGGAATGTCTTATGTCTTTAATACCTGCCTGTAAAATAAAACAGTTCTATGGTTTACAGTGTGCCCAAAAATTAATAAATTGAATTTTATGAGTACGCTAATAAATACTGTACAAAAACATTTAATATTAAAAAAAAATTAACAACAACCTATTGTCATATTTTATGCAAATACAAATCTAATTTTATTTTATGCAGCTTTGCACCGTCATCGAAAAATAGTTAAAAATGGTTCTGAATGCCCGATTCTTCAAGTTCCGTAATCCACATGTATATTCAGCTAGCTCACCGTGGTCACGTCGCGCATTTCTAACCTAATGGATTTTTAGTTGCTAATTAGTTACGCTAATCCCGATTTAGTTGCTATTCATCCCTCCAAGATACACGCGGTGAGCTAACTTAAATATTAATCTAGCAGACCAATTACTATAACTCGGGTTCTGCTCAACTTATCGACTTTGTTCAGCCGCCATATTTAGTTGCTAATTAGTTGCTGGAAGATAGCGTAGTTTATTTTACCCCGCGTCAACCCCTAACTCCAGGATCGGCACCCCTAAAGGCATGAATTTCAATATGGCTCTGTAGGTAATTATAAATGGTTCTATATTTAGTTGCTAATTAGTTGCTGACGTTTTATGCTTTTTATTTTTTTCCCTCCCCATTATACCCGATAACTACGGTGGTGCTAGAATAATTGTTTGTCTATTCCACCCTTCCGCGCAACTTTTGATCAATGAGAGATATCGACTTCGTTCAACCGCCATATTTAATTGCTGGAAGATAGCGTAGTTTATTTTACCCCCCGTCAACCCCTAACTCCAGGATCGGCACCCCTAAAGGCATGAATTTCAATATGGCTCTGTAGGTTATTATAAATGGTTCTATTTTTAGTTGCTAATTAGTTGCTGACGTTTTATGCTTTTTATTTTTTTTCCCTCCCCATTATACCCGATAACTACGGTGGTGCTAGAATAATTGTTTGTCTATTCAACCCTTCCGCGCAACTTTTGATCAATGAGAGATATCGACTTCGTTCACCGGCCATATTTAGTTGCTAATTAGTTGCTGGAAGATAGCGTAGTTTATTTTACCCCCCGTCAACCCCTAACTCCAGGATCGGCACCCCTAAAGGCATGAATTTTAATATGGCTCTGTAGGTAATTATAAATGGTTCTATATTTAGTTGCTAATTAGTTGCTGACGTTTTATGATTATTATTTTTTTTCCCTCCCCATTATACCCGAAAACTGCGGTGATGCTAGAATAATTGTTTGTCTATTCAACCCTTCCGTGCAACTTTTGATCAATGAGAGATATCGACTTCATTCAACCGCCATATTTAGTTGCTAATTAGTTGCTGGAAGATAGCGTAGTTTATTTTACCCCCCGTCAACCCCTAACTCCAGGATCGGCTCCCCTAAAGAGATGAATTTCAATATGGCTCTGTAGGTAATTATAAATGGTTCTATATTTAGTTGCTAATTAGTTGCTGACGTTTTATGATTTTTATTTTTTTCCCTCCCCATTATAACCGAAAACTACGATGGTGCTAAAATAACTGTTTGTCTATTCAACCCTTCCGCGCAACTTTTGATCAATGAGAGATATCGACTTCGTTCAACCGCCATATTTAGTTGCTAATTAGTTGCTGGAAGATAGCGTAGTTTATTTTACCCCCGTCAACCCCTAACTCCAGGATCGGCACCCCTAAAGGGATGAATTTCAATATGGCTCTGTAGGTAATTATAAATGATTCTATATTTAGTTGCTAATTAGTTGCTGACGTTTTATGATTTTTATTTTTTTTCCCTCCCCATTATAACCGAAAACTACGATGGTGCTAAAATATCTGTTTGTCTATTCAACCCTTCCGCGCAACTTTTGATCTATGAGAGATATCGACTTCGTTCAACCGCCATATTTAGTTGCTAATTAGTTGCTGGAAGATAGCGTAGTTTATTTTACCCCCGGTCAACCCTTAACTCCAGGATCGGCACCCCTAAAGGGATGAATTTCAAAATGGCTCTGTAGGTAATTATAAATGGTTCTATATTTAGTTGCTAATTAGTTGCTGACGTTTTATGATTTTTATTTTTTTCCCTCCCCATTATAACCGAAAACTACGATGGTGCTAAAATAACTGTTTGTCTATTCAACCCTTCCGCGCAACTTTTGATCAATGAGAGATATCGACTTCGTTCAACCGCCATATTTAGTTGCTAATTAGTTGCTGGAAGACAGCGTAGTTTATTTTACCTCCCGTCAACCCCTAACTCCAGGATCGGCACCCCTAAAGGCATGAATTTCAATATGACTCTGTAGGTAATTATAAATGGTTCTATATTTAGTTGCTAATTAGTTGCTGACGTTTTATGATTTTTATTTTTTTTCCCTCCCCATTATAACCGAAAACTACGATGGTGCTAAAATAACTGTTTGTCTATTCAACCCTTCCGCGCAACTTTTGATCTATGAGAGATATCGACTTCGTTCAACCGCCATATTTAGTTGCTAATTAGTTGCTGGAAGATAGCGTAGTTTATTTTACCCCCGGTCAACCCTTAACTCCAGGATCGGCACCCATAAAGGCATCAATTTAAATATGGCTCTGTAGGTAATTATAAATGGTTCTATATTTAGTTGCCCGCGAGCGCGACTCTTCCCGTTCCCAGAATTCCCGGGACAGGTCGGCTCGTGCAGACAAGAGAGGCGCGGGCTTCTTACAAGCCATACGCCGTCTCTCATTGTTTACGCGGCGCGGGGATTTACCGTGTACACATACAGGCCTGCGACTATCACGTCGCACGTTCTCAACTGTGTATAGTTAAGACTGCGTAGCGCGCGCTCAGATGTTTTCACGCCACAAGTGTGGTCCAACCTCCCCGCACCGCCGCGGCGCCGGTGTTAGCAGCTAATAGGGCTCGTCAAGTAAACTGTGATTTCGCTTTTTTTTTCAATGCAGCTCCTTACACGTTTTGTTGTCTCTAGTCATTAGACTACCAACATCGCTGACACACGTGTGCTTTTCTCTTACTTGTTTCGTGAAGTTTTGTCGAATATTATTTGTTATTTGATCTGAATAAGATCTGTACCTACAGTAATTACGTAATTACGTCAAATAAAGTCCGTATAACGCGATTTCATCCCTTATTTTGACGAAAAGGGTGAGTTCCTCTACTCCGATTTCGCCCAAATTTCATCGGGGAATTCATCTTAGTACTATTCATGAGATCCCGCAATAAAATTTTGGTTATATTCATAAAACAAATTTTTATGCCCGAGAAACGAAATTACATCTCCTCTTGTTTGAGGAAAAGGGTGAGTTCCTCTACTCGGATTTCGCTAAAAATGCATGGAGGGGTGTATCTTGGTGTTCTTTACAAGATCCCGTAATAAAATTTTGGTTATATTCATAAAGCAAATTATGGCCGAATAACGCAATTTCATCCCTTATTTAGACGAAAAGGGTGAGTTCCTCTACTCCGATTTTGACCAAATTTCATCGGGAGTGTAAGATGTATAGAACTCGGTATAAGTGGGGTAAGAGGGTTTAAGTATTTTTGTTTTACGTTTTAGTCTTTCCCCTTGAGCCTTCCTCCGATGTTGCGTACGTAGATCTCGGAGAGAATGGGGCAGGGGGGTTTAAGCATTTTTGTTTTACGTTTTTATAATTACCCACAGAGCCATATTGAAATTCATGCCTTTAGGGGTGCCGATCCTGGAGTTAGGGGTTGACGAGGGGTAAAATAAACTACCCTATCTTCCAGCAACTAATTAGCAACTAAATATGGCGGTTGAACGAAGTCGGTATCTCTCATAGATCAAAAGTTGCGCGGAAGGGTTGAATAGACAAACAGTTATTTTAGCACCATCGTAGTTTTCGGTTATAATGGGGAGGGAAAAAAATAAAAATCATAAAACGTCAGCAACTAATTAGCAACTAAATATAGAACCATTTATAATTACCTACAGAGCCATATTGAAATTCATCTCTTTAGGGGTGCCGATCCTGGAGTTAGGGGTTGACGGGGGGTAAAATAAACTACGCTATCTTCCAGCAACTAATTAGCAACTAAATATGGCGGTTGAACGAAGTCGATATCTCTCATTGATCAAAAGTTGCGCGGAAGGGTTGAATAGACAAACAATTATTCTAGCACCACCGCAGTTTTCGGGTATAATGGGGAGGGAAACAAAAATAAAAAGCATAAAACGTCAGCAACTAATTAGCAACTAAATATAGAACCATTTATAATTACCTACAGAGCCATATTGAAATTCATGCCTTAGGGGTGCCGATCCTGGAGTTAGGGGTTGACGGGGGGTAAAATAAACTACGCTATCTTCCAGCAACTAATTAGCAACTAAATATGGCGGTTGAACGAAGTCGATATCTCTCAACGATCAAAAGTTGCGCGGAAGGGTTGAATAGACAAACAATTATTCTAGCACCACCGTAGTTATCGGGTATAATGGGGAGGGGAAAAAAAAAATAAAAAGCATAAAACGTCAGCAACTAATTAGCAACTAAATATAGAACCATTTATAATTACCTACAGAGCCATATTGAAATTCATGCCTTTAGGGGTGCCGATCCTGGAGTTAAGGGTTGACGGGGGGGGGGGGGGTAAAATAAACTATGCTATCTTCCAGCAACTAATTAGCAACTAAATATGGCGGCTGAACAAAGTCGATAAGTTGATCAGAACCCGAGTTATAGTAATTGGTCTGCTAGATTAATATTTAAGTTAGCTCACCGCGTGTATCTTGGAGGGATGAATAGCATCGGGATTAGCGTAACTAATTAGCAACTAAATATCCATTAGGTTAGAAATGCGCGACGTGACCATGGTGAGCTAGCTTAATATACATGTAATCCACACGGGAAGGTCTGTAGAGGCGTTGCCCGGCATTTTTGAAGCCCAAAACGGTTCAGAAGCCCTAAAATCTCACAAGAAAAACTGGCCTACTCACATTTTTCTACCGTTTTGTAGAATGACAACACTATGAAATACATAGCCGGAAAAAAACTAGATTGTGTGTATCCGTTTACCGCCACATATACTATACTGAGATGGATCGGGTAGTGGCTGGAGTCTTCTTTGATTGATCGCGTGCGTTTGATACTCTTAACTTCGATTTTGTTCAACATAAATTGTATTACATGGGAATCAGAGGAAATGCACTGTCACTTATTATGTCGTTCTTGGAGCAGAGGAAACTACTCGTACAACTCAATGACTTCCAATCAGATATATACGAAATTAATATTGGCGCACCTCAGGGTTCAGTGTTGGCCCCACTGATCTTTATAATGTTTGTTAATGACCTATCCCTTCCAGGAACAACAATAAAATTTGCAGATGACACTTCAGTGGGCATTTCAGCAGTTGACGAAGAATCGCTCCTCCAGGAGATTTCAACAGTTTGCAATAGCATGAGCCAGTGGTGTAACGCCAACAGGTTAATATTAAACAAGCAAAAGACAATAACTGTGCACTTCTACAGAAACAAACCTAGGGCAGACATTGACGATAGTGAGACAATGGTAAAGTTTCTAGGCACCTACTTGGACTCGAGAGCCAGCTGGGATCTACAAATAGACCACATCTGCTCTGGGTTGAGCAGGTCTTTTTATGCATTATTAAAACTTAAGCAAACAGTTCCTTCACAAACGCTATTAACTATTTACTATTCACTGGCTTATCACTACTTATCATGTAATGTAATGTTGTGGGGCCAAGCAACTAACATCAACAGAGTGCTGATATCACAAAAGAGGATAATTAGACTGACGTTCGGGTTAAAACCCATGCAATCATGTAAGGAGGCGTTTAAACAATACAAAATACTTACAGTAACATCAATATACATATTAAAGTGTTCACTTTATGTTTTTAAAAACAAAGCACGTTTCAACCAAAACCATGAATATCATCAATATCCAACACGAAATGCATCGGCCCTAGTTATTCCCAAGCACAAAACTACTCACTATGAGAAATCGCCATACTATGCGTGTATAAAGATATTCAATAAATTACCAGACAATATAAAAAAGGTAGAAAACATGAAGATTTTCCGGAGAAGACTGAAGGATTTCTTAACTGACAGGGCATTTTACAGTTTCTCCGAATTTATAGACTAGATTGTTTTTCCTTGTTGTGTTGTGGTTACTTCGACAAATTGATGTGACTCGTATATTTTATTTCTATAGATGATTATCTTAATTTTAAGGTTTTTTATTTTATATTATATACTTTGACTTGTCTTATGTCATGTAAATGTGATCTTTGTGGACAAATAAATGAATTTGAATTTGATGCGGCAGATGGAATGAAATGGCAGAAAAACATATACTCCGGGAAATTCCTAAAAGGTTTAAGATTTAGTACTGGTTAAATTTATATCTTCTAATTGGTCCATTAGATTCTGACAAGTTTTTGTCCTATCATTAATAATAAATCGTCATTAAAAATATGTGAGTTGTTTTATTATTTCTGGGATTTGCTTGGTTTTCAAATAATTTGAATTTTGGAACTTGTTGCTAACATACATAAATTTAGTTCTATTATTGTAGAAAATATCCGCGGATGGAGTTTAGAACAGGAGAAATGGACCAAATTTTACAAGATATGTAAAAATGTCACTCCTAATAAAAGTTTTTGCTTGTAAAATAGATTCACGTTACGACCCAATTTAATTTTTTTGAACAGGGAGCATAAAAAATACGAAAACGTTATTTTGCGTAAGAGTAAATATACCTTGTTTATCATTTTCTACCAAAAGAACAAATTTAATATGAAAAATATTTTAAATTAAACCCTAAGCCGAAGTATAAGATTTCATTAAAGAATTCTTATATTAAAATATCGAGTTTTGTCACATTATTTTTTTCAAGTCCCAACTATTCTCTCTCACACCTTTAACCGGAGTACTAGTTTCTACATTTTAAACAATAATGACACCTATGTCACCTATTGTCAGATGTCTTTATAAAAAGAAGCAATTATTTAATTCAAAATACTTACTCAAGTACTACTTATTCAAGTGCAGTTTTTAAATAATACGAACATTTTTTTTATCTTCTGACAGTCCATGAAGACCAAAGTCTAAGTACTATGTATCGTGGGTGTACTGGGAAATCGACTCACACATCCAGAGCTGGAAACATCCGTTGGGATTTCACCAGCCCTTTAAGAGGATATGTGGGGTGGTACCACCTCGGTCGAGGAAGAATTCCTCTACCACCTTCCAACAGTTAACAATCACAAAATATCCATGGTCGAAGCGGGATTCGAATCCTCGCCTCTCGGTTGCAAAGCTGGCGCCGTACCAACTCGGCCACCGGAGACCCGGATAACATTTAGTTAAACTCAAAAGAATACGATATAAACTAAGCAATACAATAAAAATATCAAAATTCTAACAATTCCACCCCCATATTCAACACATTTTTCTAATTGCTTCCTTAGATATCTGAAGAATTCTCGATTTCTTCCTGGGATATTGAACGAACAGCCTGGGTATTTCTGCTTTTTAGCAAGTCAATATTATTTGGTATTGGAGTGGCATAAACAATTTCACTTAAACGACCCCATAGAAACATATCGGCCAACGTTAAGTCGAGACCTTGGGGGCCACAAAATTGGGCCATTTCTACCAATCCACCTTGAACCAAATCTGCGATGAAGCCATTCTATTACCTCGCGGCGCAATCTGGACAACCATCTTGTTGAAAATACATATTTTGGCGAAAATATAATGGCAAATTTTCGAGTTCATCGCTAAACAATGTCAGCATTTCTAAGTAAGACATTCTATTGCAAATGCTATTAAAAAAATATGAGCCTATAATGCCATGGACAGATATCGCACACCACACGTTTACTTTTGTAAAATATTGCGTCTTCGCCTCATTACTCTAAATTCGGGTTTTTCTGGAGACCAGTACCTGACGTGCTGGGATGCTACAGTTCCATTAGTAGAAAATGTACATTCATTAGAAAATAAAATCAATTTTTAAAAATGGATATTTCCACTAAAAATCTGGTCTCCCACCCATAAACAAAAATATAGTGTTTTCGCGTCATCTCTCTCTAGTAGAGTGTTTGTGTGCGTTCTAGATCAATCCAAATCCAAAATCCAAATCCCCCCACTCTTCACACTACCAAAATCCCCCCACTCTTCACCCCACCAAATCCCCCCACTCTTCACACTACCAAAATCCCCCCACTCTTCACCCCACCAAAATCCCCCCACTCTTCACACTACCAAAATCCCCCCACTCTTCACCCCACCAAAATCCCCCCACTCTTCACCCCACCAAAATCCCCCCACTCTTCACCCCACCAAAATCCCCCCACTCTTCACCCCACCAAAATCCGCCCACTCTTCACCCCACCAAAATCCCCCCACTCTTCACACCACTCCTCTCCACTCTTCACCCCCCTCTCCTCTCCCTACCAAATCCTACTCAATATTTACAGTATTTAACACAATTCACAACGATGTCTGTAGCAGTCCCTATTGATTATTCATGGGACGCAGAACATTTCGAAAGCTATAATCCACAAGACTACATACAAAATAATTTAATTTTACGAAAACCTCCACCTAATCTATCTAAGAGTGCTAAAAAAAAGTTTCGAACTCAACAGAGAAAGAAAGTTCAAGAATTGGAAGCAAAAAAGGAAAAGACTGCAAAAAACTATGTCTTGTCCAACAGCAAATGTAATGTTTAGTCATGTAAGCGGAAAGAAAACCTTGCAGGATTTTACTACAGAAGAACTAGAAATGTTACCTTTGGAATATCTAATTAATTATGCAGATCATTTGGAACTCTTGGATGTATGGGGAAAATTACCAATGTCTTATAAATCAAGTTTTGATCTTCAAATTAAATTGCCATGTTTTATACATTACAATCGTCCTGACTGGAGCACACAATTCGATGGTCCTCCTGTATCCCAGAAATCATGTTTCATGTGCAATAGAAACATAAAGTAGACTAATGTAGACATATTGTTATTTTTGTTCAAAAGTAAACCTGTATTTTAATATATGTTTTATAAATGTCAAACAAATAATTAGAAGTATTATTCATTAATCCATGGATTTACAGCATCCCACCACCACCAAATCCCCCCACTCAAAATCGTTAAACATCATTACGCAAAGCTTCACTCATTTCATCGTAATACAGCGCGTTACTTAAAAGGGTAAGTGCGGTTAAAACGCAAGTGTTGTACTAATTCGAACAATACACAGGTCAATACAGACCCCATATGTAGAGCGGTAGACCCGCCCAAAACAACAAATTTTTTATTTGTGGCTTCACTATTGGAGTTATATTCTTAAAAGTGGGTGGGTTGGAATGTACACACCAAAGTATATCTCCTAACACTCCGTGCGCATGTCTGGCACGCTCGATGTGCGCGTGGTACGCATTTTGGTCTACTGCGCATATAAAAAAAAATGGTGGCTCAAAAAAAAAAAAAAATGGCGGCTCAAAAAAAAAAAAAATTGGCGGCTCCAAAAAAAAAAGGCGACTAAAAAAAAAACAAAAAAAAAATGGCGGCTCAAAAAAAAAAAAAAAAAAAAAAAATGGCGGCTCAAAAAAAAAATGGCGGCTCAAAAAAAAAAAAGTTTTTTATATTTTTCGTTTTTTTACATCTGCGCAATAGAGATGCGCATGGGCATGCCCCGCCCAGACGGATTCTCTTTATATTCTCTCTTCGCTTCTCGTTCTGCAGTCGCATCTTCAGCTCGACAGTTGTGTCTTCTCCTTGTTACGTATATATCCTCAGCGGTTAGTTGACTTATATTAATTTTAGTTTGCAAAAAGTATTGTGCAAAGTGTTGTGAGACCGGTGAAAATATCCCAAGAACTGTTGAATAAGTATCAGTCTTTTCTGCTTTTTTGTTCAGTTCTCAAGATGTATCAGTGCAGTGAATGCAACAAGAGTTTTACGCATCAATCTAACGTGCATAGACATAAAAGAGAATCGTGTGCCATGAGACCATCTTGTTCGCGAGAAAAAAGGAAGGCTAATACCCAGGTATGTGATGTATCCATGAAAAAAGCTAAAATAGAAGATATTAAAGAAGACAGACCTCCAATACCTAAACTTACTTTATCGCGATGTAAAGATTGTGATACTTGGTACGTGAAAAATAAACTTTCTGCCCATTTACGGTCAAACCTACATAAAAGTGCACTTAAAAGTGACGATGATGTGAAAATTTTAACTTCTGCTTTTAAAAATAGGATTGTGTCTTACATGTTGCTGCCATCGAAAAAGTATGTGGACATTGAAGAATTTTTTGATGAAGTACAACAAAAATTTGTAAGTTTACTTTCCGAACAGTTAGTTAAGCATAAAAGTGTTAAGATTAATGTAGAACTATTTGGACAATACATTTTACAAACCAAAGAGGCAATCGAAACTAAATCGTTTAACACAAAAAATAAGGTCATAACTTCAACAACAACAGATTTATCTGATATTTATAAACAATTTTTGTCTGAAATTAAAGAGAAGGTGTCAATATTCACAGAAAATGGATCAGGTTGGGCGTTGGAAAAAATATTACATTTGGAGCTTAATATAAATAAATTTAATCCAATTAGAGCTTCATCGTATATACCATTACCAAAACAAATTTCGAATAAAAAAGCTGTTGTTAATATCAAAAATAATGATTCATATTGTTTTGCATGGAGTGTGATAAGTGCACTGTTTCCAACTGAAAATCATGTTGACAGAACAAGTTCATATCCAAATCCTTTTGAGTATTTAAATTTTGAAGGAATAGATTTTCCTGTGAAATTAAAGGATATACATAAATTTGAAACGCTTAATCAAATATCTATAAATGTTTACGGTTTAGAGAGTGTTTATGAAGATAATAAATTAAAATATGAAGTAGTAGGTCCTCTTCATTACACCAGTAAAAAACTTCCAGCGCACATAAATTTGTTGTTGATAAGTGAAGGTGAAAACAACCATTATTGTTGGATTAAGAATATGCCACGGTTACTAGCATCTCAAATTAATAAAAGTCACTTTAAAAAATATTTCTGTGATGGTTGTTTAATTTATTTTACTTCGATGGAAAAATTAAAACAACATCAATCACATGATTGTAATCATTTGTTTACAAAAGTTCCTACCAACGATATTAAAATTAATAAGTACGGTCAGCATATACCAGAAAATATTTTAGTTTGAAAATTTTCAAAAACAACTAAAAGTTCCATTTGTTATCTATGCAGACTTTGAATGCTTTTTAAAACCTTTGCAGCATCAAGAACCAGGAAACGAACAGAATTCTTATACTTTAAATACATTTAAACATGAACCGTATGCTTTTTGTTATTTCATTAAATGTTCATATGATGATTCTTTGTCGGTATTAGATTCATATTTTGGTTTAGATGCAGCTGATGAATTTTGTAAACGAATTGAAGGTCATGTACATAGAATTTATAATGAACATCTTAAACCTGTAGTGAAAATGCTTCCTTTATCCGATGAGGAAGAGCTGGCTTATAAAAATAGCACAATTTGTCATATTTGTAATAAAAAACTTGAAGAAAATGAAAAAGTAAGGGATCACGATCATTTAACTGGTAAATTTCGAAATGCAGCTCACAGTATCTGCAACTTAAACTTTCAAATTCCAAATTTTATACCTATCTTTTTCCATAATTTAACTGGTTATGATAGTCATTTATTTGTTAAACAATTGTGCTGTGAAGAAGATAATATTGATGTACTTGCACAAACCAAAGAAAAATATATTTCATTTTCAAAATCCATATTGGTTGACAAAGTAAAAGACAAGGATAATAAAGAAAAAAGTCTGTTTATTAAAATGAGATTTTTAGATTCATTCCGTTTCGTTGGTTCCTCTTTGGAAAAGCTTGGTGAAAGCTTGGAACCAAATCAGTGCATAGAGATTAAAAAATATTTTGAAGATCCTAACCAGTTTAATGAAATTCGTAAAAAAGGTTTTTATCCTTATTCTTACGTTGATTCTTTCGAAAAATTACATGAAAATCAACTCCCAGCTATTGAACATTTTTATGATAAACTTAAAGATGAACCTATGCGTCCATCGGATTACAATAGAGCAATTACTATTTGGAATTTATTTAATTGTCAAAATCTTATGGATTATACCAAAATTTATTTATTGTCAGATGTTCTCATATTAACAGATTTCTTTGAAGCTTTTCGAAATATATCTTTAAATAACTTTAAGCTAGATCCTGCACAGTATTACACATTACCAGGTTTAAGATGGGATTCAATGTTAAAAATGACTGATGTTAAATTAGAATTATTAACGGATATAGATATGATACATTTTTTTAAAAATAGTATAAGAGGTGGTGTCTGTCATTGCAGCGTTCGAAAAGCTGAAGCTAATAATCAATTCTTGGAAAATTATGATACAAGCAAACCAAATTCATTTATAATGTATTTGGATGCCACTAACTTGTATGGACATAGTATGAGTCAATGTCTCCCCGTAAGTGATTTTTCTTGGTTGAACGATGAAGAAATTGAAGCCCTTGATGTGATGTCTATATCTGATGATGCTGAATTCGGGTATGTTTTGGAAGTAGATTTAAAGTATCCTCAAAATTTACATGTAAAACACAACGAATTACCTTTTTTGGCTGAAAATATTTGTGCACCAGGTTCAAAACAAAAGAAATTAATATGTAATTTAAACCATAAAGAAAAATATGTTATTCATTACCGAAATCTGAAACAGGTGCTTCAAAATGGATTAAAATTAACTAAAATTCATAGAGTTATTAAATTTAAGCAAGCTGCATTTCTTAAACAGTACATCGATTTAAATACCGAAATGAGGAACAAATCTAAAAATAAGTTGGAAAGGGATACTTATAAATTATTTAATAATGCCATTTACGGTAAATCTTTAGAAAACATTGACAAGCGAGTTGACATTAGATTAATCACACACTGGGAGAATATTGGTAAAAAACAAGGAGCGCAGACATTGATTGCTAAACCAAATTTTAAAAATCGTTTGGTCTTTAATGAAAACTTGGTTGCGATACAAATGGAAAGAGTAAAAGTGACTTACAATAAACCTGTTTATGTTGGCTTCACAGTCTTGGAATTATCAAAAACCGTTTTATATGATTTTTATTATGACTATATTAAAAGCAAGTATGGAGACGAAGCAATTTTGTTATACACGGATACAGACAGTTTGATCTTGCAAGTAGAGACTGAAAACTTTTATAAAGATATGCAAGACAATTTAGACAAATTTGACACTTCTAATTACAATGAAAACAATATACATAATTTAACTATAAACAAATCAGTATTAGGGCGAATGAAAGATGAATTTGCAGGTAAACCAATTTCAAGTTTTTATGGGACGGGGGCTAAAGCTTACTGTGTAAATTTAGAAGAGAAATCTGAAAAAAAGGCAAAGGGAGTTAAAAAATATGTTATAGAAAATTCCATTACTAAACAAGATTATAAAGACGTAGTTGAAAATTCTGAGATCAAATTTAGAAAAATGAATATTTTTCATTCAATTTTACATGACATGTTTACACAATTAAAAAATAAAGTTGCTTTGTCTCCAAAAGATGACAAACGCTATATAATTCCAGATTCTTTTAGAACTTTAGCTTGGGGGCACAAACATATAAGTATTTTGGAAGAGAAATCCAAGACTGATGATGATCAAGTTAATAATGTAATTGATATTCTAAAAGATTTAGTTCGTGACGAATATAAAACATAAGAACCCTGGAAAAATATTTTATTTTGAAAATGGCTCTGCTACCAGTAGGAGTTCTATTTCTATCAGCATTCGTTAACAATACTTTGTTCATACAAGTTGATCATAATGTTCGAGAAGCATTTATTTGTCTATCTGTTAATAATGTAAATAATGATAGTTGGCCTTCAACATGGAAAAGAATGAATATAAATAATGGTTTATTTACCCACAAAATAGATGATAATATTATAAATGATTCTACCATTGTACAGTATAAGTTAAGATTATATTATGTCAATAAAACTTCAATAGTGACACAGGAATGGAATCAATTGTATAGAAAATCTTGTATAGAAGAAGAATGTACTTCAAATGTGTGTGTAGTATTATTAAGTATATTGTTAGTAGTGTTTATATGTTCAATAGGATATATATTATTCAAAGTATATTTGTACTATAAATAAAATTCAATAATATATAATAATAAAGGTTTTTATTCATAACAATGTCTATAATTATATAACAATTTTACGTTTGCTAATGCACAATGCCATGGATTCACATTTTTGTGAAAATAACACTCTGGAATTTTCTTAAATTTACTTAATTTTGGTTCTTGTCCAATGGGAATAGCGTATATGAAATCTTCATTCAAAAACTTTTTTAAGTAGTTTATTTTCTCATTCCCTTTCACGTAAATTTTGGGCGATTGGTAAACTTCTAACACATGCTTTAAAATATCATCAATTTCATTAAGTTCTATATTTCCAAATTCCCATTTTAGTCCATGATACTCTTCGGCCCATTTAACCATTTTGAGATCGAGAGCAGATAACATATTTTTATGAAATGGTGATTTAAACAGATAATTTGAGCAACGAATCCCATCATAAATCGCTAATTCTTTTATCCAAAGGAATTAGCGATTTATGATGGGATTCGTTGCTCAAATTATCTGTTTAAATCACCATTTCATAAAAATATGTTATCTGCTCTCGATCTCAAAATGGTTAAATGGGCCGAAGAGTATCATGGACTAAAATGGGAATTTGGAAATATAGAACTTAATGAAATTGATGATATTTTAAAGCATGTGTTAGAAGTTTACCAATCGCCCAAAATTTACGTGAAAGGGAATGAGAAAATAAACTACTTAAAAAAGTTTTTGAATGAAGATTTCATATACGCTATTCCCATTGGACAAGAACCAAAATTAAGTAAATTTAAGAAAATTCCAGAGTGTTATTTTCACAAAAATGTGAATCCATGGCATTGTGCATTAGCAAACGTAAAATTGTTATATAATTATAGACATTGTTATGAATAAAAACCTTTATTATTATATATTATTGAATTTTATTTATAGTACAAATATACTTTGAATAATATATATCCTATTGAACATATAAACACTACTAACAATATACTTAATAATACTACACACACATTTGAAGTACATTCTTCTTCTATACAAGATTTTCTATACAATTGATTCCATTCCTGTGTCACTATTGGTTTTATTGACATAATATAATCTTAACTTATACTGTACAATGGTAGAATCATTTATAATATTATCATCTATTTTGTGGGTAAATAAACCATTATTTATATTCATTCTTTTCCATGTTGAAGGCCAACTATCATTATTTACATTATTAACAGATAGACAAATAAATGCTTCTCGAACATTATGATCAACTTGTATGAACAAAGTATTGTTAACGAATGCTGATAGAAATAGAACTCCTACTGGTAGCAGAGCCATTTTCAAAATAAAATATTTTTCCAGGGTTCTTATGTTTTATATTCGTCACGAACTAAATCTTTTAGAATATCAATTACATTATTAACTTGATCATCATCAGTCTTGGATTTCTCTTCCAAAATACTTATATGTTTGTGCCCCCAAGCTAAAGTTCTAAAAGAATCTGGAATTATATAGCGTTTGTCATCTTTTGGAGACAAAGCAACTTTATTTTTTAATTGTGTAAACATGTCATGTAAAATTGAATGAAAAATATTCATTTTTCTAAATTTGATCTCAGAATTTTCAACTACGTCTTTATAATCTTGTTTAGTAATGGAATTTTCTATAACATATTTTTTAACTCCCTTTGCCTTTTTTTCAGATTTCTCTTCTAAATTTACACAGTAAGCTTTAGCCCCCGTCCCATAAAAACTTGAAATTGGTTTACCTGCAAATTCATCTTTCATTCGCCCTAATACTGATTTGTTTATAGTTAAATTATGTATATTGTTTTCATTGTAATTAGAAGTGTCAAATTTGTCTAAATTGTCTTGCATATCTTTATAAAAGTTTTCAGTCTCTACTTGCAAGATCAAACTGTCTGTATCCGTGTATAACAAAATTGCTTCGTCTCCATACTTGCTTTTAATATAGTCATAATAAAAATCATATAAAACGGTTTTTGATAATTCCAAGACTGTGAAGCCAACATAAACAGGTTTATTGTAAGTCACTTTTACTCTTTCCATTTGTATCGCAACCAAGTTTTCATTAAAGACCAAACGATTTTTAAAATTTGGTTTAGCAATCAATGTCTGCGCTCCTTGTTTTTTACCAATATTCTCCCAGTGTGTGATTAATCTAATGTCAACTCGCTTGTCAATGTTTTCTAAAGATTTACCGTAAATGGCATTATTAAATAATTTATAAGTATCCCTTTCCAACTTATTTTTAGATTTGTTCCTCATTTCGGTATTTAAATCGATGTACTGTTTAAGAAATGCAGCTTGCTTAAATTTAATAACTCTATGAATTTTAGTTAATTTTAATCCATTTTGAAGCACCTGTTTCAGATTTCGGTAATGAATAACATATTTTTCTTTATGGTTTAAATTACATATTAATTTCTTTTGTTTTGAACCTGGTGCACAAATATTTTCAGCCAAAAAAGGTAATTCGTTGTGTTTTACATGTAAATTTTGAGGATACTTTAAATCTACTTCCAAAACATACCCGAATTCAGCATCATCAGATATAGACATCACATCAAGGGCTTCAATTTCTTCATCGTTCAACCAAGAAAAATCACTTACGGGGAGACATTGACTCATACTATGTCCATACAAGTTAGTGGCATCCAAATACATTATAAATGAATTTGGTTTGCTTGTATCATAATTTTCCAAGAATTGATTATTAGCTTCAGCTTTTCGAACGCTGCAATGACAGACACCACCTCTTATACTATTTTTAAAAAAATGTATCATATCTATATCCGTTAATAATTCTAATTTAACATCAGTCATTTTTAACATTGAATCCCAACTTAAACCTGGTAATGTGTAATACTGTGCAGGATCTAGCTTAAAGTTATTTAAAGATATATTTCGAAAAGCTTCAAAGAAATCTGTTAATATGAGAACATCTGACAATAAATAAATTTTGGTATAATCCATAAGATTTTGACAATTAAATAAATTCCAAATAGTAATTGCTCTATTGTAATCCGATGGACGCATAGGTTCATCTTTAAGTTTATCATAAAAATGTTCAATAGCTGGGAGTTGATTTTCATGTAATTTTTCGAAAGAATCAACGTAAGAATAAGGATAAAAACCTTTTTTACGAATTTCATTAAACTGGTTAGGATCTTCAAAATATTTTTTAATCTCTATGCACTGATTTGGTTCCAAGCTTTCACCAAGCTTTTCCAAAGAGGAACCAACGAAACGGAATGAATCTAAAAATCTCATTTTAATAAACAGATTTTTTTCTTTATTATCCTTGTCTTTTACTTTGTCAACCAATATGGATTTTGAAAACGAAATATATTTTTCTTTGGTTTGTGCAAGTACATCAATATTATCTTCTTCACAGCACAATTGTTTAACAAATAAATGACTATCATAACCAGTTAAATTATGGAAAAAGATAGGTATAAAATTTGGAATTTGAAAGTTTAAGTTGCAGATACTGTGAGCTGCATTTCGAAATTTACCAGTTAAATGATCGTGATCCCTTACTTTTTCATTTTCTTCAAGATTTTTTATTACAAATATGACAAATTGTGCTATTTTTATAAGCCAGCTCTTCCTCATCGGATAAAGGAAGCATTTTCACTACAGGTTTAAGATGTTCATTATAAATTCTATGTACATGACCTTCAATTCGTTTACAAAATTCATCAGCTGCATCTAAACCAAAATATGAATCTAATACCGACAAAGAATCATCATATGAACATTTAATGAAATAACAAAAAGCATACGGTTCATGTTTAAATGTATTTAAAGTATAAGAATTCTGTTCGTTTCCTGGTTCTTGATGCTGCAAAGGTTTTAAAAAGCATTCAAAGTCTGCATAGATAACAAATGGAACTTTTAGTTGTTTTTGAAAATTTTCAAACTGTAAAATATTTTCTGGTATATGCTGACCGTACTTATTAATTTTAATATCGTTGGTAGGAACTTTTGTAAACAAATGATTACAATCATGTGATTGATGTTGTTTTAATTTTTCCATCGAAGTAAAATAAATTAAACAACCATCACAGAAATATTTTTTAAAGTGACTTTTATTAATTTGAGATGCTAGTAACCGTGACATATTCTTAATCCAACAATAATGGTTGTTTTCACCTTCACTTATCAACAACAAATTTATGTGCGCTGGAAGTTTTTTACTGGTGTAATGAAGAGGACCTACTACTTCATATTTTAATTTATTATCTTCATAAACACTCTCTAAACCGTAAACATTTATAGATATTTGATTAAGCGTTTCAAATTTATGTATATCCTTTAATTTCACAGGAAAATCTATTCCTTCAAAATTTAAATACTCAAAAGGATTTGGATATGAACTTGTTCTGTCAACATGATTTTCAGTTGGAAACAGTGCACTTATCACACTCCATGCAAAACAATATGAATCATTATTTTTGATATTAACAACAGCTTTTTTATTCGAAATTTGTTTTGGTAATGGTATATACGATGAAGCTCTAATTGGATTAAATTTATTTATATTAAGCTCCAAATGTAATATTTTTTCCAACGCCCAATCTGATCCATTTTCTGTGAATATTGACACCTTCTCTTTAATTTCAGACAAAAATTGTTTATAAATATCAGATAAATCTGTTGTTGTTGAAGTTATGACCTTATTTTTTGTGTTAAACGATTTAGTTTCGATTGCCTCTTTGGTTTGTAAAATGTATTGTCCAAATAGTTCTACATTAATCTTAACACTTTTATGCTTAACTAACTGTTCGGAAAGTAAACTTACAAATTTTTGTTGTACTTCATCAAAAAATTCTTCAATGTCCACATACTTTTTCGATGGCAGCAACATGTAAGACACAATCCTATTTTTAAAAGCAGAAGTTAAAATTTTCACATCATCGTCACTTTTAAGTGCACTTTTATGTAGGTTTGACCGTAAATGGGCAGAAAGTTTATTTTTCACGTACCAAGTATCACAATCTTTACATCGCGATAAAGTAAGTTTAGGTATTGGAGGTCTGTCTTCTTTAATATCTTCTATTTTAGCTTTTTTCATGGATACATCACATACCTGGTTATTAGCCTTCCTTTTTTCTCGCGAACAAGATGGTCTCATGGCACACGATTCTCTTTTATGTCTATACACGTTCGATTGATGAGTAAAACTCTTGTTGCATTCACTGCACTGATACATCTTGAGAACTGAACAAAAAAGCAGAAAAGACTGATACTTATTCAACAGTTCTTGGGATATTTTCACCGGTCTCACAACACTTTGTACAATAACAATTAATATAATATCAACGCTAACTAACCGCTGAGGATATATAGGTAACAAGGAGAAGACACAACTGTCGAGCTGAAGATGCGACTGCAGAACGAGAAGCGAAGACAGAATATAAAGAGAATCCGTCTGGGCGGGGCATGCCCATGCGCATCTCTATTGCGCAGTTGTAAAAAAACGAAAAATATAAAAAACGTTTTTTTTTTGAGCCGCCATTTTTTTTTTGAGCCGCCATTTTTTTTTTTGAGCCGCCATTTTTTTTTTTTTGAGCCGCCATTTTTTTTTTTGAGCCACCATTTTTTTTTATATGCGCAGTAGACCAAAATGCGTACCACGCGCACATCGAGCGTGCCAGACATGCGCACGGAGTGTTAGGAGATATACTTTGGTGTGTACATTCCAACCCACCCACTTTTAAGAATATAACTCCAATAGTGAAGCCACAAATAAAAAATTTGTTGTTTTGGGCGGGTCTACCGCTCTACATATGGGGTCTGTATTGACCTGTGTATTGTTCGAATTAGTACAACACTTGCGTTTTAACCGCACTTACCCTTTTAAGTAACGCGCTGTATTACGATGAAATGAGTGAAGCTTTGCGTAATGATGTTTAACGATTTTGAGTGGGGGGATTTGGTGGTGGTGGGATGCTGTAAATCCATGGATTAATGAATAATACTTCTAATTATTTGTTTGACATTTATAAAACATATATTAAAATACAGGTTTACTTTTGAACAAAAATAACAATATGTCTACATTAGTCTACTTTATGTTTCTATTGCACATGAAACATGATTTCTGGGATACAGGAGGACCATCGAATTGTGTGCTCCAGTCAGGACGATTGTAATGTATAAAACATGGCAATTTAATTTGAAGATCAAAACTTGATTTATAAGACATTGGTAATTTTCCCCATACATCCAAGAGTTCCAAATGATCTGCATAATTAATTAGATATTCCAAAGGTAACATTTCTAGTTCTTCTGTAGTAAAATCCTGCAAGGTTTTCTTTCCGCTTACATGACTAAACATTACATTTGCTGTTGGACAAGACATAGTTTTTTGCAGTCTTTTCCTTTTTTGCTTCCAATTCTTGAACTTTCTTTCTCTGTTGAGTTCGAAACTTTTTTTTAGCACTCTTAGATAGATTAGGTGGAGGTTTTCGTAAAATTAAATTATTTTGTATGTAGTCTTGTGGATTATAGCTTTCGAAATGTTCTGCGTCCCATGAATAATCAATAGGGACTGCTACAGACATCGTTGTGAATTGTGTTAAATACTGTAAATATTGAGTAGGATTTGGTAGGGAGAGGAGAGGGGGGTGAAGAGTGGAGAGGAGTGGTGTGAAGAGTGGGGGGATTTTGGTGGGGTGAAGAGTGGGCGGATTTTGGTGGGGTGAAGAGTGGGGGGATTTTGGTGGGGTGAAGAGTGGGGGGATTTTGGTGGGGTGAAGAGTGGGGGGATTTTGGTAGTGTGAAGAGTGGGGGGATTTTGGTGGGGTGAAGAGTGGGGGGATTTTGGTAGTGTGAAGAGTGGGGGGATTTGGTGGGGTGAAGAGTGGGGGGATTTTGGTAGTGTGAAGAGTGGGGGGATTTGGATTTTGGATTTGGATTGATCTAGAACGCACACAAACACTCTACTCTCTCTTCCAATGTTTGGTTAAAGTGGGGTTTGAACGGAATTAATTTTTTTTTAAGATCATCTGAATCTGAGTTTTTCCACAACTTCTAGAAGATGTTTAGCACGATTTCTAAGGGACATTACAGGAGTTTCTCTAATAGACTGAAGAATTAAAATTGTGACAGCATCGTTTTGGTCATATTTCTTCTTCTTCTTCTTGATATTCAAAACCGAACCAGTTCTTTGGAACTTTTTTATTGTGTTGTTGATTGTCATGTCAGTTATTGGAATTCCTACAAACTTCTCGCTAAATTGTTCCACGATGTAGCGGTATGATACCTGGCCATCCCCATAAAACTGAACTATAAAAACCCTTTGTTCAGTAGATAGCATTTTGATGAGAAGTATTTTAAATTAAATAATTGCTTCATTCAATAAAGACAGAAAAACATGTCCGTAGGTGTCATTATTGTTAAATACGTAGAAACTAGTACTCTGGTTAAAGGTGTGAGAGAGAATAGTTGGGACTTTTAAAAAATAATGTGATAAAACTCGTTACTTTTAATATTTAAATTATTTAATGAAATCTTGTACTTCGGCTTAGGGCTTAGGGTTTAATTTAAAACATAATTCATATTTGTTCTTTTGGTAGAAAATGATAAACAAGGTATGTTTACTCTTATGCAAGATATCGTTTTCGTATTTTTTATGCCCCTGCATAAAAAATTAAATTTTTCACAACTTGAATCTTATTTATTTTACAATTTTTTTTATTAGGAGTGACATTTTACGTATCTTGCAAAATTTTGTCCATTTGTCCTCTTCTAAACCCCATCCGCGGATATACTGTATAATTAAATTACCCTTTTTTATAAATTTTAGAAAAAACTAATAAATAAATTCAGAATAGTAGAAAACTCAGTTGTCGATTTAAATAAACCCTTGATTGTGAAATTAGGCAGCCTATTTATAATTAAAATTGTTTACGACACATCGTAAATCGTAATTCCCATTTGTCATTATGCATATCACAACTAAAAAAGGGTTTTAAATCACTACCAAATTGACGGTGTGTAAATGAACTAACCAATTAGTTGGACTGTATATTATTAGTACTTGCAGATGCATTTTTAACTATGGCATTGAACTTAAAAGATAATTTGTCTGAAAACGTCATTAGAGTATCATTTGTCACAATTACAAAACTTTCTGTGTGACTAACGTAGCATCCCGTCTGTCTGGTCCGGCGAGAACAATAGTAGCCAATAAAAATAACATTGAGCCTGCAGACTTTCTTCAGCCCCCGCATACTCTGCAAATCCTGCACTGTCACTGTTAATGCAGTCTGCAGTCTGCAATAGTCTGCTGCATGCATCTGTGGGATTAGGTTTGGTTGTGCAGTAGTACGACTGTTGCCAACTCTAGTTAAAAATATCAGAAAAAGCAAGGGGGCAACGAACTGATCAATATTTATTTAGGAATAGAATCCAATAATTATTATTAAAAAATGTATATCTATAAATATTATTTATGGTATTAACATTGTGCATACAGGTACTAATTCGAAAATGTAAATCCGTGTAAATCAGTTTTGTTTTCTTCAGAGAAATTTTCTTTCGAAGCCTATTCCCGTAATGCAATTGATTAACGAATGATTGTTCGCGGGCGCAAAGCCAGGGGCAACAGCAAGTTGATATATTATGTATGTTTACCTTAGATATTAACCACAACATAAAGCTTCCCGTCAAAATTCGTCTAGTATATTTTTTTCTTGGCAAGGAAATTGTTTATCTGTTTCCTTGACATCCACAAAAATTATAAATTTAATATTATTCTTTCGACTTCTAAATAGACGTCCAATAATACCTACGAACTTTTACAAATTTATATAGTGTAAAGTGTATATTATTGTAAAACCTTTTAGGTTATTTATTTGCGTTATTGAAAAGGGTTCCTATTTGATTCAACTGTTATATTACTGCCGAGCCATCTTTAGGTGAAACCACACTAAAAAATCGGTCCAGTGCAAGCTATACTTGCACAATTAGTGTTCCGTGTGCACCAACGCCGTATCACTCGCGTATGCGCGGAACTGAGTAGGGAGGGTTTCGACTGAGCCAAATTAAAAATTTTAAAAAACATGCAAGGGCAAAAGTTGTTCCTTACATCGCGAGAAATGATTTCTGTCACAAAACTTTTTCTCTAAAACGAATGGTTCAGCAGTTATAAGGAAATATACAATTAAATTGTTTATAACAATTGATCGCACTAGAATTTTTGACTGCTGTTTCGCTCAATATAGGTACACCGAATTCTTAATGTTCATGATTTTTTTTCAGATTTTTCTGAGCGATCCTTCTGGTGATAAGGGTGAAGGACAGCAATTTTAAGCGTTTTTGCCAAAAAATGTCTCAAAAAATGCATAAAAAATACATCATATATATTGTTAAATTCGTGCTTCAAGCTTTCGTTTGATACTCTACACGGTGCCCTTGAAAACAAAAATTAATGCCCCACTTTACTCCCTGAAATTAACCCTCAGAATCAAAATTCAACTTTTTATACTTCATGTCTATAATTGGGCCACCACACTCTATCTCTGTGCTAAATTTCAAATTTTTTACGACGAATAGTTTCAGAGAAAATCGCCTGTGACAGTTGGACAGACGGACGGACGAACGGACGGACGGACACCGAAGTGATCCCATAAGTGTTCCGTTTCGCGAAACACTAAAACAGATTTTTTCTGAAATTACAGGAAAATTCATTGGTTAGGGGTGTGTCAGAACTCAACTCAGAACTAATTAGGCATATTTTACAAACATTCTGTAATGTAAATTTTCAAGTAATACAATTACTTACCACAAAAACACTTTCTTTTATTTCTGGAGATGGAACACTAACCTGGAACAAAATAAATAGAGGGTAATAAAGCAAGCGAGAGTTGTAACTAATTAAATAAATAAATACAACAACAAATAAATACATAAAAAATAATTAAATAAATAAAACTTTTTCAAACTCATATTAGTCTTTACTTCCTTATTTTTTCTGTCGTATTTATTACAAATAAAGTTAAAACGTAATTTACTGGGTAAAAAAATTACTAAAAAAATGGGGAGGCACCTATAAACCATTTAACCATGCATAATTGTACAGCACAAACGAACAAACCTATTGCAAATATAATTTTCATATTTTATGAAAAATGCACAACCACAGAAATGGCATAGGCGGCAACATTGTATTTTAAGAACGGAGGCGCGAAGAATGCAGACAACAAACGCGCGTGGGTCTCCCGCCGGACCTGCCCTAACATCTGGCCGCTTGCCTCAGGAGGGCGCTGATGTCGCTCCTGCGAATCGGTAAACCGGCTAGGCTAGGACTGCTGCGAGGAAGAACAGCAAGACAAGAATGTTTTATTTTTAAAATACTAAAAATCGAAGTTATTTTTGTTTCATTTGTTATTCCTGCCATGGTTAAAGAAACATAATTCTTTAAGTCTTATATTATATCCAGTGGCGCACACACGGGGAAGAGTTAGGGGCTTCAGAGCACCCCCCCCCCCCCCGGACCAACATACTAGACACGCAAAAATTAAAAAAGTGCACTACCACTTGAGGAAATCCACCAAATCGCATTATTCCCCCCCCCCCCCCAACACAAATCAGCTCCGCCAAGACAAAATCCTGGATGCGCCCATGATTATATCACCTTAATGCCATCAGCATGCACATATTTAGTTTTTAAAAATTCACCAAAACACAAAATTTAATATTCGGACATGACTAAAGTTTTACGTTTGATAATAATATCGAGTGTCTTTTGTAACTTCATTCTAGATCACAAAAATATTTGTGCTTTGAATTCCTGTAGGTTGTAATTTTATAATATGATGTAAATTTAAATTCTAAACAATTCTTGTTTTATTTTCTTTTGGAACTTACGAAAATAGATGTATTTTTGGATGTACATATCCAGATTTGTTGTTATAACGCACTCCCTATGGTACAGACTTGACTATTAGCTTGCTTGTTAGTCCTGGAAATATTCCTAGATAACAAGCAGTGACCATCGTTACTATGTATATAAAGATATTGTAATTCTGCTAGAATAAGCACAATCCAATGGCGAAAATAGAAAGCTTCGCCTAGCGAACTTGACTAAAGATGACGCTGTAATTAATGTAAAGAACATGTGGTATTTACAGCAATTTAGACAACAAAATTTAATATATAAAAGCATATACATAATAGGCGATGAACTTACATAAAAATATCAATATTAAAAATCCTGCAGAACCCAAAGTCATTTTGCTAGAGTCATGCATATTATGTATCTACTTCATAAAGAAATTCAACATTTCTTATTCACCATCCTGTACTATATAAAGAACCGAAATTTGTTATGAATAAAATGGCACCTTTTTACTAGTGATGTAACGGATCTCTGCTTTAGTATGCAGTACCTATATCTTTACGTCAGTTTAACAGAACTTTTTAGTAGAGCACCCTTAAAGTATGATTAGAAATAGACTACATTGCTAAATTTCTGTTTTTAAATACCATTTGGCCCTACTTAGTTTTAATTACTTATCTCAGATGTCTTGAAATATCCGAAGAAATCGGTTTACCAAAAAGTAGGTCCGTTCTTGGATGAATTAAGAAAGGATTCGGTTTTCCGTATATTGTGAGCGTATCGAGCGTGAAGCCTATTTATTTGTTGTTTGTTATGAAAACATCGTACCCCAGAGGTCCAGTTTGCGAACTATAAGGAAATACGTAATTGAATCAAGAATGGTAGTAGAAAGAGATAAAATAGCATTGGAGTGTCGTAACGTCGATCCAATTTTTGCCAATCAAATACGGCTTTGCTGTCTCTGTTTTCCTCTCAACAGCTGAGCGGTTGACGTCAAATTACCTTGGGTGATTCTTTATTCATCCACGGTCTAAACGTATGTCTTTGTCTAATGACTAATGAACTAGAATAGAAAAAGTGCCACTTATAGATTTATAAATGACTCGGAGCGACTTTAAATAAACCTTTACAAATAAAATATTTCAAAGTTTTTTAACTTAAATTTATTATTATTTCGCAGAAAATAAAGTATTTTAGGGCTTTTATTACTTTTAGTAAATCTTGTGATGCTTCTACCGTATTTTTTGTACAAAAATACAAGGTCAAATAAGACGTGGCGAATGTTTACAAATTTTTTTCACAGTGTCGCTTAGAATGGTTTGTTTTGGCTTCAAAGAATGTTAAATCATCCCGTATCCATTCTTAATTCATCCAAGGTACCGTTCAAGAATTAAAGCAAAAATGAGAAAATATCGACTCTCTAAATGGAATGCCTTGAAGTGGAAGGAAAATAATACGAAATGAACAACAAGATAACTTGGTAACTTTTTTGGAGAATCATCCATTCCAAACAGCCGTGGAGGCGCAGAGACAAACAAACTTTCCTGGGTCTGGTTTGCTTAAGGTGATATCAGACGGTTCACTCCTCGGTTCACTCGGATGAATGATCACTCAAGTGAATGTTCTCTTTTTTTTCATTCCACGCTCACACGACACACATAAAATGACAAACAAATGAACGTTATTCGCTTATTTTCTCGCGAAGTTGTGCGCCGTGGAATTCATTTAATTTGCGATCATTTGATCGAAGAATTGGAAAAAAAGAAGCAAAGAAAACGTCGACGTTGGTGGGTGCGCGCATGGATTGCAAGGAGAAATGTGTTTGGAGCTTCAGATTCATTCTTAAAAGAATTAAAAGAATTAGCGGATGAAGATCCTGATTCATACTGCAACCATCTTCGAATGGATAAAAGAAAATTTGAAGAACTTTTACAACTTGTCACTCCCTTCATAACGAAAGAAGATACTTTACTCACAAGATACTTTTTGTGTTCATACGTTTCATTTTTCGTTCGTTCGAAGTGCGAATGATTGATGCTGAATGCCGAAATCCAACATCGCTGGATTGGTTCACTAATGAATTCATTTATCACTTTTGATTCATTTAATGCCTAGACGTTTCATTCTTAGTGAAAAAGGCTGAATGAAAGACAGAAATGAATAAAAAGTGAACCGTCTGATATCACCTTCAAAAGAAAGATCTAATTTAAGAAATCGCGCTGCTGTTAGACCACTACTTTGAAGAAGCTGTTTTTTTTTATACAGTTTTCCCAGCAAAACTATCGTAAATATTAATATTAAGAGCTGTACATAAATTTTCTCCCTAATTGGGCATGCTACATAATATGGCTCTCAGATGGAGCCAGAATCGGCCGTTGCACAATTCAATTCTTCCCCCGGGAAATCAACCGTTCCAACCAGGCCCTGGTCGCTTCTTCTTGGTGAATTACCCTCCTTGTAAATACTGTACCAAGCAATCATGTAGATTGTAAATAGATTAAATAGAACAAATGAATAATTATTGTAAATATTATTATGAATAATAAAGTACTTCTGAAATGAAAATGATTTCTACCTACTGACAACAAAGAGCAGAGGGTGGGATTTGCTTTTGCAATATTGGCAGGAAGGGTTGGGGTATCGGGAAAATGTTGTTTTCACGGATGTAAAGACCTTTCAATCCTATTAGAGTGGGCGGGTAAGTGTTTACCGACCTATAAATACAAGATTTGAAGAAAAATACACACAAAGGGTTAAAACAAGTGGTAGATTTTAGTTAATGTTAATGTATAGAAATACATGACCTCAAGAGGACTTGGACTTTGTCATCGCATTAATGGCGGATTTACAGTGGAAGTATATATAGATACATTAGAAAACGTTATGCAGCCTTCAGTGGACAATATTTTTCTTCAAAGAAATTTTATTTATCGACATGACAACTGCCCTGTCCACCACGGCAAGAAGGATTTTGTATTGGGCGTGGGAAAACAATATTCATTTATTACCTTGACCCTCAAGAAGTCCTAATGTAAATCCGATTGAAAATGTTTGGGGCTACATCGTCAAAAAAATTAATCAAACAAATGATTTCCATCCAGAAAATAGTGACGACTTGTGGAACAAAATGGAAGAAATCAGCGGTGTGCCGTGAAATTTCAAAGTTGTATATCTCTGTTTCTACTTAGAGGAACCGTACCAAATTTAGGGGTTTAAATAGGGAGCCCACTGGGAATGTTTTGGTAAAAAAAAACATTTTGTAATTTGCGAAAAAAGTTTAATTTTTGCATTGCTTCCACTGGGAAAAAAATGAACACCTTTAGGTATTTTATTTATTATTCTTTCTAAACAAATTTTATATCATTTTGTCGACAATTTTTAAATTTTAAGAGAAAAAATGTGTTTGTAGAAAGTTATAGTCATTTGAATTTTTTGAAACCTAAAATATAATTTAAAAAAAAAATCAAATGACTATAACTTTCTACTAATGCATTTTTTTCTCTTAAAATTTAAAAATTATTGTCGACAAAATGATGTAAAATTTGTTTAAAAAAATAATAAATAACATACCTAAACGTGTTCATTTTTTTCCCAGTGGAAGCAAAGCAAAAATTCAACTTTTCTCGCAAATAACAAAATGTTTTTTTTCTTTACCAAAACATGTCCAGTGGGCTCACTATGAAAACCCCTTTTGGTGCGGTTCCTGTAAGTAGGAACAGAGATATACAACTTTGAAATTTCACCCCTCGTGCCTGGAAGAAATATGGAACAACTAATACAACTATAATCCACATCATGCTCAAACGCTGGTGGCATCCATGCCCAAAAGCTTGGAACTAACTATTGGAAAAAATAGTGCTACAATAAATGAATAATTATTTTTTAATGGAAGAAAGTTAGAACTGGACGGATTTATTTGCTTTTTGCAATGCATCTATTAACAAAACAGGCTGGATGAAATGGACTATTTTTCTAAAAATGACATCTTTTACCAGTTTATTTACCTAAGTGGCCATAAAGGTAAAAAAAAAACAGATTTACCAAATTTTCCGAATATATCAGAAAATGTTAACCTAAGTGTCCCAGATTTTTCGTACGCAACTGTACATTTTCCAAATAATGCTGTGTACTGCGACACTTCAAATCCGTAAGGTACGCCACTGTTGACTTCTACAGAGATTATTGTAAGTTATTCGCAGATTTTCCAAATATCAGTTTTGTAGGGAAATCGCTGTTAATTAACACCAGTAAAAACTTTTTGAAATAATGGCAAGCGGAAGATCTGAGTACAAAGAACTTTTCCAAAAGTTATGCTGCTGTGAAATCCCTGCTAATTAAACACCTGCTTTGTTCGTGTTCCTGGCGTCAATTAGGACGTTATTAGGGCACAAGGGCAACGACAGAATATTAAAACGAAATAATGCCTTTGCGTATTTTGTGCTCGTAACGGGCAACGCTCGTTAGAGAGTTTTTATTAAAACATTTACACCGGGATTCATTAAAAACGATTAAGATTTAGTACTGATTTAAATTTAGACCTTCTAGTTGATCAGTTAGGTTTTGGCAAGTTTTTATTCTGGCACTGTTAAAAGTGTCGTCACTAAAAACTTAGAGACCACTAATAGCCACGTCAAAACCTACATAATACGCTTCATTAAAAAAAAATGTGTTCGGAAAAAATGCTAGTAGTTTGCTAATTTAACCGACCTTGTAGCTTCAATAGGAAGTAATCGTGCAGACTTAATCGCCAGTAGGTACCCTATATTAGACCAATGTATGATTTAACAGGACAGCTGACACAAGATATATCATTCAGCATTTTGTATATTTCCCCAGTGGCGTACCTAGCATTTTGGGGCGGAGGAGGCAGTTCACCATGGGGGTGAATTTGCATGAAAATATGACAAATGTGCCATAAAACAAGGAAGTGCTAGGGGCGCCATGAACTAGGGGCGGAGGGGGCTGACAGCCCACTTAGGTACGCCACTGTCTCTCCCTAATCGATGTACAATAAGCAAAACAAAGCTATAATATGTTTCGGTGCAATATCATTTATACTATCTGTCGATTTTCCACTACTAAAGTAAGCATATACGTATTAAATAAATATACCGCTGGTTGTCTCGAATTCGTGATGCAAACAATGTGAAATGGAAATATACAATCTCGCATAAGTCTATCCTTTCTTCTGATATTTCTGTATAAGTGCATGCGTTAATACGAATTTTTTCATTGGTCAGAAATTGTGCTGAATTAGATGGTGAATTGTACTAATCATCGGCTGTTGGGCGTATATTTCGGCTTCTTTCAGCTTTCTGTTTTTTTTAGTTTACAGCTGGATCGCCATTCGCCATTTTTTCTTTGTGTCGTTTTGTATTTTGTATTCGGTGTTCTTGTGGTTTATTTTGAAGTATGCTAACTTATGCCCTTATGTACAAAAAGTAATAAACTAGTTCAATTATACTAAAAAGCCAGCCCTGCCAAGAAACTTATGAAGCGTGGCGCCGTTAGATTGCCAATAGCAACACAAAATTTAGCGCAATCGCAGTTTACGAAATATCTGAATAAAGGATATACTTATGCGAGATTATATATCTCCATTTCACATTGTCGTCATCAAAATCCGCACATTGGGTAAATGGGGAACCCGCGGTATATTTATTCAATACGTATATGAAAGTAAGTGTACCTTGTTTACAAACCTCGGGATTCACATAAAAGATTTAGGATATACTACTGGTTTAAATTAAGATCAGTTAGGTTTTCACAAGTTTTTGTCCATTGTTGGGAAGTCGTTATTAAGGGGTTATATACAGTTAGAATTTTCAAAAAATAAATTTTTTTTAATTTCATTTTCGTAATGTACATATATTCAAGTACACACACAGAAAATTTCAAGGTAATCCGGCGATTATTTTCGAAGTTATACGTATATTTGTAAAGACGTGTCAGAGCGATTGTACGCTATGTAAAGTGCTTTTGAAACTTTAAACGCGTTTTTCTCAAAACTGTGATTTCAAAGTCGGTGACGAAGATTTCTCGGAAAAGGCTGAACCGATCAGTCTCAAATTTTAACACAAGCTTCTTAAGTATATTTTTTACCAATTAACGGAAGGTTTTTTCTCACCGATATTTTTTTTATAAACTCTAAGGCCAAACTTTTGGTCAAAAATGGTTTTTTTGACCAAAAAATTTTATTTTGCTTATTCCTTCAGTTAATTAGAAGATTATATATTACTTTAACGAAATCCGTTTGGTTTTTTCATATTAGATGATCCAGTCCAGAGATATCGTTGTCACCGCAAGATGCCTTTTTTTGAGAGGAACTTCTGGAGATCAGCTATAGCAGCTTTCAAAATTATTATTTTTACAAATACAAAAATCTTAAAATACAGAGCTAAAAGTTACCATAATATGTGTACAAATTTTTACATTAATAAATTTAAAAGTCTTTTCAGGAAAAATTCTTGAAAAATCGTTTTTTAGGCCTCCTGACTGTATATAACCCCTTAAAGGAGTTATTTTATGATTTTTGCAATGTGCTTCCTTTCTAAATGATCTTTATCTTGGAACTTGTTGCTAAAATCAGTTTGGTTCTATTATTGTGGAAAATACAGATACACTTCCGAAAAAACTTGAGAAATAAATTCATCCATCGAACAGATCAAATTTTGGGGGCAAAAATGCCCTTGTCTGTAGTACTACGGTAAGTGCATATAAAATTACCAAAAATTCTGCATGAAGATTTGTTCCCTAGGAATAGCATGAATGTATTTTTATTGACATTTCCCAAAAAGTGTTCGAATCGTAGGTAAGGGTACTATTTAGAGTAAATAACAATAAAAATGCTATTTCTTAAAGGAGGCAAATTTAAAAGCTAACTTTTCAGTTAATTTGACATGCACGAAACATATTTTTTAAATTATTTTGTAAATAAAAGTAAAGCAAAAGTATAAAAACAAATTTGGCAATGAAGCGAACATGATAAAACCATGATGATTCTTTCATAGCCTATTTAGAAACAGAATATCTGTGACAGAATATGCGGGTAACCAACAATAACAATGCAAACTGTCGCTGTAATTTTCTTGAAAATGTTCACCAAGGATGCCATTGTCGCTGTAATTCAGTGACATTTGCACTCCTTTTATGGTAATTTTAATACATAAAACGAAATAGTCTGACACATATCTTGTGGAAATACCATAAACCCAAAGTCGCACCAGGGGTTCTTGCCGCCCCTCTATATTTTAATAGATAAAAAAGTCTAGAAAACTACAATTTTACTATTTAGCTCTTAAAAAGACTGGAAGAATTTTTTTCTTTTAGCTCATACCGAATGGTAATAATTTTTTTTAATAGCGCGTGGTATTGCTCTAATAAAAGGAGATTTTATCGACAATGTGGATTTATCAACCGTTTGTCAGCGTGAAATTTAATCTCTTTCATGCTTTCATGCAGAGAGAAGAGATACAGCGGGTCACTAAAATATAAAGTTGGTCAGTGGCGCACCCAGGGGAGGGGCTGGGGACTGCAGACCCCCCTCCCCAAACTAACATTCTAGACACACAAAAATTAAAAAGTGCACTACTGATTGAAGAAATCCACCGATTTGCATTATTCAACCCCCCCCCCCCCAAGACAAAACCCTGGGTGTGTCCATGAAGTAGGTATTAGAACACAAGTTTCAATCCAGTGATTTGACCATTCAACTCGACAAAGGGTCTGTGGTGCAGAATCGTCAAATCGCACACTCATTCGACTAGTGCTTCAGATCTAATTTTTGGTAAATTTGAAAAGATTTTTTAGATCACAATATATTTCAGAAAAAAATTACAATGAAAAAAAATATTTAAAAAAATTAAATAAAAAAAAAACAAATTCAGTTTGTTAAAACAACCGTACTTATGTTATCATTATCACGTTCATCTTGTGGGCCGAACAACAAGAAAATTAGCCCTTTTCTTCTCAAACTAAAACCGGCAGAAAATATAGACACACAAACAAGGGAAATAATGAGTGCCTTCGACATCAAAGCGGCTGCCAAATGGCTCGGTATGTTGAAACAAAAGGGCAACAAAACCCAAACAAACAGGCACAACATTTCTAATGCAAGGCCCTTGATTCGAGAGAAAATAAGAAATCACATCGTTGTATTACCGAACGAGCGCTTTGAGGCGGTAATATTTTTAATGTCCTCTTAATTGAATTTGAAATTTACATTTTATGCTTGCAAATACATACAAACTGCTGTTGAATATAATAATAGGCTTCTGCAGTTAAAATTCCAGGTCCATTATCTTTGCTAAAAGCTAACTAAACTGAATGCGGTTTCTTGCGTTGTAAAGCTTAATCTGGACTTCTGACTAGCACGGCAATTTATTAACAATCCCTAGAAAAATACTTTAATTTTTAACGTTAATAATGATGATGCAAACGTACTAGAATTAGTAGGTACCCTCGTTACTTTCTGTAGTATTCTGTTTTTGCTGGAACTATGTCACCTTCATGAGGAACCAGCGGGGGAGTACTTGGGAGGGGGAGGGGGGATTGAGCGCCTCCACGCTTACGAGTTACAAAATTAGTTCGAGTGACCTTTTACCAAAAAATTGTCATTGGGAGAATTTGCAGAAAAAGATATGTTTGGAAACAAAAATTCTTATCTTCGCATTGGAATTTTCTCCTACACTCCCTCCCCCTTGTAAGATAGTTGTGATAATATCTATTTATTGCTATGTTGTGGTGAAAGTTTATGCTAGATTTTCTATCTAATACTAAAGAAATATAGTGAACAAGATGGCAAAGAGTGGCGGATCGCCTTTTAATAATCCTAGACTGAACTGAAACTGTAAATAAAATAAATCAAACTATTAACTTTCACCTTATTTATGCAATTTTCGGTTGACTCGGGAGTATGGATGGTATGTTACATATTCTTGACAGTATGGCGAAAAAAAAATAATCTGTTTTATCCTGCCACCTTCCGTTTTTCCAAATTCTTGAAATCCGAGAGTTCCCAGATACTTTTGACATAAAGAAACCTGATTATTACATTTTTTAAAACTTCTTGCTTACAAAACATTGGTTTTAATTCTAGAGAACAATACTAATGAAAATAAACGTATCTATTTTTAGAGTGCTTCGTGCACAAATTTAAACTCACACACTGTACATTTTGTACAAATTTTGAATGAAACTAATCATAAATAACTTGAATATTTTATAGTCGACGTTATTGACGCCATTGATGATTGATCTTAATATGTACAAATATTCTACATACATCACACAATTTTGCACAAACCCAAAACATAAATTGCTCACAGACGATCGGTCACCCTGCATAAAATTTGTAATTGCCGCTGCACAAGAAAAATATTAAACAACCGTAATATAAATCAAAAATCTCATGTCATGACATGAGATTTTGATATATGACATTGTCATATAAGCTTTCCAAAAGTTGTATAAAATTTTGCCTTGGCCTTGGATAGGTTGTAGAACAAAACTATCAATGAACAGGGCATTTTCGCCTAGCAAAACAATGGATAAAATTTCTTTGCATAATAAAAATGTTACTGTGAAACTCAAAGAACGTTTTAAATGCAAATAGCAGACCGCTGAATAACAAGAAATGTCAAATTCGTTGCGACAGTGCAACAGTGCAAAAATAAAACAGAATGTTGCAAATGTTCCAAAATGCAAACAGAAATGTTGGTTAAAAGTTTTAATAAATCCCTCAGTTAGTTTTCATGTTGTTCTTTCAATAGATTAATTTACTGCAAGTATTTCATCCATCTTTTCCCCGCCCGCTTTATCAAATAAAAAATCGAGGCCGAGGTAAAAACGACATCCAATGATTTTCTCGGCAATTTTCAAATTTGTATTCAATTTCCTTGCTCTATTAATATCTACCAATACCTTAATCGAATCCGGCTGTATACACGGTATTTTACTGCAGTTGGCAGGATCGAGTTGACTTCGTAATTATTGCAAGACCGGCTGCAACACGGCAGGGTGTGTCAGGCAGTTCCGCCTGACTTTGATGCAAATTGAGGAGAGAGAGATGGCAAATTAAAACAGCAAATATACAAGTCCTGTTAGGTGAGTCATTTGTATTAAGGTCTTTATTATGCAGAGTGTAGGATTTTATGCAAGCAAGTAATATGTACTTCATTTTATAGTATATACAGGGTGTTATGAAATTCACTGCATATATTTGAATGGGTGACTCTTGGGGTAGTTTGCAGACATACCTTTTCCCCTCAAATCGATTTTTTTTTAATTTTAAAAAATGTCCAAATACCGGCCCTTATATGACGCTTCTAAAGAGCCTGACGTCATATGCTCTAATAGTATAAAGAAAAAACAAATGATCCAGCCAGGGCATTGCTAAACTTAAATTTTATCGTGTCATATTATCAGTTTTAGGTAGTGAAAACCGAAAATAATCCAAAGTATTTTTAATTCCAAAAACGCATTTCACTAAAAATGTCTCTTTTAATTTAATATCAATTTATTTACTTAATATGGGAAAATATGGACCATATACTCGTGAAATTAAGTTGACATTGTAAGCAGAACAAAACAGGCTATGTTATACCGTTGACCCAAAGAATTATCACTTACCTATTACGTTATTAAGCATTATTTCTTCTGGCTTAGGTTTGCTTTCAGCCTTTAAAAAAAAGGTTAAAAATCAAAACGCAAAGATCCATCTCGGTGGCCGCCAAGCCTCTAATTTACTATAATATCCAGTACCGTGCTCGCACCAAAGTCGTATAATTTACTATCACACTAATTGAGCACACCTACCCAGTATGATAAATTTATAACCAATATTCTTTTTTTTTACAGCAGGAAATTTTGTCAACAAAAACATTGTTCTATTTAAATACATAATATTATGGGTTGTTGACCTTTCCATTTCGATACTGTAATTCAGGTCTCAGGCCCCTACCTGATTGGTCCGCCACCGTGCCATCCACCTCCCTGATTCTCCGCCGACCACGTGAGTCGTGCGTCAGCAGTTCAGTGTGATGCAAATATGGATGCATATTGACGAGTTTAATAATGCCGTGTACATTTTTGCTTTCTGTTTCTTAATTTGTGAAAGAAAAAGTTTTAAGGCCTTTTAATATCAACAAAATATCGTACGCGCTTAGCGATGTGCCTTATAAATTAGTAAAACAGTAATTCCTGGGTGTTTAGTTGAAGTCCGTATTTATTTATTGGTTTAAATAGCTGTTCCCTGGGTCCTTTTGTTTGTGTTATTTTGGTAGTATCAAAGAAAATTTTCTTTGGTAGTATTTAACATTTTGAAATTAATAATTTCGGAAGTTAGTAGGATTTCTTTCTTTAAAGGTAATATAATAAAAATATTATTTCTTTAAACTTGTTACATAGAAATATTGTTAAGGGACCTGGCAACACAACAACCTAGCTCACTGTTCTTTTGTTCTTTATATGGCCATGTGTTTTTTTATTATCAATGGTGTGCAATGATTAAAAATAATTTTTGAGCACCGTTTATGACTATTTTTACCAATCTGAATTCAAATCAGGATTTACCGGTTTCAATATATGCAGTAAATTTCATAACACCCTGTATAATAGGACTCATTACCTAAAACCTTAAACAATATCAAGAAATTACCGTATAATGGAAAAATTAGTGATATGTATTTTAGTATTGTGATCATCTCGATATTAGTAACGATATTACTTAAATGCAGGTCGTCTCAAAATGTTATGCATATATTTGAAAAAAAAACACAATTAAAACACTAAATAGGTAACATTGTTGTATATTCAACTGTACTGTACAACAATGTTAACATTTTTTTGTAAAATTTGAGAATTGGGAAATTTATTTATGAAAAATATCGCTGTCGGAATGTCTTTTCTCTTAACGCTAGCTTTTCCAAATTTAACCCAAAATGCTTCATAATACGCTGAATAACATCCGCTGGTATGGTTTTAATTTCTCCCGCGGAGGATTAATATGCAGCTTTTCCTTTAGGTATCCTTACAAAAAAAAATCAAGAGATGTTAAGTCTGGCCTTCATGAAATACTTCAGGATTAAATTTTAAAGAGTGCCAGCATCAAGTGGGAGGACATTTAGTTATTTTTTATAAATAAATTTCCCGAGCAGGTATTTTATTTTTACAAAAATAAATCGTCCTAAAAATATTTCCCAAATATGCGCAACACTTTGGGACACCCTGTACATCGAGCAAAAGTAAAATATTGGTATTAAAGTATTATCAAATTACAACAAAGTACAACCCAATTACCATTTGAACAAAACTTTATGGAAATTAAAATTTAATTTTACGGATAATATTAAAATTTTATAAATCATAGTCTGCATAAAAATACTAAATTTACGTAAACGTATGTTTTTAAAATAGTACAAATTGTAAAACACTTTAGTTTTTTTCAAGATATGTAGGTACTTAGGAAGCTTCAGTCGTCTTTTTTTAAATCTTAAAATTACAACAGTAAAGAATAACTGACAGTCGTATTGGGCTGTGCCTCTGTTTAAGCATTTTCGAGCCACAGTCAATAAAAAAAGGCACTAGGCACTTTTAAAAATTTTTAAATTTCCTTTAAAAAAATATATTCAATAATTTATGGATTAAATAAAAAATATTTTCTAAAATCTAGGTGGAAAAATATCAAAACGAGCAATTAATGCGACAGAACGTAATAGTTTTATAAAGCTATTCTTGACAAAATGGTGGATATATAATAAAAATACTCAACTGTATACACGTAGGTTTGACTGCTTAGAGCACTGCCAGCGAGCAAACTAATGAAACGATTGACACCTCATTCGAAAGACTAAACCAAACGAAACTGAAATCTGAAACACATTCTAATATATCGTATATGAATGAATCTAATAGTTATTGGAAGCATAGACCACGTTTCTAACAGACCGCATTTCGGTGCGATCCTGGATCGAACGCATTCGATGGAACTGGAACTGCATCTAACTACAATAAACCTGAGAATCCAGTCCTTCACTAAACATGAATTTTGTAATTTTAATACATCTTTAATCAGGGTGTAAATCAGGGTATTATACAAATAATCTTACAACTGTTTCATAGGTTTTAATCAAAATATAAAAACCTATTGAAAATCAATTGAATTTAAAGAATCTAGAAAAAGGCTTCGGATTCTCAATGCCCGTACGTTTGTTCTTTCGCGGGAAGGCAGACGATTGGCTAGAGGGCCCATTCGTGTGCGATCGGCATTTTGCAGTCACGTGATGTTCTGCCAGCGTCATGTCAGTTTGTAATAATTAAGTATTTTGGGTAGGAAAGAAATTATAAAAGATTACTAATTTAATGATTGCATAAGAGATTTTCGATAAATGCTTTATCTCTGCGTAATAACTTTCGTCTAGCGTAGAAAAAAGTACAGTAGCCACGCGATGGTGTAAACGCCGGATAACGGAAACCCCGTATACCGTGAACAACATATTTTCATGCATAGGTCACTGTATACCGTAAACCAACTATACCTCCGCTTATGGAAACGAATGTCCATTGACCGAAACCGAAAAAGTCGATACTACCACGTGGTTTTACGTGTACTTCCCCGATATTTTTGGTATTTCACCGGTCAATATTAAGGTTATTGAGTGATGCCAAAGTGATGAGACGGTAAAAACAAAATTTAGCGTTCTATTTAAAAATATTATCAATAAATAACTAAAAAGCGATGCTATTACTAAATATCGATTTAACGAGATATGACATACGTGTTTTTATTTTGTTTCTTGACAAAATGGCAAATCATAATAAAAATGAAACATTCTCGAAGCTTTAAATTTGCCCCCACTGACAGCTGTGCCTCCGCCTGATTGGTCGCCAGAGGTCTGCACAGGTGCCGTTTTTCAAGCAGCTCCTCCAGACAAAGTAAAGTTTGAGGTTAGTAACAATGACGAATGAGTGTTGACGAGATAAATTATGCCGTGTGAATATCTGCTTTTTGTTTATTAATTAGTAAAAGAAAATAGTTTTCAGCCCTTTATTTGCGCTATTAGTACTAACAAAATATCGTACGAGCTTAATGTTTTGCATTATCAGTTAGTAAAACACAGCATTTCTAGGTGTTTAGTTTGGTGTTAGTTCTGGTTTTAACAGCTGTTCTCTGGATTGTTTCATCTGTGTTATGGTATTTTAAGTTTTTGAAATTGAGAATTTTCGAACAGTTAGTGGGATTTATTTTTTTAAAGGTAACAAGACTATTATTTCTTCAAACTTGTTGCAGATAAACATTGTTGAGAGACTTGGCAACACAACAACCTAGCTCACTTTTTTTATCTGTTCATTGGTCATGTGTTTATTACCAGTGGTGCGCAGTGGTTAATTTTTTTTTTGAGGGGCTATATCTAGCTTATTATCGCGAAGCGCTATTTATGACTAATTTTCCCCCATCTGAATTCATACCAAGATTTACGGATTTCAATATATGCAGTGAATTTCAAAACACTATATAAAACAAAATTAAAGGTTAGTTATGCATGAACGTATCCTCTTGCTTGAAGTCAATGTATGTAAGTATGTATCTGTGCAAGTATGTATATTACAATACGGTTTTGATATTAGCTATGTCTAAAAACTACCTCCCAAATGATCTTGATTTCATTATTCCATTATATAGAAAACTAGAAGCAACAAAGTGCGGCCCTGTTTATGAAAAAACATTGTTTTTGATATAAATCTCATGAAATTTAATTAAAAATTAACGATAAAACAAATACCATTAACCGCTACTGTTTAAAGCAAACTTCCCTTTGATATATTGAATTTAATCCCAGTCTGGGTTAAATCGACTAAAGTTCCTGATTTGTAGGTACAAACAAAGTGGCGCTGCAACGCAACGATAAGGGCACAACCAGGAAAAAGTAAATGACGATGTTTATCTGATTGGATTCCATTAATGTGACAATGGTTAAAATAAAAGCAATTTGAGCTGCCGAAACAGGAAGAAAATCGTTCTGACACGAAATGCCCGATAAATACGGACACGAAATATGGGGTAGTAGATATTGGATTTTCTCTACGAGTTCGTAGTTTTACCAAAGAAAATTATAGCTACGCGAGTTACATATTGTAAACTGCTTAGCTAAGCTCCTTTTGACCACTCCTAGCCTTAGCGATAAGAAATATTATAAATACAAGCAGAGTAGATTTTATTGTCACTTCTGTTGTTATAGTTGCTTGCTAAATTGTTAAACTTCTTCCCAAAATCAAATAAATTTGTTATACAGTTTTTGAAAACAGTGATTTTTAAAAACGCCTGTCCCTTGGCCCGACGTATAACTGGCGCAGTCTTGGTGGATTTTTGAGACGTGTTACAAGGGCATATTGTGATCACGGTTTCTTTCAAGAATTTACTCGAAAAAACCTACGGAGAAGAGTCCAAAAAGTGTGTCAATCAGAAGCAGATAGTACCGATTTCAGGTGGCAACTGAAAGACATCGCTCGACAAAGAAACAAAGCAGCATACTGAACTTCAGGAGTCCTGGTCAACCAGTCGAGGGCATATCGAAGGGTTTTCCTGGTCTACCGACAGACAAGCATCGCTGAAAGTGGACAAAACTGGGGAGGACAAACATCGCCAAACCAGCTAGATTTAAGGACCTGGGGAGGACAAACATCGCCAAACCAGCTAGGTTAAGAACAAGAACAAGAACAAGAACAAGAACACAAATGAAGATTTTCGTCATTTTACTCTTGTAAGTGAAAAATTGACTTTTTGAATTTTTCATTCGAATTTTTTCATTTCAATTTTTGCAATTTTTGTACGGACAATAATTCCTTTTTTACAGTGTAATTTCATTGTTAATATTTCTAGTCATTTGTCCTTGCAAAGATTTCACTTTATATTTTTAGTATTAAGCATATTTAATTTGAAGAGTGATTATTTTTATTCGCATATATACTGAGTGTTCCTTTTAAACTTTCAAAATTGATTCCGAATTAGATCATATTACCGATATTCTAAATTCATTAGTTATTAGCTCAACTAGCAATACAATGCCTGAAGTTAATTACCAACTTTTAAGATACCAATCTGATAACGTTCCACATTTGAATGGAAACCCAAAATTATTAAATAGATTTATCAGCGCAGTTGAAAATCTGTTAAAAGCATTTCAAGACAGAACTAATGTAAACGCTACAATAAATACTTGTTTATTTGATACCATTCTAAGTAAATTAACAGGTCGAGCAGCCGAATTAATTGTTTCTCGAACAGAATTAAATTCTTGGGCACTAATTAAAGATATACTAATAACCAGTTTTTCCGATCAGAGATCGATCGATTGCCTAATACAAGATTTAGTAAATTTAAAACCGTTTAAAAACGAAAGTCCAATAATTTTTGGTATGAGAATACAAGATTCTCGCAGTTTATTATTTTCGAAATTAAATTCTGGGCCTGATGATGCCGCTACAAAGATTATAAAAATCCAACACTATGACGAATTTGCATTAAAAACATTTCTCAATGGTTTACCGTACAATTTACAACTTGTTACTAGATTAAAAAATCCAGATTCTTTAGAGAAAGCAATGTCATGTGTTCGTGAAGAAGAAAACTTTATTTTATATAAAAACGCTCAAAATAATCCTAATATTAAACAACCTATGTTTTCAAATAAAAATCAAAGACCTAATTCTATGTCGCAGACATATAGACCAATGTTTACACCAACTCAAAATAATTATTCTAGACCATATAATCCAACGCAAATGTTTCCACAGAATAATAATTTTTCAAGACCATTTTCGAGTTTTCCTCAACAAAACAATTTTCCTAGATTTCCACAACAAAACGCTTTTTCTCAACCGAGACCTAATTTTACAAATAATCGACAAAGTTTTCCAAGAACTCCCTTTAATAATCAGAATTTTATGCAACAAAGACCACAATTTAATAACCAAAATTTCGGACAAATGTCGCGAAGAACTAAACTAGAACCGATGGATACAAGCTCAGGAAATACAATTTTAAACAATGCCTTAAATAATCAAAATAAACGATTTACTACACAACAACTATATAATCAGGAAGTTTTGCAGAAACCACCTGATCAATCAAATCAATCTAATGATTTTACTTCTGGAAATATCTATAATTACGAAAATACTGATTACACCGAATATTATGATTATAATAATACCGAACCTGACTATAATCAATTTGAAGATCAAAATGATTACGATATAAATTTGAGTTATTCTGCTAACTCAGACGATTTGCCAAATAATGAGCAAGAAAACCAAAATTTTACCCTAACGAGCCAGAAAACGGATATGACGTAATATTTTTAAATAACTATAACATACAATTACCATTTATTCTGATACCCGAACTAAATGCAAAATTTTTATTAGATACAGGTAGCACAAGAAGTTTTATAAGTCAAAAAATTGCATACGAAAATTTGCCAAATTTAATCGAAGAAGAAATTTTCCAAGTACAAACAGCACACGCAACCTCATTTCATAACGAAGTAGCAACTTTACCAATTTTCCCAACTTTCAATACTCCCGGTATACACAAATTTTATCTTTTCGATTTTTCTGATAAGTTTGATGGACTAATAGGTTTAGACCTTATGCAACAATTAAATGCTAACATAGATTTCAGTACATCTACGTTAAAATTACCAAACACGAAAATTCCAATACGCAACGAAAATAACTTGCAATCAAACTCAAAAAATATTAAAAATAATTTAACTTATATCATTGATGCAAGAACGATTCAAAAAATACAACTTCCAGTAAACATTCCAAACGGATACGGTATACTCGCTTATCAACAATTAGGAGATTTAGAAATACCAGAATGTCTTGTAAAAATAGAAAATAATTTTGCTTCTACTACAATTTTGAATCCCAAAGAAAATCCTATAGAAATTAAATTTCTTGAATCTTTCGAAGTCGAACCTATAGACTTAAACGAAATGAATTTTATCGATCACCCCGTATATCCAGAAAAATATGAAAAAAATATTGATAACAAGCTGAAGGCTAATTTAAAAAATATAAGACTAGATCATTGCAATTATGAAGAAAAACAAGAACTACGCAAACTCTGTTATGAATTTCGTGATATTTTTCATAGCGAAGAAATTCCTTTAAGCTTTACAAATACGATAAAACATGAAATTAAACTCACGGACGAAACGCCGATTTATACAAAAAGTTATAGATACCCGGAAATACACCGTGAGGAAGTGAAAAGTCAAATTTCAAAATTATTAGCTCAAAATATTATTAGAGACTCAAATTCACCTTGGTCATCTCCTATATGGATAGTACCTAAAAAATTAGACCAATCAGGTAAACAGAAATGGCGCATGTGCGTAGATTATCGAAATATTAATAAAGTTACAGTCGATGACAAGTTTCCATTACCAAATATTACCGAAATTTTAGATAAATTAGGTAAAGCACAATATTTTACGACTTTAGATCTTGCAAATGGTTTTTATCAAATACAAATGCATGAACAAGACATCCCTAAAACAGCTTTTAGTACTGATACAGGACATTATGAATTTTTAAGAATGCCTTTCGGACTAAAAAATGCACCAGCAACTTTTCAACGTGTTATGAATAATATTTTACGCGGATTACAAAATGAAATATGTTTTGTTTATTTAGACGACGTCATTATTTTTAGTACAAGTCTTCAAGAGCATCTTGAAAAACTAAAAAAAGTATTTACTAGACTACGCAACTCAAAATTTAAAATACAACTTGACAAATCTGAATTTTTGAGAAAAGAGGTCCAATATTTGGGACACATAGTAAGTAAAGAAGGTGTAAAACCAAACCCAGACAAAATACACGCAGTAAAAAATTTTCCAATACCTAAAACTACTAAGGAAATTAAATCATTTTTAGGCTTAGTAGGCTATTATAGACGTTTTATAAAAGATTTTGCAAAAATCACAAAGCCTATGACTCGATGTTTAAAAAAGGACGTAAAAATAGAACATACCCCTGAATATATAAAAGCTTTTGAACATTGTAAACAACTTTTAATTAACGCTCCAATTTTACAGTACCCAGATTTTTCTAAACCATTTTTATTGACTACAGACGCAAGTAATTTTTCCTTAGGCGCAATATTATCGCAGGGCACTATTCCTAATGATAAACCTATAGCTTATGCATCTCGTACCCTTAATGAATCAGAAACAAAGTACTCAACTATAGAAAAAGAATTATTAGCTATAGTTTGGGCATGCAAATATTTTAGACCTTATTTATTTGGACGTAAATTTTATATCTATACTGACTATAGACCACTGATGTGGCTTTTTAACTTAAAAGAACCAAATTCGAAACTAATTAGATGGAGATTACGCTTAGAAGAATTCGACTATCAAATTATATATAAAAAAGGTTCACTAAATACGAACGCAGACGCATTGTCACGCATTCAATTAAATATATATGAAAATGAATCAATAATAAATAATCCAGGTGATTCTAACCAAAATATTATCGAATACTTAAGAGAACTTTCTGAAAATCCAGTTCAAGACAAAGAAAATGCTGAAACAATAAATCCTTTGTTTAAAAAACCAAGTACAAGCAAGCAAAAGATAAAAGTTATCTCTGACATTCAACTCGTGACACCTCAACCTCAAACTTCTGACTCAACAGTGCATAGTAATCGAGCTGACACAGATAATATTAACCTCAACATTCTAGATGAGATTATCAACAATAAACGCTTACAATATTTAATTAAGAAATCAGCACATCCTGATATAAAAATACAAACTGAAAACTTTGAAAAATTTAAAATTAATCATGTAGAATTACAAAAGAGTCCTGATGTTATAAAAACTTTTATTAAAGAATATATGGACCCTGATAAAACGTGTTACGTATATTTTCACGATAAAGACTTAATTCCAATTTTTTCTGATGTTTATCTGAAGAATTTTCAAAATACGAAAATTATTCGTTGTACGAAATTAGTTAATACTATTACTGACAAAGAAGAAAAAATTATGCTTATAATGCATCAACATCAAGGAAAAACCAATCACAGAGGCATTTTAGAAACTTATAACCGCCTTAAAGAACTTTATTATTGGCCGAAAATGAAAAATGATATCAATCAATTTATAAATGACTGTAATATATGTCAAACATTAAAATACAGTAGACTAAAGTCTTATGTCCCTCTTATAAAAACAGACACACCTTGTAAACCTTTTCAAATGTTACATATAGATACTTTCATTTTTGAGAATCAAAACTTTTTAACAATTTTTGACAAATTTTCTAAATTTGGACAAGCTTACCCTTATGATAAAAATGCAAAATCAGTTTGCGATAAATTAATTAATTTTTTCTCATTTTATGGATGCCCCGAAAACATTACATGTGACAACGGTGGAGAATTTAATAATGAACTTTTAAAAGAGTTACTTAAAGCCCAAAAGATTACAGTACATTTTACTACCCCTAAACACCACGAATCGAATTCGCCTGTAGAACGTTTTCATTCAACCCTTATCGAACATTTAAGAATATTAAAAGAAAAAGATAAAAATAAATCTGTTAATGACTTAATGCCATACGCAATAATTGCTTATAATAGCACTGTTCATAGCGTTACAAAGTATACACCTCATGAACTTGTCCTAGGTCATACAAATTCCAGAGATCCATTAGATCTTATTCCTACGACATTTTACTCTGATTACATATCATCGCATAAAGATAAAGTAGACGCAGTCTATGAAAACGTCACCACAAAAACTGACCAAACCAAAGAAAGAGTTTTAGCAAAGACAAACGTTAAAGGAAATGAAGCTCCTGATTTTAAGTTAAATCAAAAAGTTTACAAAAAACTTTCACAGAGAAATAAAAATAAGCCTAAATTTAACGGTCCTTATGTAATAACCGAAATGCTAGAACATAATCGTGTTAAAATAAAAAACGTTAAAAATCCCAGTAAAACTGAAATAGTCCATATTAAAGAATTAAAGAAGCCCCTTGTTACAGATGGTCCTTCGTGTACGGAGACAACCCAAAATACCACAACTTAAATGATAACCCAGGAATATTACCATATAAAATAGGTAACGCCCAAAAGACAACCAACCACTGGACTTTTATTCAAATTTTTGATATGAAAAACTTAATTACTGAATTTTCTGAAATAAGTAATAAGTACGACATTCTTAAAGAAAACATTAATAACTGTTCTAGTTATAAAAAAGAATTTTATAATTCTTATGTCATTATTGACAATCTTAAGCAAAAAATAAATAATCAATTGAATCAAATCCTTCCAATTAAAACTCGCAAAAGACGAGCCTTAATAAATGCTTTAGGCAGCATAATAAAATGCATTACAGGTAATTTAGACCAAGAAGATGCAGAACATATCGATACTAACATAAATATATTAAAGAAAAACCAAGACGACATAAAAGTTGCTTTAGACAAACAAATGACACTATTTAGTAAATCAATTGACGATTTTCAAGAAACCATTAAGAACGTTTCACATAATCAAGAAATTTTAAAATTACGAGTTAATCAAATAATAGAAGTAGTAAACAAAGTCGAAATCGAAGAAACAAATCTTTTTGAGTTTTTTCGCATTTATATGGTTTTTTCACAAATAACTACATTTTATCAAAATATTTACGATATTTTAGGAAATATCGAAACTGCAATAACTTTTGCAAAATTAAATGCTTTTCACAATGCTATAATTAATACAAAAGAATTTTTAAATGAATTACAGATACTTAACAATAAATTAAATTTTGAAAAATTGCCATTTGAGCCTATAGCAGAAAATATTCTAAATATAGAAAACACTTTAGAAATAAGAAGTTATGTAAAAGACAATGAAGTAGTTTTCGTAATTGACATTCCGTTAGTCGAAAAAGAAAACTATGATTTATTTCAATTATTTCCCCTACCTATTAAATACGAAAATCATTATAAAATAATTGTACCTAACTTTGAATATTTACTTATTAACCAAAGAAATTTTGGATATTCAAATCAACCATGTAAACGCATTTCTATTAATGAATATTTATGTACTCATATACATTCCGAAAATCTTTATAAAAGCATCCCTTGCGAGGTACAGTTATTAAGATATGAACATAATATCTCTGATTGTAACACCCTGTATGTTGATATTGATAATATACAACTTCAAAATATTGATACAAATAAATGGATTCTAGTTACAAATAATGATATAGTAGGAATTGAAACGTGCGAAAATTCGCAAAATAATGTATTATTTAATGGAACATATATACTAGAATTAAGCTTTCCATGTAGCCTAAAATTAGGAGATATTATTATTAGAGCATATAAAAATGTAAAACATACTTTTAAAAACATTCCTTTACCAAATATTAATAATAATTTGACAAATAAAATACTGTATAAGAAGGTAAAACTGCTCAATCTAAAGAACATTAATTTCAATAAATTAAATAAGTTACAAGAAAATATTAATTTGCAAAAACTTGAAAATTCAAGATTATTAAGTACACCCCTATATTTTAATAAAACGAGTATTTGGACAGTTTTACTGTATGTTATTCTTTGCATAACAATAATGTTTTTAATTTACAAGTATCTATGGCCTGTTTATTTTAAAAGTAATAAAGTTAAAGATGATTCAATTATTATTTAGGTCATAGAAACTTTAAAAGTTTATATGTCCCTCTAAGGGTGGAGGAGTTACATATTGTAAACTGCTTAGCTAAGCTCCTTTTGACCACTCCTAGCCTTAGCGATAAGAAATATTATAAATACAAGCAGAGTAGATTTTATTGTCACTTCTGTTGTTATAGTTGCTTGCTAAATTGTTAAACTTCTTCCCAAAATCAAATAAATTTGTTATACAGTTTTTGAAAACAGTGATTTTGAAAAACGCCTGTCCCTTGGCCCGACGTATAACTCGCGTAGCTATTATTTTCTTTGGTTTTACATAAGATGACAGTAATGTAGAGTTTGGGCGATTGATCCAATAATCCTCAGAGACCGAAGTACAATATAGAAGAATCAGTATTCCAAACAATGACAGAAAGCTTATTTTTATAAACTCCAATAGGTGCTTAAATCTTCTTTTTCTGGACTGCTGGCTTGTAGTTGTACAATTGTACAATTATGTGCTATTTTGACGATTTTAGATGTAATTCTACAACATCCAGTGCATTTTTTTAAGCGCACTATCGGGTTTTATAAGTTAAATTGTTAACTCCATGTTACGGCATGTTCTATTAAAAAGTATAGAGATAAAATCTGACATGTTGGTAAATTTCAGATCAGTCAAGATTCTGTTAATTTGCCAATTAGGCCAAAAAGCTCCAAAAATTGGGTACCTATCTGTTGAGTTTCCGACCCTGATAACAAAAAATAAATCTTATTCTGTTTTGACAACAAAAGCCAACTGTTTATAAATCCTTAATTTTATTTTCTTCGAAATGAGAACGCAAACTAAGCAGATTGTACGTAAGGCGCTGTCGCGCTGAATCTTTTCTTTTTAATAATCATTCCTGTAAGCTTATTGAAAGAGGAAGCAATAAAACAGTGTTTAAGGAATAAGAAGTATTTTATTTGTGATTAATCTGCCCATTCAATTATCAATAGGTTATGGGCCCAGGTCAACGCTGTGGTTTTAAGTGAAAAAGTGAAGTCTTATATCGTGAGTGACAATTGTGAAAATAAAGATACTTTGAAATCAACAAAGGAAAAACAATGAACACCGGGAGACAAGTGAAACGAGCCATCAGGCAATTTAATGGAGAGCATTATTCCATTTGGAAATTTAGGATCAAAGCCCTAATCGCAGAAGAAGGAGCTCTTCAAGTACTGAACGAGGAACCCCCTGTTGAGCTAACGGACATTTGGAGAAAAATGGAAATGTTTGCAAAAGGTTGCATTATAGAATATATAAGTGATTCTATGATAGGAATGATTACAGAACAAGACACTGCTAGAGATGTTTTTAAAAAGTTTGATGAAATTTTTGAACGGAAAAGTTTGGCAACACAACTTTCAGTTCAAAAGAAACTTTTAAGCTTTAAACTTGGTGAAACTTCACTAACTGAGCACTTTATAAAATTTGAAGAAATGATAATCGAACTAGTAGCCGCTGGTGCTTCATTAACGGAAACAGGTAAAATTGCACATCTATTATTGACTTTACCAAAATCATATGATGGGATAGTAACTGCCATTCAGACATTATCTGAAGATAACCTCACTCTGGCATTTGTAAAAAATCGCCTTCTTGATCATGAAACTAAACTAAAAGAGAAGGCAAATGACACCACTTCACAAATACTCCAATCGGAAACCTATCCAGAGAAAACATCTTTAAAACAATCAGAAAAACAAAATAGAAATAATTTCACGAATAACTCAAGACATTTTCAAAGAAAAAAATATTTTAAACCAAACAAGCATTATAATAAAAATAGAAATCAACGTCATTCTCACAAAAAATGTGATTTTTGTGGTAGATCTAATCATTTCAGAAGACATTGTTATTTTTACAAAAAGGCTCAAAATAATCAAAGAACTCTTCAAACAATCCAAACTGAACAGCATGAAAATAGTTTTGCCTTCATGGTCAGCAGTAGGGATCACCAAAATGAAAAGTCAAACACCCAACCAGAAGTTTGTTTTGTATTGGAATCGGGAGCTACTGATCACATTGTTAATAAAAAATCTTATTATTCAACAATGGAGGAGATGGAGACGCCTATCAAGATTTCAGTTGCGAAGAACAACACCTTCATAATAGCATCTGTAAGAGGAAATATTGAAGTTATTACCAACCATGGAGTCCAAGGGATTTTGGAGAACGTACTTTATGCCCCTGATGTACCTTACAATCTTCTATCTGTGCGGCGAATCCAGGAGGCCGGTATGTCAGTTCTTTTCAAAGAAAATGGAGAGGTATTAATAGAGAAAAATGGTAAGATGGTGATAAAGGGTAAGTGTCAAAACAATTTAGTAAAAATAGACTTTGAATTACTTAGAAACGTAAATAACTCTGAAAATCGCCAAGTAAATACTTCCATTCATTCTGCTACTGAAAATTTTAAACTTTGGCATGAACGATTAGGTCATATCGGAAAAACTAAATTTTTAGAAATTAAAAATAAAGAAATGGTACAGAATCATAGCCAATTAAATAATGTGAATCCAACAAATGAATTATGTGAAGCTTGTATTTATGGAAAGCAAGCGTGTTTACCTTTTTCCAAAAAAGAAAGAAAAATCTCATGTTCAAAGACCATTGTACATAATACATTCTGATATTTGTGGACCAATCACTCCTTCGACAATAAATAATGAAAACTATTTTATAACATTCATTGATGAATTCACGCATTATACTGTTACATATCTATTAGTGAATAAATCTGAAACGTTTAAATTTTTCAAAGATTATGTCACAAAAAGTGAAGTTCTTTTTAATTTAAAAGTTGCCAATTTATATTGCGACAATGGTCGAGAATATTTATCAAACGAAATGAAAACTTTTTGTTCCGAAAGGGGAATTACATATCATTTAACTGTACCATACACTCCACAACAAAATTCGGTAGCAGAAAGAATGAACAGAACTCTTACAGAGAAAGCAAGAGCAATGATACACGGTGCAGACTTAAATAAATGTTTTTGGGGTGAGGCTATTTCAACAGCTACATATCTTTTAAATTTATCTCCAACAAATGCACTTTCCCAAAACAAGACACCTTTTGAAATGTGGCATAACAAAAAACCAAAACTAGATCACCTAAAAATTTTTGGCTGCACCGTATATATTCTTAACAAAAACCGAAAAGATAAATTTGAACAAAAGTCTGTCAAAGGAATAATGATTGGGTACAAACCAAATGGCTATAAAATATTTAACGTTGAAACAAATAAATTTGTAATAGCCCGTGACGTAATATTTGACGAAATTAATTTTAAAATTTCTAGACCTAAATTAGATATAGGCGATAATGTTGAACCTGACAATTCTAAAGGTGTTAAAACTGATAATAAATCGATACCTGAAATAGGTAAAAATAATAAACCTATTGAAATCGATAATACAAATCAGTTAAAACAAAAATCTGAGACTCCAGTTTCGACTGAACTCAGAAGCAAAAATGCTAGATTTGAATCTGAGACTCCAGTTTTATCTGAACTCAGAAGTAAAAACACCGAAAATAAATCTGAGACTCCAGGTTTACCTGAACTCAGATGTAAAAACACCAAAAATCAATCTGAGACTCCAGGTCCATCTGAACTCAGAAACAACAATAATATTCAATCTGAGACTCCAGTTTTAACTGAACTCAGACGTAGCGAAAGAAATAAAAATCGCCCTAAAATATCATACAATGAAAATGATATAGAAATCCTAACATGCGCTAAACAGGCTCTTTTAAAAATTCCCTTATGTTATCAAGAAATAATTGAACGGGATGATAAGGCTAAATGGGATGAGGCAATTAACAATGAAATTAATTCTCTAGTACAAAATAATACATGGTCTCTAGTACCTAAACCCATAAATAAAAATATTGTAAACTGTAAATGGGTATTTAATATTAAAAATGACGAATTTGGAAACCCAACAAAATGTAAAGCGCGATTAGTCGCAAAAGGTTTCACTCAGCAATATTTAATTGATTATGACGAAACTTTTGCCCCAGTAGCGCGCATAACCACCTTACGAATAATTTTAGCCTTAGCCAACCAGTTCAATTTATTAATCCATCAAATGGATGTAAAAACCGCTTTCTTAAATGGCATTTTAAAAGAAGAGATATACATGTCCGTACCGGAAGGTATAAAAATTGATAACAATAAAAATGTTGTTTGTAAACTCAATAAATCCCTGTATGGTCTAAAACAGTCGGCAAACTGCTGGTTTCAGCGTTTTGACGAAGTGTTAAAACAACATAATTTTAAAAGCACAGCCGGCGACCGATGTTTATATTTTCTAGAAAAAGGTCACATTACTGAAAATATATATTTAATTTTGTACGTCGATGATTTAATTATTGTAACTGGTAACATGGATACAATGTCAAGCTTTAAAAACTATTTAATGAAGCAGTTTCAAATGATAGATTTAAAAGATATAAAATATTTTTTAGGAATCAGAATTCAAAGAAATGAAAACAATATATCTTTAGACCAAAGTGGTTATTTACAAACAGTTCTAAATAAATTCAATATGAGTGAATGTAATCCTGTAAATATACCACTTCAGCTAAAATTAAATTATAAAGAACTAAATTCCGATGAATATTACGAAGCCCCATGTCGTAATTTAATCGGTTCTTTACTTTATGCTACTCTTTGTACTCGTCCCGATTTATGTACCGCTGTCAATTTATTAAGTCGTTACCAAACTAAGAACAACAAAGAGTTATGGCAATGTCTTAAAAAAGTTTTACGATATATAAAAGGCACAATTAATCTTAAATTAATTTATAAACGCAATTTAAATTATAATAATATATTAATTAGTTGCGTAGATGCCGATTGGGGCAGTAATGAATTAGATCGGAAAAGTACTACAGGATATTTATTCAAAATGTTTGATTGTTGTCTAATTTCTTGGAATACCAAAAGACAAAACTCTGTTGCCACTTCTTCAACTGAAGCCGAATATATGGCTGTTTTTGAAGGAGTAAAGGAGGCATTATGGTTGAAGTCTTTATTAACAAATATTAATTTAAAAATAATAAAACCAATAATAATATATGAAGACAACAATGGTTGTATATCGATAGCCAACAATCCTGTAGACCACAAACGATCAAAACATATTGACATTAAGTACCATTTTACCAGGGAACAAATTGCAAATAAATCAATTGAATTAAGGCATGTACCTACAGGTAAACAATTGGCAGATATCTTCACCAAGCAGGTTCCCGCTCCGAAGTTCCAAGAACTTCGATTCAAGCTTGGAATGGAAGAAGAAGTCAATAAGATAAATAATAAGACTAGCTTAGGAAACTTGGTCTGATCAGGTTTTTCATAAGGGGTTTTTCCTGATTCTTTGCAACAAATGTTGGACCATGATTGTAAATCTTCCCCAATAATATAAATACTGTTTTGTCCTCTATAAGTAAGATTAAAATTAGTTATGTAAAAGTTGGTTAGGTTAATTAAGAATGAATTATTTTTTGAGGGGGAGTGTTGAGTTTCCGACCCTGATAACAAAAAATAAATCTTATTCTGTTTTGACAACAAAAGCCAACTGTTTATAAATCCTTAATTTTATTTTCTTCGAAATGAGAACGCAAACTAAGCAGATTGTACGTAAGGCGCTGTCGCGCTGAATCTTTTCTTTTTAATAATCATTCCTGTAAGCTTATTGAAAGAGGAAGCAATAAAACAGTGTTTAAGGAATAAGAAGTATTTTATTTGTGATTAATCTGCCCATTCAATTATCAATACTATCTAGTTTTGGAATTTTTTTTTAATATTTTTTTTTTGTTTATTGTTGCAAGATTCACAAGGAAATGACCATAAATGCAGGCTTGCTTAGGTTTGCTTAGGTTGGGTTTAATCTCGCGGCATTTACAGTACCTAATAAGTCATGCGATTCTGTCAACAGTTGACGTATTATAGCCGGACGGCGTGTTAGATTTACAGAATATATAACGTAAAAATTGGCACTAATTTGTGATGTATAATATTTCGGAATATAAACTGTATTTTTAATTTGTAATTTTACTTTACTTGTGAAATTAAATATTTTATAAATGATTTTCTTTTAGGAATTAAATTTGCATCAACTTATTTTGTGATAACAAAATAGCATAATTTATTAAGGAAAAATAAGCAATTTCTTATGGAACCAAACTGTAATTTTACAGTCATTTCTTGCAGTGTGGTCAGGTATGGCTCATTCGTTACCAAACACCCTGTATAATTGAAAATGAAAGTAAAACCAATGAAGTTTTCAAACACAAATTATTTTTTTTTCTTTTGGAGAATTTCAGTAGAGCTTAAATCGAAAAAATTTATCTCGCTTTTCATCGAATGTTTCGCTGGTTCGGAAAATGTGATGATAAATGAATTTGTAAGATAGCCCCTGTTTTATATCCCTTTTTATTTGCATTATTAATGCCTGATTGCAAATTGGCTTTTAAAAAGCAAAAGAATAAGAGTAATTTGCAAATAAAATCGCTCCGTGTAAACCGTTTGGTATTCAAAGTTGGGCACTAAAATCGTCAAAAGCGTTAAAATTAAATTTCGACAGGCTAAATTGCTAATACCATTGGATCAATAATCTGATTTGTTTGCACTGTTCGTTGTGATAATTGGGGCTAATATAAATATATTGCCAAAAAACAGAAATTGGCTGTGAAAAATAATTATTAATAAAATCTTGTAAAAAATACTTTTTAACAACAAGCTTTTATTATTTAGATGTACGAAAAAAAATAAGTATAGTTTTTTCATTGTGGCAATGCTAAATGCTATTTATAAGTGGACGTAGTTCGCGTGGGTGGATCCCAGTGATGTGCGTCGGTCATATGACCCCGTCCTTTTGTGCGGTCATGACGTCATGACCGTCACGTCACATTAATAAATGACCATCAGGTCATTTAACCTAACCTTAAATTTCATGTTTCGACGCAAGAGAAAAATTAAGCAATTAGTCACAAGCGTCATAGAAATAGTGATAATAGTAAACAATATGCAATAAATTTGTCAATAAGTAAAAATATATTAAAAAAAAAACGAACTAAAACCACCTATTTATGAACAGGAACACAAAACAGCTAAAACGCCTAATTTTAGTAATAGTAATAATATTACTAAAAATAGAAACAATGACTTTATTAGTCATTGTTTCTATTACTAAAAATAGAAACAATGACTAATAATGAAAAAGTTTTTTTTTTATTTTGGGCTATCCTAACGAACTGGTTTGCAAAAATTATCATGTAGTATTGCCTATCCTATTGAAGTCAAGAATATCTAAATTTAAAGAAAAATGGAAAACGAATTATGTACTATCTAAAAACTTTCTGATTCGTTTGTAAATAGGATATATTATTAACAATAATAAAAAAAATTTAAAGCAGATCACCTGTTGGCATTGCACACTAGCGGTTTGCTCATTTGTGTTGCACGAGACTGCACTAATCTGCACTGACTTTTTGCTTATGGGCTTCTTCCACGAATAAAAAATGTGCAGGTTAGTGCCGTTTGGTGCAGCACAAAAGCACAAATCTTAGGTTTCTACAAAGCGCTCTGAAGGATTTCCAATCGCGAGTTGGCTAACAGGATGATTGGCGACTCAAATTAAGAACGTGGAGTCCTCTTCAGGCGATTTGCTGACTGCTAGAACGGGGACTATTTTCGTTTCGCCTTTGTCTTTATTATCGTGTTATTTGGCTCTTCGTCAATTTTGTCGTCTAGTGTGCCCTTCGCGTCTCCCGTTAAAAATCAGCTGATTGCAGCTGTCTTCCTTAATTTGCGTCGCCAATAGGTGATTGATGACTTCTTGAAAAAAAAAACAGAATGTTTTTTTTTTTCATTAACAAAAAACATGTTTTTTCATGTTTTTTTTTCAGATGATAAAAAAACGGCTTTTTACATCACTACATAGAAATGAAGACATCACGCGTGCTCTGTCGCGTTTTAGAATATTCCTGTCTTAATTCTAAAACGAGACAAAAACGAAATAAGTGACGAATTTGCACATGACGCCGAAGAACATGATGAAACTTAAGGACATGCTTTTCTTTTTTAAATTTTGTAAGAATATTCTTTTTTAACTACAAAGTATTCTTTAAACTTTTAGATTTATTACTGATCTAAATTAAGGGTATTTTTTATAAATGACCTATGTATATGACCGTCATATGACCGTCACATGACGGTCATTTGTCACGGATGATAAATGACCGTCATTTCATATCACTGGTGGATCCTAATAAAAGTAGTATCAAAGTTATAACTGAAACTAAAATATTATGTTATATTTATTGTCTTAAAAGCTTGCAGCGCGCGAAAAGTTCATACAGGCATTAATTTCGTTTGGCAGAAATTGTAAGTAGATACCTAAGTATGTATTTTTTCTTTTCTATTCACGCGACAAGCTTTTAAGACAATACATTTAACATAATATATTATATCTGTTTCAGTGATAACTTTGATACAACTTTTATTAGGATCCACCCACGCGAACTACGCCCACTCATAAATAGCATTTAGCGGGGCCACAATGAAAAAATCATACTTATTTTTTCCGTTTTAGTACATCTAAATAATAAAAGCTTGTTTTTAAAAAGTATTTTTTACAAAATTTTATTTTTAAATTTTTAGTTACGTCTTAAGCTATGCATTTCTGATAATGCATCACTATTACAAGAAATTTTGCCTGTTATCGTATTCTACTCATCAAACCCTTCCATTTAATGGCCATATCAAGAGGATTAAGAAAACACTAATCCGCAATATTGTGGCGTCTGCCATATTGGGTTTAGAATGACGTCACACAGTTTATCGTATTCTACTCGTCAAAAACCCTTTATTTTGATACAAGTGTCAAGGGGGTTGTAACGAAAAAGGTAAGGTAAAAGGCCATCTTGTGACGTTCGCCTTATTGGGTTTAGAATGACGTCACATAGATTATCGTATTTTACTCGTCAAACCCATTCATTTGATACCCATATCAAGGGGATTGTGAAGAAAAAGGTAATTCGCCATCTTGTGACGTCCGCCATAGTGAGTTTAGAATGACGTCACATAGCTTATCGTATTCTACTCGTCAAACCCTTTCATTTGATACTCATGTCAAGGGTGTTGTGAATAATCCGCCATCTTATTGCGTCCGCCATATTGGGTTTAGAATGACGTCAGATAACTTATCGTATTCTGCTCGTCAGACACTTTCATTTGACACCCATATCAAGAGGATTGAAAAGAAAAACGTAATCCGCCATCTTGGGGCGTCCGCCATATTGGACTGAGAACAATATTAAATATACTATACCTACTGCATTGTCACCGGACTTATACACGTGTAGAAAATTTCAAAGCCCTAGCTTAATTAGAACCAGTCAAAATTTTGATTGCAATATTTCTTTTTATGTTCTGACAGCCCACGAAGACCGAAGTCTAAGTAGTATCAAAGAAAATAATAGCTACTATTATTTTCTTTGGTACTATGTACCGTGGGTGTACTGGGGAAATCCGACTCACACATCCAGGGCTGGAAACATCCGTAGGGACTTCACCGGCCCTTTAAGAGGATGTGTGGGGTGGTACCACCTCGGGTTTGATTTGACCTAAACATACTAACATACATACAAACATACCTACATACTAACAGGTGAAGTTAAATAAAAGCTTGTAAAAAAATAAGTATAGATTTTTCATTGTGGCAATGCTGAATGCTATTTATAAGCGGACGTAGTTCGCGTGGGTGGATCCTTATAAAAGTAGTATCAAAGTTATCACTGAAACAGATATAATATATTAGGTTAAATTTATTGTCTTAAAAGTTCGTCGCGTGCGAAACGAAATACAAGGCATTAATTTTGTTTGGCAGAAATTGTAACTAGATACCTAAACCTAAGTATGTATTTTTCTTTTGTAAAAGTTTTAAAAAGCTGTGAAAAAGGTTAAAAAGTTTGATACATAGTTGCACCTTTACTACCGAAGATAAATTTTTAAAAGTGGATGTGTTCGAATACAGACACCCAAGTTCATCTCCTGAAATTCCGCGCCCATGTCTATCACGCTCGGGGTGCGCGTGGTACGCATTTTGGTCTACTGCGCAATGTCAAAAAATAATTTGTAAAATAATATAATATGCAGGGCATTTTTTAAAGCGGAACATAGGGTTTCACATGTTAAATTTTTAATCCCATGTTAGACCATGTTCTATTAGAAATATGGAGAAAACAAATAAATGGTTCTTTTTTAACATTCCGTGAGATTATCGGCACAATTAAAGGAAACAGGTGCATTCAAACGTTTAAAGTTTCGTACAAAAAAAATTGTCAGTTTTCCGCATAATGGGGCTATTCTTTAGTAACGCATTGCACAATTTTGAAGCTCTAAAATAAGATGTAGATGTGCTCACCATAATTCAAATAAAAACTATTACTAAATTACCTACCTGTATCACGAATATATCTCACTTTACCCTATTGGCTCAAATTTGCAAAAATTGTGAACAGTAGGTACACAAAATGACTTTATTCATATAAGGCCATCAAGTATACCTGCGTGGCTATAATTCGGCCAGAAATAATTGATACACTATGAAATATTTTATATTAGCGACTAGGGTTAGCTTTTGTAACTCACTAGTCACTACACTTACTAATATTTTCATCTTGGTTTCTAATCTTAACTAAACGATATCTACTTACCCTTAACGGAAAGGATTTCGATATTCTTACATGAAACTTACCTGAAAATAAAAAAAAATATATTAAAAACACTGTGAATTAATCGATGCTCAAAAGCTTAAACAAGCTAGAATTAAGAATACGTAAGCCTTGTTTTGGTTCGAATATTCGGAATCTAGAACGGTTCGTGACTCTGACTGCGTTCTTGAATCTTTACGGCCAGATTCTCCAACGCTAGACCCGACCGGTCTGATTTGACACAAACCAAAAGTTTTAAACTGACAAGTGTAAGAATAAGATAACTAAATTTTATATTATGAATTTTTTTCTGAGTTTTTTTGCAAATTTAAATCGGCAAGGACAATTTTAGTACATACTTTACACCATAACAGAACTTAATTCATTCTAGCCACACGTTCCAAGATGAAAATTACTTGGAAATCCGGAAAATCGCTGAAATATTGCAATAACTTATACGTTTTTAATGACGACTTAACAATAACAGGACAAAAATCGATCAAAACCTAACTGATCAACTGGAAGATCTTAATTTAAATCAGTACTAAATCTTAAGACCTTTTAGGGTATCTGAGCGTTCATGTTTTATTTTAGCCAGAACTGATCTAAAAATTAAATCAAAATACATTGTTTAAAATTTTGATCCATTGTTTGGGTGGTTCCTAACTGAGTAATATAGGTTTTATTTAGAAGCTAATTCGGAGAAAATAAAGCGGTAAAAATATGAAAACGCAGTTACAAACTGTTCTAAATTTGAAATAAAACAATGCTAAAGTACTGTATTTTAAAATGTTTCTGTCTTCATTGAAAATTCAATATGCAGTTTTAAAGATAACAACTTTTAATGTTTAGATAAAATGTCTCCCCAAACGTTCAGGATATCTCGCAGTTAACGCTGCAGAAAGTCAAAAATCGGATAAGGGGTAGTGAAAATTTAATTTTAAAAGCTCCTTGAAAAGGACATATAGTTTGAAAATGTTATGAAAATTTAATTTCAAATTCCAGTCTGCGTAACGTAGTAACAGTAAACTTTTGATTGCATTTGGATAAAACGACTGGATAAATTTCCATAATAAATTTATTTATTATGTAAAAATACTCGTGCATAATCCACAAAAAGAAAAAAATTACAACCATAGTAATATTCTTGAAGAATAAATCTGCATAGTAAAGAAAAAGTTCATTCAAATCGGTCTGCAAGTTCAGAAAATAAATAACATCAACGTTGTGGTTGATTTTGCTGGGCACCCAACTTATGTATTTAAAAAAAAAAAAAATTCTGTAAATAAAAGTTCTCGATTTCTATTTTATACCTATAGTTTGGGAATAAAGTGATAAAAAACATGACATCGCGACAAAAAAATTATAAGGGCATGTCTCTTAGAAAGGAAGGGAAAAAGAAATAATAAAACATGGGGCCCGCTTGGAGGGGGCCATAGGCTCTAGTTCGCCTAATGCTTAATCCGCCACTGATCCTGTGTGAAAAGAGATAAAAACCAAAAACTTTATTATAAAATAAATCACTATAATAATTTCTTAATAATTGATGTTGACAATCTGGGATCTAAATTCGATTCAAAGTGGCGAAACAAGGATTAAATTTTTAAAGAAGATAAGAGTGGTTTCATTGTGTCCAACGCGCGATAGCCCTGAAGATAATCGCTTTTAAATTATTAGAGTTTCACAAAAGCGTATAAAAAGGGGGTCGCTTCTGTTGAATTTATTATTCTATTCATTAAAGGTGACAGTCACAGTCACTTCGACTTTCACTGACAATAGGTTTTTAAACCACGTTTCACTCAAAAGGCTGACAAAATAATATAAATTGTTCTCTGGTAATTCTGTGATTTCTGACGAGAACTGATGAAACACAAGAAACATAATATATTTTTAAGTTCCAGCAATTGAAATGCTATTTTTATTCAATATTTATTTGATTGCATTATTTTTACGTTGCAAGTTACATACGATTACCAAAAACAAATATGTAGTATTTAAAAACTTTTATAATACAAGAATAGGTACGTCAAGTCAGATTTTCTTAATCTTCAAGTATTAAGGTATCATGGAAGTATGGAATATTTATAGTGGTAAGGGATTGAAAGTTGAAGGGGAAAATCTCTGCAGGATCGACGTTCTATAATCTAGAGAATCTAGTTATAAAGCGGAAATAATGGAATATTCTGTGGAGCTATCGACATACATGTTTGTTCCACCTGACATCATGGTCGAAAGCGGCACCTAAAAGAGCTAATGCTTTTTTTTATTTTGTGGGGTTTGGTCATTCAGTGGACGCGATTATTATTCTTGCATTTGTGCGTCACAGTGACCGGAACAGGGAGTTAGAAGCATTATAGACATATGTAGTTTTTAGTACCAGAGCTGAAAAGTAAGTGTAGATCCTACAAAAGAAATATAATGCATAGATTTGTCCTTATTATCTAGTGCAAGCTTGGGGTCTAGTTTGGAGAAATGAACTTTGGAACGGAAGGTACTATGGTCCTCATAACTGTGCACTTTTAATAGTGGCAGAAGAAGGTAGGTTGGTAATGTGAGTGTTAAATCAAAGTGTGGACTTGGATTTTGAATAAAAACGGTTCTACGTTTTACATACAAATTGTATACCCTGAAACAATTGCATTGTTAGAAGATTCATTAAATTTTGCTTTATGCTCGATCTTTGTTTTCTCGTTAAAAATGACTATAAGAATGGCATTTATAAAACTGCTCTTTGCACGTCATTATTATCAATTCAGCCAACAATATGTCTAGTTATGCGGCCAAAGAACTCGCAGTTGACCTTTGTGCGAGCTAATGAAATGACCAGAAGAGCTTATCAGAGAAGAAAATACCATCATTTATTAACGAAACTGTTTACATGCCCCACACTGGAGACTAAATATTTTTTTTAATGTCATGCTATAGCCGGTAAGACATTGAGGATATTTAAATTAGCCGTTTTATGTATTTATATTAATAGGATTATTACATATTGAAAGCATAATTTATTGTTTATTTGGTGTTAATATTCTCTGTCAAGGTTGCAACATGATATACACGGTGCAAAAAAGTGCAACGACAAGGTACTTAAAAGTGCCTTTCCAGTGAGGTCGCTTAAGTTAAGGATAAAATATAACCTTTTTGATGAAGGACAACGTAAGCGTTTCTTGAAAAGTCGTGGCAACACGTCTTAACATCTTACAAAATTTCGTTGTCTAGGTTACGTCGTCGATTATTTTGGAAAGATTAGTTAAAATTAACGTCTTATAAACTGAAGGTAATCACTAATCAGTAATCAACTACTTAAGAATCTGTAGGTGAGATACCTAATAAAATATTGATTCCTAAACATGGAAGAAAAAATATTAAGTATGTTGACCATTCAATAATGAGGCTGCACAAATTGGTAATACAGAACGCCTTACAATATCTCCAGCATCCCATGGAAACAGACTAGCCCTGATACCCTCGAAAAATGGACTATATATTATAGGAGTGTGTTTTTACCTCTACGGGTAAAATTCTATCACGAAAAAAGTAGTTTTACGTAAAAAAATAAAATAAAATTATGTTTTGGCGTTATCCTTAAAACTTAGTAGTTTTTAAAATAAAAAATAATTCAATTTTTAGGGGTTGATTTTACCCTTTAGAGAGTGAGTTTTGCAATATCCTTTCTTAGTGGACGTCTGGGGCCTAAACTAAAGTTGTATGCAAAATCAGCTTTCTATCTTTGGCAGTTAGGGGTTGGCCTTGATAAATCAGTGGTAGAAGTGTGTTTTTACTCCCTAGGGGTAAAATTCCAACACGAAAAAAAGTAATCTTATGTAAAAAAATACAACAAAATTGACATGTTTCGGCGTTTTCCTTAGAATTTAGTAGTTTTTAAATAAAACATAATTTAATTTTTAGGGGTTGCTTTTACTCCCTTAGAGGGTGAGTTTTGCAATATCCTTTCTTAGTGGACGTCTGGGGCTTAAATTCAAGCTGTATGCAAAATTTCAGCTTTCTATCTTTGATAGTTAGGGCTGGGCATTGATACATCAGTGGTAGAAGTGTATTTTACCCCCTAGGGGTAAAATTCCAACACATGGTCTTATGTAAAAAAATAAAATTAAATTGTCGTGTTTTGGCGTTTTCCTTAGAACTTGGTAGTTTTTAAAATAAAAAATAATGTAATTTTTAGGGGTTGCTTCTACCCCCTTAGGGAGCGAGTTTTGCAATATCCTTCCTTAGTGGACGTCTACGGCGTAAAATAAAGCTGTGTACAAAATTTCAACTTTTTAGCATTAGTAGTTTTGGCTGGGCATTGATGAATGAGTGAGTCAGGAAGTCAATTTACTCTTTTTATTAGTACCTACATATAGGAGACTAGCTTTCGCCCGCGACTTCGTCCGCGGTACAACAATTTTATTTAATTACAAATTTTGAACCACCATTTCAGTCCGTTGGTCCATTAAAAACTGTAAAACGCGTGTTTAAACATTATTTTTTAGGGTACTTCTATGAAGTTTCGAGTTAATAGGACCATCTAATATTTTTTCTCCATACAAAGTTTAAACCCCTGTTTCATCCCCTTAGGGGTTGTATTTTAAAAACCTCTGTGCAAAATTTCAAGTTTCTAGACCCAGCGGTGTGGGTTGTGCGTTGATGTCAGTCAGTCAGTTACTTCTTTTATATATAGAGATCGTGCAGAAAATGCAACATTTTTCTAAATGTATAGGGCGTTTTTATCACGTTTTTCTCTTTGATAATATAGAACTGAAAACATAATTAAGTACTAAATCGGTTCTTCAGCTTCATGACGAACAAAGAAATTAAAACATCAGATTTTCAACGACGATTACCATTCCTACAACTACAAGCCTGATGTAAAATAATAAGTAAGCATAGAAATTCCCTTACACAGTGTAACATTAAGTAAGTTCCCTTGTTCAAATATCAGACAAATTGCTCCCTATGAAAGTTTAATTAAGGGTACGTAACTCGTCTAAGAGCTTTAGAATTAATTTTCGGAAAGCTGAGAAGCACAAGTAAACTCTAAAGCGTTTTAATGAGCCTCCTATGATGCTTTACAACAGTCGCTTTATAAATGGATACACTATAAGGTGTTATAACGGGGGGCTTTTAAGTTTTACGTTGGAAATTAGGTGGATCCCGAGGATAATATATCGACTTGGAGGGTTGTAAGGATTTTAAGGTTGTAGAGGTTTCGAAAATTCGGTAAGTAGGTGGTTTCTCTAAGATTTAGATGTGTTGATTCAGGGGGTAACTTTATCCTGTTACGCGAAGCAATGTATTTTGCATAATCGCGGTACATGTATATTTAAAAGTTCCTTTGTTTTAATAACTAAAAATAAAAAATATCAATACAGGCCAAGCAACAGAGCAAAATATTAGCGATTTTTTGACATTAATCCTATCAGAAAACCGCCTGTGCCATCATCTGAAAGACGATTCGTAGATGATCCCTGTTATATTTCCAACTCTGAACTTTTTTCCTTTAATTTGTTATAAACATTTTTATGCAAAAAAAACGCGATTTTTTTAGTTTTTTGCTTATAAAATGAAAAGTAATGAAGCAATCTTAATGGTGTAAATGGACGATTTGTAGAGAATAAAAGTACGAACAAAATGAGAGGTCGAATGTCCCGATAGGATAAGTAGCAACGGAGAAAATCCGGAAAAACCGGAAAATTAAGTTTTTTAAAAAAATTCATAAAGGGGCCATTTTTAAACGTAGAGGGCTCAAACTTTGGGAAAAACCCCGACGCTGTCCGATGATTAGTTTTGCCACAATCGTCATTTTAATTTTTCAATACACTATTTTGCAACAGTCTGGATGCTCTATGGATGGTCCGATTTTAATTATTGAAACGGATTTGAAAAGTACAAGTTTAATTGAACAAAATGTATATTTTAATTTTTCCATAAAATGCTACGAAACCGGTTGAAAATGCACGTAAAGATGAGTGAAAATGGCGGAGCGCGCGAATATTGGCTCCCCTTCGCTCCGCTGCCCTGGAAATTAGGTGGATCTCGGGGATAATGTAGATAGGGATTTTAAAGTTGTAGAGGTTTTGAGAATTTAGTAAGTGAGTTTGTTATTGTGGGCAGGAGCGACGCGTGCCTCAAAAAACTGGGGGCCAGAAATATACGGGGATCTTCCAAAGCAGGAGGGGGGATAGACTCGAACCACAGATGACCGTTCTCGATGGTCAATTTAAATTAAATTTACATTGTCTGACTGATATATCATTTTGGGTGTAACAAAGCTGTGAAGCTTGCGATAAATTTTTAAGAGACCCTAGGTCAGTGGCGTAGCTACCGGGGCAGCGAGGTGTCACTCGGCGCCGTCCCAATCCTTATTGCGATTTTGCCAACCGGCGCCGCCAGGTCTAGCTACGCCACTGCCCTAGGTACCCAATAAAAATACATAATTTGTATTGATTTAGACAACTCTTTTTACTAGCTCTCCCGTATCCCCTCCGGAGAAGTAAGTACTATAATAATTATTTGCAGCGTACTATATCTTTATCACCTTCGCCTGCATGCAAAATTGGTCAGGAAATGTAAATGCTTATCCTCTAATGTCATTGTTTTTTATTGTTGACATTGTTTATCGTTAATTTTGTTTTTAGCAAAAAACAAGGTTCAGTTTAATGTGAGGTTAGTGCCTAATATGGAATACACCTGAGAAATCCTTATAAATCTGTATCTAGTGTATATTGTGCAGTCACTGGGCTGCTGCTCAGCTGCACTGAGCGAGCATTTTGTTTGTTACTTTTGCAAATAACTTGTGTTTGTGCCTTGCACCATTAATGTCTCTTTTTGTTTGTAAGAAAGTCGTTTTGTAGTTGCTTTACTTAACATCTGCTAATTCGCTTAGTTTTTATATTTTATTTGCAAGAAGGAAGAGTTTTCTGGTTGATGTGTTTGTAGATACTATTATTTTTTAAGATTAAGTAAACGTCTATTTAACATATTTCATTTATTTAATAAGATATTCCACATTAGGCTCAAAAATATAATCCACAGAATATGCAACTTTTTATTTATTTGCTTATAATTTATGTTTTGAGAAATTTAATCCCTTATAACCCCCAAAAATCTTTTTAAATGATTCTTAATAAAATATTTTAGCAATATAGCAGACCAGTTTTGCACAAAAGAAAGTTTAGATATTAATACCACAATGGTATTCCATATTTGGTCACTTTACTCTACGTTAAAAAATACCCACAGAATATGAATCTACGGTTAAAATTGTGAAAATATTCATAAAAATGAAAAATAAAGCAAAAAACTATACTAAAATAAAATTAAGTTGGCAATAAATGGGTGTGGTCGGCAAACGAAGCCTTAATGCGCTAAAAAAATTCGACAGGCATATCTAATTTTTGAATGAAAAAGTACAAAATAATATTTTGAATTCCTTAACGTATTAAAACGTTTTATGTGTCTGTATATTACTTTATTCCTATAAAAAATTTACTCCATTTTAGGAAAAAAACCCCATAACCTACAAGGGTTGCTAAACTCAATTTACCAAATGTAAAAAGGTAATACCTATGGGAAATAAATAAAAATAAAAAGTAACTGTACTGAAAGTCTCTCAGTCCGGGTTTATCAAAAAATAATGAAAAAAATATATATTAACCTAAAGAAACATTTTAAACGACTTTAATATAAAATATGCCCAAGCTTTCAATTATGATTTACAAAGTTTAAATTGTCTATTATAAATTGGGATTTCAATTAATTGTAAGATTTAAAACTCCTTTTTGTTCAATATTTTGCGTTCAAATGCACCTATTCATTGTCCAAGATCTTCAATTATTAATCTTAGGTTGGGGTGCCAAGAACTTTGTTCAGTTCAACGCCTCCAAAACTCAGTCTTGCTCCCTGTCACGCAAAAAAATCCGGCAACACTTTCCCCATCCAGTTCAATCTTGTTGGCATCGCTTTCGAACATGATCTCAGCTGGCACAAACACATTACTTCAGTAGCCACATCGGCAGCTAAAAAGCTTGGTTTTCTCTTTTGAACCAGAAAATACTTCTCCCTTCCAACTTACACACTCTCTATGTTGCCCAAATAAGACCTAACCTAGAGTACTGTTTCCACATCTGGAAAGCGGCATTATCCTACTTAACAGTATTGATTATGTCCAAACGAGAGCCATTCGCTTTACTGTCAAGCTACAAAAGCCTAGAACAGACCACTTCTCGCGCTCATTCATACCTAGGGTCTCCAGATTATGGAACAAATTTTCTGCAGATGTTTCCCTTCCCAATCTCCAATCCTTTAAATCTGGTGTCAATAGACATTTCCCTTCTCTTTAGACGTCGACTTAGGCTTAAAGTCTACGTGGGCTGTCTCAGATAAAAAAATCAATTTCAAGTTTTTGTATTTTGTAAATACCCCGTACAAAAATCAAAATTCTCTCCTTGTGGATCTGATTTTCTTGGAAAGTAAAAACTTTTTTTCATATTTTTGAAAATTTGGTTCATTTGTCCTCTTGGGGTCTCCAGATTATGGAACAAATTTTCTGCAGATGTTTTCCCTTCCCAATCTCCAATCCTTTAAATCTGGTGTCAATAGACATTTCCCTTCTCTTTAGACGTCGACTTAGGCTTAAAGTCTACGTGGGCTGTCTCAGATAAAAAAAAACAATTTCAAGTTTTTGTATTTTGTATGTACCCCGTACAAAAATCAAAATTCTCTCCTTTTGAATCTGATTTTCTTGGAAAGTAAATACTTTTTTCATATTTTTGAAAATTTGGTTCATTTGTCCTCTTGTCAACCAAATTCGTGAACATGCATATACAGGGTGTCCGAAATCTTTTCTATTAGTAAAGATAGAGACACCAAATTTTAGGTGTACCTTATTGGTTAATAAATCTACTTTTTTATGTAATTTAACTTTTTCGACCCCCTTGAGGGGTGACGCTAGGTAGCTGAGGTCAAAAATCTTAAATAAAACCCTATGCCGTATGGTACCTTATCTTAAAGGTCCCCAAAAAAGACACATTTTAGTACAACTTCAAGGTACCTATCTTAATTTGTTGTTAAATGGCAAGCCTATAAAAATTAAAAATAGTGAAAAAAATTTAAAAATTTAAGTAGGTACTTTTATTTCTCTTATTACTTTAAACGTTGCATGACCACCACTTCTTGGCAGTAATAAAGTCGATTGTGGAACTCTGCCAGGAAGTAACACCTGCCATTCTCGAAAACGTGAGACGTGAGTTCCAAAATCGACTTTATTACTGCCGAGAAGTTCATGGTGGTCATTTTGAACTACTTTTAAAGTAACAAGAGAAAAGATATTTAAATTTTTATTTAATTTTTAAAGGCTTGCCATTTAAAAACGAATTAAGATACGGACCTCGGGTTTGCGGTACAATGTTTCTTTTTTGAATACCTTTAAAATGAGGTACCACACGACATAGGGTTGCAATTAAAATGTCCTAGCGTTACACCTCAAGAGGGTTGAAAAATTTAAATTACATAAAAAATGAGATTTATTAACAAATAAGCACCTAAAATTTGGTGTCTCTATACTAACAGCAAAGATATTTGCCCACACTAAGACTTTTCGGACACCCTGTATATACTGTACAGAGTATTTATACTTAGATTGTCAACTCAGAAATACTGCATAGTGTTACATTTTATTCGAATATTATTTCGAATTGTTGTTTTATAAGTTTGTTTTTAATGTCAATTACTTTATTTTCCGTGTATTTGAACAAATACTGTACGAAAACGGGTCGTGTGGCTCTTCAAACCTCGCCGGTTTCGTTTAATACCACTTCACTCAAAATAATTTAAAAGAGGGGAACGTCATCCCTTGGCCGTAATAATGAAAAATGTCGATACCTACACCACTCTCTTATACGCGTAGTGGTTACATAAATCTTCGTAACCTGGAATGCCATCCTAATTTCATCAGTCTCTGTCTGTATTAAAAATAAAATTTCCTTGAAATTCACCTTTCAAGAAATTGATGATTTTTTAAAGGTGTGGTTAAAAAATGTTATAGCGAAGTTGACTGTTAAAAAAATGTTTTTAATATGGGGTTTTATAATGGGGTCACTCACAATAGAACTATTTAGATTAAATAAGCTAAAATGTGAAACATATATCATGAATGTATAAATCTCAGCACATTTGGCAACTAATGTGTATGATAGTGGTGGATTTATTCAACTATCAATATATGCGTCTTGGCCAGATAATTTAAAACATATACAGGGTGTTCTGAAAATCCATTAGAAAACTTGGAGAGGTGATTCAGCATAAAAAAATAATTGTAGTAGTTTTATAAAAGAAATTTGAAATCTCAATATTTTCAGTTATCAAAGTTGAATTTTTTAAATACTTTTTTTGTCATACTGGATTTAATTTTTCAGTCGTGTTGAATTAAAATTTTGCCCACAAACTTAACAATAAACAATAAACACAATATATTTCCATATGACTGAATACAAGTGTTGGAATTGTCCAAAAATCTAAATACTAGTATTAGCTTAGTGGACTCTATATTCCTAAGGTGAAAGTACTTTATTGCTTAGCCTCTAGAGGGCACTTTACCTAAGACTCAAAATTTATTTTTAATTTTATCATAACTTTTTTATTTTGACAGATTGCAAAAATGAAAATGTCGATTTAAAGGCGATAAAAAACATAACAAATAATGTACTCCCCATTTGAGTCGATATACCTTACCGTTTAGGTGATAATCGGCATTGAGTCTATGATTTTTTAAATAAAATTTTCAAACTACATTAACAAATCAGTGCTGCAAATTTAATAAAATTCGGCACTGGATAATAATAAATAAGTCATCTGGCAAATTAATAATATCTATCATTTTTTTTATTTGGATCAAGTTTTTAACAATGAAATTTTAATATTAGGCCAGGTCAGTAACAATGATGTTGAACTTGGCTCCACACGAGATATCAAGGAGCATGAGCGGATACTTTTTACGGCCTGTTTTACCAGTTACGATATATTAGTTAATATCACGTAAAATTTTAAAGGTGGCCGTTGACACATGCCATTTCTAGTAACATTCTGGTTACACAACTTGAACTTTGGTCAAGGCCGGACTTCACATTTTTTTATTAAAATTCACGACTGTTGAAATAGTGGAACAGAATCTTGTTGAAATTAATTTACTGACACACATGTGTAGATATATGAAAATCCAACTCTACTAGAACTATGAAAAAGACGTTTTTCTGCGCCCGAACGTTTCGAAACTGTTTCAAAACGCAGTCAGCTGTGGCACTTTAGTGTTGAAATGGTAAAAATATACTACCAAAATGTCTAATAAGCACAAAATAATGGCAAAATGCTTACTGAAAACACCGAAAACTCACCAACAATATTTCTAAAAACAAACTTTGATTACAAACGTTATAAATCAAAATCGGACGGGACGGCTCTGTAAATAGCGAAGGAACGCGGAATAGACAAGACGGGTTGAAGACTGCCGGAAAGATATGCCGGTGCACAGGCGTAAGAAAAGGATGCCCGTCTTCACGGCATTCGATGTGAGGTACTGCACATATTCCACCTGTTGACGCTTTTCCGGTTGCAAGGATTAGATGCGGAATATGTATCTTCGTCGCGTACATGTAAATGTATGGCCATTTATATATCCATCTCTTATCAATTCGGCGATTGTCTATGTCCGCGACGTGTTTTCTCAATTAGGGAACTTTTAAATTATAAGTTGGCAAATATGTTTGACATGTGTCAATAGCCGCCATTAAAATCTTACGTCATTTTAATTATATCGTAACTGGTAGGCCGTAAAAAGTATTCGCCCATGCTGCGTGAGATCTCGTGTGGAGCCAAGGTCAACATCATTGTTACATACCTTGGCTTCGTTTTGGATAGTAACATTTTTGTTGGGATTCGCGTTTAGTAAAATAGCACATTAGATTAATTGATTAATTCGTAATCATAATCAAACATGAATGGTACGATATCTTGGTTAATTCCCAAATACAAAGTTGTTGAAGTTTAACAAAGAGTTTTGTGTATAATATTGTAATGTAACTTACTTTTTTCCTTCTTTTTCCCTTAAGGTCTTCGTTAATAGTTCTTTTCCTACTACCAGACCGTAAAATTTTTCGACACCGAACAAATTTAAAATTCCAATGGGAACTTAAATAAGGTTTCGCAAAATCCTTAACAGTATCACGCCCCTTAAATGTTGTAAGCGCCAAAGTCGATCGGTGTTTTTCAACACCCAGGTTTTTATTTTCTTTGATTTTTCAGCAGTTCGGAAATTAGATAAATGAAGCGGATTGAAATGTAGAGATTTAGTTACACCCTTTTGAACAAAGTGGATATTTGCGGATTCGTTTACGCGTTTGTAGGGTTTGTCTTGTTTGCCGGAGCGTTAACGTGACGTGTTGCCATTAGTCGGTATTAGTGCAAACAGTACTAAAATGATTGGAAAGAGCTCGCCACACGGAAAAAAATCCAATAGATTTTTTAAGAACACATAGTATTTTATACGTATCAGATTTTTTAATAACACTCAAAAAGTATACTGATTTCGTACAAAATATTTAACAAAATACGAAATGAAAATATCGGACATTGCTGCGTGGAAGGGGAAGAGGGGCAGGGAAGGGAGAAGGGGAGGGAGAGGGGGTGCAATTAACATCGTAAAAGAAAGCTTTTTGGCTACACTTATTCAGTAGCTTAAAAATATATACTTTCGTAATAAAATTTAAAACCTTAGCGGGCGGGTGTGGTTGTCACACGTTTTATTAGTAAAAAAATATTATGTACCCATCTGTTAAATATCAGCTAATCGCCGGGAGGTGAATTACCCAGTGTAAGGACAGGGGCTCCCTCACATTACGAAGTTTCCTTTCATTCATTCTAGAACAGGCACCACAGGGGCGAATTTACAATTTCGTCTAGGGGGCGGGGGGGCGCAACGGCACATTGAGCTACATAAAAGTATAGACATAGATCAAAAAAAAAAAAAACGGTTCGCTTGTGACATTATTTTTTTTTATTGTTTAAGGTTCTAAGAAATGTTCACTATTTCATAATGGACGAAATATCTAAACCTGTTCTTGCGAAAACAGAACAGTTTGTCATTTTAACTTACCAATATTGTAGCATTTTTTAATTTACACCTTCTGTCCACTTGGACTGATAAAATAAAATTTTGTGTTTTAAAGCACTATTAATCTATGAAATTACGAGGCTATACGGCATGTTGCACAATGCAGTCGGCAAAATTTAACACTTTTTACATTTTACATGTTTTTGGCTAAAAATTTAGAAAAAGTTCCTTTTGCATAGGTCTGGAAACGCTTTGTTTCCGAGATACGGTGATAAAATATTAATTTTATTCTAGTTTTTCTCATGTCTTCAAAGATAGTTAATTTCAATTTCGCACATACAACGCTTTTTGGTGTACCTACGGAATAACCGTATAACCATTCCAAATCATCTACAGTGATATTTTTAAAATTTTGTCGGTATAGAGTTTTGCAATACCCTGTAGAGATTAGAAAATTAAATATACAGGGTGTAAGAAAAGTCTTAGTATGGGAAAATATCTTTGCTATTGGTAAAGATAGAGACACCAAATTTTAGGTGTATCTAATTGGTTAAGTTTACTTTTTTACGTAATTTGATGTAATTTATCTTTTTCAACCCCCTTGAGGGGTGACGTTAGCTTTAGATTTTTACTCCAATGGCGTAAGACACCTAATAAAAAAACTAAACAATATTTAACACCCAGTACATCGAAAGCATACGCAATATAATTTTTTTTTAAAAGTACCAACCCATCTAAATTCTTATTGTTACTACCGAAACAGCGACTGAATTAAAATTTTAATTCAAATATTCCGTTCCGTTTCATTAAATGGCGCTTTAATAAGATCAAGTAACATCTTTATTACTGCAGTTCCCTTGCTTCTGAATTTTCCATTGAAAAATAGGCTTAATGTAGACTTAATCGCATGGAAATGTCTGCAAATTTGAAAACTAAAACAATTTTAAATGGAATTTAAAATCAGAAAGCGGAAATGTTCCTGCAGTTCTGCAAATTTTAACTGAATAGTGTATGAGATTGTTTAATTTAAAAAATTTAAATGAAAGGATTTATTTGGTTATTTTGTTTCTGAGCAGGAAAAATATAAGGTAACGAGTAAAGAAGATAGCAGTATAGTCTCGCTTACTAAGGCCACTTAAACTAAAATCAAAATAATAGAAGGTGTCAGGAGGTAGGGTTTCATTTAAAGTCTCCCCAATTTATCTCCAAGTTAACTGTTAATAATTGTTAAATTGTTATTATCTCTATATATAAAATGCAAAGTCCTGACTGACTGACATATAAAAGCCCAGGCTAAACCACTAGAAACACCAAATGTGGAATATACATTCCTTATACAGCTGTAGACATCCACTAGGAAGCGATTTTTCAAAATTTCGCTTCTAAGGGGGTGAAAAAGGATAAAGCAAAATTTTAGTATAAGTTAACAACACGGTCCGCGATTTGGCATATTTGATCTTATGCTTTCTCTTTCTAATGACATTCCCTAAAAAAAGGTAGCATACTTATCGGGGTAATGGGTATCGGATGGGATGAGACCCATTGGTTAAACACGGCCCGCCTCACCCGAACCGAATTCAAACGAGAACGAACGACGGTGCCTTACTATCCCTAACATGTGACTTCGAATGATATGATACCGCATCCACCTATCTACCCGTATACGGATATTAGGTGATTCCGATTCCGTATTATTCGGATATATAAATAATACGGATATTTACAACACTAGTGTGCGGTACCTGACACAATCACTCTACCTCGCCGTAACGTTGCCATATAACCATATTTTGTTTAAATACTTTAAAATTTTAATTATGGGTAAATTAATTTTGAATAAAAAAAATATAATGGCCACAGCACGAAAATCTATTTGTTTACTGCTCAATTATGCCTTAATAGCTAGATACGTCGAGCCAGATGCGGATACAATGAGGGGGGATGGGTGCAATCCCCCCTGAGCCTGAGTATGATGGATATTCAACTAAATTTTCGCCCAACACACATACACACACAAATCACAATATCATAAAAATTGCCCCCCCCCCCCCTTCTGAGCGAAAATTACCCCCTCCACCCTGAGCGAATACCTAGATCCGCGCCGATGATGAGCTACTACTGAAATAGAATATATGTTTTAGCCAGGTAACTAATATACAAGGTGGGTCACAAAGATCAGCCCATTAAAGACCGCAAGTTAGCTTGCTGTTTTGGTTAACATATAGTCCGATACATGGGAAGTTGTGCGCGACGAAAGGGAGACTAAACCACGACTCACTACGCAGCTGATTTCTACCTATTTGCTATTATTGTAGACGCAAGCCGATTAACCTATCAAATCGCGCGCGCCCTGTTAAAAACGTTGCCTATTTTCCATAGATTCGCGTTATTATAATCTTGAAGTTTCCGACTGGCGAATTCCGATGTTAAAATAGAATAATATTAGGGTACCTACAATAAATATAATTATGGTTTTTATTATTATTTTATATATTAAACCATTTCGCTCAACATTATTGCGAAAAATAATTTTAAGTAACTTATTTACTATAGTTTTGTTTGTAAGTTTGGCAACACACTAATTTCTTGCTGAGTTCTTTTGGTGGTCGAGTTTTCGTGTATTGAACTTTATATGCTGACATACGCTTGGGGTTTCGGTAAACTATATAAAAATAGTATCTTTTTTCATTACTTATACATATATATATATATATATATATATATATATATATATATATATATATATATATATATATATATATATATATATATATATAGGGAATGTCACCAAGATGCGGTACGGGATGTGCTACAAATACGGGTAGTTATGGTAATGCAAACATGGAGTAAATTAGAGCATAATTATAAGTCTATAAAACAAAATATTGTATGGCATAGTGTTTACGATGTCACATTAAAAACAAATTAATAAGTTTTGAATGAAACATGCGCAAGTTTACATATACTATAATCGGTTTCTCAAAGCAACAGACATTACAAATGTCAAGTAGGTTAATGATTGGTTAAATTGCTTTGAGAAATCGACCATGAATGTTTAATATGTCAGAAACAGTCAATACGAGTAGATGGGATAGGTGCATAACGCAATCAGTGGAGTAGAGTATTAAATTTAAACAATATGCCTTTAAAAGTAGTATAACTTGAGCAACCCACAATGTTTTCATTTTTAGATTAAAATAATAGAGACTCGTGGACAGAACATCGTATAAAGGAAATTCTAATAAAGCTTGGTGTTTAACTTTTTTAATTAGTAGCGATTTGGGGATTTAGGGGAAACCCAACCCAACCCAACCTGGCAATTTTAACTGCGTATATACCATTTTCTATTACAGCCAATCATCAAATCCGCTTTATTTTTGGCAACGCCATTCACTGAATTGTATTGGTCCCAATTAAAAAGTATTGCAATTAAAATTCCATGCCATGAAAATTTAATAACTGTAAAGCAGGCATTGTGGTAAAAAAACTTTTGTTCCCTGCGGTACACTAGCGTATTATATTTTGCATAAATACACACAAAAGTTTGAGAAAGGCTTCCGCAAAGTGTCAGATATTCCATTAAAATCGGTAAAGGCTTATGAAGGTTCTAAAACTTCAAACTTTATAGCAACTTTCTTTATATGTTTTTTGTCCAGCAGCAGTGGTGGGAAATCAATACAATAAAATATTATTTAATTTCTAGAGGAAAAGATAATATAATCATCATATCAGTAAACTGATTATGATGGAAAAAAATTATAGTATTGTTTCATGGCTTACTTGATTGGTGTAAAAGAAATATTCTGTACACACAGCAGTAAAAGAATGTTTTCCCTGTTTGATAGTGCGAACGAAAATAATAAATGAGCTCAATTTGTGCCTTGCAATATGCAGGATAAAACTAAAGACATTTTCTTTTAGCTGTAGTTTAACGAAACGTTCAGAATAACACGGACTTTACGAAAGAGAAATATAAAGTTTCTTATAGAATTTCGTGTTTTAGAATATCTTTTACTTGGAAGTTTGGGAAAACAGTGCAAAAGTTCCTTATTTGACTTTTGTTTGCAAACTAAATTAAGAAAAATTTCCATTTGATTAAATTATATAATTTCCGGCCTTCCGGTCTAAGTAAGAAGACGAAGGGCCAAAGATCACATTTTAATTAAGTGTAGAAGCAAAAGTTTTAAATTTGTTTGTTAAGGGAGACAATTGTAAAAGGAAGAGATTGTGTTTGCAGTTTTGTTTACAACCTAGGTAAATTTTCTATATCAGTTTTGACGACGTGACCAAACATTCGAAATTAATGATTTCAATACGACTACCATATGTTTTCTTATGTTCTCTTTTTAAAGATTTAATTTTTGTCCTGTACATTTTCTGCTGTTTTGTAACAAATGTCCTCTTTAACGTTGTACGAAAACAATGTCGATAGTTTAATTCCGGGAGAATTTGTAAAAAGGTCGATAGTTTAATTCCGGTAAATTTTTCCAAAAAAAAATGTCAACAGTATGAAGATAAATACAAGAGTTAAAGCCTCTTGTCCTCTTTTTTTGCAAGCTAAATATAGTAACTCTAGATTTAAGTCTATAGTGACTAGGTGTGGAGAAGAGATGAAAAACACACTCTATATATTACATTATTAAAAGGGGTAGTTTTTCGCCTATTTCGCCTGTAGTATCAAACAAATTTGGAGACAAAAATTGTTGCAAATTTCTAGTGGTGCGTTAATATTGTTGGTCAATGTAAATAATTGATGTTTTCAAAATTGCCAGCCCAAACTATTCCAATTTCATTTTATAGTAAAATTGCTAAACACACCTCTTTTTACTTTTAATAATTCGATAAAGCAACGAACGCCAAACAAAAAACGAACAAAAAAATTGGCACACCTAAAATATAATTCAGTTTTAACGTCACAAATTTGGAACGATTTTTGCAATGACTTTTACATTTAGCGAACTTAGCCTTGGTGATTAGATTTCGATATAGGTCCGTTCTTTTTATTAATATTCTTTTTGTAATAATTAAAGCTAAAGTAAAATGACAAAAACACTAAAATTAATAGCTTAAGCAGGAAATATCTGAAGTTTTTGTCCCATATCTTCTTTACTTAATTTGGAAGATAGCGTTCTTAGGGAAGTTGTTACAACGGTAAAGATAATTTTACTTATTAAAATATAGAAAATTTGCTTAATTTGACAACCAAAAGTTTTAAACTGACAAGTGTAAGATTAAGACAACTAAATTATATATTATGAATTTGTTCCGCAATTTTTTTCGCAAATTTATAAAGTAAAGGGCAATTTTAGTACGTACTTTCGCCAATAATAGAACTAAATTCATTTTAGCAACCCGTTCCAAGGTGAAAATCGTTTGGAAACACAGCTAAAATATCAGAATAATTCATAAGTTTTTAATGACGTCTTATTACCAACGACAGGACAAAAACTTGTCAAAACATAACTGATCAACTAGAAGATCTTAATTTAAACCAGTACTAAATCTTAAACCTTCCTAGTGAATATGAACGTTAGTGTCTTAAAAAACATTGCTTTAAATATTCCTGATACTTAAGGGAGAAAGGCCGTCAATGAGAAGAGAAACTATTTTCATAATTATTACATTCGTATTTTACGTACGTATTTTATTCAAAGCAGACGATGCATTTTATTATAACAAAAGGCTTTTGCTAAAAGTTGTTTTCGTAGTTAAAGCTGTTGCATAGTTTTCTCTAAAACACAGTTGTGAAACCAAAACTTTTCTCATATTTGTCAAATAGGTTAAAAATAATGACTTTATGCTTAAGACGTATATTGCCTAAACCAGTGGTCGCCAACCCATCGATCGCGAGCTACCGGTAGCTCGCGTGAACAATTCCGGTAGCGCACAGGTATATCCTAAAAAACCTAAAAATTATATAAATGTCCGTACATTTTCTTATTACCTTTTATTTTTTTTCAAAATGTATGATGCCGTTGCGTTAAAATTGTGATTATTTTAAAAACATTTACGATTACTATGTATGTATATGTAATGTATAGTAACGAAAACATGATGTGTGTCGAAAATATTTGTGCATTATTTGACTAAACGGATTTAGGTAGCTCACTCTCTATTCGAAAATTACAAAAATAGCTCAACACATTGAAAAGGTTGGCGACCACTGGCCTAAACTATTCAGTAAAAAGAACTTTATTAAGAAAAGTAAACTTTTGATGAGTCGGGGCGCTTCAGTTCGGGTACCTACTAAAAAATCAAATGAAAGTGTACACGAAAAAAGACGCTTAATGTGGAAATCCTCAGGATTGGTAGTAATTTCAATTTTCACAAATACTTTTTTTACTTCTGTGCGAGCCTCACCGGACGCCCCTTTTTAGAAGCAATTTGCATGACGAACTTTCTGACTCCCTTATCTTTGCGCTGGAGGAGCTAATATGGATTAAATTTATTTTTTGGGAAAATATTTGCAAACTGAAATAAACCTAATAATTACATGTTCGTATCTCTTTCAGATGCGGCCCGCGAGTTTTTAACAGGTGGGGCAAATTTTGTGGGCAACTAGTGATATCAACCAGAGTGTTTCCGCGAGATACCGTTGATCTACCTTGAACAGAGTGTCACGTGTATGTTACTTAATACATCAATGCAGATATCACATGACTTGTAGTTCCCTGCCGTTCACGGTTGGTCAACGGGATCTCGCTGAACGTAACAAGCAAAATAAACTATTTTGCCTAGTGCCTAGTTCTACCAAGAAATTATTATTTACTGGAAGGATAAGGCTCTAGTTTAAACTCTACCTCCACTTACTGTAATATTTTTATATAGGTAACTGGTTCAGTTTTCATCTTAATGCGCGATCTCTGGCAGCCGCGACTTTTGAACAGTAAAAGACATCAATCTCACTAAACAATCGGTATTTATTTCTGGTAAATATATACAACCATCATTCCTTGGTTGAAGGTATACACAACTATTGGCTTTGACACTAGTAACTGACATATATTCTTTACATTCTGGTGTTACGAGGTGTTATTGTTTTATATTTATTATGACATTCATTTACAGGACCATGTCTAAGAGAAACAATGGGGTTTCTTTTCCCGCACTAATTGAGGTTTACAGGACTATACCTAAGAGAAACAAAGGGGGATCCTTTTCCCGCACTAATTGTGGTTCGGTCTTACTTGACCTTCGCGATTCTGTTCCGTCAAGGGACGCAACGGCTGTCTTTGTGGCAGTTGTTGGAGTGATGATCTCTCTTCGACGGGAAGCAAGTCGAGCGGAGACTATTCTCCGGGAGTCCGGCCATCCGGCCAATAATAGTCATCTAATCATATTTAAGCAGTTGGTAAAGGGGTTGATATTTGTTGTCGTAGTCACCGGCCATCTTGCATTTACCAGGAACTCACTTTTAGCACAGTACAGTAATAAAATTAAAAGATAAGAAATCTTCAAAGGGAACTAAGCCTTTGACGGTCGCCGACAACATGCCGGTGCCTTTGAAGAACTAAATTAAAGGAAAGATTTTCTTTTGTTATTTTAGCTGAAATAATCTTTGTGTTTTGCCGATGACTGCGTATTTTTATGAAGTTAAATTTACATAGGAGACAAGTTTCAGCTTATTTTATTTAAAAGGGATTTTATACCTGCTTGGTTATTAATATTTATTTGGAAATAAAAATAGTTATAGACATTGAATGAACGGTTGGGTTTCCCCAACATTTACCTCCAAATAAACACCATAAAAAACAAAATACGAAAATTGAATTTTTACTATGATTTTTTAAATTACCTGCAAATAGTTTCTTGCACTGTTAAAGCCATTGTTAACCCAAGTACTCAAGTACTAGTACCTACTGCACTACTACACAAAGGACACAACATAGATATTAAATAATATCCAAAAACATATAACACTAACGCATAGGAAAGCCGAAACTTCGAAATACGTCTTTAATTAATAATATAAAACACAATTTATCGAAATTCTGAGCTAATAAGTGCCGGCGCGACGTAATAAAATAAAATGTAGATAAATGGTTATGCAAATAAAATGTGCATATTAGGTAATAAGTTTTTCTTTGTCTAACCCATATGTTTTACAATAGACGGAGCGGTTCGAGTGTATTTCCACAGTCGCCAGAGTAGCTATTTTGATACTCATTGGAGCAAAATAATGCCCCAACATAAATGCCGGAGAGTAGGGGGGTTAACAGGCCGCCACAGTTTCTGTAGCAGGGTTAAAAACAGAAACCCTTCAAGATACCATTGGGACCTCACATTCAACTCCACTGAAAAACCAAAGTAATCAACATAAATCAAAACTTTAACTGCGCTGCTCGGTAAGCAGAGTAAAGATCCCAGAAGATGCCTCGTGTAATCGAGGGCTAAACGTCAGAAAACACTTTGACACGGTCAAATCCCAAAAACATGATTCGCTAAGTATTTGTCAATCACCAAATGCACATTTATTTTAATGTAATGTTCAAATAACTTTTAAAGAAAGCTTGTTGAATATTTGTATATGATTTCTTTCTACTAAGTTAATAGATCTAGGCCAAACAGCATAAAACTGAACAATCACAAATCACAAGTTTTATTGTCTGCCCAAGATATCTGCAACCGGCAAAAGAATTTAAAGAATACAAGAGAAGGCTTAAACAAAGTTGCTAATTTTTTGTAAACCAGATGTGATAAGAAAAGTTTAAAAATTTAACGTTCAGATTCACTAAGAAGGTTTAAGATTTAGTACTGGTTTAAATTAAGATCTTATAGTTGATCAGTTATGTTTTGATAGGTTTTTGTCGTGTCATTCTTATCATTAAAAATTTATGACTTATTCTGATATTTCAGCAATTTGCAGGGTTTCCAATGATTTTCATCTTGGAACGAGTTGCTGTAATGAATTTAGTTCTATTATTGTCGATAGTACGTACTAAAATTGTCCTTTTCTTTATAAATTTGCGAAAAAGCTCAGAAATGAATTGATAGTATCAAACTTAAATGTCTTATTCTTATCAGTTTAAAACTTTTGGTTGTCAAACTAGACCGGACTAGCGTTGGAGAATCTGGCTGTACCAGTTTTTCAAAACTGGTTTAAAACAAATTGGCAACATTGTTTAAGCCTTCCCGTGCATTCTTTAAATTCTTTTGCCGGTTGCAGATATTTTGGGCAGACTATACCACTTCCTTCTTTAAGCCTTCCCTTGCATTCTTTAAATTCTTTTGCCGGTTGCAGATATTTTGTGCAGACTATACCAATTCCACCTTATGTCTAAAATATTTCATTCAAAGCACAAGACACATGTATTTTTCTTAACTTCCCTTCTTCACCTTAAATCTGATTGATTGGATACCATCACCACACTATTTCTTTGGGAATGCATTTAAATAAGTTTTTTTCCTATCTAGCCGGATATACTGCATTTGTTTTTCGAATACGAATATAACTGTTTGGTTTGCAAATCTCAATATTGAAAAAGGGGTTTATTGGTTGCCGTTAATAAAGTTTACTGCATTCGTGAGAGGTAATACACATCACTCCTTAAAAATATAATATAATAGACTAAAGCATAAAAGCTCAGCGGCAATTCACTAGAAAAGAGGAAGCAGAAAACAAAAACGAAGAAGCTTTTGCTTTCTCAAAAATTAGGTAAAAAAAAATTTTTTCTTTAAAATAAAAACAATAATTCAGTGTTTTATCATATACAGAATATTTTCTTTATTTGAAATAAACCAAAACAGTAACACGATATAGGTCTATTTTTCTATCGGAAGAATCACATGCCTAGCTAATACAGGAGGTATAATTCCATCCTTCCATCCACTTAAAAACCAAACAATTTTTTAAATCGGAAGTTGATAATTTTATAAACCTAAAGTTTGGTATTGTGGAAGTCACGCTATTTCAGGATGTACCATTGGAGCAGATAGTCAAAATGCAGTAAATTTTATTTTTAGATGACAATAGTTCCAAATAAATTATTAAAATGTTTAAAGTGTTACGAGAATCAAATAGATACAGGTTCCGGTAGTAAATGCTGACAAACAAATATCAAAGCAAGCTCTGTCATACTTTATATTCAAAATATTAAATAGAATAGATGAATATATAGTAACAGTTTCTCAAGTCCCAACTTTTTCTTCTTTTATATAAATTTTAGAGAATTATTCCGAAACTTTAATGGGCTCATCTTTTATTTATTGTTTTCGTGAAGGCTTGAATTACTTTAAACTGTTAGATAACGAATTCCAAAAAGCTATTATACACCCCTTCAAGGGGGAGAAAAGTCGCAGAAAAACTTTTCCTTTATATTCACGTTTCGTCAGCTCCGTTCCGTTCGATTAGTCCTTCTAATTTTCCCACCCTCGCCAGAAAATGTTAGCAAAACGAATTCCTGATATGAAATGATAATATTGATTTAAGATTCACTTTTTTGATTCGTCTTTTTTTCTATGTGATATATCTTCAGCGTGATACAGTACAGATACAGCGATGATTACATATAGACAAGAAGATCAATGAAATCTAATTTTATTTACTATTTTAAAGCTTCACAAAACGTGATTTTACTAAATGCTCTCGGGCGACTTGTCATGATCAACCATTTTCTTACGGAATAATATTCTAAAGGAACATCTAAAAAACTAATACAATAATAGTAGGGAAAAGCGTATGCATACTAAGAAGATTACGAAAATAAAGCGAGATGGAAATAAAGAGTTCATTCATCAATTCTGTCGTGTATGATTTTACCTTCCAAGGCCTTTATTCTCGAGTTGGAGAAATGATTGTATTGGAAGAAGTGATTATTCCTTTCTCCGGAGAATGCGTTTAAAATGGTCATTTATATCCATCGAGACAAGAAAACGCATTCTCTCGGAATTTTGCGAGCGCATGGGCGTTGCGAAAATATATGCGCAATCGTTAAATTTCTGGCTTTGTTTTCTTCTCCCAGTATTCACTCTTTTTTTGTAGAACTGAGATCCAGAGATGAAAAGATCTCGAGGTGTAGAACTTAAAAACACCACAACTAAAATCATCAATCACCTATTGACGGTCACGTCCGGCAAAACTATACAATACGTGCACCATGCACGTGGGATCCAGATATTTGAGGGCCTAGCCGGCCGGTGGATCGACCTTTTCTCGTCGTCATCCGGAGACTTAGTTTTAGGAGCGTAGCCGGATCCGGAGACTTAGATGTCCATTTGTAGCTACGTCTCTGGATGTGGGCTTTCGTCTCCCGTTACGCCACTGTGGCCTTTATGTGTCAGACTAATAAAGTGGTTAGCAAATTTTGGGTTAATATATGGAATGTCTGGTATTTGCTCCCTTTCTGAACAATCTTGTACAATTCCACACTGAGACGATATAATTAGAATTACGATATAACTGTTCAATTAAATATTGTAGTGTCAGAGCTTCTGGTTCACTATCGGAAAAGCTTATCTAACTTAACTGTCTCAGTCAGGCAATAATAGCATTTTTTTTTCCTCCCTTGGGCTCCGTCCGAGACCGGAAGCACTGCGGCCACTAGAGGCCTATTGTGCCTACCCAATACCTTTTGTTACACCCACTCTGTTATCCCAGTTTCCTGCACAAGCCTGTACAGGTCCACAAGGGAGTGGGTGATCAAGTTCTCCGGTTCTAACTTTGGTTGCCCGAATAGTTGGTGGCGCTTGCGATCTAGTAACTCGCAATTATAGATTATGTGCTGAACTGTTTCCCTGTCCCTACCGCATAGTCTGCAGCTAAGGTCTCCCTGGTACAGTTTCATTTTGTTGAGGTGGTCCTTTACAGCCATGGGTCCTGTTAGTACCCATACGATTGTCCTCAACTGGATCCTGCTCAGATTGAGCAGTTGCCTGGTGAGTCTAGGATTGGGATTTCCTATAGCAGCCTTGCTGTGGTTCAGTCCCTGTACTCCATTCCAAATAATAGCATTAATGTTATGGAGACTTTTACCATCTGTTAGACAAAATTAGATTTTCGGACCTCAGTAATCCCATAGTCTTCTCAAATATATTTTTAATATTTTCTGTGTACATTGTTTTTCCGACGGAGCCCGCTCCTGAAATGTAATATTCGAATCCGGTCTCTAGACTACAAACTTTGAGCCCCCATTTCATCCCCTTAGGGGATGATGTCTAAAAGGTTATAAAACATGTGTTTATTTTTTAGAGTACTTTTACGTATTTTCAAGGTAATAGAACCGTATAACTGACTCTACAAAATGAGTGAGTTTTGCTCAGGTTTGCTCGGGTTCGTTTAGTTCTAATTTGGGTTGATCGTTTTGGTAGTTTAGATGCGTTGTTTATCATTTTTTAGGTTGCGTTTCACTATTTGTTTAGACATTTCATGAAAAGTTCCATTACATTAAAGCTATGATCAAATTTGACCAAGTAAATTCTTTCGGGGGACCCCAAACTTGTACTTACGCTATTGAATATTGATCATCGACCAAATAACATTTTTTTACAATATTGATCACAAAAAAGTCAAAACAGAATACGTCAAAAATATTGTCCATCTGTCCAATCCGGCTCGCATTACATATATAAATGTAGCGATGAAGTCTACGGGTATTTTTGCACAATAATAAAGTTTCAATTTAGGCATCCGGTGCGGTATGTATTCCTACCTCACATGGCATTTATGTTATTTAATCATGCAACAGCTGTTTTCGCGGAATGAATTTTTCGGGCATATTCTTCTACAAACAGCCGGGGCCATCCGCCACATATGGCATATTTAAGCCGGTTTTGTCAGTTCTTTTTTGTAAGAGTTTATTGATCGCCAAGTTTTATATGTACTAGATGTTCTTTTCGTAACACAGCTAATTTAGAAAGAAATATACAAAAAAATATACAAAAACCCCAAATATAAGTCGTAATCGCATAGTACACAAACTGTACCTACAAACTGTAAACTAGCCACCCTCCATAAAACTTGATATAAAGTAAATTTGGTTGAAACGAAAAAAACCGTCAAACCCAACAAATCTTAACAAACCTGAACAAAACAAAACGTCAATCTAGATATCCAAGGAGGAAGGAGAATATTAAAACCAACAAATATTGAATTTTAGGTTTTACACCTTCACCCACTGCTACTTCTATTTTTATGGAATCTTCCAAACCAATTAAACTGATTTTAAAAGAAGCCCGTGTATAAACAAGGTATATTATAAATATTATTTGACGTTGGTTCGATTTTCTGAGAGATGTATGAAAACAAAATTTTGCAATATGAAAATACATTCATTGCAAGTATGTATATCTAATTATGAACTAAAATATTTTGGACTGTGAGATTTTCGTTTATAAATAACAAGTATTGCTTTTCTCCTCAAAGTCCAACAATACTCTGCTAGCAGGACGGGATTTCACTTGTCCTGGTAAAGCCGTTCCATCCCTGAAATGTCTTGGTGGAACCGTTCTCCATGTCCGTCACAGACATCACCCATGTTTGGTGGAAAAAATCTAAAAATCTAAATGCGAGAGCATCATGTGAACTTTTCATGACATCTTGCAACCCGCCAGTTTGAAGGCCTCCAAAATGTCTTTCACTATTGTCTTGTAATTGTCAGCCTTCCTGTTTCCCAAGAAATTCTTAAAAACTGCAACCATTAATCTCCACGCCCTTTTTTCGACCATGTTTAATTTTACCTCAAAATTGACATCCTTCATTACTGTGTTGATTTGAGGACCAGCAAATATTCCTTTTTTATTTTAGCCTCATTTAATCTAGAAATCTTCGCTCGTAGATATTGGAATCCTTCTTCTTTGCAATTCATTCCTTTCACAAAGTTATTCATGAAAACTAACTTAATGTGAAGAGGAGGTATAAGAATTTTTGTTGATTCACCAAAGGAGGTCGCTGTATTTTTGAGTCCTTGACCTTGGTTGAAAAGATGTTCTTGCACTGAAAAAAGTCCAGACAAAGATTTGCCTACAATTTTGTAGCACCCATTTTTCTCACAAATTGTCATACTATTATCTACAAGTGTAAGTATAATTACATGTCGGCGTTTTATCCATACTTTACAAATTTGTAACAAAGGTTTGTAGGGGTGGGTTTTTACTTCAGGTTACAGAATATTCTACATTGTTGTAGAATATACTTTCTCAGTAACTTTGGACGTGGAATATACAAGTTGTAGAATGTAGTTAATTTTTTTGCAAAGTATTTAGCAGCAAAACATAACTTCCATTTCAACATTCCATCATGTAGAATACTTTGCAAATTGTTTGATCTTGTCCTACAGCACTTTAGGATAAAAAAAAAGCCGTGTTGCCGCACGTTACATTATTTTCTGGATATTGCCAAATAATAAAATAACGTTAGCTATTTAAATTACATAAAATTATAAGGACTATTGAATTTTAGATAATAAGTACATATTTATGCAATGCTTATTATTTTTCTCTATCGAACAAAACAAAAAGTATAAGAAACATATCCCTTTTCCGCTCTATTCCTACATCAATATAATCGCTAAGATATGATCTGACAATGCTGGAAGGAAAACCGTTCGTTTCGCCCGACGCGTTGGTCGTAATTAGCAGAAAGACTTGTGTCTTCTGGTTGGAATTACTCAGAGCTCACAGTTCGGCCTTTTCATCTTCCGATCATTTAAAGTGATGCAATACTTCTGTTTTTATTTTTACTATGTTATAATGTGTGAGACTAGTGCAGAATTTTATTGTTAGAACCTTGGGCTTCCCCGAACTGGTAGAGATATTCAAAGGTAAGAAATTTAACTTAATATATCAAATAAAAGTAATGTAATATAATAAATAATACAATCTTCTTGTGGTCGCCGTCTTTGTACGTTTCTTAATTTGCAATATGGCGGAACATATCTAAATGGAATTATGCAGTGAAATTAAATTATAATAAGATAAATCTAAGAAATGAAGTGCAATTATATTATTATAGCATTTATGTTCAGAAATTAAGCATGAAAGTAAATTAAACTAAAGGAGAACCAACATTAATTATTGTTGATTGATTTAATGATAATTTTTAAGTTTTTGGGGCAAGTTTTCGGTCACATTTTGACGCATGACTGTTATTAAATAACCTGAAAACGTTTTTATAATGTGTTTCGCCAATGTTATATTATTAATTTATTAAATTAAAAAATCGGTCAAGTGCAAGCTATACCTCCTTGCGCAATTAGTGTTCCGTGCTATCAGCCCCCTACTTAACCTGAGTAAATCTCGGCCGCCCGATCTCCGCCCATCTGCCGCGCTACCCGCCGCCGACGGACGGCACCAACGCCGTATCACGTCGCGTATGTGCGGAGCTGAGTGGGCTAAATTAATTTTGAAAAACGTGTAAGGACAAAAATTATTTCTTACATCGTGATTAATATTTTTTGTTAAAAGACTTTTTCTCTAAAACCAATGGTTCAGCAGTTATAAGGAAATAAACAATTAAATTGTTTATAACAATTGATCGCGCTAGAATTTTTCAATCCTGATCACTTTCGCTCAATCTACACCTAATTCTCAATGTTTATGTTTTTTTTCTGATCAGTTTACGACTTGACAGCAACGAGTAAGCATTGATAATGCCAAGTGAGACCTTGGCGAAACGTCTGCCAGATTCCAATAGGAATTTAACAAACGAACGGATGTACTCCCGGATCAATATTTCTTCATATATATATACGAGTATATATATATATATATATATATATATATATATATATATATATATATATATATATATATATATATATATATATAGACGAAAATGTATAAAAGTTAATGTCATATTGCAGACATATGATGCGTAACAGTTTTATTTTAAGGCTAAAACTTACAGAAATACTTTTGTTTCTTTTAAAAAGCAAGATAAAGATAAGTTAAAATACAACCAAGTGGATAATTTGCGTTGGTTTTCATTAAGTTTTTGCAATCATTTAAAAATTAAAAAAAATATATATATACTACAATCTTGTGGAACTATGTATTGCAATTTACGAAAGCTGATACAGCAATGTTGTAAGGCTAGGTTAAATAAAGTATGAGACCATCATATAATCTGTCACTGTACGGCCTATAAAATGTAGGACTAGTACTAGCATAATTTTAAAAAATTATATCAAAATTGTGGTTCTCCTACCTGCATAATTTGTTCCTACCGATTCACCAAAAAGTAAAACCAGGTCTTACAATTTTACAGGAGATTACCTCACAAATTGCAAAATAACCTTACAATTTATCGCTCCAGTGGTTTGATATTGTAGCAAGAAGCCTTACAATTACGTCTGGCTATTGCTTTAAATTTTAAATTTTATTTTTACAAGCAATGAATGTCATTATCACAAAAAATGATAACTTGTTATTTTTATTGTAAAAACTTTTACTTCTTAAACATAGCACTTACAAAAGCAGTTTCTTAAATGATATCCTACAATTTGCTAATACTTGTCTAAAGGCGGCTACAGACGGCATGACAAGCCTTGGCCAGCGTTTCAACCAGTGTTTGTAGAGACATTGGTCTTTGCTTGATGTTCGCGCACCGACAACCGTACACACGACATGCTTTATCTTTGCCAGTGTTTTCGAGGCAAGTGAAAGCGAATCTCTACAAGTGTACCTACAAGACAGACGAACTGGAGTCCGATGATGAAGTGATAGCAGCGTCTGCTCTACTTTTAAGTTCAGCTGCATTATTTTTATCAGAAACTATTAAAAAAAGAAAAAAACGCAGGTGGTGAACTAATTCGCTTTATCTAAGTAGGACAACGTAGGTTAACTAAATAATATTTAAATGAACATTCACACTACAAATAATTTTTTAGGTACAATAAGTGATTTACTTGGCGATTTGCCAAAGGAGGCATCTCTAAAGTTCATTAACTTCTGCAGAATGTCTGCAAGTGATTTTGAATACGTGTGTACGGCGATCAAGCCCACTGGCGAGCTTCAACAAGTCCCTTTGATGTGTGTCGAAATTACCGCTTACTAGGCGGACCCTGGCCAGCGCCAACGTTGGCTTTGCTTTGCCATATGTTTTGCATCCACACGATGCGCCAACGTTTTAACGAGCGGCATTGGCCAGGGCTTGCCATGCCGTCTGTAGCCGCCTTAACAATCAAACAAGTCATGCAATAACAATTTTGTGCTATCTAGTTACATTCCTTGTTACAGTCCCTATATGTCCCTTTTTTTTGTAGGCTCTAATCTTACAATTTTAGTATTTAACCGTACAAATTTTTTTGCGTGTGGTAGCCATAATAACATATTGATTCACTTTATCGCGACTATCCCATAAACAGAGGAAGCAGTAACATTTTGTAAGCCCTTGTTGCATCCCAATAAGCATTGCAATCACTTTAAAATTAGCATAAATGCTCTACAAATATTGATTGTAGTTAATTTTTTGCAACAGTTTCCTCAGATTTTCATAAGTTTCTTTCATCAATGCGGCATGACCCACCGGAATAGATGGATGAACAATATTGTGACATCTCATTTTTTTATCAGTCTTAGTGAAAACCGAAAATAATCAAAATTATTTTTAATTCCACAGACGGATTTTACCAAAAATGTGTATTTTAATTTAATAAGTAGCAATTTTTTTACTTAATATCGGAAAATATACTCGACTCGTTACTTGGTTTAAATTTTGAATTTTTCGAATGTTTAAATTTTTATTGAACTTTGGATTTTAATTTTGGAGGGTAAGTGAAAGTAAATTAAATTCTCCTTAATTGCGGAAAAGAGCGTGGCATGTTATTATAGTAGACTAAATAATCAGAATGCATGCTATAAAAATCAACAAAATCGTCATGACAATGGCGAAATACAGGAGCTTTTGTTTTCTTCTCCAAAAGATTCCACTGTTGTAGACGCGATGCGAGTAAAGGTGCGTTTCCAATGGGGCGGCTGACGCTCGCGGCTGACGCTCGCGGCTGACGCACAGCGTCTGACGCCTAGTACACAATTTAATGTATCCGTTTCTCCTCGAGCGTCAGCCGCAAGCGTCAACGTCAATGGATTACTGGCGTCAGCCGGCCGCTGAGCGTCAGCCGCTCCATAGGAAATGCACCTTAATTCTGCTCGAGATTTTGATAAATGTAAATCCCTCACTAAGCCATTTGATTCATCTTGGTTAAGTAAATGGGGTTTCTTAGACGTAGGTGGCAAAATTTCAGGGTCTTCAGCGGTCTCACTAGAGCTTTCTGGTGAGACGAGGTTGCTGGGATCTGAGGGATGGGATGGTTTCCATCGTGTGGTCGAGGCATTCGTGCTGCTGTTGTCTCCACATATTCAATACTTTTGCCCCCATTTAGTCCTGGTCTTTTATATTTGCAAAAATAGCAATAACTGTCATGATCTGCTCGCTCTGTCCATATCATTGGTACACCAACTGGCAAACTGTGTCACTGCACTGGTGCGCTTTCACGCACATGAGTATTTAGCACAAGTTCTACAAAATCATTTGGAACGCATGGCTTGGCTGGATGCCGTACAGGAATTCCGAAGTAGAGTTAATATATTTCACAAAGATTCTGAGAAATACCTTTCCCTTATCCAAGGGAGTGAATATACCACAAACGAAACAAAAGTTATCGGGATTGCTATTACAGATAATATGATATTGTTATAAGCACTTTTAGCACAGTTTTAACACCAATCAAAATCGAATGTTTTCGAATGACTAAATCAAATTATTTAAATTTTCTTATTTTATACATCTCCAACTCTCAATCTTTACAATGACAATCACGTCTTTTACGACTATTTCCAGGAAATTCGTTTCTAAAGTAATAAAACTTCAGGGGCTTGCTACTTAGGTAATAAAATATCTCTTTAAGAAATTTTCTAGGAAATGCGAACCAACTGGGAGTTACTTAATAGTGATAAAATACATTCAGGTAAGGGAGCTTTTACTACTATTGTTATGTCGGAGGCAAAATATGTGATATAATTAGTCAGTAATATGACAATTTTAGAAAATTGATTTTAATAGGTATTCAAATTGTTCCCTATTATTGGCTAGACGTTACAATCTATTTTCGAATTGTTCGCCACCGTTACGAAATGTTTCAGCATTAGGTATTCAAATTGTTCCCTATTATTGGCTAGAAGTTACAATCCATTTTCGAATTGTTCGCCACCGTTACGAAATGTTTCAGCATTAAGTCTCCTTCATTCTTGGGTATCTTCTTTCTCAACTCTTGAATATTGTCGGGTGAAGTTCTGTAAACCACCGTTTTCAAGTAACCCTATAGATCAAAAAATCAAGCAATACATATCTAGAGATTTCGCGGGCCATTCTAGAACACCCTTTCCTACTCATCTATTTTTCGGGGTTACTTAAAAACAGTACCTAGTCATTCAACGAGCTATGTTTAAAAATTATAAAATACAGTACCGAATAATTATTTATTTTCAGCAATATGACAGTTTGAGAAAATTTAGTTTAATGTCACATTAATCAAGTCAAGGAAGGAAGAAGGAATCTTGGTGTTGTATGAACAAAATCTGCAACTCCAATATAAGTCAGGTCCCTTGACATTATGCACTATATGCACGAGAATGGTTGGATCAAAGATTTCCAGGAAAATTGATTGTTAGGAGAGGTGGCAATAGTCGGCAAGATCCCCAGATAGGACGCCGCTTGATTTATTTCCTTGAGGGTACTTGAAAATGGTAGTTTACAAAACCCCCCACAATATTGAAGAGTTTAGAAATAACTTTACCTAAGAATGTAGGCGAAGTAATGCTGAAGTATTTCACAACGCACGTGAGCTCTATAATTATCTATCCAATCATGGAGCTCATTTTGAACCCTTTAAAAAGTGAAAATCCACTCTAATAAGTGAATTTTCTAAAAAATATTATTGAAAATAAATTACTTGTGACTGTATTTTATAACTTTTGAGTATAACGAGATCGAGAGACTATACAGGGCCAACTGAATACAAATTTTTAAATATGGATAGATCAGGATTTCTTCGGCTTTTAAAATACTGTATCGTTAGCCATCCCTACGGCCACTGGAAATTTTAAAATAGCGAAGAATGAGGAGGTGAAGTTCAAATATTTGTTGGTTTTAAACTTCCCCTCCGATTTTTAAATGGGCGTGCTTTTTGTTTAAAGCGAATTTGCTGTAAGTTAAGTGTTACTGAGTGCAGCTAGTTTTAAAATGAAAGCACTGTATTCGCATCCCGATTTAAGTAATAATATTTAGTTTTATTTTAGCTTGAATTAATCCATCCATTTAAACAGATTAACTACTTTAAAATATTTTATCATGTTAAGTAAAAACATATATTTGCATTATTTATGTTGGAGCACGCGTCTATCCCGTTTGCGTTTCTATTTAATGATTATCCGGTAATTCCGATGAAATGACACTTAATAATGGCGCGATATATGGCCAGGCATACATAAGCTACAAATTAAATTAAAATTTCCCTGTAGAGTTTTAGGGGTGACCTGACGTAATTTTTTTTTTATTTATTTAGGCATTATAACAAGCTGGTACAACTTTTTTACTCTGCGCTGCAATTTTCAGTGGGATTTATGTTATTTCTTTCAGATTTTGCTGTTTTTTGCATAATTTTCCTTTTATTTTGTGCATGTTGTACTTTATTCAATCATCTTTGGGAAATTTTATTTTGGACTTTTTGAATTTGATATACTGTCATATAATATATTTTGTCAATATATATAAGTAAGTAAAAATGTGTACAAAAGTGCAGATAAATGCATTAAAATGGATAGGTATAAAATCAGATTAAGGAAATAATAGATGAAACTAAATTACACACACACACACACATTAAACAGTCTAGGGTGAGCCGATTTTTATGTTTTAGAATTTTGATTTGGAATACTTACAAAAAGTTTCATTTTATATTAATAAAAACGAGCATAATTAATTTTAATTTTAATTACGTCCTCCACCATATGTTGCTAAAAAGCTGGTTGACGGTGAGCTTAAAGGGAAATTAAATCAAAGTTTCTTGCACTCAAAAGTTACTTTCAGATTTCGAATCCATAATATTTCTAGGCTATTTTCTCGAAGAAATTAAAATGATCTTTGAGAAAAGGAGGTTTTCATATATTTTGTTTTCGAAATTGATAATTTTTCAATATTAATTAATATATATGACATATACGACGGTGACGGCCGTCACCGATTGTGTATTTTGAATAATGCTGACCCCGTGATTTTGTAAACATTATATACAGGGTGTCCGAAATGTCTTAGTCGCAAATTTCTGTGCTATTAGTAAAGATAGAGACCCCAAATTGTTGGTGTCGGCGGAGCGCCTTTTGAGAAAGGCAGCTTTTAATATATTTGGTTTTCGAAATTGATAATTTTTCAATATTAATTAATATATATGAGATATACGACGGTGACGGCCGTCACCGATTATTTTGAATAATGCTGACCCCGTGACTTTGTAAACATTATATACAGGGTTTCCGAAAAGTCTTAGTCGCAAATTTTCTTGCTATTAGTAAAGATAGAGACACCAAATTGTTGGTATACCTTATTGTTTAAGTAATCTTCTTTTTTATGTAATTTAACTTTTTCAACTCCCTTAAGGGGTGACGCTAGGGAGTTGAGGTCAAAAATTTGAAATGCAACCCTATGCCGTGTGGTACCTCATTTTAAAGGCCTTTAAAAAAGAAATATTTTACCGCAAACTCGAGGTCCGTGTCGAATTAAAAATATAAATACTATCTTTATTACTTTAAAAGATGTTCAAAATGACTACCATTAACTTCTTGGCAAGAAGTTCGTGGTGGCCATTTTAAACAACTTTTAAAGTAATAAGAATGTTTAATTTTTTAATGTTTTATATTTATTTATTATCCTTTATCTCGAAAACTAAGCGGTATTAAACATTCGTCCATGCGGACTCTGGTACCTAAGATTATTCTAGAATTCCATCCTTTAATATTCTAGACCAGTGGTTCCCAAATATCTCGAAATTCTGGACCCCCAAAATTATAAATTAGTAACATGCGGACCCCCATGAACTGTTTAGCTTCAAAAATAATAAAAGAAACAACCTTTGTTAAAAAATATTTATTTCGAAAGTGCCGATTTATTTAATGCTTTTAATATGGCTTGGCAATTTGCACCAAAAGGCAGCATGCTATTTATAAATAAAAACGGCATCCTATAAAAGTAACTGAAAAACTGAACTAAACTGAACAAAATATATTCTCTTTTCTAGCAGAAAAAATATAATACATCAATCATCAGTTTTGGATTTTAATGAGAAGAATGAAATACTGTTTTTCCTGTCATAGTTCTTTCTAAATCTGGTCTAAGATTTGAACAGCCAGATTCTCCAACGTAGTGCGGATTTGACAACCAAAAGTTTTAAACTGACAAGTGTAAGACAATTAAGTTTTATGCTATGAACTTATTTTTGAGCGTTCTCACAAATTTGTAAAGAAAAGGGCAATTTTAGTAAGTACTTTTGACAAAAATAGAACTAACTTCATTACAGCAACTCGTTCCAAGATGAAAATGATTTGGAAACCAAGCAAATCGGTGAAATATCAGAATAATTCATAAGTTCTTAATAACGACTTATTAACAATGACAGGACAAAATCCTGTCAAAACATAACTGACCAACTATAGAAGATTTCAATTTAAACCAATACTAAATCTTACCTTCTTAGTAAATCTGAACGGAAATTTTTAATCTTAGATCTGAAGCAACATCCAGCCGATTTCTTTGTTTGGATTTTAGCAGAATGTATTCAGAGGAAGTTTGTTCACACATACGTCGTGCAAAAGGGCATCAAGTGTTTCAAAGCAACGGTTGTCGGGCCCCCGCAAAATAACCTGCGGACCCCTAGGGGTCCGCGGACCACCATTTGGGAACCACTGTTCTAGACTACTTATGAAATACTCTGTATATAACGGCAAAGAGAAAATTTTTAATCGATGTAAAGACAATTTCCTTATATGGTACCTTTCTATGGGGTGTGTAAAATATGTCATGTGTCGAAGCTAGGGGTCGCCTGGGGATTAACTCCCGCGGATAGGGGGATTATAACTTCTAATGTTCCTGTATGAGTACAGTATAAAATGTTTATTCGTTGCACGCACGCTGGGCAACCCAAGGCTTAGATGACGATGATTTGCTTTTTATGTTACGTCCTTAAAAGGGCGGCTTATGCCAATGTAAATAAATTGGGGGTCATGCGCAACAGTTTATTTAAAAATAAATTTATCAAACGGTGGAAAAATCTCGGTATTCCTGTTATTCGAGGGGACCAAATGTTATTTGAATTTCTTAAAAATTATATTGCCAGATTCTCCAACGCTAGACCGGTCTAATTTGGCAACCAAAAGTTTTAAACTGATAAGTGTAGGAAAGGCAGCTAAGTTGTACACTGTGTCGGGGTTTCTTTACAAATTTATAAAGAAAAGGGCAATTTTAGACACAGGGTGTCCAATTTTCGACCCTTTTACAGGGTATTTCGGTTATCTTTAAAAATAGAGAGCTGCAGTTTTCTCGATACTGTACTACTTTTTCGTAAAACATATTATACTACAAACAGAATTTTCATAGCCCCCTTCGTTTCGGAGATACAGGGCGATTTTAAAATTTGTCATTTTCAAGCACCACTCATATCTCAGTTGCCTTTAAACTTATCGGTAAGGTAAAAATATATTGTTATATAGTTTTTTGCTTAAAATCCGGTGGCAGAGTTGATTTTTTTCTAGACGGAACGAATCTGAAGATAAAAACCAACGTTGCTTTTTTTTAATGGGACACCCTGTATATTTTGTTTTCATTCGATTTATTTTTTCATAAACTTTTTAAAAACATATTATTGTTGGCATATATCTTTTGGAATAACTTCCGAATTTTACAATTAAAAAAAGAGGGTATAATATTTCATAGTAGGCCGTGATATAATGATTTGAAACAAATGAATGGAGACATTTAACTAACATTACGGTTTATTTTTTAAATTTTAAATCCCAATACCATACTTAACTGAATCAAACTCTGAATAAAAAATTCACTGTTCCAAACAAATTTAGATAAAACAGGAAACAGATGTTTTTTTAGTAAATTTAAAATGTAAATGTAAAAAATCTTTGTTTATTTTTTATAAATCACAAAGGTTGCTCAAAATTGTTAAGGCGCGTATACACCTGAGCACGAACGCGAACGAGGCATACGATGTCAAATGAACGCCTCGCTTTAACTTTTTTTGATTAAAAACAACAAACGCCGACGCACAGAACGAGGCGCCGCGCGCGCCGTTCCCATCCTCCGTCCATACGTTCGTTCAGATCAGCTGCGGAGTATGGAGAGCGACGACGATGTGGTATTAGCTAGTGCTCCCTTTATAGTGATGGCGGGTTTATTAAAAAAAGACACTGGTGGACAACCAGAATATACCAAAATAGACTTATCACGTGAGGAAAATTATTTTTAAATAGTATGATGGAGGAAGATAGTCGCCATTTTCGAAATTTCACGAAAATGTCTCCCAACGACTTCATTTTTTTGTTGGAATCAATTCGTGAAACAATATCAAGAAACGATAAATATTTACGAAAATTTGTTACTTCGGAAGAGAGATTGGATATCACATTGAGATATTTGGCAACTAGTGATTCATTTACTAGCTTACAATATCTTTTTAACGTATCAAAACAACAAAATCATTTCGCGCCAGGCGTCCTCCTTCTTAATAATATTGTAGTATAACTTGTCATCTTTCTTCCACAAAATTGGACGATTTCCATATTCCTTTATTAGACACAATATCTTTTCATTATCCCAACTCATTTTTAATTGAAACCTAAACCAAAGTTTACAAAATTATTTTTTTAAACTTTCCCTAAACCACAAAAATAGTAAATACGTACACCACACTACACTGACTTTTTAATTTGAAACTCAACGAGGCAAAAATGGCAAAACACCGTCCACACCTGAACCAAATTCTCTTTGATGTACCGACTCCGGTCGGATGGTATCGCACGGCCTCGCTCCGTACGTCGTTCGGCCGAAAGCCGTTTGCCTCTCCTCGGTGATACGTACACACTTGTACGCGAGCGGCGACTCGCCTTTGCCTCGTACCCGTTCGTGCGCAGGTGTATACGCGCCTTTACAGTTTTCTCTAACATAAAATTCGCACATTTAAAAGTATGATCTATCATCCCTGCAAATTTTAAAATTCGAGTGTAGTGGTTTCACGCAGTTCTTCTATAGTGCGATGTCGAGACTTGTAAACTTTATTTTGTAAGTACCCCCTAAAAAAAAATTCAAGAACGGAAAGATCGGGTGATCGTGGTGGCCATCTTACAGGGCTGTTGGTTCCTATCCATTTTTTAGGAAAGTTATTTTCCAAAAAGGGCGTATTATTACGCAAAAAACTATATAATAATCAGTTTTTACCTTACCGATACGTTTAAAGGCAACTGAGATAAGAGGAGTGCTTGAAAATGAAACATTTTCAAAATCGCCCTGTATCTCCGAAACGAAGGGGTCTGCAAAAATCTCTCAAAATTCTATCTGTAGCATCCTACGTTTTACGAAAAAGTAGCACAGTATTGCGAAAACCGTAGCCCTCTATCCTTAAAGATAAGAGATAAAGTGTCGAAAACTGGACACCCTGAACTTTTCACAAGAATAAAACTAGATTCATTTTAGCAACCGTTCCTACATGAAAATCATTTGGAAACCAAGCAGATCACTAAATAATATTAAAATAACTCATAAGTTTTTAATGGCGACTTATTAAGAATAATATGACAAAAATCTGTCAAAACCTAACGGATCAACTAGATCTTAATTTAAACCAGTACTAAATCTTAAATCTTTTTAGTGAATCTAAGCGATATATTTTATTGAGCTTTTTTTTTGTACGGAAGTTCTTGTTAAGAACTCCACACACATTCTTTTTTGACAATATTAATTGTGGCGATTACATCGACGATTAACACGCCAGTCTGTGACCGAAATCGATAATACCATCGCCGATTCATCGGTGTTCATTCTTAATCGACAGAGTGTCAGAAGTTCTTTGTTAATCGTCGTTCTTTGCCACGACTTCTGCTAATAGATAAACACGTTTCATCTGCATTGTCGGTAAAGAAATGAAGTAGTGTGTGTGCAATATCCGATTTAATGGCCACAGCTGGCAGTCTTAATCGGCGATTAAGAAAGTTAAAAAAAAAGAAGTATATGGGTCCTTTAGCTGTAGAAAGCGTAGCAAATAGTCCACTAAAAATTATATTGTGTCGATAATAACTTTGACTTTAGAGGTCTCTGAAAGAGCACACCACACTTTCTTTTAAACCGGCTTCAAAAAAGCAGATTATGTATTTTATGTAGGCGCGTAATTCTTGACCGGATTCACCGATATCGACGAATTTTTGTTTGATTTCTAGACGAGTTGTCTCAGACCGTCCCGTTGTTTTTTAGCTGAAGTACGGGAAAGATTAAAAATTCTATAAAACTAGAAAACCATGAATTTACACAATTTTTCGTTTGTATTTACTTTAGAACGGCAGCATCGATTTCAATAACTTTTTCTTCATTGTTTCTAGGATGACTGCGCGGTATTCCTGTTGTTATTTGATTTTAAAAAGTAATAAAGGGATGAGCCGGAATTAAACGGCGCGGCTGGGATGTTTTCCAAAAATGTCGACTAATAACCGTTATTAATCCGTCCAAAAATGTCTACTAGTTCCTCCTCATACCTCCCCTTTATTACTTATGAAACATACACTACGTATGTCCCAAAAGTTTTGGCACGAAATGAAATGGCTCCAAATAAGGCGAAAATGACAAAATGTCAAGTTGGCTTTGGAAACAAAAAAAATATATTTTCTTGACTTTACTTTGACAGCTCATTTTTTAGGTCGGCTTTTTAAATGTCGTATAAGTTAGAAATTCGAAAAAGCATTTATAATTTGGTTGGGCGGATACCTGAAATAGTTCGGATTTTTGAAAATTAAAATATCTCGCGAAGTCATTTACCGTGCAATCGCCGAATATCCTGTTCAAATCTCCCAAAAAGTGGAAGACCAACGATTTTTATCGGAGAAAGAGCGGAACGATTCGTAAGAAGAGCAGAAGGCAGACTTAGGGAATCCTTAAGGAAATCAAAGAATTTAAAAGAAACGGTCTAAAATATAGAAAAAGACGAAAGTGTTCCAAATATCCCCAAATCAATTAGCACGGATACCACGGTGCTGTCGTCAACTAACGAGGGTACATTTAGCAAATAAGAGACTCATTATCATGGACGATGAAAAATACTTTACACTTGCCAACTCGGAAATCAAAGGGAACGATGGTTTTTATACGGATAATGTAGAAGAGTGTCCAGACAATGTGAAATACAAAGAAAACGCGAAATTCCCTGATAAAATTTTGGTTTGGTGTGCGATTTCAAATAGAGGGTAGAGGGGGAGAGGATTTCAACCAAAGCCCTCTGTGGAACGAGTCAGGGGCGAAGCTCTAGACAGTGATAGATATATTAATACTTAACTATCTCACGAAATTAGTTGATTTTGTACTAGACCATCACGCTGAAGACAATATTAATGTTTCGGCCTGACTTGCCAGGGAAACACAAAATTGGATTCGTGCCAACAACATACCATTAGTACCCAGAAACGATAATCCATCGCCCAGGCTCACCCAACTGAAGATTTTTGGGCACTCTCGTCTCGCAAAGCGTATGATTGAGTGTTAAGCAAGCTAAACACGAAGAAGAACTAAGGCATAGAATTTTCCCAAAGATACGAGAAATTATATTTAAGCCGCCCATAACCTGATGGGAGATGTTCACAGAAAATAACTGCGCCTCGTTGAGCAGCACGGATTCCTTAGTTTAGTTTAGCTTAAGTTAATAATTTTGTTAGGTATTATAGCAAATAATAAAAGTTTAAATCAAGTTATTTATTACAAAAAATATGACTAAATATTTTGGGCCAAAACTTTTGGGGCAACGCTACGTTACGTTAAGGTTATTGAGGTCAGATAATCTAACTTTGTATAACAGATGTTGAAAAATGTTGAAAAGGTTGGAATGAGAGGGGATAAAGTAATTCTTTTACTGCCTTTATATTGTTTTTGGGGTAATTTGGGTCAAATAATCCAATTTTGCATAACAAATGTTAATAAAAAATAAGGGGGGGGGGGCGCCAAAAAAAATAAAGGCGCGGGGGTAAGGCGGGATAAGCGCGACACGCAAAAATGTTGTGTATATGTTACCGGCAAAGTCCGTTTCATCGTCATACTTAAGTTTGCCTAGGTAAACCGCACATTGCCGGGACGTTTTCGGCAAAGCCCGAAATTGTTCTCTATTTCGGAGTTTGCCTAGAATGTAACCCGGCAAACTTAGGTTTGCCAAACACGTTTTAGGAAAAGTCCGAAACAATAAATTTGTGACCGTTACGTCGCTGTTCATTTTCTAGTCGTAGCTAGTTATAGTCTGTTTGTAATACGTCGCAGGTACACACGCACTGCGTTGATTATTTAAGGTGGCATTTTCCGACCGCGTCCATGATGGCCAACTTAATTTCATTTTGTCATGGTTTTTCGGCTTTAAAATTTTTAACAATAAAATTATAAGTATATTAAATTAATATCCTGCAAGCAATTTTTAGTTAATTATTTAGTTTCAACGTGTATAGTGATTTAATTCAAAGGATTAATATTCTTTTTCTGACGCTAGGACCTCAATATTCTTTTTAAATATTATTTTCCTAAAATAAATCATAAAATATCTTGAGACTTTTATTAATACGTTAAAAAATACCTATAGAATATGAATCTACGGTTAATATTGTGACAATATGCATACAAAAGAAAAATAAAGCAAAACATTGTACTAAAATAAAATTAAGTCGGCAATAAATGGGTGTGGTCGGTAAATGCAGCCTTAAGCAGGGCGCGCATTGAATCGGCACGGCACGGCACAGTCAAAAGGTTTGGTATACATGCAATTATATGAAGAGGAGCGCATTGAATCGGTTTCGCCCACTCGGAACGACCAAATCGGAATCAGAGCAAAAATTGCCGAAATGTCCGACTGCCTGCGACTACTTCTCGTATTGAGACGCAAGCGGAAGAGATAGGTGTGCAATACGAAGTTTTGATGGTAAACGTTCGTTTTTATGTTTTTTGTACGACCCGAAGAATCACGACAATGTGCGGAATGAGAATGCTTAGGAGGAAATAGCGAAAAAACGTCTGATACGATACTAAAGTCTATTTGTTTGGACTATAGACCGATGTAAATATTAACCCTACACGTCATAGTCTGACGATCTCGTCGAGCCTCCACCAGCTTCCTATTCGTATTGGCCGACCGGACATTAAATTGAAAGAGGCGTGCCAGAGAGCTATCGGCGGTATTTCGCAGGATTGTAATTAGGCTGTCTAGTGAAAAAGGCTATTCGACTTTCTTTCGAGTTTTGACTTGTTTTGTGGTTTTAATTTTTTGCGTTGACTTTTAATCGCTTTTTGTTTGTTCGGTTGTCAAGGCTGGCAATTATTTAAGTTTTTATTTAATTATAAACAGTTTTGCAGTTTAAAGTTTTCCTTCTCATTCTCAATGCGGCCCTGTTCAATTTCACCGTTTGAACCGATCACTTGTAGGCAGCGTGCATCTGTTTATATTCGGTCTATCGTCCAAACAAATAGACTTTACGTCTATACATCACAATAGTTGCAGCTGTTTTAAAGAACCGATAGCCGAATCAATGCGCTTTGACTGTCGGCATTCCGAACGAAACTTACCGAGCCGAGTCAATTCAATGCGCGCCCTGCTTTGAGTGTTTGTCTATTCGTCTAACTGGACCGGGTTTGCCCAGGTTTGATATTATCATTTAATAAAAAAAGTTTAATAAGTATATTATGAAGGTATATTTAACTTAATGAAATACGATGAAATCATGTTATTTACAGGCTTAGCATCACTAGTATACCAATTATCATGATACAACACAAAGGTAAGAACATATTTCGGACTTTTCCTAAAACGTGTTTGGCAAACCTAAGTTTGCCGGGTTACATTCTAAGCAAACTCCGAAATAGAGAACAATTTCCGACTTTGTCGAAAACGTCCCGGCAATGTGCGGTTTACCTAGGCAAACTTAAGTATGACGATGAAACGGACTTTGCCAGGTAACATATGTTTATATCGCTAGCCCTAAGTACTGTGAAGGGGGCTTGGTTTTGGGTCGTAAAACTTGATGCACATTAAATTTTAGTTTTAAAGAACCTATTGTCGCAAAAATACAAATGTGAAAACTAAAAATTGAAGATAAGTGTCGAATGTGGACGTCAAAGACTACAGAATCATGTGAATTTTGAGAATAACGAAATTGACGAAACTCGAAAACTTCAAAATGAAATACATATCTCAATGCAGACATGAGCTATTTGAGCAAACTCAACGGCATTTGAAAGAAAAAGACTTACACTTTAAGGTGCCATTGGTTGTTTTTTGAGAAAAAAGAATATGATGATGCTACATAACCCCAAATATAGCCAAAAATCGCGATTTTTGCACTTTTAGGTTAGGATATCTGAAAATCCTGACGTGATAGAGCAATTCGGACCCCGGATTCGGATTATACATGAAAAATTACTTCGGAAATGACCCTTCACTTTCTTAGAACAAAACCATGTTGACCTGTGTAATCTATAATACAGCAGGCACAAGCAGCAGGCCGTATCCACGGAATTCCCAACACTCCGAAAGCTAGCTAGGGCTTATGGTATTACGTAAGTAATATTGCAGGGTTAAATGAGTCAGAATCGATATTACATCAATGAGGAGGAGATAGGGGGAGGGGAAAGCTGGGAAAGAGAATAGGTGGTACAAAAGTGTTTTTTTTAATTATCATGTAATGTCGCCTTTGGGGTTATCAGTGTCGTTGGTCAAAGAATCTAAAATAAAACCGGAAATCGAGATAATAATTATTATAAAACAATTTGGGGTTAAAATAACAAAAACTTAAATGGCGGGATTAGCAGAATTCTATAAAAGTTGAATTATGCTAATTTGTTAAGTCTTCGCAAGTTTGAAGCATGGATAATTAACGCTATAATACAGATTTATATAGCTTGATTAGCGCGCTGTCGTAATCCGCAAAGAGGGATTAATGTAAGGCATTAGCTAAGTTAAGAGCGGTAGGAATGGATAATTAAGAAGTTAAAAAAAACTTGAAGTTTGGTTCAGTGGAATTTCTTAGGGCGCTTGCACACGGGTACTTCTTGTATTGATACAGTCGCGATACAAACATAAAAGAATCGCGATGCACTACTGTCGCGATTTACTGTACCTTGTCACACTAGTTTGTGAGGCAAAATATGTCTTTGGGAAGCGATACAAACGTGATTCAACCGCGCAAATGATTGTATAGCGACTGTGACTTTGCAAAAAGTATCCGGGTTCACTCAGCATTAGCGCTTACTTAAATTATATTAATTAATATAAATTAATTATTATTTCAGAAACGGTAGGAGATACGCATAAAAGAATGTTGAACTAAGTTCTTAAGAAATTAATAGGGGTTTTGAAAATGAAATAATATACAGGGTGTTGCATTTACAATATCAAAGTTGCTACTACTTTTTAACAGAAGCGGCAACATTGCATTGTCAAAAATATTTTAGGCAGGTAGAGCATGTTGGTTTATGTAAATGACTAAATTTTCAGAACGATTCGTTAATTGATTCACCAGAACGTCCAACGTACCATCTACCGTGAATCACCCTGTATAATGACTTCAAAGTTTTTCCTTAGCCTACATGGTATTTGTGTGAATCTTCTAATTTTGTAATTTTCAGTGCATTTTATATTTTGTGTTTTTTTTTATAAAATCATAATATCTATCGTGTTATTTTTATTTTGTCAGATTGCAATACTTAAACGTACCTTACACGGTCAATAATACTGACAATATGTTATTATATTGATAAAAATATTGACCGTGTAAGGTGGTTATACTGAGAGTTTGATGGATTGAACTAACGCGAATTCGAATTTTCGACTATCATGCAACAATATCAGCGAGTAGGGGATACTGTCAGTATTACTGATCGCCTAGGGAGGGTGCTCTGTCAATATTGGATCAATCCTTAGTGTAACGTCAGCTGCTGTCAACAATGGAAGCAGCAAGAACGCTTTTTTAACCAATCTTTCATCCAGCGCTTAAGCCCCCCACAGACTACGATGTTTTTCATCCGTTCGCATCGGCGATTTGAACCGTCGCGTCGCGTCGTGTTGAAATCATAGACAAGATATATTTAGACCATCACAACGTATTCGCGACACCAGCTGAATCCGTCCAATGTATGGGCGAAAAAGTGCGTTTGTACGCATTGGGCGCCAGTCAGATTTTTAAACGACGGTCCACTCGAAGCATGCGCACTCGGGACGTCTCGTAAAAGTGGTTGTTGAACTCAATGACGCAACGCGGCGATCAGAACCGGGCCGAAAAAATCTCAGTCATTTGTATGTTATGGTATTTTTGGTTGGGGTGGCGAATATAGCGAACCTCCGAAGCTTGTTATTTCGATAGAAAAATAGTCTTTACAAAGTGTTACAGACATTTCATATGTTTCGCCAATTATGTATCCAACTTTTAAATATAAGGAATTATTTCGTAGTCTATTTCTTACAAGTAGTGCATAAATACAAATAGTTTAATTCCAAATTTAAATTATATCAATATGTGAAAGAATAGGAGGTAAAAAATATAATTTATCTTAAATTCACTCCGGTGTTGAAGTGAATACATACACGGAGAAGTAGAAATATTTGTCAGTGACGTATATTGAGTGTGGTCAAGGTGTCAGAAAGGCACTGATGGGGTGTGTGTATATTAGGGGCATTGTATAAGGGGTAAGATGGTGTAACAAGGTCATATATAGTGTCAATGCCTCCTTCCCCTATATTGCATAAGGGTGAGTGTGACCAAAAGGCATATTTGCGGTTTCGCCAAAGGGGCACTAAAAATACTAGTGGATTAGGGTAGAGGGGAGTATTTTAAAAGGGATGGCGAAAGAAAAGTGCTTTCGCCAAAGGATCGCTAAGATATCAGTGGATTAGAAGGGTGTGTCCAAAAGGTATATCTGCGCTTTCGCCAAAGGGGCACTAAAAATACTAGTGGATTGGGGTAGAGGGGAGTATTTTAAAAGGGATGGCGAAAGAAAAAAGCGCTTTCGCCAAAGGATCGCTAAGATATCAGTGGATTAGAAGGGTGAGTGTCCAAAAGGCATATTTGCGCTTTCGTCAAAGGGGCACTAAAAATACTAGTGGATTAGGGTAGAGGGGAGTATTTTAAAACGGATGGCGAAAGAAAAAAGCGCTTTCGCCAAAGGATCGCTAAGATATCGGTGGATTAGACGGGTGTGTCCAAAAGGCATAGTTGCGCTTCCGTCAAAGGGGCACTAAAAATACTAGTGGATTAGGGTAGAGGGGAGTATTTTAAAAGGGATGGCGAAAGAAAAAAGCGCTAAGATATCAGTGGATTAGAAAGGTGAGTGTTCAAAAGGCATATTTGCGCTTTCGTCAAAGGGGCACTAAAAATACTAGTGGATTAGGGTAGAGGGGAGTATTTTAAAAGGGATGGCGAAAGAAAAAAGCGCTTTCGCCAAAGGATCGCTAAGATATCGGTGGATTAGATTGACATGGGGCCGTAAGTAGTAGCGCTTTCAGCAAAGTATCAAGTGCACACACTGTAAATAGGTGTAAAAATATTTACATCTTACCCTAGAACTTGCTTTGTTCCATAATTATACAGGATGGGATGCCAATCCAATAAAATATACACATGTAATTTTTTTGATTTACTATTTTACTTCTTAAAACAGTTGCATATTTTATTTCTATTGTTTAGAATACTATATTTATATTTTATTTCAACTTTCAATTTTGTAAATGTAACGTTTAAAAAATTAAGAGGGGGGGACATTACAGAGACGCACTGCATATATATATATATATATATATATATATATATATATATATATATATATATATATATATATATATATATATATATATATATATATATACACTATCCGCAAAAAGTGGAGAAACAAAAATATATTTTTTAAATATTCTTTTACCCTGATTATGAACTTTAGTCTGGCCATTAGGTTAAACACCACTGTAGATGAAAAAGCTTTTCCAATACTAGTTGATATTTTAATAGTATTTACAAAAGAATAGATTATTTTATTTTTAAAAATAAGAGGCAAAAAATGGAGAAACATTCTTTTAATAAATAAGTTGTATACAGTATGTTTAATACCGAGTAGCATAACCCTTATTTTTTATTACTTCTATACATCTAGACTTCATAGATGACATTAGTTTTTCGATGCACTCAGGAGAAATAGAATTCCAAATTTCGGATAATGCCAAAAACAGCTCCGCTGGATTTTTAAATTTTTCTTTATTCTTTTGACGCAAACGACGATCCAATTCTTCCCACAAGTTCTCTATAGGATTTAGATCGGGACTTTGTGCCGGCCATTTCATTACTTTAATCCTGTTGTTTTCTAACCAGCGTTTTACTGCGACAGCCGTGTGCTTCGGATCGTTATCATGTTGAAATGTCCAAAGCAAGGGCATATTTTCATCTGCATAAGGAAACATTTGATGTTCAAGTATGTTAAGATAAACAAAACGGTCCATTTTTCCTTCTATTTGAACCAGAGGCCCCACACCAAAGCCAGAAAAGCACCCCCACACAATCACACTGCCACCCCCATGTTTGATCGTTCCCAGGGTATACTTTGGATTCAGCCCGGCAGACTTTGGGCGGCTTACCCATCTTATTCCATCTGATCCAAATAAGTTAAACTTACTTTCGTCCGAAAATAAAACAGTTTTCCACTTTTGAATGGTCCAGTCAAGATGATATTTTGCAAACTGAATTCTTGCTGCTCTGTTTTTGGCAGAAATAAAAGGTTTTTTTGCAGGACGCCTTCCATACAGTCCCATTTCTGTTAAGCGACTACGAATACTGCGGATAGAGAGTGATATTTCTGGAAACTCATGCTTTACATGAGTTGCAGAAGCAAAAGGATTACCTGAAACAAACCTTTTCATTCTTCTATCTTCAGCAGCACTGGTTTTTCTGGGTCTTCCTGTTTTTGGTGGACTCTTTACAGTACCTCGACGCTTATATGATGAAATAACTTTACTAACTACAGACCGATGGAGATTAAATTGTCTTGCTATTGAAGCCTGTTTTTCACCCCTATTAAATTTTTCAACAATTTTGCATTTTAAGTCATTTGACAAAGAATAACCACGAGGCATTTTTTAATTTTTGTCAGCTGGTAAATTCACTAAAGTGAACGACTGTGCGCGAATAAAACTGATAAATAAAGAAAATAAAATGATAAAAGAATTTGTTTCTCCATTTTTTGCCGCAATAAAATCACAAAAAAGCTATGGGCTAACAAAAAATGCAAGAAGTTGTGTTTTTATCACTACTGTAGTAAACTAGGACCTAAATAAATTGTGTTGTACAGGGTCACTAAAATAAATTTTTACTTTAAACAAATAAATTAAGAATTTATACTTTGTTTCTCCACTTTTTGCCGATAGTGTATATATATATATATATATATAAACTGAGCTATTTTCGAGGAATTATCGACAGTTTTGTATAGCAAGAAAACTCAGATTTAAGCCAACAAACTATACACTTTTTGTTAAAATCTCACCAAGGGTTACATTTTTATCATTAATAAAAAGAATAATTACAAGTAATATATTTAGCATTTATTACTCGATAAAAGATTCACGTCATGTGAAATAAATTTTGAAGTACGGTCCTGTCTATCACAAGGCGAACGTTCGACAATGCGCAAGCCCGCAGAGGACCGTCTTTGTTTACGGATTCAGCTCGGTAAATTTGCCGCATTCGTAATTGACTATTTCTCTACTATATATTTTCTCTATGGTTGAAATTCAATATTCGGCAGATATTAGAACGGACGGTTCGGCACGACCGTTTTCGGCCATAGACTATCAGTTTGGCACGCCGATTCGAATCGCATCGATACGAACGGATGAAAAACATCGTAGTCTGTGGGGGGCTTTACACTTTACTGTACGTTTTATGCCTAAACTTAAAATTATCGTAATACATGCTCTCTGCCGAGAATCCATTTTCAACAGGCACGGATAATAGTAGGTTATGTACTGAAGGAAATATTTACAGTAATACTTATCGTATAAAGTTGAAGAATATTGATACATAGATTGAAGTGGATTGTCGAAATATTGTCAATATTGATTGATATCAATATTGACCGTGTAAGGTACGCTATAGGGTACCTATTTCAACTCCAAAAGTCAATCTCTTGGGAGAAACACTAGTAAATATGGCATGTCAGAAAATACAGAAACAATATTAAAAAAATTATGGTAATGAGCTACAACTAAAAGTTGAGGTGACATAGATATTTGCGCAAACTAGTCCGCAAATACGTCTATGTTTATCGTCGACACCCGATCCCAAAATGAATCTTCCGCTTGCCACCGTACCTTACCTGGCAATCAATTAATGTTTTAATATGACTGAGGACACTTCGTCGAAGAACGTCACCGGAGCCGACGCCATATTGGGCCGGAAGTTTAGCGGGCGGCACGTGACATTCCATGGCCTGCTCCGCCGGAAGCGCCATGCATCAGACCAAATCGCACCGGGCGATTTTAAATTTAATTTTCCATTCAATCGGCGACGATATTGTAGTATGGCACGCGAATTCTTGCGGATAAACAGACCAAAAAATCTGCGGGTAGGCAAATGAATGTGAATAAACGTAATGCATGAATGGAGGAAATGACCTCGGTATAATTTTTTTATTGCTCAAATTGTCCAAAAAAAGAAGTTTATAAATGGAAAGTGCTATAGCAAAAAGAAACCCTGGATTCATTAATAAGGTAGATCTTCCAGTTGATCAGATGATTTTGAAAATTTTTTGTCCTATACATTTTTATGTTTAGCCGCTAATTAACAACACATTAATACAATGCGCATATTAGCTACCTAATTAGTTTTTCTTTGTCCAAACCAAATGTTTTGATAGAGTATATTTTACGGGGTAAGTGTATTTCCATAGTGGGAGTGGCGCGATATTATTGGTGGACCGTCGACAAATTGTGTCTCTTTTTAACTTCCTAAACCACTATGTCTGTTTCCATCTTAGTTTTGATAAATTTATATCGTCCATATAAACTTATGAGGCCACTTTAAAATACGACCCAGCCTGGATTCTTTCTTGGGCAGTTTTCGCATGGAACTTTTTTGAAAGCAAAGCTCGGTTTTAAAAAATAAATTAGTAGGTGTATCATTGGCAATAAATTTCGGTGGGTCATTGACCAAATGCCCTTATGGACGGGCCGCGCCTAGTGGGAACTACCCAAAAAATAACGATCCAAAAATTATGAAACCACCGAATAATTACAGGGCCTTTCCACTTACATCGTTGTGAAAAAACAACAAATTAACTTTGAGCCAACAAATAATTCACATAGTTATACAAGGCATGACAAGCTGATGAGGATATACCGCCATAATTCAGCTTTGTATGAAAAGTCACCGCTGAACAATGTACATGGGCTCAAAACTATACAATAAACTTCCTCATCATGTTAAGAATGTAGAGAATGTGGATGGATCATTTTAAAAGAGAGATCAAGAAACTACTTTTGGCAAAATGTATATACGTATTCTATGGACGAATTTGACCTGTAACTGTTCGTCTGTTATTAATTATTGTTATATTGTTGTATGTGTTGTATTTTTTAAATTTTAATATCACTGTAACTGCTGTTTGTACATTTATTGTCTTAAAAGCTTGTAGCGCGCGAAAAGTTCATACGTATGTATTTCTTCTTTTCTATTCACGCGACAAGCTTTTAAGACAATAAATTTAACGTAATATATTATATCTGTTTCCAGTGATAACTTCGATACTACTGTTATTAGGAACCACCCACGCGAACTACGTTCACTTATACATAAAATTTAGCATTGCCACAATGAAAAATCTTTGCTTATTTTTTTCGTTTCGGTGCATGTAAATAATAAAAGCTTGTTTTTAAAAAGTATTTTTACAAGATTTTATTTTTAAATTTTTAGTTACATCTTAACCTATGCATTTCTGATAATGCATCACTATTTCAAGAAATTTTACCTGTTGTATTTTACTTGTCAAACCCTTTCATTTGATGCCCATGTCAAGGGGGTTGTGAAAAAAAAAGGTAATTTGCCATCTTGTGGCGTCCGCCATATTAGAATGAAATCACATAACTTATCGTATTCTGCTCGTCAACCCCTTTCATTTGATACCCATATTAAGGGGATTGTAAAGAAAAAGGTAATCTGCCATCTTGGGGCGTCCGCCATATTGGATTGAGAACAATATTAAATATACTATACTGCATTGTCACCTGACTTATACACGTGTACAAAATTTCAAAGCTCTAGCTTAATTAGAACTACATACAAACATACATACATACTAACAGGTGAAGTTAAATAAAAGCTTGTAAAATACACGATACACTTACGTGTATCGTGGTAAAATAGGAATCTTCTACTTTAATAACATGGTTAATCGAATTTTCCAACTTTCTAGTTTGATTGCTATTTCGCAAAACCGTATGCCCTATATTGACAGCAATGGTATTTGCCCCATATTGACAGCAATGGTATTACATACAGATTTCTTCCTAATATTAAAAAATAAAAAATACTTTATTCATACCTTTTACTGATTAATGAAAATTATATTTACCTGGTATTTTATTAGGGCCGGCCCTGTTTACAGTTCTTGCTTTACCGGGTTTTATTACAGCTGGTATCGATAATAGTTTATTACAGGTAATAGGTCAACGAAAATGAGCTTTACCACTGGCAATGGATGTGGTCGGAGGAGTTATTCTTGGTTTAAGCTATATTGGCCCATTATTGTTTTTATGTCGTTAATGGAAACCAGAATACAGTTTTAAATTTAGACCTACTTACATATTAGTGTGCCTTGTTTCTATTATTTCTGCGATTTGTTTGTCTCTCAAATGAATTATGGTGGTGTAAAATGTTACGAAAATACATTTATTTATTAGGATTAATGAGGAGAATAACCTTTATTTTCATAAATCTGACAAAAACGGAAAAATTAATAAACCCCGACGACATCGCCAGTCGGCAAACTAGATTTCGCAATTTATTGTTTTTCCTTTTACGCTTGCTTCTTTTTCCGTCAGTAGGGTATGTTAAGCCCCATCCAATGATATTGTGTACGTATATAGGATTTTAAATACAACTTTTATGATTTTTTGAAAAATTAAAACGGCCGCCATTTTGAAATTAATGAACCGATTTGGCCCATCTACGAAGTTAGTCGAAATATTTAGACTAGAAGAATTTCCGTGCCAAATTTCACTTCGATCGGTTACAAAATACGTCCTCCAGTTTGTCTACAAATTTCTGTACATCCATTGGCAATTCAAACTTGCAGGTTTAAATGGAAAGCATGCATATTTGAAAGTTTGAGTTGTCAATGGCTGTACATATACAGGGTGAGTTTTTAAAGTATTACAAGGCGATATCTCGAACACGGTTTAGAATATTTTCATAAAATTTTGGTTAGTTAATAGGGAGATGGGGGGACATATTTAAACATGTTTTTAACATTTACCCCCTCTCTATTTTGAGGGATGGGGAGTAACTTTGGAATTTTAAAGGGAATGATGAATTTTGTTTATAAAATTCAAACCTACGTAAAAAACTACGTATGTGTATAAAAAAAATTTAATTTGCTCTTTCGGTTACGGGAACTATGATTTATTAGGTTAAGAAAATTATTTACAATTTAACTTTAACTTATTTATTGTCTGTCATGCTTGAGAAGTTGTTCGAAATGTCACCCTTTAACTTTCTCACTCTTTTTCTAAATGAATTTCGTACCCGCTGTAACATTTCAGGTGTCACTAATAAACAGGCAAACTGGATTCGGTCTTTCATATCATCTAGGTGCAGTCGCCATCACTTTGTCTTTTATAAAATCCCACAAGAAAAAGTCAAGGGGGTCAAACCTGGGGACCTAGCCATAAACTGAGAAATAATCGTTAAAACGTCAAAATTCTCAACTGACTTAAAGAAAAATAACGCATTTCTATGGAAACGAATAATAATTCTGAAATAATTGAAGTTAATTTATTGGTAATTTTTCTTTAAATTCAATTAAAATTTGTAAACCATAATTAAGTAACCGAACGAGCAAATTAAAAAAAAATTGTACACATACGTCGTTTTTTACGTAGATTCGAATTTTATAAACAAAAGTACATCATCTCATTTAAAATTCCAACCCTTAAAATAGAGAGAGGGGGTAGTGTCAAAAATATCCCTATTGCTCCTTCAGTGAAGTTCGTCGTGGCGAATAGATGTTTTTGTACAAAGAAAACGACCGTTCTGCATCTAATGATGTACGGTTAGCAAACAGGAAACTTTTCTGCCAATCGTTTAAGGCTTCATTTTTCTGACACTGGGTGCGAATGTCCTGTAATATCACTATATCGGTATTTTTTTTCTAAAATGTGTGTAAACCTTTCACAAATTTTTATGCCAATGTTCTCTCGTAGCGCTTGTAGTCTAGAATGTACCATATTCACAATATATAGAGATTCGGCTAACGACAAGCCTTCCTTCTGTAGTGTGTTGAGTGCTTCTACTACGACCGCGTAATTTGTGGTAATAATAATAATACTTAAGTCAAGGTATACCCGAATATTATTAAACTGGGCCCTGATAGTTTCCGCAACAAGATGGAGACCATGAAGAATACAGGTAACGTGTAATATATGTTACCTGCATGCAAACTTGATTACGATAAATTTTAATTTTTTTTAGTTCCATCCTATTTTAAATCCGAAAACTGCGATACGATTTTCCGAATGTTAACATAAAATGGAGAACGTCTACGAAACATTTTGCATACGTTACTGCCCGCAAAACTGACTAGATCGCGTTGCGACGCCGATATTTTGACATACCGTTGCTCGGTGTTTCGCCCGCCCCGCGTGCACGGAAAAAGATCAAAAATCAAAAATGTCAACAATTATGGTGCTTTTCATTTTGTACTAGTTGTAACATTTTCTCAGACAATTGTAAAAATATTTATTCAGAGGATGCAAAAAAGTTTATTTGCCAGTTGTAATTTGTACCATTAAGTTGTGTTTGAGTCTTTGTAGTACAATTTTACACTAATACTTGTAAATATAATTCGGATTCTATAAAAAGAAATTATATGTATAGTATTGTTAATACTAAAATTTTATTGCAGAAAATAGACAGTATTATCATAAGTTCTTTCACAATTTGTTACACTAATTGAAACATGACATTGGCAACAAATTGTAGACAAAAACTTGAATTATTTCTCTACTTTTTGTAAAGTAAATAACCTTTAAAATTATACAATTTATAACAAACAATACATTTTTAAAACACAGAACTTTAATACGTAACAACTGAAAATATTACTAAGCACAATTTTTTTAAAAATAAAATACACGGAAAAGTGTAGAATAAAAAACAATTCATACTGACTTTAACGGTAGGTTAATATAAATAAATACAAATATACTATTTTATTAATTGATTATTTTGTTTAAGCAAGCACAAGTTTTAGTGTAAATTTTACAACAATTTGTAGTAAATGACACAACATATTAAGTTAAAGCAATAGTAGCTAAATGTAGCAGTAATTTGGAATTTTGATGAAAGAAAACTCTTTATAATATTTAAAATTTACTACGATTTGTGAACAATTTTATAGGTTGCACCGACAAGCCAGGCGGCGATGCCGATGCTGCGATATTTTAGCGGTTTACAATACAGGTTACTGTTTATTACTTATTAGTATCACTTCGTTACGAAAGCATTATTCATTGTTGTCCTGCTTGATGATTGTATTTAAAATGCTTGAAGATAATGTCTAAATAATAATAAATACTGTGTGGTTTCTAATTACGAAGTTCAAAGATTTATTTAAGTAAATTTTCGGACGAAGGAAGTCGACACTCGGCTATATGAAAATGCGCTTTAGTGTGACTTCATTATGCTGATTTATTTTTTAATTCTTTATTTGCATCTCACCATGCATGTTATGAAGCAAATTTTATTCCAGTGCCACGTTTTAAAAGACAATACATTACATTTACCAAACAGGTCAAATATATTTTTTAAAACTACAGTGGTAACACTGCATTCTCTTTCGGGAAAACTCGGCTGATATCGGCAATGACTCGACTGCATTAGTACGGCATGCAAAAATTTTGCAGGTTTCAACCCTTTCTTTTTCTATCACTTCTAGCAGGCACAGGTTTTATGACTTGCTGGATTATGTTAGATACTAAGTAAATTTCGCGCTTTTGTTTCCTTTTCGCTGCAATTATTTTCTGGGAAGTTACAGGTAAGTTTTACCAGTAGATAATGTACTAATATTGGTTGTTTTGGGTCCTCATTTACATCTTATTTGCAGTGTTTAGCAATCGGCGAAAAACTTTGCATGGGCACGGGATAAAATGGCCGACACAACTGTTAACCGAATGAGGATTTGTACACTTCATTGATGTATTTAAGGGTAAGAATAATATAGTTTTTAAAACTATTAATAAATATTTAACTTTTGACAATATGTTTTGTTGAGACAATATTAACTTCAATATAACTAATGTGACAGTGAATACTATACTATTATTGAAAATAGCATAGCAATTTTTTCCGTGCATCAACGACGATATTCTACAAATATATTTTTACTTAAAAATCAAAATTTTTTTAAAATTTAAAACCTTTGGCAATATACCTAGGTAGGTACGTGACCCTACACAGGGATATCCTGCTTCCTGCATCCAAAGTGGCGGTTACAAAACAGTTTTATTATATTGCCTTTATTTGTCTTAAAGACAAAAAAGTCATACCTGTTAAATGACCCTAAAGTCGACTAGTTTTCGAAATATTTGCCATTTTGGCATGCAGCATATTTTTTATAGAGGTTTGAGAGCTATTTTATCATACTGAGTATATTTCAGGAGATATTCGAAGGAACCTGAAGCAATATGGATTAATTTCTTTAAATAACAATGATTTGAAACTACAAGTAATTTAAACGCAGATACAGGTAAGTGTAATGTTTTCTTTTTTTTTTCAAAAGCTTTAAGTTATAAATAAATCAGTTAAATGTCTACGAATAAAAAATGCCTAGCTATAGGACAAAAAATGAGACCTGCACAGTGCACATTATTGCTGTAAATTTTGTCTCTTATAATTGTTATATAATTTGTAAAACAAAGCTTAAAAGATACATTCAGATTATAAGATACTCATAACGAGGTGTGGAGCTTTTACATTTTAACTTTAATAAATGTTTTATTTCAGAAGGTACCGTCAGTGAAAAAAATTTTTTAGCTGAAAAATACACAGAAAAAAAAGAAAAGATTGGATCAATAGTTCCATGAATGTTAACGTTCACATGGTTGATTGAATTAAAAAACTGTTAGAAGAAAATTTATTTCGATATTAAGACGAAATTCAAAATTTGTTAAACTTTATTTGTTCATCTAACAGATATGCTCTTGATTAAATATCTCTTTTTGCTTAAACTAACCGCCTTGGAGTATAATACCATAAGGTAATACTTCAGTGGACTGTTTTGTCTGTCAAGTCAATTAACAAAAGTTAACATTTTCTAATGTTTTATTTAATTCCCAAAAACCATTGCTTGTATTTAATATTCACAAACTGTTAAATTAAAGTGTTTTTCTATGATTTCAACAGTTTATTTTTTTCGGTGTAACAGTCGTTCATTTGGACAAGTCCAAGAATATTAGAATAGTACATCAGTTCATGCAAGAAAGCTTTCCAAATTAATGAAAAGGTATTATGTTTCAACTAGATATTATGCTTTATAGAAAGCTGTCATGTTGCCACATTAAACAGTTTAATAAAAAAAAAAGATTTTATTTCTAAAGTAATTTGTTTTATTTAGGTAATTATAATAAATTAATATAACAAAATGAAAGGGTCAAAACAGCAGCCGATCCATGAATTTTAGAATTTCTAAATCTTATAAGATTTAGAAATTCTAATATTGTGTAGTTTCTAGCTTCTCCAGAAGTTTTAGCACCCTGAAATCTCTGTTATGGCACATGGGGCCCACATCAAATTTGGTAGTAGTTAATAAATCCATAAAATTAATCTGAAAAATAAATTTAATTTAATATTCTTTTATTTTAATTTTTTCACAGCAATAAGTCCTTTTTTAACCTCTCAAATCTGATTAGGGTCCCGTATGCTATAATTATAATTATAGCATACGGGACCCTAATCAGATTTGAGAGGTTAAAAAAGGACTTATTGCTGTGAAAAAAATTAAAATAAAAGAATATTAACTTAAATTTATTTTTCAGATTAATTTTATGGATTTATTAACTACTACCAAATTTGATGTGGGTCCCATGTGCCATAACAGAGATTTTAGGGTGCTAAAACTTCTGGAGAAGCTAGAAACTACACAATATTGTATTAACTAATTTACTACAAAGACGTGTTAATTTTTAAAACAATTTTGTATTTTAATATGACGCAATCAGGTAAAAATATAGCAACAGCAGTGGAAAATCCGGTGCAATAATTTTAAAAGTTTTTACAACAGCGCTGTACCAAAATGTAACACAATAGTTGCAAAATAGTCATAGCTTTGCAGTAAAGTATTTCAGACAAATTGTGTAAAAAATATTATCAAGAATTTAAAACTCATTTAACCCGTAGGTGGTGAGCCGGGGTTTGTCAAACCCCATTAAAACTTAAAAGGTACGCCGCGCTCTTAGGGGTAGTTGGAGGTCAGTAATCACTTATGTAGCTTCCAGCCAGTTGACCGTCAGTACATCTGTGAGACAGTCGCGGCAAAATAAATTTTGATTTTCGTATTATTTTGGTAAAAGTTAAATTTGGGGTGTGTCAAACCCCAACTCACTACATACGTAACTTTTTATTTTCGGTCTGAATTATGATCCCTCCGTTTTCTGGGCGTAAAATCAAACAAATGGCCCTCGTTTTAAGGAGTGGGCTACAAACGTGTAGAACGAGTTAGAGAGATTATAATGGCGGCGAAGGGAACGTTAACTGTCATAGTGATCATGAGAGTGAGTCCGAGCAAGAGCTATCTCAATTCGACCTAGAAGAGTTATGTGCGGATTATGGAGATATGAAGATATACCATCTAAAATTAAAGAAGAAACATTTTACTGAAACTGAAGGAAATGGAACTGACGTTAAAACATAAAGGGAAAGAACCACTGGCATTTTTTCCTGCTAAAAAAAAAACAAGAGGAAGTCAGCACTTTATGGTTTCACTAATGACCTTACCTTAGTACCAGAGCAAAATAAAGGTGTTAGTCTTATCAATGGTTCTGTAATGATTTCTAGTTTTCCTGGAAATCCCACACAAAAAAAATTTATTACATTAAATTTCTAGCTAAAGAACTTTTAGAACCTCAACTAAATATAAGGTCAAGCAGTCACCTTCCCCGAGGGTGAGGCTAAATATAGCACGTATCCTTAAAAAACCCATTGGTACCAGACACCAACAACCTCTGGAAAAACAAGTTAGGAGTAGTAAATGTCCAAGAGTCAAAGATAGGAAGACAGGATTCACTTGCGCTGATTACAACATTTCTATTTGCGGTAGCTGCATCGCGAGTCGTTGTGTGGATTGTGCCGAATAAAGTCGTGATCAAAACTACTTTTGATTAAACTTACTACAATCTTTTTCTGACATAAACTTTTTTGGAGACTTCTTTAGTTATTAGAAAAAATTAGTTTCCTTTTTGTGATGTATTTACTAGCTTGAATTAAAAATTTGCATTTCTACGGTATATCTTTACAATGTTTAATGTAACCTACAAAGCAAAATAAATAATTTAGTATTTTCTATGTATTGTTTATTTTATGTACTTGTTTAAAGTCATTAAAGTTACACAAAGCATTTAACAAAGGTTTTTCATAGTTATGTCTTTCTCAAAAACGTTTTTTTTAATGGGGTTTACTAAACCCCACCTCACCAGTTACGTCTCAAAAAAGGGACCTCACCACCTACGGGTTAATATAAATAACAGGAAGAAGAAAAATTACTGTAGTAAATTATACAACAAATTATTAAAACTACTCGAACAATATATTTGATTTTTTACTCCTATGTTTAAATTATTTGCACCTAAAAATTGAACTCCATTTACAAAGCATTATTTTAACGACTTTACTACAACACTCTTTTAGATTTTAAACTTCCTTGTCTACTTTTCTGTTGTAACTTTTGTTAGATACTCGTACAATTAATTCAAAAGGAAACGAACAATATCATGAAGCAATTCACAACAAATTGCTCTTGTCCCTATTTTTAAAACAATTTGGAGCAAAAGTCTCTACATTTGTAATAAAACCTACAACAATTTCTTTTCCGTGTGCTGCGCCCAGTGACGGCAGGACATTTGAGGAGCTCTAATGACCAATCACTTACGTAACACCTAGGAACAAAATAATTATGTCAAAAAAGCCCTTTTGCAGTACCTACTCACATACCAAATTTCATTTCAATCGCTAAAAGCAATATTTTTATTTCAGATAACTGAAATTGATAACAAATCTTTGACGTTCGATAGCGCCCTAACGAAGTACTTTTGGACTAAAGTAAGTTGGGCTAAATCCCCCTATTTTAGCTCCAAGAATATATGGTAGCATTTTGCACACACCTTTCAGAGATACCCTATAAAGTTACTGTTACTGATATATACTCGTCTATTTTTTTAACAAGATACCAAAAAAACTCAATACAAAAATTTCAGAAAGCAAAAAAATATTTTTGTGGTTAAAAAAAAAATAATCGTGGGTTGCGTTTTTGCAATATGGCATAAATATGGTTTTTAATGGAACAAATCAACTGAAATTTGAAAAAATATTTTTTCTGAAAAACTATACTATGTAGCCTGTGGATGCAATTAAAATTTCAGTGTTTCACCCCGTAGTTAAACCGTCAGTCACGTCAAAATAGACCACTCATCTCCACATTTAATCAAATGCCCATCCATATTAGTTTAAAGAGGGTGTCCCTCCATTTAAACATGCCATGTCAGTCACCATCAATAACCCTCGCGTCATTAATAGTTCAGTGCGGATCCGATGATATCGGCCCCATGAACTATCAACTGCCGCTGTTTATATATTGACACCTGGCGTTAGACAAATTCCGAAAACTTTTTCGAGTCTCTCGACGCTTTTGGGTAACGTGTGATATTAGCTTGGATGAATAAAGGATGGATACGGGATGAGATAACATTCTTTGAAGCCAAAACAAACCATTCTAAGCGACACTGTAAACACAATTTGTAAACATTGTCCACATCTTATTTTACCTTGTATTTTTGTATAAACAATACATTAGAAGCATCGCAAGACTTACTAAAACTAATAAAAGCCATAAAATATTTTATTTACTCCTAAATAGTGCTAAATAATAATGAATTTAGGTTAAAAAGCTCCTAAAAACATTATTTCTAAAGGCTTATTTAAAGTCGCTCCGAGACATTTATAAATCTATAAGTCGCACTTTTTCTTTTCTAGTTCATTAGACAAAGACATACTTTTAGTCGAGTGTATAGGCGTTTTCCCTAAGCAACAGTTTTCGAACGTCCGAAGATCGTACCCTACTGTCATTGCCAAGACAAATGACGTTTGATATTTGTCACGTAGCTTCTCTCTTTCTTGACCTTCAGAGGCGTGCTAGCTAGTGGGTCTGTTGCACTCAATCGAATTTAAATATTGTTTATAATCAAAACGGTATTGGGCTGGATGTAATTTATAAAAATGAAGTTAATTTTTTTTAAATCGCTTTCACGGAAATATATTCAACGAGAACAAAACTAGGAATTAAACCAGCCACGTTTTGCACCAATGAAATACTGTCTCGAATCGTGCTGCCGTCCTCAATTGGATAAAATACAAAGTCGATATCTGGACATACTAAGGAAGAAACAGGCTCTCGATTTTCAAAACCCGACAAAAATATCCGAACCAAGCATGATATATGGTAGACACTTCGAAGGTGGTCGTTAGAAAAGGAGAGCATCACACAGGTATCGGCGTCGACCGAGAAATCACGAGACACCGAAAGTAAAAGGTAGTGCGAACCCTGCGAGGAGTAGAACAAACCATTTTGTAATGCGGCGTGTGTGGTGTGTGACACAACATAACCTAAGAAATCTGAAATTTAGTGAGAAACCATGGTATACAAATATTAAACAAAGCAGTCTATTTTCCTGATATAAGAAATGTGAAGTTAAAATGGTAAGTACGAAAAAAAAACTATAAACATAACCCTTTAAAGTAAATAATCTTTAGTTTTTTATTTTCCATAGGGAGCCGTTTAGCAGGGGCGGACATATGACCGGGCAGTTCGGTGCGGGGCCCGGGGGCCCCGACCTTACAGGGGCCCCCGGCCGGATATAACGGCTAAATAATATAATAATTATATTAATACCCACTGCTGATAAAATTGCTGAAGCCTCTTCTTTAAAGAAAATAATAAGTAACTTTGAATTTATTTTTATTACGATATTTATGTTTAGAATACTAAATCAAATTAATTTTGCATCAAAAACTTTACAGAAAGCTGATATTGATTTGGATCAAGCAACAACAGTTTTAGATCGTGCACGTAATCTGCTTTCAGAGACCTACAAACTTACAATAATATAAAATCTGAAGCCATAGATATGGCCATCAAATGGGGAATTGATCAGTCATTTCAACCAAAAAGGCAACCAAAAGTAAAAAAGTACTTTGATGAACTTTCTTTGGACCATCGTTTTTGAAAACAGAGAGGAATATTTTAAGGTTAATGTTTATTACTTTGTTATTGACATAATTTGGAACCAGATAACTAGAAGATTTTTTGCCATGCTCACTGTATAAAGCGTCGTTTACACGCAACATCTTATAGTTCGATTTGTTTGCGTCGACAAACCGTCGGAAACAAAATGTTGCAAACCTCGCGTGTCTGCACTGCAACGATTTATTGTTAGTTTTCATTTTTCTAGCCGGCGTGATCCATCATGGAGGAACTACTGTTGTGGTCAATTTTCGCAGTTTGTTTAATAAGAAAACGGCAAATTAAACGTCTAAAGTATAAACAACGCTCGAGATGGTCCAGAGCATGGTTACTAAAAAGACACAGATTTTCTCATCTGCAATTACATCCGCATTCCGCAGACAAATTAAGCAAAAGTGTTCACACTTGATGAGTTATTTGTGCACCTTCCTAAATTTATGCTCGAAAGCTCAGTCTTTCAACTCCGTCTTTCGAGTTTGTGCAGTTCTAAAATTTGTTCAAACTTGCTGTTTATACGCAACGTTTTGCTTGCAACAACAACGACGCAAACAAATCGAACTATAAGATGTTGCGTGTAAACGACGCTTTACTTTTGATTTTTTGGAACCGCAATATTTAATCATAAGCCCAAAAGAAGAAATTTTACAGAGATGTGAAGAATTGACTAAGCAATATCCGAATGTTTTGACCTATCGTTTTGTAAATCAGTTTCATATGTTGCTTGATTTAATAAAACATGACCTTAAAGAAGGTATGTCAATAAGAGATCATTTTGAATTTATTATTAAAAATTACGCATGTATGGAAGCAGACTTTTGTGAAGTTTATACAGTTTTTATCTTATTTTTTACTCTTCCAGTAACGGTGGCCTCTTTGGAACGATCTTTTAGTAAACTAACGGCGGGTTGCAGAAAGAACATTTAATTCGTGATTAACTAACAACGTGTTAAATTTTAATGCGTTGTTAAATTTTGGTCAAGTTACCCAAGATTTAATCAAAGCCGACCCAGGCCTACTTTAAACAGCAATCGCTTAACATCGGGTTTTCGGTCGCAGTTTCGGGAAAACTCGAACGATAAACGTAAGATTTTAATGTCAACAAAGCGTTTTGTATATCTTGTAAAGCGAAGTTATTTTGAATCAAAAAAATATTTTTGAAAAAAAAATGTTAAAAAATTGTATAAGATCTACGATAAGTGAGCAGCGATTGCGTGATTTATCAATATTGTCTGTAGAATATAAAATTGCATCCAACTTGGATATCACTGATTTAATAGATCGCTTTGCAAATGCCAAAGTTAGAAAACGGGCGTTATAATAATAAAAACATACTTATGAGTTAGTTTTTCTGTTCGATTTTAAGTTTGATTGGGTCCGCCCCTGTCGTTTAGGCATGATTAGAAGTCCTAACTTAGGATTTTAATGTTATAATATATGGATCTGCACTTATTAGGCACAGTTCTTTTTTCATTTTGTAATAAGCACATTCATTTCAATGTTTTCGGTCCGCTTTCAAAGTAGATTAAATGCAGTATTTTTATTATGATTTTGTATGTTGGATTAATCTCTCAGAAACACATAAAATGTTTTTAAGTAAAGGTAACAAAATAATATCCAGTGGGAATGTTAATTACTTTTTCGCAATAAACTTTTTTAAATAGCAGTTACAGTAGCTATAGGTCTGTTCGTTTGTGTTACACAACTCGGCATTTTTTTTATTTGTAGATTAGCGATTCCAATTAATGAAGCCAGATGTAATCAACTGATTTTTAACGGGGAAGAAGGGCTCAGTAGACGACAAGATTGACAAAGATGCCAAATAACACAATAATGAAGACAAAGACAAAACGAAAACATTCCCCGCTATGGTAGTTAGAAAATGGGCTGAAGGGGACGCCCCATTCTTATATATACGGCGTATAAACAGAGCAAATTTAGAAGAACAAATAGTCTACGATCTTCGCAAACCGAATTCGCATTCTCGAAAATAATATGAGTTGCCCCCCTCTAGTTCAGATCCAGGGTACGCCCTTGCATCCAGACCAAAGGATTTTTCGGCATCAAGTGACAATGATAAAGTTTTAGTACTGCGGATGTCCAGAATAACGATAACCAAACTCATACGCGAAAATAAAGGTTCCAAAATATGTATCTCTATTGGTAATAAATTTAATAAAGCAATCATTACCACGTTTTAATACATGCTCGGAATAACGATAATCTCAAATACAAAGAAAAACAAGGATTTCAAAATCTCTCTGCTACGGTTAATAAAGGAGCATATACTTACTGTAAAACGGTACATGTTAAGAATAACCAGAAACACAAGCTATAATAAGGATTCCAAAATCTCTCTATTCTCGGATCAATGGCGATGCAAATTATTTCAGCCAACGCTGTTATAACGGCTAAGAACTGATTTAAGTGAGATAACGGGGCTCAATAGACGAAACACTGAGGAAAATACAGCAAATGAAAACAATAATGAAGACGAAGCGGAAAGAAATAAGTAAACTAAAATAGTAATAAGATTTAACAGGGATGATGACGATGAGGGTGCAATTACCAGTTAGAACAAATTTTAAAACTACAGAAAGGGAGCAAGAAAAGTATAAAACAAAATTTTGTTTTCTTTAATGATTTTTTTATGTGTCTAAACTAAAACGGTATTTCTTTATATTAAATAACTGGGCAACAGTGTTAAAAAATGAAACAAAATAGTAGTAACAGGCGCTGAATATACTCTTTTAAGTTCAGACCGTTGTAATCTTAAGCCGCGGGCTGTCAGGAGATAACATAACCTGCGACATATAGGACGTGCACCGTTTCGCAAGAAAATAAAATGCTTTTAAATCGTATTAGCACTAAAAATGGCTTTAGATACGTCCATCAGCTGTTATCTTGTTTAGGTATTACATAACCTTTTTATTTGTTTTTTTGTGTTTATTGCTTACAATTTAAGAAAATTGCATTTTTATACTCTGTGGTTTTAAAACAGGAAAAATGAATTTTAAAACCAATTATAACCATAGTATAAAAATTATTTTATCTATCTTTTTTTTTTAAATGCAGTCCCAAACATTTTCCAATATTTTTTTTAAGTAATCCCATACGGTCGTAGGCGTATCAACCCTGTTATGATCCCATAACAAAGGAACAAAACCCGATAAACGCTTGAGATAAAAAGATGTCAGGCACTCGCAGCCACATTTTCTACAGTATAAAATATCCCTTAGGCCGTTTTTCCTTTCTGTCTTTCATCTATCCAATTTTCTGACTGGCGGTATTATCAAAAAAGCTTATGGTTTAAATTTCATTTGACAGTTTAACTTATTTCGAGTAATATTACGCCAAAAAGGACTAATGACGTTTTGGATTTGTCTTGAAAGCTCTTAATTTATTGCTGTCTTATTCCCTGCCTTATATTTAACAAATATTATTGTTTTTAATTGCACTTTATTTTTAAATTTTTTGTGGGAACTTTTGACACTGTAAAACTTTAGCAATGTAAAGAAGAGCGAAAATGTGATTACATTTACTCACAAAACCTATTTTTGAATATAAAAATAATGTATCAAAACAATAATTAAACTAATCCTAAAACTAAAGGTTGGAGAGGAAGACCAAGGATAAGAGGAAAGAGGAAGTTGCGGATATAATAAGAAGGAAAGGACTAAGCTGGATCCAAGCGAAAAGTGAAGCTAGAGAAATAAATACATGGATAACAATAATTGCCTCTACACCTATGGTAGAAGAGGACGCGGATAAGTAAGTGATAAGTAAGGAATTCTCGTAATTTCATTTGCTCAAAACCTTTTAAGTAATGGGCTCGTTACTACACAGTCAAGTAAATAGTTGTAAACAAAGATCCTTCCTGCGTGAGGTTTATTCAGATTACTGAATTCTATAAAGTTACATTTTTAATTATTACAGTAACACTTCATTCCCTCTTCCCCTTTTACGCCGCGTTTATTATTCTGCGAGATTTAAACCGCATCTGCAGTAATACTTGTCATACAGGTGTCACATTGTGTAAAGCCGCACGACAAACAATGGTTTTAACGGGGCTTTAAAGTTAAGTTATATATCTACGGCACGGCGAATCTCACACCCGTGTCAAGAAACTTCCTGAATAGTCGTTCCACCCTGCTATTTTATTTCACGTATCCTGCAGCCTTTCTGGCTTATCCAGCTTTTAGTTATGAGAGAAAGGATTATGACAAGGTCTATGTTATAAAGAATAAGTTGTTATAATACTTAATAATACTTCAAAGTAAAATGGTGATAACTGAAAAGCCGTTGTGCGGAAATCTTTGAATCTCTCACACAGAAGGGCAATACTGGGACCGTATTTGGTAATTTCAAAACACTAGGCACCTTATGAAGCTTAGCGCACATGACGTAAATTTTCAATTAGCACGATCTATGTTCCCGACATTCGAAATCCCGGGATCTTGCTTAATTTTTGGGTCTATAAATGTCGGGATTGTTCACAAGATTTTTCCGGGATTTTCGATACTACTGTTAACATTTTCAAAAAAAAATAATGACAAATTTCACCATTTTTGTAGTTGAAGGCAACCCCAACCGTCACGCAAGCATTTAAAGAGATAAGGGACTCCCCGAAGCGTCGTTTGTGAATTCGCTTGCTTGTATATTTGACATGAAATATTTACATTACATTTCTAGTTTCGCTTACATTTATTTTTGATATATATATATATATATATATATATATATATATATATATATATATATATATATATATATATATATATATATATATATATATATATATATATATATGGTTCATTTGTACCGTCGACGTCCAGAAAATCGACATTCGACATACTTTCGAGTATTATTGTGTTAGCAGCCAAACATTTTTGGAGCAACACTGGGTGAACTAGTTGGCGCGAGCCACTACATCTTACCCATCCTTTCCGAACATTTTGGATATAAGGACTCTCTTTGATTCTGGTCAAATCGTGGCCTGTTCTTCAGCCACCCTGGGTGTAAGCCTGCTGATGGGTAAGGGCCCAGAAATCGATAGTAGGAGGTCACCCAGACCAGAATCAAAGATAGTCCTCATCCTCCTCATTATTTTTATTTTTCATTCACGGCCTTTTCGCTGCACTAGCGAAGAAGTAAATCTTCGCATTTACATTTATTATATATATATATATATATATATATATATATATAATATATATATATATATATATATATATATATATATATATATATATATATATATATATATATATATATATATATATATATATATATATATATAAAACAGTTCCATTTTATTAAAATGTTGTTTGAGAGTTTTTGTGCGTTTACCATTTATAAAAACATTACGCTTTCTGAAACGTTCAAAATAGCGGATTGAATATTGCAACTGAATATAAAAGTCTTTTAATTCCGTTGGAATTTAGAATGTCTGGATTTATTCGGAAAGTTTAAATGTTTTAAATCGCTAAAAATGAAGTTAATTATATTGATTAATTGATTGTGTGTGTGTGATTAAGTTTTAACAGTCTGGTTTAAACCAACTGGTCAGCAGCTTTTTTGAAGAATAAAAATATTTCAAAAAATAAGCTAGTTCTTCAGCGCACCCCGTACATCGTGTAACCCATAAAGTAAATAATGGAAAATTAGATGTTATGATACGCTTTTTGTATTGCATATCTATTACAAATATCTTCTAACATATCCTCACGTTTAATTATATTCGAAAATATGTCAGATTTATCAAAAATGTTTATTGACCTATTGGTGCATTTTGGAACAATACAATACTTACACGAACCTGTTATCTTAGGCATAACTTTGTTTTTCAAACGATTAAAATGTTAAACAAGCAAAAACTACAACGGGCATCTATTCCGCTGTTGACAGAGTCGTGTGTTGTGACGTCATCCTGCGTTATCAAACCCAGGAACGCGAGCGTGGCATCTCAAACTTTGGAGCACGATAACATTTTTATTTCTACAGATAATTAAAAAAGAAAAATATAGACATTTTTTACATTTTGAGAACTATTTATTAAGAGAAAACGAAAAAGTTAAAACTTTCTAATTAAGGTTTCGGAAAAAGCCCTCAGCGTTTTAAAATCGATTACCAAGTAGTGAATGTTTTGTGTTTGTCAATAGGGACATTTTGCAAGCATAAATTCGAGACACGCTATCCCCTAAACGCTAAAATATAAAGTGACGTTTGAAACATGCGATTAACAAAAACCTTTAAAAATTTAAGAAATGTTAAAAGCCTTCCCCATTTGTGGTCGGTTTAGAAAGTCAATTAGTAAATGTAGCAAAAACTCTTAATAAAACACCACTCTAAAGTTTAGCGTTTATGGGTTAGCGTGTCTGGAATTTCTGCTTGCAAAATCTCACTAATAGCGGCGTTCGGTAATTCAATTTTTTTCATCGTTTTGCTCGGAATCTTTGACAGCCACGTGATCAGTCGTACTTATGACAACAATGAGTCATGTGCCTGTCAAAAGTTCTGAGCAAAACGATGGAAAAAATTGAATTACCGAACGCCGCTACTGTCTTTGGATCGCAAGACGATAACCACGTAGCAGTTGTTTTCAAAACCTCGAGAGCTGTTTCTAAAACCTTCAAACTTGTCGATAAGCACGTGTTAATTGAAAATTTACGTCACTTGCGGCAAGGATGTCAAAATGCTTTGGAGTTTTGAAGCTACGAAATACGGACCCAGAACAGAGTTAATAGGTGACTCTTTTAGGCTTCAGCTCTTCTCATTATTCCAAGATCAGATAACAAAGTTGAAACTTCCTTACGTGTAAGTTCGATAAATGTTAAAACTAAAAAACATAGCCCCAATAAAAGCATCTATTTATCCTTTCGACAGATCATGCTAATGGAAAAATTACGTTGGTATGTGATATATTTTGAAACATATTAAACAACAATGTATGCCTTTCTTTCTTTCCGGCAAAAATTAAATGTCAGTCGGCTGGGAAACCACTAACATATCCCAAAAATAACTTTATCACGAATTCACAGAATAAACTTAAAATAAGCCCGCTTTAAGTTAAGCAAACAAAGAGTTTCAGCTGTCAGCCCTGGCAGATCAACACCCACGAGGCAGTGTGCAAGAACGGGCACCCATCAGCCAGCAGCAAATCCTTCATCCTGTAGCTACCGCTGTGCTTCCGTTATCCTGCAGCCCACTTTCGCGTTTTGCAGCAGTGGCGGCACGGTATAGGAGCATCGATCTGGCAGGATCGGCGGCGGTCTCCATGGCAACCGCGTAGTATATACCGCGCGCGTGATAGCTTGGCCGGCCGGCAATTGTTTTGTATATTATATCGGACGGTTCAGATGTTTTAAATTTTTTTACCAATATTTCTTATACTGCTGTAAATAGAAATTTGGAAAAAACTAATCAGCAAACAAATTTTTCACAATTTCAACAACCAATTGAATTTTGTTTATCAGAAAGGAACCAAACATAAAAAGATATGTTATACTCAATATCACGTAAGATTTTAACGGCGTCCGTTACATGTCAAAATATTTGCCAAGTTAAACGTTCCCTAATTCATTTGATTTGAATTGATGAGAAATGGATATATAAATGGCCATACATTTACATGTATGCGACGAAGAGACATAAGACATATTTCGTATCTAAACCTTGCAGCCGGAAAAGCGGCAACAGGTGGAATATGTGCACCACCTCACACAGCACTGAATGCCGTATAGATGGGTATCCTTTTCTTACGCCTTTGCACCGACACATCTCTTTTCGGCAGTCTTCAACTTGTCTCGTCTATTCCGCGTTCCTTCGCTATTTAGAGGGCTGTCCCGTCTAATTTTGATTTAAGACGTGTGAAATCAAAGTTAGTTGTTTAAAATGCTAGTACTGCAAGTAGTGGTGTGGCAAACCGTAGTAGTAAACAGTAGTCTGTTAGATTTGAAGTACCGATTTGTGGCTAGCGCATCCGTATGAAATGTTTCATTCTCGCATCGCCACCAACGAGATAATGTATCGAACATCCGATCATCGCAGTCGGCCGTATATTGGTATGGTGGTTGGTATTACTTTTTCATAAAGAGTTTATTTTATGTTATAAATTTTTTTAAATTAATGTTACTTTGAAATGAATAAAAATATTATTTGTGAAAAAGTATTTATTAATTTATATTGACTGTTAATTCCAATTAGAGTACAAATCCATGCAATATTTTGAGTCACTCTCCGCGTAGGTACCTTACAAATACCACACCAACGAATAGCGATATCATCAAAAGTATCGTATACGTACGAGTATTCAAACTTTCGTTAGTTTTACAGCCTTAACTGCAAGTGGATTTGTGGAGAACGCGTCACTCATATTCAAATCCAAAACAAGTACACGAGATTGCCATGGCGATATGAACTCTGAAAAATTCGAGAAATGGTTGAAGAACGCCCTTCTCCCAAGCTTGGAGGAACCTTCAATCATCTTTCTCGATAACGCCAGTTATCCCAATCGTCAGACTGAAAAAAGGCCTATCAAAAGCTGGAGGAAAGGAGACTTGCAGGACTGGCTTAGAGCTAAGAACATCGCTTTTGCTCCCTTGGATATAGCAACGGGAGGTATAAGCCAGATCTCAAACCCGACAAGTCGTACGTTGTTGACGAGTTGATTTGGGATGCTGGACATGAAGTAATACGTCTGCCTCCGTATCACTGTCAGTTCAATGCCATTGAAATGGTATGGAGACGGACAAACGCTTTTATGATGCCCACATTAACTAGATCAAGGACGTTACAGAGTGCTTGAGGATAGCATTAAATAATGTGGAGCGGGCCAATGGTCTAATTACGTGCAGCACACCGATAACGTTATTAGGGAGGTTTCGGAGAAAGAAAAAGATATTATGGTCGCTCAAGAGCCCATAGTTTCAGACGGTGACGATGAGTCGTCAGATGAAGATCACCTCTAAGATAATTCTGTGGAGCACAGGCGCGGCCCGTCCATAAGGTCATTTGGTCAATGACCCACCTAAAATTTTCAGTGATCTACCTAATAATTTATTTTTTAATTTTTTAAAACCAAAAAAGAATCTTTTGTTTCAAAGTTCCATGCTAAAACTCCCCAAGAATGAATAATGTCAAGCCAGCCATCGTCAAAGGATATCCAAGCTTGTTCCGGGCTGGGTCATATTGTAAATTGATCTTATAGGTTTATTTGGACGATATAAATTCATTAAAAGCAAGAGAGAAACAGACATATGCGCTTTAGGAAGTTAAAAAGAGACACAATTGGTCGACGGCCCACCAATAATATCTAGCCACTCCCACTATGGAAATACTCTCAAACCGCCCCCTAAAATATATTATTTCAAAACATTTGGTTCGGAAAAAGAAAAACTAATTAGGTACCTAATATGCGCATTGTAATAACAATTTTAATTAGTGGTTAAACATAAAAAATTATAAATACGATTTCTGTCAGGCCAGCACTAGCCATCGAATTTAACGGTATCGGACCGATTTTCTTACGTAGCTAGCGTAGCTCAAGGGATATAACCGCAGTGAGGTAATCCGACGCTCGCGGGTTCGCACCTGTGTTGGGGCAAGAACTTTTTTTTTAATTTTTTGTTATTTAAAAAATTAGATCGGCTCTAAAAGGTGTATTGGCAACAAGTTCTTCCTCTAAAATATTTTTAAAATTGTTGGCAATCTCATATTTACTACAGCTTACATCCTGCACGTGCGTAGACAAATATCGTATTACTATGTCTAGTCGCCAGCATTGTATGTAGGTATTAAAGAAAACGGAGTTTCGGCAGCGTTCCTAATTTTATTTTACGAATAGTCATAGGTACTTTTAGCTCAGAATTTTTTTCTATTTATATTCTGGGCTTTTAGTATAAGGCGCGACACCTATTGAGGAGAAGCTAAACTTATCACAACGAAAACCGCTAAAATCTACTAACTTAGAGTATTAAAACACATAGAAAAAAGCCATAAACAGAAGAGTGATACTGAAAGTCATAAACATCAAGAGTAGTAATGTTCAGTATTCTGCAGTACCTATTCTATGATTTTGGCGGTGTTTATTTGTAGGTAAATAATTTCTTGGCAAAACTAGGCACATTATTAGAAAACCTCCCTTAATTAAAAAAGTGTATTTTGCTTGTTGCGTTGATATCACTACTTGCCCATAAAATTTTGACCCACCTGTAAAAAAACTCACGGGCCGCGCCTGGTGGAGCATAAAGCAAAAGCAAATTGGTAGTATTCGTTTATATTTTTCTACCCTTTTCACACAAAACGGCATAGCCATTAAGTGTACGAAGGTTCCACGAATCGATCTAATGAAAATAAGTTTAAACTTTGATCGATTTTTCATTAATTCTGTTTTTGGCGATTTTAGGGCTAAACTTTGTTTTTTTAATTTGTCATTTCGAATTCGTTTAATTGAAACTAAAAATAAATTAATTAAACCAAGAGCGGCGTGTAACTTGTTCATAGATCTAGTACAATTGTTTTTTCCTATTTCTACACATATGTAGGTACGTTGTCAGTAAATTAGTTTCAGCAAGATTCTGTTCCACTATTGAAACAGTCATAAATTTTGATAAAAAATGTGAAGTCCGGCCCTGCCCAAAGTGTAAATAGAATGTTACCATAAATGACATGTGTCAATGGCCGCTATTAAAATCTTACGTGGGATTGTGCAGGGGCGGTCGCAGCTTTTTTCAAAGGGGGGGGGGCGGTTTAGTAGGTGTTGGGTTGGCCCAATCATCGGGTTAGTGTGTTTTTTCAAAGAGGGGGGGGGGGGGGCGGTTTAGTAGGTGTTGGGTTGGCCCAATCGTCGGGTTAGTGTGTTACAAAAAAAATTGCCTATGTATATTCAAAATTTCTGTTAAAAAAGCATGCATGCAATTTTATCTAGGCCACAATCAATTCTAGAGACGTGTACTGCCTGCACCTACGGTTTTAAATTTTTTGTTTTACCCGCATCGATCATTTATTATTTCTTCGTTAAAAATAGTGTCTTGGGTTAAGAGGGTAAGGGGGGGGGGCGATCGCCCCCACCGCCCCCCCCCCCTGGGACCGCCACTGGATTGTGTATACCCTTAGTTCTTGATTTAATTGTACATGTTGTAAATATTTCTCGGGCGAAAACTGATTTAACCGTGTGTCTGATAAAAGGGTTTTACACGATATAGACCTCCGAGGTATAAAAGATTACTTAGTCTGTGCCCTACAACCTACAAGGAGCACTTTATGATCTTCGTAAGGATTAAAAACCTATTAAATCTTATCCGCTCGCCTAATATCTAATTTAAATGCATCGAAAAATATAGAAACCTTTCTAAGCTAGTTAGTTATATTATAAAGGTTTTTATGCTCTCTTTAAAGTAGACGTTAAAGAGAATCTAACATAGTAAGGGCCAGCGGTCGCCGGACATACGTTGTAGTATCAAGTCTAAGATTTTTCTCTGTAGGTGTACACTATAGTGGGTAAGAAAGCTCGGGGGGCTTTGGCAGGCAACAGGTACTAAAGCAATATAAAAATGTAAGAGTAAAACGTTAAAATAACAAACCTGATTTTTCTGGCTTCTGATTCAATTCATCAATCTTATCTTCAATAGGACAGTATTATACTCTCATATTAACAATTATTACCAGACGCTTTTCACGGGTCATAACTTCTGCCAGACGCTTTTAAGCTCTATAAATAATCGTGCATGGCATTTACGTTATAGAATCAAATCTGAATTTTAATATGTTATTCGGGCGACTATTTAACGATATTATCGGAGCAGCCCGGTATAGTAAAAGGTCAGCCGTTAGTGCGAGTGTGAGGGCATTACCCGTGCAAGTGAGAGCATTAGTTATTAGTTGGGTTTAGGATAGCCTTTTCAAAAATACCCTTTTGTGGCGCGTAAAAGTTCGACACACGAAAACTCAACCACCAAAAGAATGCAGCAAAAAATTAGTTACCAAACTTACAAACAAAACTATAGTAAACAAGTTACTGAAAACTATTTTTCGCAATAATGTTGAGCGATACGATTTAATATATAAAATAATAATAAAAACCATAATTATATTTATTATAGATAACAAATTATTATGGGTACCCTAATATTATTCTATTTTAACATCGGAAGTCGCCAGTCGGAAACTTCCTCAAGATTAAAATAATGCGAATCTTTGGAAAATAGGCAACGTTGGTAACAGGTGGCATGGTTCTTCGGGTTGATAGGTTAATCGGCTGGCGTCTAAAATAATAATGGCGTATCTAGCTGCTTACTGAGTGATGATTTGTATTTAAGTTCCGCCAACCTAATTTTGAATCGTTTCCTCATGTCGGACTTTATTACGTACTCAAAGACAGATGTTCTAGCAGTATAATGTTCAGTCTTTGATCATGCAGCATACATTTTACTACGCAGGTGTGTTAAATTAAAATTAATACATTTAATTTAAATAACATTAATTCAATTTTATTAAATCAACTTTATTTAACTGAAATCAATATTTTAATTTATCATAAAAATTTTATTAAATATGCTATCCTTAACTCAACTAATGCTCTCACTTGCACGGGTAATGACCTCACGCTCGCACTAATGGCTGAACTTTTACTATGAAGGGGGGAGGCTAGACCCTTCGGATGGGTCTGGCTGCTTGGATAATATCGTTAAATAGTCGCCCGAATAACATATAAAATTCAAATTTGATGCTACAAAGTAAATGCCATGCACCACTATACACAGAGCTTAAAAGCGTCTGGCGGAAGGTATGAGTTTATACTACTGTCCTATTGAATATATTAAAAAATCAGATTTGTTATTTTAACGTTTTACTCTTACAGTTTTATATACCTTTGGTACCTAAAGCCAAAGCCCCCCTGACTCAAGTTGCATAACATCCAAACGTTCTTTCCTACCTTAGTGTACACCTACAGAAAACATCTTACGCTTGATACTATAACGTATGTCTGGCGGTCGCCGGCTCCTAAATTATAAATAAACTGCGGGATTTGCAGGGCTTCTGTAATTCCGCTGTTAAACTAGTAACTTTTAAGCCAAAATCTCAACGCCTAATTAAATTACCATGTTTACCGGTCAACGGTAAAGATAACAGATATTCAAATTTGCAATAAACATTATCCATTATATTTGTTAAATCTCTTTGATATATGGTATAGAGGGCAACGGCGGATTTTGAAATTCTGTTATATATCTCTGTGGCTACTTACGGGACTGCCAAGTTCAGATTTTTTAAAAATGAGTCTACTAGGAATGTTTTGGTAAAGAAAAAAATATTTCGTAATTTGCAAAAAAAGTGATTTTTTTTACCCTCAGCCCCCCTAGCAAAATAATAAAAACATTTAGGTATTTTATTTATTATTTTGTCTAAAAAACATTTACAGCATTTTGTCGAAAGTTTTTAAATTTGAAGAGAAAAAAATGTGTTAGTAGAAAGTTATCGTCATCTGAATTTTTTTAAACCTAAAATATAATTTGTAAAAGAATTTAAATGTCTATAACTTTCTAGTGACACATTTTTTTCTGTTCAAATTTCAAAATTTTCGACAAAACGATGTAAAATTTGTTTAGAAAAAATGAACCTAAACGTGTTGATTTTTTTTTTCTAGGGGGTAACGCAAAAATTCAACTTCTTTCGCAAATTACAGAATATTTTTTTTCTTTACAGAAACATTCCTAGCCACACACTTTAAAATTTCAAAGCCGCCACTTTGACCGCCCTTGATAGAGGGTAACGTCAAATTATGTGTACACAGATATTCTGATCATTAACCTAAGCTCCAATAACACAACTCCGATTATATTTTATCTCACAAACAAGTTTATCCAAAGTAACTTGAAACAGGGAATTATTTCATTACGCACTGGCAATATTGTACGGAAATAGTGGAATTAGCAGTCTAACACAAACCTCTCGTGACAAGATCGTCTTAAATATTTATGCGTTTAATATCCGGGAGCAATTCTGAAAACAGCCCATTTCACTCAACGTGGAGCGTCACGTATAATTATGTTGTGAACGTGTCGTAAGATTAGGCGTTTTACAGCGATTTGTTTTTTTTATAAAGGACTAGTAATATTACAATATACACAAAAGTCAAAAATTCTAGCCAAAAGTTTCAGACACTTTATAAAATGCTCTGCACATTATACAGCGTGTCCAGAAACCATCTTAACAAATGTGAAACTCTTTTATTTTTGACTTTACGAAAAAAAAGGTATTCTTCATAAAAAGTTCTGCTTGTTGGGAAAATAACACTTAAATCAAAAATTTTGACCCAGCATATACGGGGTGTCAAAAAAAGTAAAAATGATAAATGCAGAAGAAGGAATACTATCTTCAATTTTAATTGCAAAATACAATAACGTAAAAAATGTCGTCCAGATCTGAACAGTGATCAAATATGAAATTTGACAAAATAACTTTATGGCTATTAATATTATTATGTACCCTTGAATTTTAAAAGTGTTTTGAAATATATGTTTTTTTAAATAATATATACCAGAAAAATATTATTTTCAGATGAAGTCAAGTTTACCTCAAATGGAGTGGTGTGTTCCCAAAACTGTATGTGGTGGAGCGATGAGAATCCCCACTGTGCTACTGAGTGTCCGGACCAGTATTCTTTTAAAACAAAAGTTTGGTGTCGTGTTTTTAAAAGCAAAATTGTAGAGCCGTACTTTTTTCGAGAAAATACCACAGGTGACATTTACTTGAACTTTTTAAACACGGGATTATTTGAATTTTTTCATCGACAACCATAAGAAACACCCTTTGGTTCCAACATGACTTTCACAGAGGTGGATTAAATTTGTCAAATTTTTTGACTCAAGGTGATTTTACCTTTATTACCTAGTGTATGTTTCAAACAGGTTGAAGTGAAATTATACTGGATAAAACATTAAAATTTAATAAAAATAGCTGTCACAATATTAAATATTTTAATCAGAACGGACATAAAAAAAATCACTCGTTCCGAAAATCGTATAAAAAAAGCTATGTTCCATTTAAAAAACACCTTATCCATAGCGTAACTCTTTTGTTTCTGGTTCAAATAAATTTTTGGTTTCATTTTTGAATTCTGCAGGAAAAAGTACATCGATTGGCTATTTTAGATTTTTCTTTAAATACAAGGAAGCTCAAAAATGAGCCCGTGTTCAGTCCTCGTTGGAAGACCCTGTACAAATTTAAAATTTCACGGGCCGCGCCTGATGATTTCGCAAAGTGATGACTTTGAAACTTTGGAAACTTATTCCACTTTGACACAGTTTAACCCAAGAACTATGATTTTCTATAAATACGATAAATACGTCGAGTTTGATCTTTCGTAGACAAGGTTTGTTTACATTTCTTCAAACGCCTTCAGGAGATCACTTAAGAATTACTGTTTGTGACCAGTGGTATATAAAAGAATTATTTGAAAAAGGATCCAACTCTTATGTTAGTTAAAAAGTTTTACTTTCGACTTTATAAACGTTTACTGCGTATTTAAACAACGACCCTACTAAATCTTGACTACTTGTAGCCAGATTAAGGTTATATGTGGGTGGCGTAAAGTGTCCATTAACTTGCCAGAAACCTGAGCAAATTACTTGTATCAAAGTGGGCCAGTCATTAAATAACCCGCAAACTCACTAAAAGGTTTATAGACCAGGAATTAAACGTACATTTTACGACATTTAACGATAATTGGAAGTATGTTTTGGCTGGTACTAATTACCGATTATACCAGAATGAGTGGAAAACCCGTCCATAAACTTCAAGAGATGGTTACTGACATTATTTTAAACAATTCCAAATGAACTATGACATATAATGGCATTGTCGCGAAGATAAGCAGTGTTACATAGGAAACAAATTAATTGGTTCCAAATTCGGCAGCTTTCATAAGCATTTACACACACATTTTTAGTTATAAAATAAGTTTTTGCAATTGATCAAAAAGGACTGATGGACGCATGATTATTTTTCCAGTATCTTGCAACATTTTTCTGATAAAGAGGCTAAAGAAGAAGAAAAATGTGGTTTTCAGCTAGATCCAACGGAAATTGGAAATTTATTGTTTTCGTTTGACGAACCATAAATGGACAGATTCACTATTTTTGTCTCTAAAACCGTTTTTTTATCTGGAACAGCCCATGTAGACTTCAAGCAAGTACTAACATTCCGTGGGCGTCCGAAATGTAATCTATTAGTACGAGATTTAATTAGATAAGTAGGCATTGAATTGGCATGCAAAAGAATAATAACCATGTAAATCACTTTTTAAACCATATATAGGGAGAGTTTTTGAAAGTGTGTCAGGGCGATATCTTAAAAACCTCGTTAAAAACGTCTTAAAATATTTTCATGAAATTTTAGTGAGTTAATAGTGAGATGGGGAGACATATTAAACATATTTTTGACATTTACCCCCTCTCTTGTTTATTAAATTCGAATCTACGTCAAATACTACGTATGTGTCGAAATTTATTTTTGATTTGCTCTTTCGGTTACGGAATGGTTCACTAAATTTTAATTGAACTTAAGACCTAAATAAATTTTACCAATAAATCAAGTTCACTTATTTTAGAATTATTTATCGTGTCCATGGAAATGCGTTTTGAGAATTTTAACGTTTTAACGATTATTTCTCAGTTTATTGCTCAATTAAACATGGAAGCGAATTCTAATGTTTAAGTTGATATGCTGTTAATTTTGGGGGATGCAAAAAAAAACTACAGAGAAGCTGCACTAGTGTAGGCGGAGAGGTTTCCTAATAACCCGGGGTTCGTATGGCATTTAAAAGGCTGGAAACCAGAAATCGTACTACTAACAGTCTGAAGACGAAAATAGCAGTTGGCGTTTTAGGAGCGGTAGCTATTGATCCGCATGTATGTAGGTACCAGACGGCTCGCTAGAGATGCTGGAATGAGTCAAAAATCAGTTGTGAGCATGATATTGCACTTGTATAATTTTCATCAATACATTACACTCCATCAACAGCTATTATGAGCAAGGCTTCAAAAATCGCGTTACATTTTGCAATTGGGTCACAAGACAAATCAAGGAAATAACAGGGTGTGAATGTTATTTTTTCTGACGAAGCTACTTTCCATAATTGTGGGCAGTTAATAAGTTAGGAATGTGTTAATAAGTTCCCTTATCAGAAGAAAATTTTGTTTTGTTTCGTTGTTTTCTTTAGGTAAATAGACACAATAGGCACAACTGGGCGTCGGAAAATCCCCACTGGATGAGACCTCTGCCAAATCAACATCCCTGGTCAATTAATGTCTGGTGTGCGGTTAAATCGGGGATTGGTCCGCATTTCTTTGAAGGACATTTAAGCGAAGAAATGTACACAGATTTTTTAAGAAACCAATTACTCCAATTATTAAACCAAAACACAAAATCCTGACATCTGGTTTTTACAGGATGGAGCTCCACCCCATCATGCAATGCAGGCCCGTAATCATTTGAATGAAATATTTGAAAACAGGTGGATTGGACGAGCTGGTGCGGTCAACTGACCTGCTAGGTCCCCGGATTTGACTCCCCTTGACTATTTCTTGTGGGGTTTTATAAAATACAGTGATGGCTACTGCACCTACAACTTTAGATGATATGAATGACCAAATCCGCTTTGCTTTATTATTAGTGACACCTGAAATGTTACAGGGCGGGTACGAAATTCATTTAGAAAAAGAGTTCCGTAACCGAAAGAGCAAATCAATGTTTTTTGTATAAATACGTAGTTTCTTACGTACATTCGAATTTTATAAACAAAAGTACATTATCTCATTCAAAATTCCAAAGTTATACCCCTCAAAATAGAGACGGGGGATAAATATGAAAAATATGTTGAAATATGTCTCCTCATCTCCCTATAACTCACTGAAATTTTATCAAAGTATTTTAAACCGTTTTCGAGATATTCCCTCACACCGTTCCGGAAGCCCGGACAAATGGCTTAAAAATGTAGATAAAATCCGAAATAGTACTTTCGTAGCACATGAAAAATCAAGTCCGCAAAAACCACTTCCGGAACACATAATGTGCGTGTTTTACAGCACTTTTAAGTTGGTAATATTATAATAATGTAAAGGCACTGATGCGCTTTGATTACTTCAACGTATATCGATGGTTGAAAGGCAAAAGGTCATAAGCGACAGTTTAATAATTTCGCAGTAGGACGATTTAAATTATTTTTTTATTTTAAATTATTTCTGTTATTTTTTTCAAACGCATTTTTTTAATTTAAAAACTAGTAGAGTAAATCCTAAGACGTGTTTGTTGTAATAACTATTAATATACAAAAACATATCCTTTCATAACAAAGTTGCTGTCGCTTAAGCAATTTAGTGATCAAAAACCATTTGGGTAAAGGGTCTTAACAAACCTTACATTAAATGTTAGAAATTAGGTGAAACGTTTTAACCACCTTAGTTTTAAATATAAATGATTAGGTAAAACGTTTCAACCACCTTACTTTTAAATCTAAATGATTAGGTAAAACGTTTTGACCACCTGATTAGTAAATATAAGCTAATAGATAGGTTTAATGTTTTAACATGCTCGTTCAACCAATTATATAGCTGCTTGTTTTTATGTTGAATTGACAATTACTTGTGACATGCGATTATTATTATTATTATTTTAGCGTAGGGATAATAAAATTAAACAAATTTGTATAAAAGTAACAAGTTAATACATTTTCTACCCAGGAAAAACTAGCTAAACGCCACGATCACAGATGAAGCATGCAGGGTAAATGAGCTCAAGCGACAATACTTGTGTTACTTGTTTCGTAGCAAAACAGGATAACAACCAATATTAAAAAATAAATGGAATAGCAAATTGGTGCAAATAAGATTTAAATGTTTTCTCAAATAATCTAAATGACAATCGCTTCAAATTACCCTTTATTTTGTCGCTTGGTAGAAAAAAATGGCTTGCAATTCATTATTTTTCGGTTGACTCAAGCGACAAAAAAATCATAATAGGAAGCTAAAACTGCGCCCATTCGACGCAGAAAAAAAAATTAACTATAGTGACGTTTAAATATCAATTTCACGACATGTGTCGCTTAAGCCGTTTTGCCTTTCAACCATCGATATGTATTAGGTATAATACCTACTTATAAGCATACACACACGAGGTCACGCGTGTTTTGTAAGTTTTGTAAGAATAAAAATGATTTAAAAATATTTGCATCTGCATATGTATAGGCGCTGAGGCTGCCTAAACAGACGACAGAGAATTGACGGTCAGCCACTATTTGACATCACAGGCAAATAATGTTTTATCCATTTTCTGCTATTTATGGGCAAATTCCCATTGTTGAATAATATTGCAAAGAAGAATAATATTCAGTCATAATATTATAAAAGAAGTTGAAGAAAAGTGTTCGGCTAAAGTAAAAAGATGTTTTGGATTTGGTGATCGAGTTATTTGTAACTTGCTGTTTTGGTTTTATGATAAGTTTGAACATCGTTAATAGTCACGAACAAAACAGACGAAAAGTTTGTACACCTTGGAAAAAAAAATTTTGGAAACGCAAAATCAGAAAAATTAGAAATTACTTCGAAATAGTGTGAATTAGTCAGTGTGCTGTTAACTAGAAAATTGTCTAAATGATCCTCCAGAAAATTGTCTCTGTTTCCAATGTTTTTATCGGGTTCAATAAGACGGTCGTTTTTAATCATTTCTGATTACTAAGCTGTAGATTGACTTTTACATGTTTTTTAGGCTCGCTATTCAACAGTGTTCTAGTACTGGCTTTTTTTATTATGTAAAAGACTTGATACTATTTGCTCCTGCTGCTTATCTGGTAATGTTTTAATAATCATGTCGATAATAGCATTATTATTGCTTTTGGATCTCGTGCTGACATCTTGCGATGTAATTTGATCTATCTTCGGCTGGATTTTGCTGTAATGCCCATTATTCATATTCATTACTACAGGAAATTTTTTTTATGACCGCGACCTTTCTTAACCTTCGTATGAGGTTTGCATTTAGCCGTTATACATACATAGCAATTGCAAATATTAGCGCTTTCACGCTGATGATATCTACTATTTTTATGTAGCTGCAAATCCTCGTGGTTTGGCCGAGGGTTTGGCATTACTGGCAATGATTTCGAATCTATATTTTTTGCTCACTCAAGAAGTACCGTTTGACAAGTACTGCATATACCAAGCGGAAAACGTTCATTACGTACAGAATAATTTTTATTGACTCTGACTAATCGCAGTAATTTAAAATTTGTCTGGTTATGCGTTTCCAAAAATTATTTTTTCCCGCAAGCTGCACAAATTTTTCGTCTGTTTTGTTGGTGAGCATTAACGCTGTTCAGACTAATCATTTTAGTTGCCATAAAGCCCAAACAGGATGTTACAAAAAAAACTCACTTAATCACCAAATCTAAAACACCTTACTTTAGCCGAACACTTTTCTTCAACTTCTTTTATATTATGATATAAATGTTATTTGCGATATTATTTAACAATGGGAATTTCTCCATAAATAGCACAAATTGGACAAAACATTTGCCTGTGGTGTGAAATACTGGCTGACCGCCGATCTGTCGTCTGTCTACGCAGCCTCAGCACCTATGCATATGCAGAAGCAAATATTTTAAAATTATTTTTAATCTTACAAAACACGCGTGACCTCTTGTATGTATGTATAAGTATTATACGTAACACATACTATACGTTGAAGTAATCAAAGCGCATCAGGACATCCTCATATTTAATTTTCACGTTATTATAATATCAACAGCTTAAGTGCTATAAAACACGCACATGAACTATTCCGGAAGTGGTTTTTGCGGATTTCGACTGGCTTTTTCATGTGCTACGAAAGTAGTGTTTCGGATTTTATCTACATTTTTATGTCATTTGCCTGGGCTTCCGAAACTGTGTGCCCTTGTAACACTTTAAAAACTCACCCTGTATAGTAACATTTCCTAAAGGGTCTAGCCAGTTAACTATATGAAAAGTGCCCCAACGTCGTTTCCATGTTCTTACCTCGTAAATTATTGTTCTTTGACAGAAACATTTTTACACCAAATTTCAAACCCCTCCTCTCAGTAATGAGGGAGATATGGGGGTGGCAACCCTGAACTTAAAAATTCATTATCTTTAAAACTATTTGAGATATCTCAATGAAATTTTATCTGTGCATAGTTATAAGGTTTATATAATATAATTTTTTCAGATTTTTATCTCATTAATAAATAGTAAAAAACAAGATGTTTAATTTTTAGGGGTGGTTTGTCATACTTACCCCCGGAGTGGCACCAACAAAAAAAAATTAGTATAATCGTATATTCTCTAGTAATAAACATGGAACATTATTAACAAAAATAAAAATCAATGTGTTATTTCCGATTCCTTCATTTGTACGACTTATACTAACATTAATTCGCCAAATACATATACATACTTATGCTTCATTTTATATGTCACATTGATTTTTATTTTTTTTTAACAATGTTCCACCTATTCGAGCTTTGTGTAATTTTTTTATGTTATTACTAGAGAATAGACGATTATACTAATTTTTTTTAGTTGGTGTCACTCCGGGGGTAAGTACGATAAACCACCCCTAAAAATTAAACATCTTGTTTTTTACCATTTATTAATGAGATAAAAATCTGAAAAAATTATATTATATAAACCTTATAAATAACTATGCACAGTTAAAATTTCATTGAGATATCTCAAATAGTTTTAAAGATAATGAATTTTTAAGTTAAGGGATGCCACTCATTACTGAGAGGAGGGGTTTGAAATTTGGTGTAAAAATGTTTCTGTCAAAGAACAATAATTTACGCGGTAAGAACATGGAAACGACGTTGGGGCACTTTTCATATAGTTAACCGGTTAGACCCTTTCAAAAGTTTTCCAGACCACGTATTTTACGAAACCTAAGCAAACCTGAACAACGCCTAACAACCCTTCAATCAATCCAATTCGCTTATTTGGCAATAACAACCCTTTTGTACTGAAATGTGGCCATCAGACCGCCCGCCACCACTATTTTGTATACATCATTACGGGTATATTCAAATTTACGAACCCTGTTCAGATTAAACTTTACCTGGGATTCGGGCAACATTAGTTCGACCAATTTATCTCGGTCATTGTCGTCAAGTTATTTAATTACTCCGACATTATCGTGCGGAAAATGACGGTCTCGCATTTATCCGCCGCCGGGCTTTTATCTCTATTACCGAAAACTCGCGTGGCATGTTGAATTTCCAACGGTAGCTATTACAATAAAATTTTAGATTAATGCTAGATTGTGCAGGATAAGGGTATTCGACATTATAGCTTCAGGTTAAAAAAATCCAGGACAGGCTGAATATTTAAAAACTCGACAAATTAGCGAAAAATCTTTTAGATAAAAGTTCTGGGGCTCTCAAAAATCTGTTAATTGAACATTAATTGGAATACACTGGGCTGCTCAAAAAGTTGGGACGAATAAAACTTATATTTTCTTAAATGGAACATCGTACTTTTTCTAATTTCTGATTCTGTTTAAAATTATAGGGTAATTACGTTGCACTTTCAATAGCCAAACTCAATAGTTCCAGAAATATTGCGATGTTTGTATAAAATTATTGCACAAAAAGTTAAAAACACTTAAACTTCATATGTCATTTCGTTAAATTTCTTTATTATTCATTACTTGTTCAAAAATAATTTTATATTTTAAAAAAGTTATATTAGAAACAGTCATATTTCATTATTGTCGACAGGTCTAGTTGTTTTCAAATAAATGTCAAGATCCAAATGGGGAATAATATGCATATAACCCAAAGAAATCAAATTTTTTTTTATATTCTGTACATAAATTAAATTTTAGTCAATTTATTTTGGTCTTTATTAACAAAAAAAAAATATATTCTACTGCAAATTTTCGCGCGAATTTCGAAACTTATAAAACGCGATCTCATTGGCTGTAACGTCAAAAGTGTTATAGAAAGTACATGGCGAACTCCAGTATCGTAGGGTCATCGAAAAATCAATAAAAATGGCATTTAATGCATAACTCATGCATAAATTTTTAATTAAAGAGATAGACCTATAGTTCCAAAAGCGACATTTTAGATAATAGTCCAACAAAGATAAATACGGAAACAAATTTTCTCCAGTGTTGCCAGTTTGTAAGTTACTTCAGAAAAAATTTACGTTTTTTACGTTTCCAGTTTGACGAAATTTTTTTAAAACTTTACTTACCGTAGATTTAGTCAATGGATTTCTGTCAGGATATTTGTCATTAAAAATATTACAAACTTCTTGTTGCATTCGCATTCTGCCCCATAACCCAGAATTGTTAAAATATCAATTCTTTGGGTTTCTGTTAAATGATTTTTTGTAGATAAACGAAACTGACAATGTCAAGACATTTCAGGCAAACTTTCGTGTACAGGTATTGTAAGGTAAAATAAATAAAACAACGATTTTTGAATACCATTTTCTCAAAAACTGTTAACTTTAGGATAAAATGTTTCCAACAAGAAGTATTTAGAATTTTAAGCTGAATTCGAAAATCGAATAAAATATAGAGTACTCCATTAAAAAAAAGCTTCTGGCGATTTCAGGAGAACGGTAAACTTGACAACAATGCGGAACTCACCATTGGATCGGGCGTAATTTCGTACTTAAGTGTACAAAAGTACATAAAAATCGGATGAACGGTTTGCAAGATATTTCGAGGTTTCCATATTTTTGTTACACACTGTATATTTGTTACCCGTGATTACAGGTTTTCCCAGATTTGACAAGTTAGCTTGCGGTTCTGGTAAATATACAGGCTATACCAATTTGAACCCAAAACTACTTTCGCGTAGAACACGGAACATATAAGCAGTGTGACATTCGCTTTCGGTTTCGGTTAACAATACAAAAATATTGTCCCTTTTTATTACTTATAAATATTCAGGGAATTTCACCAAGATACAAATACAGGTGGTTGAGGTGGTTATAGTAATATTAAATACATGGAGCAAATCCGGGAAAAGCCGCGGGTACCATCTAGTAGCAAGTATAATTTGAAATTTCTGGTTTTCTAAAGATTTTTTTACAACATAGGTTACTCCAACAAAAATCGTCTTTAATGGCAGTGGGTTATATTATTATGGACTCATCGACAAACCATCCAAAATTTTGATCAAATTTAATGTATGATAACTTTTTTTCCGTAGTCCGATTCAGTTTTTTTAAAAATATTGTAGATAAACCTATTGATTTTAAGTAATTTCTTTCAATATTCTAAAAAGGAGTATACATGTTGAAATATACAGGAAAATAAAAATGTATGTTTTTTTCCTTAAGTTTGTAACACGCTGTGGAGTAATTGTGCAATCTTAACTCTACTAAATTTGCTTTTCTGCTGAGTCTAATTTATTCTTAACATTTTGCTTTTTTATTCATCTCGATATCTTTCTCCGTTCAAGAGATATGAATTTTTAAAGAAAACACTACACATTTGATCAAAAACCTTTAATTTTAATTGTAACTGAAAACTAAGGGTTCTATAGCTTTGTAAATTAAGTCATATTTGACAGCTGTCATAATTACTCTGTGGTATTTAAATTTTAAAGTGTCAGCAATAGCAGTGGCTTTAGTAAACGACGGAAGTATCATGCGTACAGGGAAGTACAAGATCTAGCGTTCAGAGTCCTGGAATCGGCAATTTTTCGCGGAGAATAGGATCTGGTAGAAAACGATGTACAAATGCCCAAGATGGTCGTTTTTAACTTTAAATGAGTTACGCAATATAAATTCACTGCTGTTATGGAAAGAAACCGTTTGGAAGAGGTACGACAGATAAACGTAAATGAAATAATTGTGTTCGGAGACGATTAAAGGAGGTGGGTTTACGTGCTAGACGACCCGCAACTGGCCCAGAGTTGACTAGAAATCATAGGATAGGACGTCTCAGATTTGCTCGGGAACATCAAAATTGGGACTTCGAGGAGTTGAGTAAAATTTTATATTCCGACGAGTCAAGGTTTTGCCTAAGATCACAAGATGGTCGTTAGAGAATATATCGTAGATCAGGTGAGGCTAAGTTTGATAGCTGCTCTGTAATGGTAAGGGGTGGCATAAATATGGAAGCTCGAACTGACTTAGTAATGGTTGATGGGGGAACCATGACGGCTGATCGATATATTGGGACATTTTAGCACCATACGTCATTCCTTTTGCACCTTTTACAGGAAACAACTTCATGCTGATTTCAGACAATGATCGTCCTCACATTGCAAGAGTTGTTACCCAATACTAAGACGACGTAGAAGTACGAAAAATGGGCTGGCCACCATGTAGCCCAGATCCTAATCCCATAGAGCATGTCTGGAACATGATGGGCAGAAAGATTTGAAGCCGAGTTCCAGCTCCGAGTAACCTGGAAGAATTAAAAGAAGCACTAACCCAAGAATGGGATCAAAACGATCAAAATCAGATTCGACACCTCATTCAAGGAATGTCATTCATCATGCGAGGGGGAGGGGGGTAATACCCGCTATTGATGTTTTTAGTACTTAATATTGTTTTGTTCTTTACCCTACTGCTGTATTTTTCTAAAAATTAAGAAACGTTTCGAAATGTGTAGTGTTATCTTTAAAAATTCATCTCTTGAACGGAGAACGATATTGAGATGAATAAAAAAGCAAAATTTTAAGAATAAATCAGACTCCCCAGGAAAGCATATTTAGTAGTGTTAATGTTGCAAAATTACTTCACAGGATGTTACAAGTTTGAGTAAAAAACATACATTTTTTTTTAATAAATTAATTAAATCAATACATTTATCTACAATTTAAAAAAATAAATCTAGGTCTACAGAAAAAAAGTTATCCATTCATTAAATTTGATCAAAATTTTGTATGGATCGAATTTTATTTCGGTGAGTGTATGTTTCATTATTTATGTGCCATTTTTGGTACGATTTCTTTGCTAAATTTATTAGCTTTATCATCTTTACACATATGATTTAATTATGACCGAAGCTGTGCGGGAAACGGGATACGGTCCCTTCCTTTTATCTCTATAACACCAAACTCACGTGGCAAGAAAATGATGAAAATGGGGAAGGAGTCGAGAAAAAGAGGCCAACAAAAAACGTGCCTCCGTTATTTATGTGCATGATATTCCCGAATGGAAGGCGCGCCGTCCTTCGGAGGCCATTTCTTTTAACCGTACGCAATCTGTTCGTTTGTCTCATAAATTTTTTTCACTTCAAATGTGCATTTTTTTTGAGGATTTAAGGGCATTTTTCTTATAGGTGAAGGGATCTTTTTTCCTTTCGAACTATTACTTAAGATTATTAGGTACTTACCTCTTCTGCTACTTCTTTTACTTCTCCATTCTTATCGTTGCTTTCCTTTGGTGGCTTCGATTTGTCCTTCTTTGAAAACGAAATCGACCTAAAAATATACCGTTAGATTAATTAGGTGAAATTTTTCTCTAACGGAGGTAAACAGCTGAATGGAAATTTAATTTAACTGGAATTGCCGAAAATTTTTGGAGAATCAAAGTAGGTACATGTTGTTTTTAATTCATCTCTGAACACTGTAAATTATTAGTGTTTAAAGTTGTTTTATTTCGGTATTAAAAAAGTCCAGTCTTAATCCTAGTCCAATTTCTAATATAGTAAGTTAAACAAACTAGAATTAGAGAAGCATGATTCGCGATCCAAAACGACCATGGTCGTAGGTGGCACAAGCAATTTTAGAAGATGGCAGTTACAATTGGGATATATTTTACTGATATATTAAGTGTTGTTGACGATTTTTAGGGGCAAGTAATATTACATGTTAAACATATAATGGCCTTATAACTTAACCTCTGATCACATTAAATTCTAGTAAAGTTAAATAATAAATGTACCGACCTGGAAGATTGTGGCCTTTTGAAAAAAGATGGACTATTTTTTATTACTAAACAAATCTAAAAAAATACACTTTCTTTTCGTATAAACTTTTGATGGATCTAAAGGTTACTATTAGAGATGGGTCCGCTAGCGGTTTGACCATAGTTGGTTTCTCGGAAACAGTTAGAGGGGGAGCAATCGAATTTTCTGAGTTAACAGAGAAATAGTGCAACTAGCTTCGGTAAAATATTCAATTATATAGGATGTATCGTTTCGGAGTTATTAAACGTCAAAGTCGAAATTTCTGCGATTTCCGTTGAATTCAGGTACTGGTCGCAAAAGTGAATAAAATAGATTTAAACTTTCGGAGGTTGTCGAGGACCTGGAGCTTCAGAACCCTACTGAAACTAGTGATGACCGAAATATGGCAAGTAATTTTTTGAATTTTTTTATGTCGAAAAATGCCATTTGCAGACCCCTCTTTGGTACCTAATAACTCGAACACGCAACGTGGGATCGAAAAACGAATTAAAAAGTGGAACTTTAATCTCAAATACTTTCTTTTTACAATACATTTACCTAAACCTAAAACCACTGGAGAATGGATATATACTTGTAAAAAACTGGAAATTTCGATTTTTGACCCTAATTTTTCACGTTTTTTTTTTGTCAAAATGGATCCAAGTTAAAATCAAATATACGTCATCGGAAAGAGCTTGTCGAAATACACGATATCCATATTTTTTAGTTTCTTCATTCTTTATAGGAAGGGAGCAATCGCCGATTAAATTTCGATTTTTTTACTTTTTTTGCACTCGACATAGGTACCTTTAAATTATTCTGTATTTTTTCCTACCTAATTTTTTCCAATTTTTCAACGCTAGCTTATAGAGGTAAAATCGGACTTTAAAATGAATTTAGAATGGGTCATCCAAGAGCTTATTTAAGGGCTAAAAACTGAAATTTATTGATTTTTTCCAACAAATCCTATTTTTAAACGACATTATTCTACTCTACACCATTCTATTTTACCTATTTACTGATTCTTTTTGAGTTTATTTTATCCATTAATGATCTAAGAATACCTCCCACTAATTTAAAACGCGTTAGTAGAGGGATATGATGCTCCCCGAGTCTCCGCATGCGCAGTAGGGTCGACCTTGAACGCCCAGGTGTGCTATTGTTATTTGGCCTTGATATGCGCAGGTGTTATTCCAAGGTCAAGGTCAAGAACTTGGCCTTGAACGCGAGCAGATGTTTCTTTGTTTGGTGATGACCAGGTGTACGATGCTTATTTCAAGGTTACATTTGCGGTGCATATTTTCAATGAATGCGAGCAGCTGTTTCTTTGTTTGGTGATGACCAGGTGTACGACGCTTATTTCAAGGTTACATTTGCTTGGCCTTGAACGCGAGCAGATGTTTCTTTGTTTGGTGATGACCAGGTGGACGACGCTTATTTCAAGGTTACATTTATGATGTTAGTTTACCTTGAGTTATTACTGGGGTGTAACATGTTTTGGTATTACGGTCGAGTGGGTTGGGTCTAAATGTGGATCGGTATATATGAGGGTAGGGGGGGTTAAATTTTAGTATAGAACATTGTGTTGAGTAAAACGGTTCAAGCAAGTTAATTTGAAAGTCATGGCGTACGTGTGTGAAAATTGTGGTAAATCATTTACTCGGAGTTATAATATGTTACGACATAAACGAGAATCGTGCGTAGCACGATTTGAAAATATGCATGGTGGAAAACAGCGAAAAGTTGACGATGGGGCATCAACATCCGAGGTGCGTACTTGCACTTGCTGCAATATAACCATACCAGCAAATCGAATGGCAGGTCATCAAAGAACAATACACCATAAAAGTAATGCATGTTCACCAATATCAGCTGGTGTTGAGCTAGTGTCCAGTGCTTTTAGAAATAGGATTGCCACATACCGTATATCAAGTGATAATGAACATACTGACTATTCATTATTTTTTGATGAAATTAAAGCAAGAGTGTTAGAGGTAGTAAGTGACCTAGTAAGAGTGCGTTGTGCTTTGAAAGTTAATATGGTGGTTGTTGGTCGGTATCTTTTACCAACACAAGATAATATGTACAGTGACAAGTCATTTAATACACGCAATGAAATTGTCACTTCAGGAAGCGATTTGGAAGAAATATATCAATCATTAGTGGAAGCCATGAAGACTCAATCGACTGAGTTTCAGGAAAAAGATTCAGGTATGTTATAAATTAACGACTAAAAATAAAATAAATACTTATGTCATTCTTTTTTGTTTTCGTAGGTTGGGCTCTGGAAAAAATTCTATACCTGGAAGTAAATGTCAACGAGTATAAACCTTTTGGTGGATCTTCATATATAAAGTTACCCCGATTCATCGAATTGAAAAAAGCCATCATCAATGTGTTTAATCAAGATGAGTGTTGTTTTGCGTGGTCAATCGTGTCTGCTTTGTGCCCCACCACTAGAATGGCATCACAGATTCAATCTTATCCACACTATTCAAGAGTGCTGAATTTTACAGGTATAGACTTTCCAGTAAAGTTGCGTGATATATCAAAATTTGAAGAAATGAATAATATTTCAGTTAACGTTTATGGTTTGCAAAAAAATTTCGAAAATAATATGTTAAAGTACGAAGTTGTCGGTCCATTAAGGTATTCGGGTAGAAAACTTAACAGACATGTCAACTTGTTGTTAATAACAAAGGATTGTAGTATTAAAGATGATGATGAACATATTTGTGATACGCGTTGTTCTAAAAGTCATTATTGTTGGATAAAAGACTTATCGAAATTATGTTCCAGTCAAATTACATCACGTAGAGATAAAATGTATTTTTGTGATGGTTGTTTGATATATTTTAGTTCACCATCATCTTTGATATCACACCAAAAAAATGACTGTAACCACAAATATTCATTAACACCATCACTAAATTTAAAAATAGATAAATTTGGAAGGAGTGTAAGTGAAAATATATTAAAATTTGACAACATAGAAAAGCAAATGCGTGTACCGTTTGTCGTTTACGCGGATTTTGAATCGGTGCTTAAACCACTGGATACAGTGGAACCGAATCCCACAAATTCTTACTTAGTCAAAAGCATCAAACATGAACCGTATTCTTTTGCGTATTTAATTAAGTGCTCCTTTGACGATTCGATTTCAAAATTTGAGCTCTACCGGGGAAACGACGCAGCCCAGGTTTTCGTTTCTCGACTTGAAAGTGATTTAAGATCCCTTTACAATACATACTTAAGAGATATAAAAGCAATGGAAACTTTAACGGCTGACCAAATAGCGGAGTTCAATAATGCCACAAAATGTGGTATATGTGAACGACCTTTTGAAAATAATAATTGTAAAGTAAAGGACCACTGTCACATAACTGGGAAAAAAAGACCTGGTGCTGCTCATTCGATTTGCAATTTAAATTATAAGTTACCCAATTTTATTCCAATTATATTTCATAACTTGAGCGGGTACGATTGCCACATGTTTATTAAAGAGTTGTGTCGTCACGGAGACAAGATCGATGTTTTAGCTCAAAGCAAGGAAAAGTATATTTCGTTTACGAAAAGTATTTACGTTCACGATTATGTCGATAATAAAAGTGGGACAATAAAGAAAAAATATTTGAAATTGCGGTTCATCGATAGTTTTAAATTTCTATCAACATCACTGGAAAATTTGGGTAATGGATTAGCTGTGGGTAGTTTCAGGGAAACAGGAAAATATTTTTCTGATAATGAGCAGTTTAATTTAATGCGTAAAAAAGGTGTTTTTCCCTATAGTTTTGTCGATTCAATAGACAAAATGAACCATCCAACTTTACCCACAAAAAATCAGTTTTATGATAGTTTGTCAGAGGAGCACATTAGCGATGAAGATTATGATAGAGCTAAAAAGGTGTGGGACACATTTAATTGTAAGAATTTGGGGGACTATTCGGATTTATATTTGAAATCTGATGTTTTATTATTAACCGATGTTTTTGAACAGTTTCGCGATACTTGTTTACAAACGTATAAACTGGATCCAGCACAGTACCATACCCTTCCAAGTTATTCGTTTGATTGTATGTTGCGTATTTCTAAGGTAGAGTTAGAGCTATTGACCGATATCGACACGGTTCATTTTTTCAAAAAAGGTATTCGAGGCGGTATAAGTCAGTGTTCAGAAAGGATGCACGCTGCCAACAACATATATGTACCAAACTACGATCCTAACGAGCCATCATCTTTCATTGTTTATCTTGATGCAACAAATCTGTACGGTCATAGTATGTCGCAAGCATTACCATTTGGCGGCTTTAGATGGTTATCAGAGCATGAAATTTTAAATTTAAATATTATGGATGTGGACGATAATGGTCCAGAAGGATACGTTTTGGAAGTTGACGTTCATTATCCGGATACGCTATATGATGATCATTCCGACTTACCCTTTTTAGTTGAAAATATTGTACCACCCACGGAATCGGCAAAATTTTCAAAGTTAATTCCGAATTTAAACGATAAAAAGAAATACATCATTCATTACCGAACATTAAAACAAGCAATCAATAACGGCCTAATGGTAATGCAAACACACATAATTTTAAAATTTAATCAATCCCCCTGGTTAAAGACATATATCGACTTAAATACAGATTTGCGCAATAGGGCAACAACAAAGTTTGGTAAAGACACTTTTAAATTAATCATTAATGCTGTTTTCGGCAAGACCATGGAAAATGTGGAGAATCGTAATGATATAAAACTAGTCACCCGATGGGAAAATGACAGGAATAAAATTGGGGCACGAGCATTAATTTCTCGTCCTTATTTTAAAAGTTCAACGGTTTTTAATAAAGAATTCGTTGCCATTCATATGGATCGATTAAAGGTAACTTATAATAAACCAATTTATATCGGATTTTCCATACTGGACATGTCGAAAACAGTAATTTATGATTTTTTCTACTCATTCATTAAAGCAAAATTTGGCAAAAATGCTTCTTTACTGTATACAGACACAGATTCGTTAATATTAAAAGTTTACACCGAAAATTTTTATCGTATAATTGCAGAAAATCCGGATAAATTCGATACATCCAATTATACCGAAGGAAATATTTTTAACATAAAAAAAAGCCAGTCAGTAGTAGGTAGAATGAAGGATGAATTTCCAGGTGATCCAATAATAAGTTTTTATGGTACCGGAGCCAAAGCTTATTACATAAACTCAATCAGTAGCGAAATTAAAAAAGCGAAAGGTATAAAAAAACGTGTAATTGAAAAACAGCTTCACCTGGAAGATTATCGGAATATCGTAGAACGTGGTGGTCAGATATTTCGAAAAATGAAAACCTTTCGAAGTTATAAACACGACGTTTATACCGAAATAATTAATAAAGTTGCTTTATGTCACCACGACGATAAACGTTATATTATACCATCAACAACAAAAACTCTACCTTGGGGACACCCAGACATAAAGTTTTACGAAACAAACCCTGAAGATAACCTAAATATGTTAATACAAGCTATGCAAAGTTTTTTACCCGAAAATATTAGTTATAATTAGAAAAATGTTGGAAAGTCTATGTTTTAGAAAAATAAAAAAATATTAACTCCAATGTCACGTAGTTTTATTAACCACTATAGTAATAGCAATAGTTGAAATTTTATAACGCAGGATAGGAAAATACATAGATAATTGTTTCAATAATATGTTGTTTTATTTTACAATATAGTAATAAAGTTACAAAAATAAAAATTAATTAATGTCTGGCTTGTAAACTTCTCGAAGCATCCATTGTCTTCTCAACATATCAGATCTGCTAATCGGCCCTCGTCGACACATCAGCGTTCCACAGTAATGACACTTAACAATCCTTACTCTCAACAATTCAATATAACTGTAAGATTGCATGTGGTCAGTCCAAATATATACTTCTCTTTTACAATTATAGCAAACAGCAGAAATTATTATTTGTGCTCCCGAAAAAGTCTCAGCTGGACGACTGTTATCTTGATCTGCGGGCAACATTATAGTTTCTGATAATAGGCATCGAAGGAAAGAGAGTGTCTATAAATATGGGTTGTCTGGGTCATATAACCTTGAGAGCACAAACAATAACAGAAGTAAGGACACACGATTACCTTGAAAATATGTCCTTGAATCGCTGTTTAGCCGTAGAACGCAACCTTGTAAGTTGAATTAACTTGTTTGGCCTCTAAAGCATCAACCGTCAGATAGGGTGGGGGAGTTTATGGTGGGGTGATAAGTATAAATTTGGTTTGCTAGGCAGAGCATTTCATAGTTCGCTAGAACAGTTCGCCAAGTAAATACATTCGTCAGTTAAGTGCAGTGAGTTAGTTAGAAAAATGAATTCCGGTAGTGAGTCGTTGTTAAATGCGTTTAACTTGGATGGAAGTATCCAAGCAGAGTTGATGGGGCAGGACGTTATTGACCTGCTGACCCCGGGTGTGTTTGACGAGTGGCACAATGACGACGTGCTAAACACTGCGTTTGTGGAAGAAGAGAATGTGGGTGAAAAAAAAGTATCTTCGGCGGTTGATTACGTCAACAACTGGACGGAGAAGGACGGCGGGCGCATCAATATCATAAGTGATGTGGTGGTAAAGAAGGCGAGGCGGCAACCCACTACGAAGTTGGAAAAGCTGCTGAAATTGCCAAAGACAGCCGGCAACAATAAAAGTCAATTTTATGCAGCTATGGAGGGTGAACAGAAGAAGAAGAAGAAATTCGTGTTCAAGCGACCAACAGTGCCAGTTCAATACCCCGATTTTTTGGAGACGTCACAACCACCGAAGCCTCTGTCACCGGTCGTCATCATTAATGAAGGCCCAAACTCGACAACGCCCGAGCCGCCGAAGTCCATGCCTCCGATTGTGTTGGTGGCCGACGCTGACGAAAAATCGCCGATCGCGAGTGCGCCGATATCGCCAATAGTTGGGCGTGGAATGTGCCGCAAACCATTAAAGAAGCGGTGCAAGCGGCTATTCGAGGCGGTTAGTCAACCCCGTCAACCTGCTGCTGCTTCTTCTGCAGAAGTGCCGATACCGGACTGGATGGAAGAGTTTTCTCCAAGCCAGAAGTGTGCCTTCTCCGTGGCTTTTAGTGCGAGGCAAAAACTAGTTGATGAACTAAAAAAGAACGATAGTGATGTGGCGCAATACGAGAGACAGATTAAGGAACTGCAGGCGAAAATTGAACAGTGTAAAAGTGAAGGGGAAGTGTGTAGAAAAAGACTTAAGTTATTGGACAATTTTCCATATAATTAATTTTAGAATTTTATTGTAAATATAGAGTTAAGTTATTTTTGTAATAGTGTTGTATATATAAGTAAAATAAAATGTTTTTGTATATACAGGGTGACGCGGATCTAAATGAACATACTTCAACACAAGACAAAGAATACCTTGGGGGTTCTTAATCACCCATCTTTGATAGTTCAATTGTCGATAGTTAATAAGATACAGGGTGTTTTATGAACTTCAGCAATTTTTTGTTCTTGTCATATTTTTTAATGCACTCCGTATAAAATTTTCATATTGGGTCAACATCTGTAACCTATCTGTCGCTTAAAATTGCAGTATCAGAAAATTTTAAATTCCAGGCCCGTATTAAAAAAAGTTGACATTTTCAATTTTTACATTTTTAACACCCTGTATAGCAATTTTTTCAAAATATTATTTTTTTATTGGAAAGAGCATAAAGAATTGACCCTAACGGCATAATTTTCAAAGTTCCCGCACCCATCACTTGATTAGAATAAATGGTTGTTTTGTAAAAAATTTCAAAATGGTGCATATTTGGAAATTAGAAATTAAGAAAATAACAATAAAAAAGCAAAAACTGCTTTCGAAGTAAAAAAATAAATGTACTAAACGTTTAATAGTTTTAACGAGACTAAATTTTAGGGAACAACACAACAACAAATAACAAAGTAATAATAATAATAACAAAACTGCAAGTTAAAATCGACTGCTTAAAATCTAATACATAGAAAAAGTTTTAGCAAGAATTAATTTTAAGAGCACTTTAGCAGAACACTGTTATTTAAGAAGCTGTTCAAAATGCCCTCCATTGGCTTGTTCACATCTTCGTCTTCTGATGTTTAAATTTGACACTGCTTTTCTAATTGCGTCTGGGTTATTTTTTATTTCCTGAAAAGCATTAATAATTCGTTGCAAAAGCTGCTCCCGCGTGTTGATTTCTTCTGAATAAACCAAATTTTTCATATTCCCCCAGAAAAAAAAGTCCATAGGATTAAAGTCCGGCGACCTGGCTGGCCATAAATGGGGCCCTCCACGGCCTATCCATCTGTTAGGAAACGTAATATTTAAAAATTCAGATACAACCCTTGCAAAATGTGGTGGGGCCCCATCATGTTGAAAAAAGAGCCCTCTCACGTTAGCATTTTCATTCTGCATAAGTCCTGGCAAAATGTTTTGTAAAAAATTTAAATATTGATTTCCATCTAATCTTTCAGCAAAAAAGTGCGGCCCAATTAATTTATTATTTATTATACCTGCCCAAACGTTTATGGAAAATTTGTGCTGCGAATGCGATTGTCTGATGGCATGTGGATTTTCTAACGACCATACATGGGAATTCCTTGAATTATTTACACCATCTCTGGTAAATTGTGCTTCATCGGTCCAGAGGATTCGATAAAGACTCCTTTGGTGTCTACTGAGCCACTGGCAAAAGAGTAACCGGTTTGCATAATCGCCAGGTTCCAATCTTTGAACTTCTTGAACATGAAACGGATGCAAGCCTTCCTTTTGCAGTGTTACATTAACTCTTTTTTGCGGGATTCCTAGACGTGTCGCAATTTTTCGAGTAGATGTTTTGGGATTATCTTCAACAAGATTTAAGATATCTTCTTCCTCCTGAACTGGATGTCGTATTGGTTGATCAATATTATTGTCGGTGGGAAAATGTCCATGTTCTCCAGCAAATAAAAATACATTTGCAAATGTTTTGTGATATGGACATCTTCTACCCGGAAATCGCCTACGATATTCCCGAACAGCAGCTCTTCCATTACCGTTACAAAAACCGTATACAAAAATAATGTCGGCATATTCGGCATTTGAAAATTGGTAAGGCATCTTCAACAGAAAATTGCAATAATTGTTAACCGAATACTAACAAAGGTCAGACAACTGTCACATATCTGATAGTGACTTGAATTGTTGCTATGGAACAGTAACTCGATAGTCTTTGGTTTGTTTTTAAATGAGGCAAAGCCTACTTCACAAAGTTTGAAATTTCTGACTGTAATTTACGATTTTTTGTCGATGTCTAAAAAGCAATCATTATCTTGCAGTTTTGTTATTATTATTATTACTTTGTTATTTGTTGTTGTGTTGTTCCCTAAAATTTAGTCTCGTTAAAACTATTAAACGTTTAGTACATTTATTTTTTTACTTCGGAAGCAGTTTTTGCTTTTTTATTGTTATTTTCTTAATTTCTAATTTCCAAATATGCACCATTTTGAAATTTTTTACAAAACAACCATTTATTCTAATCAAGTGATGGGTGCGGGAACTTTGAAAATTATGCCGTTAGGGTCAATTCTTTATGCTCTTTCCAATAAAAAAATAATATTTTGAAAAAATTGATATACAGGGTGTTAAAAATGTAAAAATTGAAAATGTCAACTTTTTTTAATACGGGCCTGGAATTTAAAATTTTCTGATACTGCAATTTTAAGCGACAGATAGGTTACAGATGTTGACCCAATATGAAAATTTTATACGGAGTGCATTAAAAAATATGACAAGAACAAAAAATTGCTGAAGTTCATAAAACACCCTGTATCTTATTAACTATCGACAATTGAACCATCAAAGATGGGTGATTAAGAACCCCCAAGGTATTCTTTGTCTTGTGTTGAAGTATGTTCATTTAGATCCGCGTCACCCTGTATGATAATAAAAAGTTAAATGAAACAATATTTTTTATTTCTAAAATAAGTATGCGAAAGTTACACAAAATAAAATAAAAATGCAAAATAGAAAAAAGAATAGACGAAAAAATGTAGGGCCGTAACTTTAGGTGTGTAATCATTAGATGCACACAACTTAAGTATGCGATAAAGTGTTATGTCTGTGAAGAGAGGCTACCCGTTACAATGCCTGAGAACATGCATCTTATTTGTAATAAAATGTGAATTTTACTGCAAGTAAGATAATAGACCAAACTCTCGGCATTTTCACGAGAACTTACTAGAAATTTAGCTAGTTCTAACGTATGGTAAGAACGTACATGTCTTTATAGAGTAACACAATATTTTCCAAAAGAAATTAATTCTTGAGAAATATCATGTTACTTGGGATGTGACATGAATCAACTACAAACTACGATCAAATATTTTGTAGCCCTGAAAAGGGCTGATTTTGTCGGGGTAGGTCGGGGAGGGCATGGTTCCGGGATCAGTTGGTGGAATCAGCTGGACCATCATCATCCTGATGGTCCGTGATCCACCAAGTGGATGAATCGGCCGGACCGTCATGACCTTCCGGCCGCGGTGGTGGCACCCAATCAGTGCTGGAGTCTGGCTCCATGTCTTCAGCCGACAACTCCCCATTTTGCCAATCCATGTTTGGCAATTCCAGACCCACATCTGCTTCTTCGACCGCCCGCTCATCTTCCCAGGCATTAAACATATCTTCTGCCTCGATGTCTAGAAGTCGTTCGATGTCCAAGAGTAGGTCATCCATATCGACATCATTCATGTCAACGGTATCATCGCTAAAAACCGATGAACCGCGACTCAATGGTCTTTCGAAATCCATAGTTATATCTTCGTACTTTAAGATTTAAAAATGAAGTGATTCTGTGACCCGCTCGTAACCGTTTAAATAGAGATAATCTACCCCCTCCACCACTCCATCCCCACCTTTCCACCGCCAACAAACTAGAGTTTATTATACAAATGCCCTCCATCCAAAAATGATACTGGCGGACTTCACTGTCGAAAACTGCTTTTAGTTCTCAAAAATGGTGTAATTGTGTTGTGGAAATGTGACCGACAAAGAAACTTATGCTCGATCCGTCTGGACTTACATAATTTCTATCTAATGTCACAGATGCCGTGGCATTAGATAAATACAAGTAAGATCAAAATATCCTGTACAGATGCCGTGGCATTAGATAAATACAAGTAAGATCAAAATATCCTGTCATCCTGAAAAGGACGGATTTTGCAAGGAAAATTATAGTCGATCCGACTGGACTTATATAATTTTCTACCCAACACCACATGTACTATGGCATTAGGTAACTAAAACTACGATGAAACATTCTGTGGCCCTGAAAAGGACCGTTTTTCAAGGGATAAAATCTTATTTGTAATCAGGCTCGATTACAAATAAGGCACGCACTCTTATGTTGTAGAGTACCAAGAGCTACTCCACAACCTTTACAGTTCGGTATGTGCGCGCGACTACCGAAATCTTGGGTTACATGACCACTGAAGAATTGGTCACCAGCCGACTTGTTTTCCAAGTCGGCATAGCAGCCAATACACCAGCCGTCATCACCCACCTTCACCAGGTTTAAGATCTTGCACACCCGGCGGGATCGGACGAGGAAAACTTTCCTCTGTCTAAGTGCCCAATTATCCAAATTCCTAGGAGTATCATCGCTTAAGTATCCATCATCATCTGATGATGCCATGTTGAGATGAGCGAATGTAATGAAGTAAGCAGTCGACTCGAGCTGCTTTTAAAGACCTCAGCTTCCCCCACCCTTGCTAAAAATACAGGAGGGGATGATGGTGCGATTCTATGACGACTACCAAGATATGATAGAACCCTTAGGAGATGACAAACTTAAACGCTGAAGGGTGTTTTACGTGCAAAGATATAAGAAAAAGAAATATATAAAATTCAGTTTTGGAAGGTCTAAAATTGCACCAAAGACCCCCAAAAACCTCGAAAAATCCCGGGGTGGCCACTTCGTGCCCCCCCGGGCCCCCCCCAGATCGGGGGCTCCGCCCCCAAACCCCCGCCAGGGGCTACCGCCCCTGGACCCCGTTTGGCTTTTGCGCAACGGAGGCGGGCCAACGGGTGGGCGGTGGGGGCGGCCGGGGGGGCGGGGGCGGCGCTAGCTGCGTAGCAGCGTCGTTAGGTCGCGAAGCGACCTAACCTCCGCGCCGCGGGGGTTTGGGGGCCTCGCCCCCGAACCCCGGAATAACAGTCAAGTTGTACAATTCACATTAGTTTGGACCTGACTATCTTTTCATAGTTCCCTGTTTTCCCTAAAATACATACCTACTCCCTAGGTCTTTTTTTGACCGACCTCTTATTACTTTTAATGACTCAAATCACTCGGGTCTTATTTAAAAACGATTATGCCACCCATCCCTCATGCCTTCGCCCTATTCCCCACAGCTTCCCTATACTACCCCTTTGAATTAATTAGAAATCTGAAAAATGTCTTTTTCAATTTTTCCAAATTAAATATTGAAAAGTCATTTCCAATCACAAAAAGTTTACTCTAAAATATTTTCCTATAACTTTTTTCGATCTGAGCTACACTTCTCCCGTTATTCATGAGCAAACCCAATCAAACCCCATAATTCTTGAAATTTTGATTAGTCTGATCATTTTGATCATAAAAAGTTTTATGTCAAATGTTCTGAAATGTCCTTGAACTATCAAATAATAATAATATTAATAACAAAATTCTTATTATTTGTATTGGCTAAACAAACCCAAGCAAACCTGAGCAAACCCACAAGTTATGTGCTTGTTGTCATTGCTTTGATCCGAAATAAAAATATTTTTGTTATATAAGGGTTAATGTGGTTGCTTTTTTTGTTAAAAATATACAAAAATAAAAATCTTAGTGGGTCGACAAATATCGATTTTTAGTTCCAAAAATATACGTCTCGGAAATAACTAAATGGATACAATTTTTAAGTTAGAAAAATAACAATTTTAACGGATCTTGGACCTTTAACTTAAAATAAGTTTTAGACACTTCTAGGTAAATTATCGAAAAGAGTTATGCAAAAATGCCAACGTCTATTTTTAAACGTCCTGAAAATGTCATCCTTGGTCATCTTTGCATTTTTCACCGATTCAGTGTCAAACACAAAGTGACTAAGAATATCTAAACTACGATCAAATCTTTTGTGGCCCTGAAAAGGGCCGTTTTCACGGTGGGTTGGAGAGGGAAACCTAGAGTGGTTGTTCCCCTCTCGCGATCTGCACCGATCGCGGTGCAGCTCGCCGTCTTCGCACCTCCAGCCGAGTGCTGCGACGGCTCCGGCGACGCTCCGTGAGCTCTTCTAACAGAGCCGCCCTTTCTTCAGGACCCAGCAGCATCTGTGGTCCTTCCACCACTTCCACGGGCTCTGTTGGAGCCGGCTCCGGTGGTGGTTGCGGTCTTGGGATCGGCTGTACGATAGCCGTTGGCTTATTCGCGTTTTTTAAACGCCAAGCCTCCCAAAACTCGCTTATTTTGGACTCCCTTGTCGTCCTTAACATCAGCCTGTCCCACTTCATGGCTGGTTGAGAAATGAAAATTGTGATGGCTGCTCCCGCTTTTAAAAGCATTTAGGATGGTGGGGGGTGAGAGTGGGGGTGAGAGTGGGGCTAAACAGTTGTAACATATCCTTTCAGAGTAACAAAATATTTCCTATAGAATAGATTTCTTGTTAGAAATATTTTGTTACACTGAAAGGATACGTCTGTTTTTGTCATACTTAAGAGCAGGTTTGCCAACGTTCTATGTGAAACGACACAAATTCAGATGTATCTTTTTGAGCGTATCAACCCAGAGTGAATTTATTGTTTAAAATATGTTTCTTGATAGAAAGTTATGTCACTTTGAATAACTAGAGGCATATGCGTTCTTATAATACATAAAAACTACAAGCTAAATCTTGCAAATGCTCTTTCTCTCGCCATCTATGTATGATTTAAACACATAATGCATCTCTCACCCAAACTAACACAATTTTTCCTTCGAGAAATATCTTCCTTAGGAAACATAGTGTTTAACTACAAACTACGATCAAATATTCTGTAGTCCTGAAAAGGACTGATTTTGTCAGGGGACAGGCAGGGTTGTCGTATGAGGAGCTTTATTTGTAATAGAATTTACATTCTATTGCAAATAAGGCAAGACTGCTGATGAACGACGGTAAACAGTCTCTCCCTACACAAAGCACACCTCGAGTGGTTCCGCCTTTGATCACCTCGCGAACCCACTGTAAAATGGGTTGTGACGAAATGAACATCCATAATCGCAGCTCCAAATCCTCTCGTGTAGCAGTTCATACACAAATCTCTAGACCCCCATGAGACGTAGGATTGCATGATGCAATACCTAGGTCTAAGCCTACGCGGTCTGCGTACGAGCCTATGTTGCACATTTGGTGCGACTGCCTGCTCGTCGTCACTAGAATAACCATTATCCGAGCTTGACGACATTGTGGCTTCGAGTGAATTTAATTTTCTAAATCCCGTCTTATATACTTTCTTTTCCCCACCCCTCTCCTAAATTTCTCTCTATTTTTCGCCTCATAACCTTATTTACCAAAGCCCCACATTTGAACTATTAAAATAAGGCAATAGTAAAAATAAAACGCAAATATGTCCTTTATAAGTTTATTTTAAATATGTAAAAATATATAATTTGGAGAATTACATAACTTCAAACTAATGTATTGATTTGTTAGTAACAGAACCATTAAGTATATTGTAGCTAAAAAATGCATCGTGAATAACTAACGCGTACACTTTAATGTCTTTAGGAAATTTACTTTTGCGTGTTTCAAACTCCAATTTCACGTCCACTGTGGACGTCCTCACGGCTTCTGGTTGGTGACTGCAATCGATTACGAATAACGGATTTTTCAGATAGTCGGCAAAACTCATCATAGGATCGCTCAGTTCTCGCTGGTAGTAGCTAGCTTGAAAATTCTCATAATTATAATAGGCTGCGGCATACAGTTTCTTTGAAAAATCTAAATTCCATCTTTCGTACGGAAATACGGCAGAGTTCAGATAGAGCCTAATATCACTTATATCGGCCGTTGTAAATTGTGTGCTATGTTTTGCTCTGTTGTCGGACGAGCTAGTTGGTTGAAAACCGATAATCAAATATCTCGGTTTTTCGAGACTCGTGCTAGTTCTTAAGGCCCAAACGTCTGACGATGTTTCTCTCAAAGAAGGTAGCTCGTAAAGATCCCATTTACGGTAAGCCATTGGAACGTTTGCGTTACTGCCACCTTTATTCATGCGTGATAATATCTTTAACTTCTGTCGATCGTCTGGAATAATGTGACGAATTTTCCATTCAATTTTTTCAATTGAAATGTCTGCATCTACTTCGCCGATATAGCAATTGTTGAAAGTGCGGGCGATAATTAAAATCAACTCTTGCTTGACGTTAAAAATACCCTTTGAATAATCCTCTGCGAAACCCATGAGATATTTTAGAGGAAGCTTGCCGGAGAACATGTTACTTGTGGAATCTAGTATCCCTTGATTTGCTTCGTCTAGACCCCATCCGCATGCCATGAGAGCTCTATTTTGTGCGGCACCCAATGACACCATAGTTTTCATCGTTGTGGTAATTCCGGGTTTCCGAACGACGGCAACTTGCTCCCCTCCCATTTCATAACGACATTCGTCGAATAGAAAGGCGATGGCATTATTTGATAGATAACATTTTTTACTAACATCTTTGGGTTTAAATGTTCCTTCGATGTAAATGTAACTATCCGATATATCCAAAATGATATCTTGAAAGTGTACAGGTATACGAATTTCATCGGAATTGCGGAATGTTGGAGAACCGTAAGGTTTATATGTGTGTTCTTGAAAACTAATAATGGAGTTATCAAAAATGGGTTCGGTAAAAACTTCGATTTTGTCACTGCTAGCGGCCATCATTTTCTAATTTTTCTCACTTTCAAACCGATCGATTGTAGAAATTTGCAATCTTTCGCGGAGAGCTGGCGATTGCTGTGAGGATGTGTTTTCGATCGTCCGTCTGACTTGCGAATGAACCTTGACTGTGTTGTCTGCTTACTTTTATGTCGTTTAACTGAATCTTGAATTGTTGACAGCTTATGCAGTTGACGGTTAAAGCAAAAACCCATTATACGATTTTTTTCAACTCTAGTTTAACTATTATTTTCTCACCTCGAAAATCGATCAAATCACCGCTATCGTCCAAGATGCGTAGAGTAATGTTGTCGATAAACTGACGACCATCCGGCATTATCGGCATATAAATATTATTTTGCGGTTCTTTAGAGATTTTGTAACCGGGTTCGACGTCAATATCAAATTCAAATAACGTATGACTTTCCAAAGAATTCAGGTATGCTCCGGAAATTATATTACAATCCACACGTACGATGCGCACTTTCATTATGTCCACGATGGTACTTGATTCGTGTCGTTGTCCACCTTGCAGCAGCACAGAGCCAAATCCGAGCACTTTGCCGATACTATTGCTACCTCGAAAATCGATGCTATATTTTGACTTTAGCTCACATTTTAACGTATTATTATTGGCTGTTAATGAAAATAAATCGGTACCAACTTCATTGCATGACTCTTTTAAAGCGGTGTACATGGCTTTTGCTATTTCATTAATTTCGTAAGCTCCTGGTGGAATCCTTACATACTTTGGTATCGCTGTTTTCAAATGGCTGAATGAATTATTGCTTTCGTCGATATTAAAAATCGAATTATATGTGTAAAATCCCAGCAGTGCAACTCCATATTTGTCTGTTGTATTTAACTCGATGGGTGGGTAAAAATCCGCACTTAAGACACTTGTATGTCCTGTTAGAGTGAATGTGTAAGACATGACTGACCACGAAACTATTTGTGTAGCTATTTTATTGCTGTTTGCAACAGTTAAATGGATTTAAGCTGAAGCGTTGCTTTATTCCTTTGGACGTTTTTAAACTGTTTTCTGCCTTTATATTCACATCGTTAATTTTGCAATAACAACAAAATATTTTTTTTGGTATCGGTCCATCGCCCTCGTCCGAATCTGAATTATTGCTATTATAATGTTCGAAACAGTATTGATATTTCAATATATCGACGTCACTTTTTAGGTGATTAGGTAACCTATCCCAAACTAGTGCTATTTCATTTGGAGCTAATGCGATCAACACTTCTTTGGGCGTATTTTCTAACTGTTCGGCAGTCATTTTTTGTAATCCTCCGACTTCACGATATGCTTTAAGTGATAGCAACATTTTGGTGTAGTTGTCACGTTCCATTTGGGGTGTCAAAGACATACTTTTTACGATTGTAAAAGAAACTTCAAACACAAATGTCCACACCAGACTGTTCCGAATTCTTGTTGACGGTCGTATGTATAGTAAATTTTCTTCGTCGCTTCGGAACCCATCTGCAGATATCGTACCAATTCCATAGGTGGGGGTAAATCACCGAAACTATCGTAGTATGTTACATCAGAATTGCTTTTTCTATATGCTACCCAATGAGTCCCTACACCCGACATACTATCCAAATTTATAATGGCGGCCTCATAACGTTTGGGACCGCGTACAGGTAATGAATCTCTCATATATACGCCTCGAAAGTGTGGTATTTTCATTTTTAAGGCGTACTTTTCTATATCAATATTGGATAGTGGTCTTTGAGGTAGGGATTCTATTAGTTTTTTGATTTCTTATTTTTGCCGTTGTTTATATATAATCCCAAACCTGTGCGATATGGTTTCAAGTATAATCCATTTCCTCTTGAACTTAGATGTAAGCCGGTACCTATTTTTTCTGCAGTCGACTTTTTTACTGCTTTTACGGCACGCACGATGCCTGCTGCACCACCTGCTAATGAACCTAAGGCCGATAGTCCTGCAAATATTGGTATTAACGGTAATATCCCCCCAGTCTTCGGAATTGGAATGATTCTAGGCGTGCGAATTTTTCGTTTGCCACCGGCTATTCTTAGGGATTTACGTGCAGCTACTGCAGCTATTTTCGATGCTTTCATGATATTTTTCTCGACAAGTTTTTTCCCACCAGCTTTTAACAATTCTGATCGAACGGGTCGTCTAATAGATGATCCAAAAGCTACTTTGTGTAGTCGCTTATGTTTACCAACGCCTTTACCTTTAGTGTGGCGGCGGCGGCGCTGGAAGCGACGTTTACCTCTAGTGGATGCTTTTCTCGATTTTGATGATGATGATACACCCATACCAAAACGTTGTTTCGCTTTCATAATGTTGGTTACCAACCAAGCTGCAGCTTTTTCACCAGCGCTAGAGTCTTTAGATTTTACTCTTTTCCACGCGCTTTGCTCGAGTTCCTGATCTGCTTGGTGGCGAGCACTTAAATTTTCACTATTACGCAAATAGGCTAAATCGTGTTTTTTGCATGCGACATCCAAAGAATTAATTCCTTGATCTCCTCTTGCCACACGTTTTACTACTTTCGTCCCGGGCCCGCAATACTGATAGCCGGGAATGTGTAACTCAAACGGTAGCCTATTAATTACTGAATTAACAATACCGCTTCCAGTCTTACTTGATAAACGAGACCGTCTACTTCGTCTGACGAGCGACATCTGAATGATAGTTTACGTGAAAGTTCAGTATAAAATATAGATTTTGTTAAGATGCGTGTCGTCAATCTTAAACAAAAACTTCCCGTCGATAATCTCGATGTAAAGGTCGGATCTGGACTAGAACAAAAATTATTTAAAAGACATGGTCCTTTGCTACCGTCATCTATTCGTGGATTATTAATAGGACCTTCAAACTGTGGAAAAACAAATGTTATGATTTCGCTGCTTACTCACCCCTCGGGACTGCGTTTCGAAAATGTTTATATCTACTCAAAGTCGCTCTATCAACCGAAATATGAATATTTAAAGAAAATTTTATCACCAATCAAAGGTCTTGGCTACTACGCTTTTAGCGACGCAAATAACATTGTGGAACCGTCAGATGCTAAACCTAATTCAATATTTATTTTTGATGACGTTATGTGTGAGAAACAGGACGTTATAAGATCGTATTTTAGCATGGGACGTCACAAAAATGTGGATGCCTTTTACTTGGCGCAAACGTATTCTCGTGTTCCTAAGCAGCTCGTCCGGGATAATGCCAACTTCATTATTATGTTTAAACAAGATGAGATGAATATGAAACATATATTTTCCGATCACGTTTCACCCGACCTGACGTTTACACAATTTCAAGAGATGTGTGCTAAATGTTGGGATAATAAATATGGTTTTTTAGTTATTGACAAGGACAGTGATGTAAATTCGGGCAGATACCGCAAGGGATTCGATAGTTATATATTCCTATAATAATAACTTGGATAATCATTTCATCGTTGAACGGTGCTTTGAAAGCATCATGAATGAAGAAATCGAATTAAAACGAAAGCTACTGGAAACTACAAATGCGGTTAGAAAAAAATTTAAACAAATTAAAGCAGCTAAAGTGCAGAATGAACATGATTTGGAAAAGTTTTATGAACCAGTTTCTAAACCACTAGAATCTATATCTAAAGCCGTAAAGCAGCAGCAGCAACAGTACGCAACTAAAAAATCAAGTACTACGACTAAACCACAAAGTCGGAGTAGCAGCAGCAGCTCGGTGGGAATGGCGAAAATGTTTGAAGAACATCCAACAGAAGCGGATTTTGAAACATCTACACCGATTTCGCAAAAAACACAAATTCCTACACCAAAACGTGGAAATCGTGAGTCACTGTTCGAAACCCCTTCCCCATCAACGATAACATCATCTTACACATCACCACACACATCAAGTGGTAGCAGTTCAGCCGCAAAAACTATTCAAGATTATTTAAATGGATTAAAATTCGAACCGTCCCGTTATGATACCGTGTATGGTGTACGCTTTGGTAAAAAAGACAATAAATCAACAAAATATATTGGCAACTTGGTGGTTCGTTTTCTAACAAACGGAAAGATGGTGTTATACAAGAACAAAACAAACATTGCTGAATTCGATGGAACGGCTGAGCTTTACGATTTGATTTTTCTAAAAAATCCAGCATGCTTAGATAATGAAGACGAAATTAGTCTAGATGTACTTCGAAAATACCAAACCATTTTGAAATTGACGGATGCGGCCTACGACGGTTATGACAAGAAACGTGGTTTAAGGGAAACCCGATGGAGAAAATATTTACGAATCATAAAACCGCTAATTATGGGAACCAAACTGGGTGGTGGTGGTGTAGGAAGAAAAAAAGGCGACAACAAAATCCAACTACCAGCAAAAAAGCGCCTATCGTCGAAATCATCTGAATATGTTTATTGGAATAAACCTAAGGAGTTAGTGGATAGATTACGATTATTGTGGGGGTCAAAAGTAGCTGGACATACCGGACATGATAATGAGATTATGTCAATTATGGAAGAGCTTCGAGAAGAAGGAATAATATATTAAGTTTTGCACGTAGTTGCCATCCTCAGTGTCTGATAAGACGTGGAACCTTATAATATGGATCCTAGCCGAGAAAAAATTAAAGTCGTAAATGAATTACATAGGACAGCAAGGAAAAATTTTGTTAGAAGACGTACAGTCATAAAAGGATATCGAGATTTGTGGCAAATTGATTTGGCGGAAATGCAGCAATATGCTACTGACAATGATGGTTACCGTTACATTGTTGTATGTATAAACTGTTACTCCAAATTCGTGTACACCAAAGCAGTTAAGAATAAGACCGGTGTTGAAGTTACGAATGCCATGAAAAGCATCATTGAAGAAGCATCATATGCACCAAACAATTTACAGAGTGATCAAGGAAAGGAATTTTATAATAGCACCTTTCAAGCCCTCATGAAAAAATATAATATAAACCATTATTCCACATATAGCACGAAAAAAGCGGCAATTGTTGAGCGTGTTATAAGAACTTTGAAAAATAAGTTATATAAACAATTCTCGGCTAGAGGTTCTTACAGATGGTTACAAATATTACCAGCTATAACGAAGACCTATAATAACACTAAACACCGCACCATTGGAATGAAGCCTAACAGTGTAAAAGAGGATACCCCTATTAAAGCATATGACTATTTGAAAATTGCTCCGAAGAAAAAAAAATTTCATTTGGGTGACGTTGTTCGCATTAGCAAGTACAAAGGTGTATTTGACAAAGGATATACGCCTTCCTGGTCCACGGAACTGTTTGAAATAGCAAAAGTTAATATTACAAATCCACCCACCTACTTGCTGCAATCATTGGAAGGTCAACCTATTAAAGGATGTTTTTACGAAGCAGAACTGCAAAAGACAGCTAGCCCTGGTGTTTATTTAGTTGAGAAAATTCTTAGAAAACGCAAGAACAATCAAAACGATCAATTGTTTGTAAAATGGTTAGGTTTTCCAAATCAATTTAATTCTTGGATAGACAAATCAGATATTGTATAAATATTATCAAATAGGTTTTACGTTACGTATGTATGCATTATAAATAATAAAAATAAATATTGCTTTTCATAATTATTCGTTTTATTTTCAATTTAACAGTATAATTATGTTTTTAAATAGAACTTTATCTAGGTTGGTTTCCATTTTGGTTTTTTTGGATCCTTTATCTTCGTTGTAGTATACCGTGCAGCATGTGAGTGAATTTGATACATTTTTTCCTTAAGGTACGTAATTTTGGTCTCATCATCTTCAAACATTTTTTGAAAAACCGGTACTAGCACATTACTAAGTATGGTATTTATCTGCGAACCAAGTTGATGAACTTCCGTAAGGACATATTCTTTGGTAGCAGCATCATTATCATTTATCGGTTGGGCAACATTCCTTAATAATTTTCCCTCTATATCAAAATGTCCATCTGAAGTAAGTTTAAATCCGATTCCGGGCAACCCTCGCGATAAGTTGTTACAAACAGGAGTTTTCTGTCGACCAAATTTATCAATTGTGTTGTTAACACGACCCATTTTAAAGTAAAACTAATTCACTCTCTTTATGTTCAGCCTATATATAAATGACATAACTAATAAAAATTCATTTTACAATACACCATGAAGCAAGTAAGATTTGACGAAGAAAGAAATATTATCCACCGTATGTCTGTTTGGTGTTTTGCATATAGACAAGCCAGACAAAGTAATTTTCAGCAACTAATACTTGATAGATATCGTTTTCAAAGGAGAATTGGAAAAATGGATGTAATGCTAGCGAGGATTTTAGAACGGAACCACAGAAATAATATATATCAAGAGCGATTTGTTAATTCAAATGTATGGTGAATAATAAACATATTTAGTACAAAAAGATTTTTATTAAGATTTAAATAATACATACACACTATCATTAGAAAAACGCACTTTTTCACATAAATTTAAAATTACATGACTATCATAAGAAACTTTTACACTATATCTAAATTGTCTCTATTTTTCGGAATTACCAGCGCTGCCCTTCTTGGTCGAATTCCATGGTCTCACTATTATTACGTTCTGATGAACCTCCTCCCCCTACTCCTCCTCCTCCTTCTAAGAAAACAGGACTTTGCGGTGATTCGTTAATTATTTCGAGATCTTCAAAATTGCTTGAAGAAGTCCAGCGCTGCCCTTCTTGACTGAATTCCGGCGTATCGTGATTATTATGTTCTGATGAACCTCCCACTGAGACAGCGAGACTTTGCAGAGATTCACTAGAATTTTCACGAGATATTTGTTGCGGTGATTTCATCCCATGTTTCTTATGGTACTCATTTTGACACCATTCACAGAAACCCATTATTCCACTAATAAATTCCCAATTTTCGCAATTGGCACACATCTGACGACCGTTTACAGAGAATGGGCGAACAACTGCAATTTGACGTTCACTTTTTGGTGACTGCATTTTGAGAAAATAAATTACTATGTAGTATTCTGGAAGTACTGAAATGCAGACTGAAACAAGAAAGTTTTGTGCCTCTATTTGTATCTGTTAGGTGACCTTCAAACCCCTCCACTCTCATATCCCATGTAAAATCGAGGTCACCATACACAGAATAGACTTGTTTCTTTATCTACATGCGCGTAATACGTATACGCTGAATAGCTTTTTCTTGATTCAACAATTTTGAATCGATTTCCTTAAGTCTTTTTGTAACAGATTGCAAAAAATCTTCATTCGCCTCTTCAGCAAGCTTTTTATTCATTTCATTAAGTTCTTTTCTAACATATTCCAAAACATCATTATTCACTAATTCACTAAGTTTTTTAATAATTTCACGCCTTTGTTCAAGAACATATTCCTGATTAGCGGCATCCCCAGGATTCTTTGGTGGTGCTACATTAGTTAAAGATTTCCCTTGTATATCATATTGACCATCATCGGTCAATCTAAATCCAACTCCTGGTTGTCCAACAAGAACAATGTGATTTTGGTCATTAAATTTTTGGCGCCCAAATTTATCAATTGTGTTGTTAACACGACCCATTTTTAGCTTAAACTGATGTGATTTTTGTGAAGGTTGCCTATTTATAAAAAATTAAACAATAATTTAGGTACATAATCATTTATTTAACATCTCATGTTATTATATTATACAATGAATTAAAGATTTTCTTCATCTTCTTGAACACACTCCATTTCGTCATCGCTAACAGTAGCCAATGCTTTACTATCAACTTCATTGGTGACTGCTTTATTTCCAAGGTCATCAAGAATAGTGGTATCATCTGCGGGAGCCAAACCATATTTTGTAGCTAATTCATCGGGTAAATGGGGCACTTCGAATAGGTAGCTTCCCAATTCTTCATTTATCATTCCAGCGCAAAATTCGTCCAGATCAATGGTTCCATATAGGTATTTCTCGCAAGTATGTGCTCCAGCCGTGAAATTTACGGCGTCTTTCATATACTTCCTATACTGACTTTCACTAAAACCCACATCGGATTTACCATAATTTGCAAAGTGTACTATTTCTTCAGCCAGCTCTCTTAATTTACATGATAACCAATTAATGTACATATCTCGATTTTCAATGACAGTAGGGCAGTCACACATCTTAAATAGAAAATAATGGATATGTGATTGTGTGTGACTGTGTGTTTTTCGATATATACTTAACAAGAACTATTTTATTACATTTTAAATCAACATTAAAATAGCCTAATCAACAATATATTACAAACAACCAAAATTTAACAACGCTCTAGTATTACCTCCAGAGAATACATGTGAGCTTTGCCCCAAATAAGTTAAGGTGTACTGATCACCGGAGTTATTCATCATTTCAATAGTATCCTCTGTCAGAATTTCAGCTACGCGTGATGGTAAAAATGTTTCAAATGTTGCTCGATGTGTTGGATCAAACAATGTGACGATAATGGCTTTTCCAAAACGTGAAGTCAAAGAATTAATTTTTTTTATCATATAAATTTTGCCCACCGTTAATGTAGAGAATTTTCTACGTTCCAGAAATTGAATATCTTGGTTTATCATATTATTAATTTCGGCTATGGTCTGCTTTGAAATGCTCATGATTTAAAATACAATAAAAACAATTACTGTCAAGTACCTTGAATAAACACTTGTAGAACACACCACAAACACAATACTTTATATGCCAAAGCAACAGTTAACGCATACGATGTATGAGTGACAATGAAAGCTATTTTCGAAATGAGCCATATTTATTAGGAAGTAATCCAAGGTCAAGTATTTATTTATGGTGGGAGGAATACATCCGACGACCTCGAAAAATACAAAACAAATGTAACCTTGAAATAAGCGTCGTCCACCTGGTCATCACCAAACAAAGAAACATCTGCTCGCGTTCAAGGCCAAGCAAATGTAACCTTGAAATAAGCGTCGTACACCTGGTCATCACCAAACAAAGAAACAGCTGCTCGCATTCATTGAAAATATGCACCGCAAATGTAACCTTGAAATAAGCATCGTACACCTGGTCATCACCAAACAAAGAAACATCTGCTCGCGTTCAAGGCCAAGTTCTTGACCTTGACCTTGGAATAACACCTGCGCATATCAAGGCCAAATAACAATAGCACACCTGGGCGTTCAAGGTCGACCCTACTGCGCATGCGGAGACTCGGGGAGCATCATATCCCTCTACTCGCGTTTTTTCTTGTTTAAGTTCTAAATAAATACATAGGGTTATTTGCATCGGGGACATGCAAAATTTGATATGTATAATTTTCGAATTTTCGACCATGAAAACAAAGAATTGCAGTTTATTTACGTGGATCACGTTTTACAAGTTTCGAAATTCGCGCGAAAATTTGCAGTATAAAATCCTTTTTCTTTTTGGCTAATAAAGACCAACATAAATTGATAAAAAAACAATCACCACAAATATTTAATTTATGTAGGGAATATAATAAGAATTCACATTTATTTGGGTTATATGCATATTATTCCCTATTGTGCATTCAAGAATACTGCTAAATAATAAGCCTTAAAATCATAATAATACAAACTAGGTTTTGTTTTTGTCATCTTGTAACAAGAGTTTATATCAAAAGAGACTGTATTTTTTTAATGCTGTTCAATAGAAATAATCTGTCATCATTGCCTCAACATCTCGTTTGTATGAACATGGTGAAAAGGTATTTTTCCCAAAGGTTTGGATGTGATTCTGAAAAGTACCGTCTGCTTTTCTTTTTATCAAAAGTACATTTAAACATTACGAAAATCGTAGAGAAACACTTTAAAGCATAAAAACGAAGTCAAAATCTAAACCAAAGTCAAACTAAGCCAATTTCACTGCGAGTCGCTTGAGGTCGCGAATATTAATGCCATTAAATTTCGCCACCATCTTATAAGGTAAATCAAAAATAATATTTTTCGACTCTAATTACAATGTCCACAGCACACATTATTTTATTATTTAATTTGGGACACTATGTCATTATCGATAAATTCATACCCAACGCCTACACAACATCATTGTTGTCACCTTGAAGTATGAAAGGTCCAGTTCTGTTCCCTACGTCAAGTAATTCTTTATATTACGGAATAAACCTATATCAAGCCATCGATCATTCCAGAACAGTTAGGATGTGGCAACAAAAGAAAAATAATTTGACACTTTTATAAACCCTGCTCGAACTTTAAGGGCATTATTAATAGTATACTTGTGGTACATTACAACAAACGCAATTTGGGCTTCACAACATTTTCGCAGCTTGTGACATAGAGTATCACTTTTTATCTTTAACCATGAATATCCGCTACCTTATTACCATTTGGAGTGTAAGCATCTCCTGATAATTCCTAAAATATCCTTCGTAGTCCCTTAGTTGAAACAGATAACTCAACGAACCGAATGATCTTATGACATTAAATCATTTTACATTCTACATCTTAAGGTTAGAGGTTACCGGCTAGAGAATTGTTATTCGAGAGTGCTCTGGCGTGATTTATCTCTTTTGGCAGAATTTAATCGCAAAATGATGTCAGGATACTCATATTTAAAATCTAAGGAAATCCATATTTCGGTTGCCAAAGTATATCTACATCATATACAGGAACAAAGGAAATACTTGCTTAGAATTAATAATACTAACTTCAATCTTAGCTTGGAATATACATTTAAATGTATAATATCCCATTCTCAAAAGTTCCCTTTTAAATGGAATTAACGGTACATTCACGTTCATAATTTCATTACATATGCTTTGAGAATTATAGCCGTTTACTTTATACTAATTATAGAATTTCAGTTCAGTAATTTGCACATTTTAGTTTACACTTAAATCTTACAATCATAACATATTAGGAATTATTGGACATTTTTAAATAAAACTTCCAGCTCATATCAAGATGATAAATATATACTCTAAAATTTTTTTGAGAACATAAAAATTCTATTTTAAGTTCAAAAAGATCAAAGAAATAAAATGTAATATAAGAGCAAAAGCATTTCTCCAAAATAACCTAGATTGACGAAATAAATTTTTTTTAAGTACCGAAAATCCAGCCTAAGACGAGTCACGTCACACCCGGCGCCGCTTACTAATTTTCATCAGTCAACGGTAAAACGCTGAAATGGGCTCCAGATAATCCGCCGCAAAATCTGTCATAAAGCTTACGGCGGTCGCTATGGCAACGGTCAAAAATAAGAGAAAGGTCAGGCGTAGTATGCAAAATTTGCAATACGCTTTGGGCTCCGTTTAGTCCGCCCACAGTGTACTGTACCTTTTTTCGTTTCGTTTTGTTCCTGTGTTTCGCGGCTTTTTTAGAAATCTATAGTTTTTTACACTTCTTATTAGTTTTATTTGACATTAGACTGGAAAAATGTACATGGTGAAAGTGGCTAAAATTAAAAACTTTATATTACTTTATATTTAGCCGTTTGAGTTTAAATGAAAAAATTTAAAATAAAACATGGTGGCAGAGCAGCGACAATACAAAAACAAAAATGCTTTTAAGCGAAAGTCTGACAAATATATTTACAGCAAAACTGTTTGGATTTGTGGTTGCAAAAAACTAGTTTTTCTGTTTCGTATGTCTGTTTTTTGGAGGTCATGATGATAACTGAACAAAAAATGGGACACCTTTCTATGAAAATATACAAATACGAAAATAGTGGCAAACATCGAAATAATTTTGTCAGCTTTAAGCTTTTAGGAAAGACTAATATTGCTGCATCTAAGAGTAGAGCTTATGCGGATGAAATTCGTAAGTACAATGAAACCGTATCAAAAAATCGACTCTTCTAAGATCAAACGAAAAATCAGCCACGAAAGCCGGTTTGGAACCTTTATATATCCTTTTGCTGGTTCTGGAGAATTCTAAAACATTTTAGGATACAAGGAGCATTAAAAAAAGAAAATAGAAGACTGCGGTAAATTCTAGGCATTCTATCATGGGCGTGTCATGCAGAAAATAATAAATCGAATAATCTGCAAAGATCCAGACCTTCTTTTATGGGCGTAATATGTGAAAATTAACCAGGGTATTAAATTAGAAGCCAATATAAAATAAACCTAAAATCTCAAGACACAAACATAAACTAAAGCTAAAAAGTCTATAAACTTCTGCGAAGAAGACTAATCAAACCCACACAATATTGATGAAATGAATTATGTAAATTTTTGCTTTCTGTTTATTAATTAGTGAAAGAAAATAGTCTTCAGCCTTTTAATAGTGCTATTAGAATTAACAAAATATCGTACGCGATTAGTGTTGTGCATTATAAGTTAGTAAAACACAAAATCTCTAGGTGTATAGTTGACCGTTATTATTTTATTCTTGGTTTGAACAGCTGTTCTGTGGACTGTTTTATGTGTATTATAAATTTTTAACTTTTAAAGATTGAAAATTTTGGAGTTAGTAAGATTTCTTTCTTTAAAGTAAGTCATCAAGATTTCTTTCTTTAAAGGTAACAAAAATATTACATCTTTAAACTTGTTACATAGAATTATTGTTTTTATATTCGCTAATGGAACTTTTTTTAGTGTTATCAAGCATTGATCTTTTGCATTAAATTAATGGTTATACTGTACTGTGTTGCCAGTGTTTTTTGGTATATTGGTATTTGACAATCTTAAACAATAACATTATTTCTTATGCTGACTTGTTCTTGTTACCTAGAAAAAATTATTGATAGAATTGGCAACTTATTCGGTATCATGTGTTTCTTGTCAGGGGCGGATACAGCTGATTAGAGAAAATTTAAGGGGCGATTACCAACTTAGTATTGCAAAGCGTCATTTATAAGTATTTTTCTTTAATCTGAATTAATTTCAGGATTTACCGGTTTCAATATATGCAGTGAATTTCATAACACCCTGTATATATTACATATATATTTGTTTTACCAATAACTGTAAAAAATATCATTATGCTGAAATACTTTGTGCATTTATTACAAGGTAAAAATATTAGAAATCGAACTCTAATTAGTTAATTTTTCCAATTTTACATTATTTTAAACATGTACAAAATGTGTTATATTAGTACACTTTTACAGATTCTATAGAGTCTCCCGTTACTCCGCGACGCGTATGTATCTATATACAGGGTGTTATGAAATTCACTGCATATATTGAAACCGGTAAATCCTGGTATAAATTTAGATGGGGGAAAATTAGTCATAAATGGGGCTTCGCGATAAGCTACATATCGCCCCTAAAAAAAATTTTTTAACTACTGCGCACCACTGATAATAAACACCATGGCCATATAAAAAAAGTGAGCCAGGTTGTGGTGTTGCCAAGTCTCTCAACAATTTAATTTCTATGCAACAATGTTGAAGAAATAATATTTTTGTTACCTTTAAAAAAAGGAATCCTACTAACTCTTCCAAAATTCTCAATTTCAAAAAGTTAAAATACTATAAAACAAATAAAACAATCCAGAGAGCTGTTGAAACCAGAACTAACACCAAACTAAACACCCAGAAATGTTCTGTTTTACCAACTTATAATGCAAAACCCTAAGCGCGTACGATATTTTGCTAATACTAATATCACTAATAAGGGACTGAAAACTATTTTCTTTAACTAATTAATAAACAGCAAGCAAAATTTTACACGGCATTATTCATCTCGTCAACACTTATTCGTCATTATAGATTAGATGTTACTAACTTCACTTTTGTCTAGACAGCTGCTTCAAAAGCAACACCTGTGCGGACCTCTGGCGACCAGATGGAGGCACAGCAGTGGAGGCAAATTTAAAACGTAAAGAACTTTTCATTTTTATTACCTTTCGCCGTTTTGTCCACAAATAAAATAAAAACGTGTGTCTTTCAAAATAGAACGCTAAATTACTTCACTACTTTCAAAAATGCCGCCATAACCTGACTAATCAGAACCACGAATCGTTAGTCGTCTGTCTTCGTCAAAGTTCGAAAACAATCTGTTTTGGGCATCTTCGAACACATTATTTTGTGTTTAACGGAATAATGTTTTTTTTTTGATAAAATCTGCAGCTGTAATTAAAGAATATTGGTTATAATTTTATAATACTGTGTAATTGTGCTTAATAATAATTAGCGTGACTGTAAATTACATATGTGACTCTGGTGCGACCACCGGACTGGATATGTTAGTAAATTATGAGGGGCTTGGCGACCACCGAGATGGATGTTTGTGTTTTGATGTTTAACCTTTCTCAAAAATAATGCTTCATTATCGCAACGTTAACGTTAACATTAACGTAGTAATCATAATTCTTTGTGTTAACGGTATAACAGAGCCTGTTTCGTTCTACTTACAATGTCAATCTAATTTCACGAGTGTATGGTCCATATTTTCTCATATTAAGGAAAGAAATTGCTATCATATTTAGAGACACATTTTTAGTAAAATGCGTTTTTGGAATTAAAAATACTTTGAATTATTTTCGGTTTTCACTAAAACTGCTAAAAGATGAGATGTCAAGATAATATTTAAGTTTGGCTGCTCCGCGACTGGGTAGTTTCTCTTTAGCCCATGACGTCATGCCTTTTAGAAGCGTCGGATATGGGGGTGGTTTAAGGTAATTTATAAATAAAAAAATGTGCGATTTGAGGGGGAAAATATTGGGTATCTCTGTGGACTACCCCAGAAGAAATCCATTCTAATATATAAACTATTTCCATAACATCCTGTATGTACAGGGTCTCCAGTTTTCGACACTTTTGCAGGGTATCTCGGTTATCTTATACCGTTCTACTTTTTTGTGAAACGTATGATGCTACAAACAGAATTTTCATAGCCCCTTTCGTTTCTGAGATACAGGGCGATTTTGAAAATGTGTCATTTTCAAGCACTCCTCGTATCTCAGTTGCATTTTGACTTATCGGTAAAACCTGATTATTATATAGTTTTTTGCATAGAATCCATTGCGTAGTCAATTTTTTTCTAGAAGGAACGAATTTAAAGATAAAAACCTAAGTTCCTTTTTGTAAATGGGACACCCTGTATATTTTGTTTTTATTCGATTGCTTTTTTAATAAACTGTTCAAAAATATATAATTGTTGGTATAATTTTTGGAATAACTTCCAATTTTACAATTAAAAGGGTATAATGTTATAATGTTATAATGAAATAATGATTTCAAACAACTTAATATAAGCAATAAAAGAAGTCTACTTGTCAGGGGTACATATAAATAAATACGTAAAATTGAGAATAATTTCTCTAAACCACCTGAAAATTCCTTATACTATAAGGGTTTGAACAAATCATGGTAAAACAGCTATTCTCCGGGCTATATGCCCCTCCGAGCGCTGGATTACATACCAAAATTTATTATACTGCTTATGCAGTTCGACAGAGTTAGCTTTAAGGATATGCTGTTTCGGAAGGTAGGTATGTTCGTTTATCCTGTACTGATGAGAACTAAGAGTTCGAAACCGGTATGCAGGTAACGACATCCTAACTAAAGAAAAAGCTTCCTTCTTCCTGGTAGTTTCTTGCAGTCAAACCAAGTATTTTGTTGTCTAACAGTGTTAGTCAAAATACGGCAAATTTTGGTATGTAATCCAGCGCTCGGAGGGGCATATAGCCCGGAGAATAGCTGTTTTACCATGATTTGTTCAAACCCTTATAGTATAAGGAATTTTCAGGTGGTTTAGAGAAATTATTCTCAATTTTACGTATTTAACTTAATATAATAGTATTCTTTTATGGCTGCTAGTCTGACCGCTTGTCAAAATTTGTAAGAGGTCATTTAAAAAAATTATTGTTCCCAAAACCCCTACTTGTTATTTATTACTGTGTTTTTCGTTTAAAAAAATGTCTGAAATTAGAGTTACTTTGAAAAGTACGTTAGTTTGCTATACTGAATCGAATGAAAATTCGTATGATGCCGCCGAACTATATTTTATTTAACAGGTAGTACGATTTTATACCGATTACAAATTTATCTAGATATATACCAACAATTACATATTTTTGAAAAGCTTATAAAAAAAGCAATCGAATCAAAACAAAATATACAGGCTGTCCCATTTAAAAAAATTCAACTTTGGTTTTAATCTTCAAATTCGTTGCTTCTAGAAAAAACTGACTACTGCATATTAATTAGTTTTTATCTTACCGATAAGCCAAAAGGCAACTGAGTTACGAGAGGTGCTTGAAAATGACACATTTTCAAAATCGCCCTGTATCTCAGAAACGAAGGGGGCTATGAAAGTTCGGTTTGTAGCATCATACGTTTCACGAAAAAGTAGCATAGTATTGCGAAAACCGCAGCTCTCTATCTGTAAAGATAACCGAGATTTCCTGCAAATGTGCCGAAAATTGGACGTCCTAACAGAGATGAAATAAAACACTTTACTTTGTCTGACTATATTCTCTTTTTGCTGATTTAATACTGGACCTGGCGTAACTGCAGTTTTGTAGTAGTACTACCACCGTACGTACTGCTGTCATGCTATTGCATTGTTTTAATAATTAATTTTATTATATCTAGGTAATATAGGTAATTGTTATTTTATAATATATAAGTTAGTTACAATATTTTTATTTTATTACTCTTAATTGTTTTAATTTTATATTTGTTATTATTGGCACAAATAAATATATTATTAATATCATTAAAGGTAATAGTACTACGAGGCTGCAGTCACGCTAAGTGACGTTTCGTAGTACTACTACGAATCAAGCCAAGTGCAATATTAAATTACTGATCAAAGAACAAAGTAATAAGTATCTGTTTCATTTCATCTACAGTACACTTTTATTTAGGTACAACTTAAAAAAATGATAGTTACCTAAATGACCATTTTTTCTTCTTCTCTTTTTTCTTCTTTTGTTCGGGCGTTTCTTCTACTTTTTGTTCAGGTGTTTCCTTATCTGGCGTTTTTTCCGTTTCTGCGTTCGCCTGCTCTGTCGCTTTTTCACTTTCGACTTCAGACTTTTTACATGCTACAACGACGTTAGATGGTTCTTCTGGGAGGCCATTTTCTTTTATTTCCGGTTTAGATTCAACTTTTTCTTTATCTTCCGTTTCATCTTTGGACGTCTCTTCTTTATCCTAAAAATAAATGCAATAATTACTTTCGGAATTACGTATGAAATTTATATGACAAACAGGCATTTTTTCGACATGTTTTCATTTTTCAGAAAAATTCAAAATTCGAATTAACCTTGGAAGAGGTGTGCTACTTGCTATTAGGAATGGGCAATCGATAATGAAGGAAATTAACAGCTTTAATAATATGAAACATGTGAATATAGTGACAACGTTTACTCCCACGTAAACATTTTGTGGCTATACATCATTCTAAATGGCCCGGCTTCAAAGACACTAAATCTTGCCAGAAGTAAACTTGACCTGCGATATAACATTAAAGAAATTGAGGATAACCGACCTTGAAATTTCGAAAGGAATGCAGCTCTAAATCGGGGAGATTTAATTTTAGATCACAAACACATGGTGTTGTAGGTGATGTAGGTTTATGTGGTCGATTCTAATCTCTTTATTAATACCTAAGAAGTGGTTCGTTTACCTGCGAGTGGAAGCTGATGGTAACAATTTTTTGCAATATCTTGTTTTAAACCTGTATGGATTGCCCTCCAAGCTTGAGGCAAATTAAATTTTAATATTCTAAACGATAGATATGTGATGTTATCAGTAGCGGTATCTGCCTCATCCTGGAGAAATATCTCTGATGTATGATGTGTTTATTACAGCGAGTAAATTAAACTACACTTGCTATGTACAGTTAAAATATTAATTACGCACTCTGTCCAAAAAGTATCGATTAAGATTTTATTTTATTGCTTTTCTTTAAACATTCATTCACTAACAGTTAAATTTTTATGACGAAGAAGTTTGGGGTAATAACATTTTCAATAAAATATGTTTTTTCCAATAAAATTGTTAATTTATCTCTTAATTTAAAACTCAAACCTCTAACCAAAAAAAAAAAAATAATCACAACATTATTGGAAAACTCAAAAACATCTTCAAGGAAATTGCGTTTTAATTGATTTATATTGGAACAAAAAATACTAATTAATAATCCAATATAAAAATATATTTTGTTAAATCAAAGCGATACTAATTAAACCTTCAAACAGCAATTAAGATTTCAAACTTCATAAATTGTTCTTTGAAACATCTTAAATTGTTCAAGCAGTCAAACAAAACAAGTGAGCAAAAATTACAGCTAGAAATAGGTTTTAAAAAAGAAGAAAAACAAACATAAAGGCAAAGTAATTTTCCTCAGTGTGCACTACCGCAACGGGATTTTTAAAAGTGCCATCCGCTTTATGCCTTTATGCTTTATGGTTGTTAAGAACTTCTATAAAATTACAACGTTGCCAGTAAAAATGTTTTTAGTTTCATCCCATTTTGTGTGCTGGCTGGTAATGGATGACGCTTTTGCGGGCAACGTATTCGATATCACAAAAATCTGAACCTGGTGCAGGCATACGAGTATTTAGATACATACAGCTTATAAAGTTATTTTAGAAACAGTTTAACTGGTGACACGGGCACTCTTACTAAATGCGTGTTTAGGACGATTACAAGAAACTAGGGTATGGATGTAACAAGCTAATCAAAAAGTGTCCCCTTCCAAACGAAAACTTACATGTCTACCGAGATTTTGGTATTGTAATCGATTATTTGAAGGCTTATCTATTACATGCATGCCAAATGGGACATAAAACTTTAGTTCTTTGTACAATATTTCTCTATTAAAATTAAAAATCAGCTCCCATCAGCGTATGAGACTTAGAATACCCCATTACTAATATAAATTATATATACTATATTAATTTGCTCTTTTTAAGAGTTCAAAAAAACCTCAGCAGCTTTTAAATCAACAATTTTTTAAGACGGAGAATGAGAATGCTTAGAGACTAATGATTTTGATCTCTAATCGTTTGAACAAAAATATTTCTGAAAAGCTAATCTTTTATGCTCTGGAGCATAGAAGCAGTGGATACGACTTAAAGTGGGTCATTTCAAGATAAAAATCTAACCAAGATCAGATAGTAAACTGTCAACGTGAGAAAAGGAATTTTTTTAGAAAAATATATGACATGTGATATTTAAGTAGGATGTTTTATAAATAAGTATATTTTCTAAAGAATAGGTATATACTCAAAGGTATTTAATACCGTATACACAATTCGTAATTAACATCTTAGAACGGAAGGTTTCACGACTTGAGTCATTGACATTAACAGTTTTTGAGATTAGATTGTGTCAAGTGGAATAACTTTCCGACGTTTCGCCTTCGACTGCACGAGGCACCTTCAGGGATTAAAACACTACATCTAGTGTTTCGATCTCGTAAAGTGAAGAACCCTGAAAATGTCTCGTGCAATCGAAGACAAAATGTTGGAAACTTATTCTACTTTGGCACGATCTAATCTCAAGGACTATGATTTTCTAAAAAATATCTTTTCTAACTTGTTTGCAAATCATAAATATTCTTTTTATATTTTCAAAACAAACTACTGCCCAGGACAAATAACACACCACCAGAAATTTGCCACAATTTGCCATGTTAATTATTTTCTTCACCTGTGGTTCGATTTGATTGATTTTTTTGCTTACTCCTGTTCTACTAGCAATCATAATCATATTGCTCTGGAAGTCCAGCTCCAACCTCATGTTTCCCTAACACTTTCCTATTTCATTCATTTTTATCTTTGATATTTAATGATATGATGATACAGATTAACATATTCTTTTTTTAATTTTTTTGTATTTTTCATTTTATATTTAATATTAAATTTCTAATTTGGTTTTGATCAACTTCATTCGAGATCTCAACTATACTATGTTATATGATATAATAAAGGGTAACAGAGGGAGACAGTCGCTATCTTATTTTCTGCTAAGAATATTCCACGCATTATGGTCAATTGGGATGAGATCTGGGCTATGCGGTGGCTAATTCATGGTTTCAATATTTATTTTACCAGTCCTCTCCCGTCACCGCTGATGTAAAGAAGTCATTAGAGAAGGCAGAAATACGCGCTATTGATTTGATTAGTTAATTAAATAGTGTTAATTTAGTAGTATTTAGGTCTTAAAAATTTCCTAATAAAGCTAGTAACAAACATAGAAAAATGAATTCAACTGCGTTATCTAACGACTGCTAGAATAAAGCTCATTTTAAGGTATTTCGTTGCCTTTTGATAAAATAGTAAGTACCTCAATAAATGTAAATTTAAATATCTCAAAATTCTTAACAGGCGCCAGACTAGGATTGGTTTAAATTCGGAAAAATTTTGGAAAAAATAAAATACTGTTAAATTCAGGGGCGGCTACTGCCAAGGGGCGCAGGGTCTCGCACCTCCCAATTAAATTACCAACTAAAATAATAAAATAAATATATAAAATATTTATTTCATTAAAGCAACTCATAGCACCAAAACACTGTTCAAACTCTCCTCGTAACGTAAATTACAGAGCCAGCGAAAGCACAAATAAATAATGCAGAGGTTTTGCTTGGAAGGTAGTTTGGAGTACCTTGGCAAAACTCCACGTTATAATCTGAACGGTGGATCAAGCGCGAACCTAATCCTTACTTCCGCGCGGTTGAGAACAACCGCGAGATGATGTCATGCAAAACGACGCGATGCTCGATGACCAATCAGATTGCGAATAAATCTGTGGTTGCTATGACAACGGTCGGCATAGTACATGTGCTTCGGTCTCAAAACTTCTGCAGCCTTTCTGCCTTTGCCGTTAAATAGTTTGTTTTGTTTTCTGTTTTCGGTATTTTCATTGTCAATATGAATTCTGTAAACTATAGAAAATAGACCTGAAAAAAAGTTGCAATCAAAAAGTTGGGTCGTCCAACACCCGATTTAGAAATAAAATTAACGGTGTTATGACGTTTTGAAAAAAAAATAGTGCAAGGCGGCATTCGGCGCTTTTCACTCCTCCCCCTCCCCCTAACAACTGCTTTGCACCCCCCATATTCAAAAACCACGAACCGCCACTGGTTAAATTACGAATGACTAAAACACTGTTTATTGATTTATGTCATTCGATTTATTTGCATAATAAAAATTATTACTTAAATTTAATTACAGATTTAATTTAGTTCGCTGTCACTGTCATTTTCATCTACATTAAAATCAAGTGGCTTATTAGTAAATGAAAAATAGGAATCTTCCACTTTAATAATATGGTTAATCGATTTTTTCAACTTTCTGTAATAATGCTATCTACAACTTTTCTAAATAATGCCACAAACCTTGCACTTGCACGAAGAAGTGTTTCCTGCTCTAACATTTGCTTTTACCTGATGCCACATATGCTCGATTGGGTTAAAAACAGAGTAATAGGATCGGCAGCGATGGTATCACATACATATTTCTTCTTGATATTAAATGTTAATATTTCTAGATCACATTTTTTATATGTATTTTCAAAATATCCATTTTTTAACGTAATAGTTCTGAATTCCTAATTTAGTGTTATTTGAATTAGGAACTTTACTTATTTTACGGATATGATATCCATTGTTCATTACAATTACACTGTTCTTAGGAACATCGGACAAGTGGTAATTTTTAAACCAATCTCCTGCTGTGGTGTCGTCCTGGTAGTCCAAAGGTAAATCTTTAATATTTTTAGAGGACAACCACAAACAACTGGGAACCAGCATGTAAAATGGTAATTCTTTTTCCCTTGTTCGATGGGGCCTTGGTTTGGCAATGTCCTGATGGATCTACCCAACCTTTTGCTGGGGTGTCAAGTGTATCAAACCATGTTTCATCGAAGTAAATAATGGAACGATTTATAGGGTGTTACGATATTTAAAAAAATGAAATTCTTATTACACCCGGTAGAAAATTAAAATAAAATTTTTACAAAAATTACGACCATAAAGACATTCTTGAGAAATAAACCTGACAATGCAAAGAGGTTCATTCAAATCGGACCACACGCACAGGGTCAAAAACTAAATTACATCAAAGTTGTGGCAAATTTCTGATGGTGTGTATTGCTGGTCAGTGTACGTCAGAATAAAAATTTTGATACAAATGTATCACTAGTAGGTTTAAATATGTGTTTCTGCAAGAAAAATATACTCCTATTTCGAAGACGTGACAACGTCGGTTCCCAGCAGGATCATTAATGTCATTATGGCAAATCCTGCCCGACCGGACTGTCAAAATAAAAAGATTTCGCGCTATGCCGCGCCTGATTCCATCTGCATATTCTTGGTTTTATCGAGAAGTGATATCGTGTTTGTTATTTTGCGATTCCTGCAATTGATGCAGTTACCTAAGAAGTTGTTTTAAAACCATTTCAATGTTAACTTGTGGTTTAAAAGTAAAATGCATTTATTTTAAAAAAAATTGTTTAAGCTTATAGCACCGAATATATAACACATAGAAGGATCACTCTCCAAGAAGTGCGAAAACGTCCGAGACTGCGCGACGAAATTTTCCCTTCTCATCTCGACCGCGCTTGGGCGCAAAAGCGCTGGAGTTGATTCATTCGAAGAAGCGTGGTGGTATAAAGTGAACCAAATAAGCGTACGGAGAGTTCTGTGTTGTTTATATAGGGGTGACTGAATAAATTTAAATTAATACTTTTTGTGTGTTGAACATTTTTTTACTTTTTCGTTCTGGTGGTGGTGTTAATCTGTTTGTGTAGTAAAAATAAAAACAAACAAAACAAAAGAATTGCATACCCTTAAAAAAATTAAAGAACGTAAAACTAAATAAATAATGTTTATTAATTTAGCTCCCAAAATCTTTTGTGAATAGATTCGGAACGGAAGGTCGATGGTCGAACATCGAAATATAATCATCGATATTGGCATCGATATTTATGACCCCTAACATCGATGGCAAAACATCGATGTTTTTTAAACATTCTAACATCGCCCAGAACTGCGCGCAGACGAACATCAATATGGCGAGACGTCTTTGGGTCACGCGGCAGCCCAATCTTTCAATTTTAACTAACGATAACTTGAACACTATAAGTCGTAGAAAACTGCGTTTTTTTTAAAACTTCGTCAATATTTTTTCTTTCCTTCGTATGCAGATGGTATGACCAAATTCTTTAAAATATAAAACTTTCTCGCTTACTTAAAAAGGTGCTGCAATTAAAGTACCTACATGTTGAAGTTTCACCAAGTTTTACAAAAAAACTAGAGTTTTCAAAAAAAAAACAAAATTGACTCAGTAGCTTTCGCTCACATTTCTTCTGTGGATTAAAAAAAATATAACGGAATTATCTCGATTAGTTCCGAAGATATCGCGAGGTATGTGTAAAAATGTAAGAGACATTAATTTTGTCACATTTATGACATTTTTCGTCATAAAAAAAGTTTGACCTTCCAAAAAATGTGTAATTGGCCATTTCAGATAGCCTAGACCCTAGCCAATCATTCTGTGAAGGTCCCATGTAGTTGTACCTTACAATTTTTTTTAACTCATTTTTGCCGGTTTTACAGTCCACTATTCCTGGCCAGTAAAAAAGTATTGTAATTGCAAAAAAATCACCTTGCGAGACAGATCTTGACGTTATTTTTTCCGGGCTTTAAAATATTTCTCTTAGAAAAATATTTTGCATTTGACAAATCCAAGCAAACAGTTTACATATTTAAAACAGGGTGAATCCATTGTGAGCGAGGCAACTGCTGTGCAAAGGTATTTGTCGATTTTTTAAATATTTTATTTAGAATGACAAATAACGTTCCTTTTGTTTTGCTCCTATCGTCAACATACTGCCATGACAATAAGGCATGTACCGAAATAATCGATTATGATCCAAATATAATTACAAATTAATGTGCCTTCTTTTATGAATATAATATATACCACTTGGAACTTGCCAATTATAAAATCGGCAAATACCTACCTTTAAACAGAACAGTAGGTAAAGAAACAAAAAAAAAGGTTGCCACTTTGTATAACTTTCTCACAATATGGTTGGATTCATTAAATATTTAACTATTCTTCTATAACCGTCATAAAATTTAAGCAAAAATCTTAACATTTTAATTTTTTATAGTGTTCACCTTGTATATATTGAACACAAAGGATATACTTTTTCGAGTAGGGTTGATGCCTACTTTGCATACAAAATTTCATCCTTTTCCGTCAACTAGTTTTTGAGCTGTCGGGTTAATAGATAGACCGACAGACAGGAAGACGGAATTGTTGTCATCTAGGAACCCCAAAACGGTAACATCTGTCAAAATCTCGGAAGGTCTGTTACGCCGTTAATAATTTCTTAGTTATTTTAGGTATATTATCTTACGGCAAGTAATTATTTCTGCTGCGATTTAAATAAGTAGGTAGGTAAGCCCAACCGGCAAAAAAATTACTCGGGCGGTATAATAATTTTCTGTCAATACTTTAAATAAACTGCCTGTGAAACAATGATGGGCAAAATATAGTTCATGTGGTCGGCATAATAAAACTTTAAGTAACAAATAACTATCCCGTTGGGCAGTCCGAAATCTATTCGAGCAGTAAAATTATTAATTGGGCGGTGAAATTATTAGTCGGCTGGTGACAAAATAAATTAGGCTGTGAATAAAATGTGCTCGGTATTTAAATATCGTTCAGCAGTTTTTAAGCAGCGTTTCGTTTTCTGCAAAATATTTACTTTAGAAGCCAGAAAGTCAAATGACCTGTATTTAATATTTTTAGTTGGCAAGGGTTTGAAGATACCGGCGAGATTCGTTAGTTCGGTCGGTGGGCAGCATGGGCGCCCACAGGAATTTTAAAGTTCTATATCTCTGTTGCTACATACGGGACCCATACCAAATTCAGGTGAGCCTACTAGGAATGTTTTGGTAAGAAAAAAAATATTTTGTAATTTGCGAAAAAAAGTTAAATTTTTGCTTGGCCCCCCCTGAGAAAAAAATGAACACGTTTAGATATTTTATTTATTATTTTTTCTAAATAAATTTTACACCATTTCGTCGAAAATTTTTAAATTTTAAGAGAAAAAAATGTGTTAGTTGAAAGTTAAAGTCATTTGAATTTTTTTAAACTTAAAACGTAATTTATAAAAAAATCAAATGACTATAACTTTCTACTAACACATTTTTTTCTCTTAAAATTTAAAAATTGTCGTCGAAATGATGTAAAATTTGTTTAGAAAAATTAATGAATAAAATACCTAAACGTGTTCATTTTTTCTGGAGGGGGGGGGGGGGGGGGGGCGGCAAGCAAAAATTTAACTTTTTTTCTTTACCAAAACATTCCTAGTAGGCTCACCTGAATTTGGTATGGGTCCCGTATGTAGCAACAGAGATATACAACTTTAAAATTCCTGTGGGCGCTCATGGTGGGCAGCCTTACTAATAATACCATGAAATGTATGTGCTTTTACATTAATCAATATTTGGAGTTTTCTAATTAAATGCTTTATACGTAATTAATTACCCCTTATTACACGCTAAGTTAATTTTAGAGCAGTCAGAACAGTATTAGATTACCCATCAATTTGTAATGTTACAATATTTTTTCAGCAGTCAACTTGATTTTGGAGCAGGAAAAAAAAAATAAAATGTGATTTATTTCGCACAGACCAAATATTTATTTAGTTGCAACTTATTTTTTTTTACTACTTAAAAGATTTTGAAGCTGCTTGTTCAAATCTAAAACGCAGACCAATTTTTGTTTTATTACCTGATCAAGCTTCACCGCCCAATCCATCATTTCGCCGGCCAATCGTATATTACGATGTGTCAAAATTGTAAAATTTCGCTGCCCGTTTAAATCACACCTTTATCTTACCACTCGTTTTTTCAGTATTAATTGATTTCTAATAAAAAACAAACTTAGTATTTAATTTATTTGTAGGTGCTGGAACTGACTTTACGCAAATTGTATTATATATACCTACTTAGGTTAAGAAAAATCAGTAATCCAATAACTTTTTATTTATTTCAAATTTAACTAACTATAAGTAAAGAACGCAGCTCAACTGTGTGTTTTTAAATAAAAATATTTCCCTACATGTATTTAAAAAATATATTATCTCAGTTTCTTTTTATCCGATATATTAAGTTTATTATTTGATCGATCTAAAACACACTTTAATGTTGTTTCTATTGCAATTACTTTATTGTAGATAATCCATGTCTATAATTGAGGCACACACTCTATCTCTGTGCTAAATTTCAAATTTGTACGTCGAATAGTTTCAGAAAAAATCGCCTGTGACAGACACACGGGCGGACACCGAAGTGATTCCATAAGTATTCCATTTCACGGAACATGAAAAATGAGCTGATGATTTGGGTCTCTTTTTTACCTCATTCAATTTATCGTTCTGACTAACATAGCTCAGCTAAGACAAGTTGCAAATAAAAAGCCAGTAATGTTGTTGCCACACGAATATAAGCGCTGGAAGTGTTTATTTATAGGGATGTTCGACTAGATCAATTACATTGGTAATTTTAAACAAAAATTAAAATTTCCTCCACAAAACTGTAATTGTTAAATTTCTGCTTCTTTTTCCCTACCAGGCCATTTTTTGACGAATACCCCCAACGAGTAGGAAATTTCACTACGTACTACCATCACTGGACACCAGAGCAGAACTCATTGGCATGACCGTTTCGGAGGAGTGTGTGAAACATGGATCAACCACTACACACTAGAGACCCAACAACAATCAAAACAGTTAACATCGAGGATGAATCGACTGCAAGGTAATCGAAGGCAAAGGCAATTCCCTCTGCCGGAAAATTTTTGGCGCCCGCTTTTTAGGATGCTAAAGGCATTATTCTCATAGATTACCTTGTAAAGAAAATAACAATCAATTCAGAGACCGCGTCCTAGCTTAGTCAAGAATATTCTATTGCACTACGAAGGATAATACTCCGTGCCACAAGTCGGTAATTGTCATGGCCAGAATTTATCAGTTACGCTTTTAACTGATTCCTAATGCACCTTATTCTGCAGATTTGGCCCCATCGGATTTCATTTTCTTTCCAAACTTGGAAAAAATTCTTGCTGGCAAAAAGCTGGCGTCGTATTCATCAGAAGCAGAAGTGATTGCTGCCACAAGACAAGCGTCTAGTTTGACGAGTTGAACCAATTAGCCTATAACGATGGTATAAAGGTCCTTGAACATTGCTAAAATAAATTGTATTGAGCTACACGGAGACTGTGCAGAAAAATAAAAATATTTTTTAACCAGTAAACCTTTGGCAAAACTTTGCATTCCTCATTTCCATTTTTATAATAACTAACTTTGTTTTTAAATAAGGGCAGTTACAAGTTACCAAAAATCTCTGGGACCGTAAAAACTGAAGATTTCATTCACTTTATTAGCTTTAATCGGTGGAAGAAGGTTGAATTACTGGAACTAATTTAAATACATTTATTATTCATATATTAATAATTAAATATCATGAATAATCATATTCCACAATAGATTATTGTCCAATTTCAGTTAAATGTCAATAAATAATTGTATTGATTATAAAATCCACTTAACGCATGAGTCATTCCAAAGGAATAAACTAACAGTTACAATTTACCGGAAGGCTTGTTTAGAAATCAGTGGTTACGTATGATTTTACGCTTATTTTAAAATCATCGCCTACGACTTTGTTAATACTAATTAATTTACAATATTTGTTTTCATTATACAAAATTAGATGCCTTGGGTCAGTGGCCGTGCATTACAGTTTATTTATTAAAACAAAAACAATATATTACTGTTCTGATTTTGCAATTAAATTAAATAAAAGATAATACAACGTTGTTCGATTAATGGGCTTTCACTAAATTTTGATTTTGGTGCCATTGTATTGGGTGTTCCAATAGGTTCTTCGGGATTTCCGTTTTAAATAAAAGCTACAATTTTAGAAAAATGTGTTTGTTTATTTTATCAAAATGTAGAGACAAGGCAGTTATGTTTTAAGAATATTATTCTCCAAATGTTCCCTTCGGATATTTCTACCGATAGTACCAATAAACCAACCAAAATTGTCGATAACATTTTGGCACAACTGCGGTTCGGGTTTGCTTAGGTTAGGTATGGCGCCAAATTAAAATCCCAAAGTACCTATTTGGATAACTTTTATAAAGCAAGAAAAAATAGATTCTCAATATACTTTTTGTTTTGGTTTAGAGTTTCTTAACAAAATAAAAAAAAACCAATAAAACCTTTTTATAAAACTTCTTACGGATATTTAATACGTTTAATAATACGTATTTAATATGTCACAAACACTCTTTTTAAAACGGTTTAGCATAAATGTTTTTTTTTACAAAACACACCTAGAAACATTAATAAAACAACGTTGTTTGCTTAGTCGGTTTTAGAGTTAAAGCAGGTTAAGCAACTAAAACAATTTTTTTAACATGGATCCATGCATTTTCATAAACACAATGTCACTATGCTGTTGCCGAGTATATAAACTTAGAACCTTAAAAAGGGCGGTCGGACAATGTTGTCATCTCTTTTAAAACCTAAAATTATAGACAAGTTCTTCAGTTCAACGCTTAATACAGTCCCTGTGTTGTGTTTTTTTTAAATTTACTCACTGTGACTAGGACAGAGCACATCCCTTATTATCAAAGGAATCAATGAATAAGAATTAGCACATTTTTTAGCCTAAATATGCACTCATAGGTGATATTTGTTCGTAATGTAATAATTTTACACTGGTCAACAAAGTGAAATTTTTATCGGGCCTCACAAACTACTTTAATTGATTTTGAAAGAAGCCCTTGTATAAAAAAGGTGTATCATAAACATTATTTGAGGTTGGTTCGATTTTCTGAGAGATGTATGAAAACAAAATTTTTCAATATAAAAATATATTTTTTGTACAACTGTCAAAAAAAGTTGACATTTTTTCATCGCTATCGATACGTAAACCTTTTGTTTTTTTAACAGTGAAAAAAAGACTTTTTTTCACGGTGAAAAAAAGACTTTTTTTAACTGGAAAAATGATTTACAAAAAAAACGATAAAACATTACTTTTTAAAAAATGTATTGAATTTTTTTGTACAAATTTACTAATTAATTACCAACTACCAAAAAATCTCATTTGTTACAATAATAATTGATGGTGAAGTTCGAACAATTGCTTCCAATATTAATTCCCGAAGCTAGTCCACCTTGCTGCTGATCAGAAACGCTAGATATTCCTTGAAAAGTTCTCTTCTTTATATCAATATTTTCTTTAACATTCAACATACTCTTCAACATTGAGTAGACACTCCATAAAGTAGAAGGTTTTACAGTTTTTGATTTCTCCTCAAAATAGCATATAAGTACCTTTTCAGACACTTTTTGTATATTTTTCTTGCCGCACCATTCACGGAATTGGTTATAATTTTTCTCGTATATAAATTTTGATTTCGCCGGTAACATGTTAGCTATAGCCGAATTTGCTATATCGGCTATATCTGAAGGAATCTCGCTATCACTATCGTAATCTACATCCATTTTAAGTACTTATACTATTTATTTAAAAAATTGCAATAAATATGAACAGCTATCAACGTATGACAACAAAACAAGCAACGTGCCAACAAACCATTTCTATAGTAATGACAGGGCTGTTAACTTGATTATGTGAAATTATATGGTAAAATTTTTATTATAATATACAATTTTACCGATTAATTCAAACTTTCAGTTGTACAAAAAATGTTGTTTGTATTTCGTTTGTGAAATTCGTGTTTTAATGGCACATTCGAGAGAATTTTTCGCCTCGACCTGCGGTCTCGGCAAAAAATTGACACTCTCATATGCCATTAAAAAAACACTCACTTCACGCACTTAATACAAAAATAACTATATTGCGACTATACTTAATTATGAACTAAAATATTTTTGACTCAGAGATTCTTGTTTATAAATAACATTTACTGCATCTCTCCTCAAAATCCTACAATGGTCTGCTAGCATGACAGAATCCCACTTGCCTTGGTAACGCCGGCGCCGTTCCATCCCTGGAATGTCTTTACATCTCCCATGTTTAGTGGAAAAAATCTAAATGCTAGTGCTTCATGTGAACGTTTAATGACATCTTGTAACCAGCTAGTCGGAATGCCTCCAACATGTCTTCCACTAATGTTTTGTAATTGTCAGCCTTTCTGTTTTCCAAGAAATTCTTAAAAACTGCAACCATTGATCTCCACGCCCTTTTTTCGGCCATGGTTAATTTATCCTCAAAATTGCCATCTTTCAATATTTCGTTGATTTGAGGACCAACAAATATTTCTTGTTTTATTTTAGCCTCACTTAATTTGGGAAACTTTGCTCGGATATATTGGAATCCTTCTTCTTCGCGATTCATTCCTTTCACAAAGTTTTTCATTAAACCTAACTCAATGTGAAGAATTTTTTGTTGAAGAGCTGATATATTTCAGAATCTGACAAATACCTTTTCCCTTATTCAAGGAAGTAAACACCACAAACGTAACAAAATTTATCGGAATTAGTATTACACTTTACGCTGGTTTTTACAGCGATCCTATATTTTAAATTTTAATAATAATAAATATCCACCAACGCTCTTCAAGCTCTTTTGGAAACAATCTCTCAGTGAGTAAGCTTTCTGCGGAAAGAGTCCTCTTTTTCCCTCATCTTCACGTCACCGTGACTACCAAGGGTCAACATCAGCCCCGACCGCACTCTGGTCGCGTTACCGCATTAGACTTCCCTTGAATGAGGGTCGTAATGGTGTTCTGTGAACATATACGTGTTAGGCATTATGTATATATATTAGTTAAGTTTAGTGGTTAAGTGTGACGTTGTGAATATATTATTAAGATAATAACAGCCTTTCAAAGTACAATTACACAGAGAAGACATTATGATATTGTTATAATCTCTTTTATCACCGTTTTAACACCAACCAAAATAAAATATTTTCGAATGACTAAAACGAATTATTTCAGTTTTCTTGATTTAAGTATACACCTCCAACTCTTAATCTTTACAATTACAATCACGGCTTTTACGACTATTTCCAGGAAACGCGTTAATAAAGTAATAAAAACTGTATATTTTCGAAGAAATAGGTACTTAGGTAATAAAATACCTCTTTTAGAAATTGCGAACCAACTGGGACTTACTAATAGTGCTAAAATACATTCAGGTAAGGTAGCTCTATAACTATAATACTACTATTGTTATCTCGGAAGCAAAATATGTGTTAATCAGTGTTATAATTGAAACGATGTGTTTGTCTTTATTTGCGTAAGTTTATTTTTAAAAATAATCAAGTGCCGAAGTTTTCATGCGACAACGCTGTAAGCTAGATGCTAGTGCACCCTATTCTAACCTTATTCTAGGTGTATTCTGTTAGACGCCCATTAGAAAAAATCAATGCAGGTGAGTGCAGTTTCGTGAAACACAAAAGAATAACCCTTCTATCATTATATTATTTTTTGTTTTGTTGATACCTACGTATTTGTCCATAGATATTAGAGTATTTATCCGATTTCTCGTGATTCTTGTGTTTAAAAGCGTACATTCTTGCATAAAATACGTATCATATAAAAATAATACTTAGCTTTAGTTTAGTGTTTTGAGATTTTAGGTTTATTTTATATTAGTTTCTAATTTAATATACTGGTTAATTTTCGCTTGTTCATATGAAAGAAGGTATTCTCCTTGTATCCGTCTAAAATGTTTCAGAATTCTCCAGAACCAGCAAACGGGTATAGATACCTACTTATAAAGAGTCCAGATCGGCGTTCGTTGTTGATTGTATGTTAGTCTTATTAATAAAGAGGTTATTGTGACGTTGACAGCGAAAAGAATAAACAAATTTTTGCGAAGTAACCACGAGCATACCGGTATGATGGTTTAAGTGACGTCATGGTATGTTTTGACATTAATTGTAAAATTGACATTTTTATTTTTTTGATTTCGCCGTTTGTGGATTGTGGATGTTTTTTTGTTGCTAGTCAGAAACTAACATATTTAAAGTCCGTGGTACTTTGGTGGTACTCAAGATGCTTTCTAAACGAATGAAGCTTTATATAGCTGCATTTGTAGAAGACGACCCAGTCAGTTCTTGGATTGCGGTTGTGAACTGTTTTACTAATAAAAAAAAATTACATTATTGTTGCCTGAGACATTATATAAGTTTAGTACCCTTGAGGTACAGCAACATAAAATTCAATGTTTTAAATTCTCATTCTCATTTACTTACTATGCGAAATAATTACCTTCTCTTAAGAGGTCAAGTTGTCTCTATCCACTAAGAAACAAACTGGTACTTTATTTAATAAAAGGTACAAAGGTTCCATTTCAAAATGTTGATCTACCAAAAATATCAAAAAAAATAGGTTAAGTTCGCTCTTCCTAAACAACTGGCATAAACGCTTTGTCTGTTTCGTATCATTTATATACATTAAACAAAGACACACAAATCGTAACTATCAGGAAGGGGGTAGTTACATGGTATGGTATGATCAACGTCAGTAATACGTCATAGTAAGCTTGGGGTTACACACAAAAATGTAGTTACATGTAACCAAAGCATAAGATAGTTACATGGTTACTTCGCAAAAATTTGTTTAATGTTATTGTCAGTGAATAAAGATACGAAATTCGGAAGTTTATTTAATATTTCGGCTGTCCGGTACAATAAGTGTACCGAAACAATCAAACAGCACGCGTTCGCATAATTCCTATCCGATCGTACACGAATGCGCAAGCCAATCGACTTCCTTCCTCGAAACAGCAGAGCCTAGCCGTCAGTCATTGGCAAGAAATCGTCTACGTCGTTCTTCAGGTCTCAAATTATTCGAGTTTTAACAGGGTTTTACTGCTAGGTTAAAAAATTATTAAACACCTCAAGATTCACTTTATTATCCTAAATGAAAAACTGTTTGGTGTTTCCGGTAAGTAGGTACTTATATTTGTTAGGTTATTGACTTGAGTTGACCTTACTATTCTTGCAATTCCTCGTTTACTTTTGCAAGTATTTAGTAATTTTTATGTTTGTTTTTGGAAAAACTTGTTTCCCATATAGCATATGACGGATTTTCTCGGCATCTTTGTTCATTTAGTTGTGTAATAAAATTGCAGAAGAAAATCTTCCCCTTTCTCTTTTCGTCTATACGTATTTCTTTTTTGGCTATTTGCTTTGGTTTTCTGTAACCTTATCTATTTCTTCAAATCAGTTCAATAATTTTTGTATGGCTCCATGTCGGCATTTGGTGGTTTATATATTTGCAACAAAACTAAAATTTCTTAAAACTGTCTCTTGGACGGTTCATTAATCTTTGACACTTTTCCTTCCATCTTAACTTTTTTCCTAAGCAATCTATTATTCCCTCGATCTGGTAATCTAATTAGATTTATGCCATTTCACTGAGAGAATCTACTACTTCTAGTACTTATTTAACTTAGGGCGAAATCACTACACAGACGACTTGAATTATTGGAAAATTCGGCGTATAACAGACAGAGATGCATATAAAATGTAAAACAGAAGAGCCGACTGTATACAATCCATACCAAAGGTAGATTCAAGAAAAAAAGTATTTTAAACAAATGGACAGGGTCTATTGGGAAATGGTATTATTAGGAAATCTACTTCTTCATATGAAAATCCTGCAATTTAGTTAAAAAAGGTTAAACGGACTGGTAATTACGGAGACTACACAGGCGTTTAAATTTTGCGACAGTGGTTTCGATAGGTCAGGTGGCCATCAATATTTTAATGTTCCTAATCTAGCATCGAGTTAACACCAAATTGCTACAGCTAAGCAGTCCATAGAAAAGACAGCATTTATCACACCGATGGAACATGGAACAGTATAAGTTTTTACGAATGCCAGCCTAGGAAATGCACCTGCAGTTTTTTTACAAACTGATACAGATTTCAAGATTATTTGAACAAAATTGTATTTGCTTATATCGATGGCCTTATATAGAATAATAACAAAATACAATTTTGAAGAGGCATTAAATTCGTTAAAAATCAACAGCAGATGACATTGACAATGATGTTGGCGCTTTTATACCACTAAAATGTTAATTCTTAAATTATCTCACTCGAACAAAATATATTTTTCTATATATGGATATGCGCTTCTTCATTACAAATGCAGAATTTATGAATACTACTGATATGTTAACTATCACCTTAGAAATCAATTATCACAGCAATAGCTTTGCTAAAAAGATACGTTTTAAACCCAATAAAAGTTTATTAATTTAGAACATCCTGAATATTCTTGGAGTAGCTAATAATAATAATAATAATAATAGGACATGTTAATCCAGGCTGCTTAACAGTGTTAGTCATCACACAAATGGCAACCACTACGGCCAACTTTTAATTTAAAGTGTCTTTGTGACACTTAATTATCTTAATTTCCCAAATGGTTCTATATCGCATGAAAAATAAAAATAAATAGTGGACAGAAATAGCGTGTAATAAAAATGGTTATAGTTTATAAAACGTTCTATACGTATAGTGGTTTTGTATCTGTTTCTGTAATTGAATTTGTCTAATGGCGACAACGGAACATTTTTCTGTTTGTTTACTATTCCGAGCAATTAAATTAAATTGCGACTTGATGATTATTGGAGTTTAACGAAGACAATGGAGTTGTTATTGTTTTAAAACCATCGGTTTCTGTTTCTAAGATATGGTAATGTATTCGGACGAGAATTGCAAGTTTTGATTAGACATGCCAGCGGTATCGGATCGAAGGACAATAAAAATATTTTCAAGGTTTTATTGATAATAATTCGTTGATAATTATTATAGACGCCAGTATTTTTTATTAGCATGCCTAATGTTTCCACATCACAGATACTGTAGGGTAGTAATTTTAAAATATTGTTTCCCTTCCATAAAACAGCTTGAAACGAGATTGTAAAAAAATTATACATTTTTTCATTATTGATAAAATCACTAAAAAAGATGACAAAGTTACCCTTTGTTTCTATAAAGGTTAACTTTGATAGCGAAATCGATTGATATCCAGAAACAGAGGTACGAACAGGGATGAATGGGCTGCGGGCGGACACCGGCCGTATTCTTTTGGGACGGACAGTGCACAAAAAAAGTATGCAAGTATAATATGGGCAGCATATTTTCGAATTTCCAGGGACGCGTCCAACCCTGGATAGGTAAATTAATAAAAAGCAATTTATTGAAATATCAGCAAGAAGTACTAAAGATGAAATAATGTTATCGTCAATTTGTCATTGTTTAAACTGGGCTACACATATTTATGCGCCTTTCCGATGATGAGTTCCGCTATTTTAATAAATAACTAAGATATGACGAAAAAATAAACGAAAGACATACAAAAAATATACTTCTTTGCAATAAATTGTTAAAAAAAAATTAGCAACAAGATATTTTATAAAGAGTTTCATACGTTCATCTGGACTAGTGATGTAAGGATACGTATCCAAAAATCTGTTGGATCCGAATATTAAAAGAATCCGGATTATCCGTAACCGGCCGAGAACTTGAATCGGAATCAAAATAAATTCGCATCGGCTGGTTACTAATGCAAAGTGCAAAGAGAAAACGGAATCGGAATCGACTGTAAGCGAACAACACGGTCTGCGATGTGGCATATTTGATCTTATGCTTTCTCTTTCCTAAAAAAAGATAGCATAGTTATCGGGGTAACGGGTATCATATGGGATGAGACCCATTGGTTAAACTAGTCCTTCCTCACCCGAACCGAATTCAAACGAGAACGGCCGGAACGGCGCGACGGTGCCTTCCTATCCCTAACCTTCGACATCGAATGATATGATACCGCATCGACCTACCTAGCCGTGTATCCGGATAGAAAATGTTTTAGTGTTGCATGCATACGTATACATATGATCTGTAATCGCTTTCGCGCGGGTCAAGAAATGGATACGTATTCAGATAATGGATACGGATATTAGCTGATTCCGATTCCGTATGATTCGAATATCTAAAGAATACGGATATTTACAACACTAATCTGGACACCTTTAGGGACCCATTCCAAATGGTTTCATCCATTGCATAATTTTTTTTCTTATTTTGACTTTCCGGATCTAACTTGCCTCCTCTATGTTTTCTGGTTACCTTTTTCTTACTAGACCAAGAACACATGAATTACGTACATTACTCAGCGATTGCTCCACGGGGAAATTAAATCTCAATATAAAAGCTCTAAGTCAAGAAAATACGCTTTGTTATCGTGTTTCATTACAATTTATTTATTTTATGTTTCATAAAAATAACTTTCCTTTATCACAAACTAAACCGAAATTCTAGACTTTATCTACCAGTGAAATCGAAGAGGAAGGGGTCCGGAGTGTTGTTTCCCCATTTACAAGGTTTTAAGTTCATTCTTTCTTGTCTCAGTTGGCTCGTATTCCGATAAAGCATCATAAAATTCTCCGAACGATAAATCCGGTGACCTATCGAAAGAAAACATGTCAAATAAGAGACAAACTAGAAGTTTAATAGTCTACTGGAAAAAGATTGAGAGAGGTTCTTGAAATGATTGTCGTAATTTTGAAACACATAGGAAACTGGTTTATTGTACAGAGTTTATGGTAACTTTATCGAGACCATTAAAATTAATCGTAAAAAGAGATAACTACCTTCTGTGTTTAAAATGTTGTTTGGAAGTTGTTAGCTGAAGCTTAGTGTTTATAGGTTTGTAACAGATAGGGCTCTTCCAAATTAATTCAGTGACGTGGTACGAAGAGACGCTATAAAAATTAGAATATACTTTAATGTGTGCTTATACTGTGGAGTCTGGGTTGAATATTACCAAGATCAGCAATACCTACTAGTAAACCCTTTGAGTTAACATCATTGCCACTGAAACTTTCTATTTTGCAAGTTTCTTTCAAGATTACTTAATTTATATCTCTAATCAAAACTGACTTTCCCGCATGAAACCTAATAAAAATTCGTGACATCTTTTGAATTCAATTCTGACGACATTCTGTCCAGTTTCTGAAAACAGAAATAGTTATAAACACACCTTATATGTTTTACTCTAATTAATTACTATTTTTTTTATTTTGCAACGGCGGCGCTTCCAACTAGCATAATAATTACAAAATTATAACCTCCCAGCGTATAAAAAAGACTCAGAGGTATGAAAAAAGTTAATACGCATTATGGAACAGTGACTTTGCTAGCTCATTACTTATAACTGTTAATATCTATGACTGTGAACACAAATAATACAGGGTGTCAACAAACGTCCTCAGTTTTGTTTTCAGTGATTTTTTTAATAACAAAACATGGACGGTCAGCTTTATATTATGAATTTGTTTTTGAGTTTTTTTGCAAATATACAAAGAAATGGACAATTTTAATACGTACCTCCCACAATAATCATATTAATATTATTTTAGCAACACGTTCAAATTAATTTGGAAACCAAGCAAATCGCTAAAATATTAGAATCACTCATCATTAAGTAACGAGTTGTAAACATAGGTGGGTCCAGGGGCGTCTCTACACTATTTGGAAATAAAATTAGGGTCCAATTTGAAAACAAAATACAAATATTTATTTACCTATATTGTGTAATTTGAAAATGCGACATACGAAAAGCCTTCGGTTAAAATAATATGAAAATATTTTCCTCACCCAATGTATGGATACCACAAAATACAATATGGCTAAACGCGTGTAATCTAGTTTTGAGCCTGTGTAAACACCCGTACCATTAAAATACCTTCTACAGTAGACTATTTTAATCTTGTACGCTTTGAAGTAAATAAGAAAGCAAGTATCCAGATCTTGACAATCTAACTGCCAGCACCAAAAAGGCTTTTACAAAATCACCACAACGGATTAGAAAATTTCACCAGTTGCGCCCCGGAATTACCGAACCCCCACAGTCCGTATTAACAAGAGGTGGAACGTGGCTGAATGCTGCATTTTATTACAATCAACATTCCTACGCTGTTGTTTCTCAGTTCGTAGTACTTTCTCAGTTCGACCTAAAAATTGCCACCTGCATTAAAAAAAGTCAACAGCACTTTAATATAAAATCGAAGCAGCAAATTATCGTGTATTAGTAGATGCTATTGTCAGCCTTCAACATAGTTATCTGTCACTTCCTTATTTGTTGCACATAGTTGATAATGTACCTAAATACAGCTCTACAAACTTTAAAAGATGGCCCTGGTGTTGAAGCAGCGATCAAGTTTAGGTGTTTGTTACACAAAAATCTGGATATCGCGCAGCTACGTCATATTGGGAAGTGCGTAACTGCTGACAATAATTGCGGCAGTAACTTGCAGTGTTTTAGATACGAAAACACTACAGCTTTGGATGCAATGTTTTGTTCGTTTTCAAAATACGGTGCAATCTTTACTTCAATGCGTACAAGATTAAAAGAGTCTATTGTAGTAGGTATTTTAATAAGACAGGCGTTTACATAGGCTCAAAACTAGATTATATGCGTTTGGCCTCAGGGTATATTATGGTATCCATACAGTGGGTGAGTAAAATATTTTTCTATTACTTTAACCGAAGGCTTTTCGTATTTTCAAATTACACAATGTGGGTGAATAAATATTTGTATTTAATTTACAAATCAGATGGCAGTTTTATTTCTAAATATGTAGTGTATGGACGCTCCTGGACTCACCTACGTTTCCAACTTTTTACTCATAAGTTTTTAGTGACGATTTATTTACAATGACAGAACAAAAACCTGTCAAAACCTATAAGCTAGACTAAATAAAGTAGCTGAACTAAATCTTAATTTAAACCAGTACTAAAAATTAAACCTTTTTAGGGAACCTGAGCGTGACTGTTTTGCAGTACTTTGCTAAAACCACCCTAGAGAAAATTTAAGAGTTCTAGTTCTTAGTTCTTCTTCTTAGTTTCTCCTAAAATCCCTCTACAATATAAAACAGAAAATTTAAATCTGAATTCATTTGCTGATTAATTGCTACTGCAAGCTAAGTCAGTGCCGTAGCTAGGTGTAGGCAGAGTAGGAACATACCTAGGGGCGCCGGTGGCAAGGGTCGCCAAATAGTAAAACTATAGCTAGTATAGTAGAAACTATAGCTAATTAGGTCTTGTTATAGGGGCGCAAAAATCCTGGCTTGCCCTTAGCCTAGCTACGGCACTGAGCTGAGTGATTTCTTTGGGACAATATCTAAACTTTAACGGCCAGATTCACTACTGCTTAGAACGGTCTAATTTGACAATCAATGGTTTAAACTGACAGTGGTAAGAATAAAACACTAAGACACTACTTATAAAGAAAACAGCCATTTGCAAATGTATTTTCACAAAAGTATAGGTAACTAAATTCATTAAATCTAATGACAACTTAATACCAACGATAAGACAGAACTGGTCAAAACCTAATCGATCAATTAGAAGATCTAACCATTACTAAGTATTAAGCCATTTTAGTGAATCCCGGTACAAATACATTGGGTTTAATTGAATTAATTGGACATTTGTAATATGACAGCACTCATTTTCATGTCATTGCCAAAGGTCAATTAAATTTACTACTTGATTAAACGTTTTGAGCAACAGGCAGTCAATTAAATATTTTAATTGAACTAAATGGACACTTGTAATGTGACAGCACTCGTTTTCATGTCATTGCCAAAGGTGACTCTAAACGTCAACTAAAATTACCTGATTAAAGGTTTTGAGCAAACAGGCATATGTTCATTAATTCTCTTTGCTTATAATTATTTTAGAAAATCAAATGTAACGAGCTTATTACCGTACTAGTGATATAATGAGTTTATTACCAACACTTATGGTGTAATAAAACTTATTAAGTGAATAAAATTGCCATTTATAAATTACTAAGAGGTATTTATCAAGGAGGTTGTAAATAGATAGATGATTTAAATAATATAAAATTGTCATCCAGTCAGTTTTTTAACGGTTTTATTTGGTCATTACCGCGGATTAGGGCATCCAATCCTGAGATCCCAAATCCCGGGATTTCGAACATAACTAAATCCCAAAAATCCTGGGATTATAACAATTCAATCCCGAAAATTGTGTGAAAAAGCATTTTTAAATGTTTAAAACAGTTTTCAACAGCTATTTTTGTATTAAACATCTTAACCCTGCCATAAGAAACACACAAAACATGTATTAAAACATAACACAACCCTGCAAAAATTCTGTTTCCATTAAAACATGAACCGCGCTTGTCAGATGCAAATGGTGATTTATGTGGAGTAGCTGGACAGTTTATTCATTACTTTATTGATTCGTTCTTTTAAAAAGTTGTATTCAAAAGGCAATGATTGACCTCAATATGACATTTCCATTGCACGACGAATGCCAACTTGTTGCAAATTTAGTGAAACTTTTAGAGCATGTAAAACTAGTACATGCTTTATGTAATCGGGATATTAATTTATATAAAGCACATATATTTCGTTCAAAAGGTTCCAACCGCTTTATCCTCAACTCCAAAAAACTGTCTCAAACTCCGAATTAAACAACGCCGGACAATTTTTATCAGTATCATCTTTGCATATTTGCGATCTCCCAGTAGCAATGAAACAGATGATCTCTTTAAGATAAATAACAAAAAAAGTATAATGCCCAAAATATTAATTAAAATTATGGTGGATGGTTTAGTGGACAACACACTGAAATTTCGGAAAATATTCAGCGAAAAGACAAGAATGAAGAAAATGATGATGACATTGATGACATAATAAACAAAATGTAACGTATGCCTAGACCGCTATATATATGTAAGTGCGCCCCATGCTTTTAAATTTAATTACCTATTTAAAGACCAAATGATTTATAGCTGTACAAGTTAACAGAAAACCGGGCTATGCATGTGTGCGAAGTAAAGGGAGGCGCAGTTTGTAAGTTGCTTTACTTTTCGCACGATGAGCGAATTGCACACCCCGGTTTTCTAACTATAAAAGGGAAATATTTATTTTAACTTTTTAGTGCGCTTCTCATAAAAGTGTGTTTATTAGATTTTTAAACTACAATTTATTTTAGTTTACGTAGATAGAAATTTGTATTGTAGTATTAGTTTTATTTCGCAGTAATTTGTTGAACCATTTTTTTATACTTAGAATGAATTTTTTAAAGAATAATTATTCTTTGAATTTTTTCATGTTTTGGTGTTTTTGAAGACCACTGGGACAAAACCAAAAAGCCGCGGTGTTTTCTTGAAACAAATGTTTTTTCCAAGTCGTTAATACAATAGTCAATACTGTATAACTGTGCCAAGTTTAATGTAAACTTCTTTCTAATAAGGGAAGTGAATTTTGGAGATTTTACTTTAAAAGTAACAGAAACATTAGTTTTCAGTTTTTAAAATTGCGGATCGTGACAAAATATCGCGGAATCTTTTAAGTATTGTGTTTAAATCGTTGTAGGACCTTTTTTTAGTTTTAATTATTTGTCAAGCGTTACTTTCTAGCATTAAATTATTGGTTGTACTGTGTTGTGACTGTTCTTTGGTATATTGGTACTTGTTAATCGTAAACATTTTCAAAAGAAGTTTATTTTAAACGGATTCAAAGGTAACAATAATATTAGTTCTTATGTTGACTTGTTACATAGAAAAATTGATAGAATTGGCAACTAATTTGGTAGTATGTGTTTCTTGCTAGTGGCGGGTGCCGCTAGTTAGAGAAAATTTAAGGGGCGATTACCACCTTATTATTGCGAAGCGCCATGAATAATTATTTTTCTTCAATCTGCAATTCATACCAGGATGCACCGGTTTCATGCAGTGCATTTCATCACCCTGTATTTCGAAAGAAAATAATAAATCTCTATTAAAAGACAAACATTGAAAAATGTGTTAAGTTTCAATGTATTTTTAATTATTATACCTTGTGGATGGCCACAAATTTGTTTATACAGGAAGTGTCAATGTGCACTTAACATATAAAGCAATAATACTTATCTTCTATACCTGGTAACCAATCGGCCGCAACAAATGTGTCGAATTCAGCTTCTCCGGTGAAAGTCATTAGTCTAAACCTCAGTTCAAGGGCAGATAACTAGTTTCTATAAGTTGTAGTGCAAGATTATTATTTTAAATGATAAAAATAGAAGAATAGATTACTCACCGCGAGAACATAACTTTAAAATTTACAGACCGGTAGAATTAAAAAAATGTCCTGGGCGGTTTCTAGTCTGCGTTGTATGGTATAAAATGAATTCAAAATTATTGAAATGGTCCTTTCTGTAACGTAAACACAGCAGTATTATTCAAGCGTCTATTAATTCTACTTTGGTTTATTTAATATTGTTGATTAGTTATTTTCTAAAAAAGGTCAATAACTTGGCAGCGTAGACACATTAAAGGATATAATTCATTAAAGAAATAAAAATTTTATTTTGTACTTTTCTCCTTCGCACAGTGTAACGGATTTGATATTTCGTAGACCTAGGGCAAAACAGCGATTATCGAATTTTAATTTGCGTAGTGGCTATATGTCCGCCGGCGGTAGGTTACAATTAGACTTAGAATAATAAGGACTTATCCGCAGTAAAAATTATAGTGCGGCGGAACGCAATGGTTGATAATTCATTTTCCGCCTTTCGACGGATTTTACTGCATAGTAGCTAAGATCCGCCGACAAAATTTTGACAAGCCTTATAATTTATACTTATATCTATATAAATAACACTCCAAATTTACAAGTTGTTTTACCCACAAATTTTTAGATCAGCGCTAAAAGATGAGGTGAGGAGTTGTGAAATACGTTCTCGGACAGGTTTGTTCAGTTTTGGGTTTCAGCAGTATTTTTTTCAAAATTTTTGATCTCTCTTTGTTGAGTTTTTACTGTCAGGTAGTAATAACACAGACGGTCTTGTCAGGTAGTAATAACGTTCTCGGACAGGTTTGCTCAGTTTTCGGTTTCATCAGTATCTTATTTAATAAAATGTCAGTTGGATGCGGTGTTGATAAAATTTTATACCAACACGAATCATGCAGTCGCAGTAAAAAACTCAAGAAAGATAGATAAAAAATTTTGAAAAAATACTGCTGAAACCTAAAACTGAGCAAACCTGCCCGAGAACGTATTTAACAGCTCCTCACCTCACCTTTTAACGCTGATCTAAAATTTGTGGGAAAAACATCTTGTAAATTTGGAGTGTTATTTGTTTATATAGATATATAAATTATAAAGCTTGCCAAAATTTTGTCGGCGGATCTTAGCTACTAAGCAGTAAAATCCGTCGAAAGGCGGAAAATGAATTATCAACCATTGCGTTCCGCCGCACTATAATTTTTACGGCGGATTAGTTCTTATTATTTGCATGAGTCCGCCTTGCGGCGGAATTCTAAGCCTAACTGTAACCTTCCGCCGGCGGACATATAGCCACTACATTTAATTTGTTAATGTTTTGTCTCTAGATTAATTGTAAAATGTCTGGAGGTGAGTAGTTTACCAGTTCTTTTGAATTGTATCACCGTAAAGTACTTCCTTTTTAAGCAGAAACTTGACTTCTCTGAGAGCAATAAAAATGATGCGAAAATCAGTGCAACTTTGAAAAATTCCTAATATGTGTTCTATAAAACATTTGAAAGTAATTTTTGTTGCAGCTGTTGTATGCTAACAACTACTCTTGATATTTCCAAATTTTAGTGGAAATATTTGCAAAGTTTACTTAGAAACGGAATTTTAAAGATCCGTCGTCCTAGTCGAGGAAAAAACAAAGTTTGGTGTGGCTTCTAAAAAAATGCCTAAATATGCCTAAGTTGTCAGGAATATCCAAAAATCTCATCCGACTTTGCCCGATTTATTGGAAAAAAATTCTACTACTTATTATATTATTTTAAGAAGTAGGTAATAAGTTAACTCATTAAGTATGCTTTGTAATTTAATTAAGGATGCCACTAAGGGTAAAAACAAAGTAATAAAAGAGCAAAGAAAAAAGAAAATACAAAATAATTTTCGAAATGAACTTGGGATACTCATAGACGTTGTAAAACAGACTGAGGGTACTGCAAGCGACGGTAATACTGCTGGAACTTTTTTCCGACATTACGAAAAATCAGCAGCGATCACTGGATTGAACAAAAATATAATTAAAAAAATTTCGGTAATTCTTTAAGCGCTTTCTTCGGGTCAAAACTTAAATGTTGATACTTTTCGAAAATATTTGACAGTTACTGCAAATCTGTATGTGTCGTCATTATATGGTTGTTGGTACTGTATGCCATCAAATGTTCACATGTTATTAATACATGGGGTACGAATTTGCGAGAACATTTCTTATATTCCTATTGAACTATTACCGGTCTACCGATATGTTGCCCCACTTGCTATTTTTCCGACATTTTCTGAATGTGAACGAATATTTAGTAAACATAATTTAATTAAAACAAAGCCGAGAAACCGTCTTATAATTAAAACTATAAATGGAACCATAATTGCATCTCAGCTTATAAAAGACCAATGGAGCTCCCACAAAATGAATCCACCCCGGCATTAATTTCAAAAGTCAATAAAAATATGCATCACAATGTACTATGTGAATCAGATTCTGACGAAGATTAGACAGTTATTTTTGTGTTTTTTATTATTCTATTTCTTTTTGTATTATTTTAGGCCAACATTTTTATTTTTAGCCTGTATTTGTTGAATTTGAAGAAAGTGTTTGTTTAAATTTGTTTTAATAATTTATTTTTGTTTTTTTTTTGCTTAGAAGAAATAAATATATTTGTTATTAGAATTTTACTTGGTTTACTAATTTTATCAGCAAAAAATATAGTTTTTCTGTAATCGTCTACAAACTGACATCTTTCTGGCGTGTTTTGACGCCACAAAAGTCATTATTCCAGTATTGTTAACCGTTGCTAACCATTGAGACATATAACAGTCCTAGAATATTTTATTCCCGGCCTAGGCCTGGAATAAAATATTCCCGTAGAAAATTTCGTTTATTCACATCATACATACATACAATCTTGCAAACATCAAATAAATCAATATTACTTAAAGTTATCAATTTTGTGGTTAAAGGATTCGCTTATTGACCCGCAGGCGTTGGGTTGGTTCGATTCCGTGCCCGGACGGAACTTTTTTTTAAATTTTTGTCATTTAAAATACACAAAATTAGGAAATCGGCTCTAAAAGGTGTATTGGAATCGGGTTAGCACTCCTTCCTATATGTGAACTCCTTGTTTTGTCTTTTTTTAAAGGTCCCGAGAAAAAAATTTATCGTGTCTATGTTTTATTTGAGAAAAAATATAATGTCTTCTTGTGGCCATGGAGTTGAGAAATACGTTCTCGGACAGGTTTGCTCAGTTCTAGGGTTGCTCAGGATCTTTTTTGGTACTTTTTAAAGGTTCCGAGCAAAAAATTAATCGGGTCAAACGTCAAGAAGCCAATCAGCCGAAATTCCGGGGTCCCTGTAGACGCGAGTTCGGACGCTTGCTTGCACCCCCGTCCGTGAATATTATGTTGTTTTTCCTACTAGATACATAATATACAATTTAGCAGCCGTAATTTTAAAATTTTGTTTGGTTGACATTTATTATGAGGTCATGTCCTAGTCCTAGGCGTACGATAATTTTTAACTGAAAACGATAATTTTTCGACGAATGTGCGATAATCCCAAGCTACATATATGGCAACACTGATTAACAGTGACAATGTAAAAGCGCTTTTGTTGCCTAACCTCATTCCGCTTCGTCACGTCGCGCCGTTCAGAAAATTAGTCCCTCCGATCTGATTTTTGACTGTTGTTTTATCTCCTAAAAGTTTGTAATTATAAACAAACTATAGGGCTCAATGGGTTAACAAAAGAAAAGTTTATGTGCCTTATTGAATCAGGCCAGAAACCAACGGCAACACCAGTGGCGGCTCGTGCCATTTAGTTTAAGTGAGGCGCAGGTAATAAAAAAAAATTTTTGGACCACGCCCAAATTTTAACAAATTTGGTAAATAATAAAGCACTCTGGGCGGATTTTCGAATTAATAAATAACACAGAAATTTAATAAGTATACCAAGGCTATAAAAAAAAGGTATAAAAAGGCTCACTCTTCCCCCTCCGGTCTACACCCTTTCCAATACATACTATAAGAATGTTATTCTTAGATCGCCAAATGAAAAATTAGTTTAAATAAATTAAAAAATTACAACCAAAAAAACAGGTTAAGGAATCCAGGTAAAGCAGGCGCAAGTGCCTTATCTTCCCTATAAGCTCCCTTGGTAAGGTATATTTTGTCTTAATATGAATAAATTTCCACATCACCCGGGAGGTATTATTCTGCGACGCGTATTATATCGTACATTTGGCAACAAGAGGCCGCCGGAATCGCGCCTCAGATATGACGTAAATTTGCATATTACCCATAGAGAAAATATATAGTAGAGAAATAATGTCAATTACGAATGCGGCAAATTTACCGAGCTGAATCCGTAAACAAAGACGGTCCTCTGCGGGCTTGCGCATTGTCGAACGTTTGCCTTGTGATAGACAGGACCGTACTTCAAAATTTATTTTACATGACGTCAATCTTTTATCGAGTAATAAATGCTAAATATATTACTTGTAATTATTCTTTTTATTAATGATAAAAATGTAACCATTAGTGAGATTTTAACAAAAAGTGTATAGTTTGTTGGCTTAAATCTGAGTTGTCTTGCTATACAAAACTGTCGATAATTCCTCGAAAATAGCTCAGTTTATATATATATACAGTGCGTCTCTTTAATGTTTTTAAACGTTACATTTACAAAATTGAAAGTTGAAATAAAATATAAACATAGTATTCTAAACAATAGAAATAAAATATGCAACTGTTTTAAGAAGTAAAATAGTAAATCAAAAAAATTACATGTGTATATTTTATTGGATTGGCATCCCATCCTGTATAATTCTTGAACAAAGCAAGTTCTAGGGTAAGATGTAAATATTTTTACACCTATTTACAGTGTGTGCACTTGATACTTTGCTGAAAGCGCTACTACTTACGGCCCCATGTCAATCTAATCCACCGATATCTTAGCGATCCTTTGGCGAAAGCGCTTTTTTCTTTCGCCATCCCTTTTAAAATACTCCCCTCTACCCTAATCCACTAGTATTTTTAGTGCCCCTTTGACGAAAGCGCAAATATGCCTTTTGGACACTCACCCTTCTAATCCACCGATATCTTAGCGATCCTTTGGCGAAAGCGCTTTTTTCTTTCGCCATCCCTTTTAAAATACTCCCCTCTACCCTAATCCACTAGTATTTTTAGTGCCCCTTTGACGAAAGCGCAAATATGCCTTTTGGACACTCACCCTTCTAATCCACTGATATCTTAGCGATCCTTTGGCGAAAGCGCTTTTCTCTTTCGCCATCCGTTTTAAAATACTCCCCTCTACCCTAATCCACTAGTATTTTTAGTGCCCCTTTGGCGAAAGCGCAAATATGCCTTTTGGACACACTCACCCTTATGCAATATAGGGGAAGGAGGCATTGACACTATATATGACCTTCTTACACCATCTTACCCCTTATACAATGCCCCTAATACACACACACCCCATCAGTGCCTTTCTGACACCTTGACCACACTCAATATACGTCACTGACAAATATTTCTACTTCTCCGTGTGTGTATTCACTTCAACACCGGAGTGCATTTAAGATAAATTATATTTTTTACCTCCTATTCTTTCACATATTCATATAATTTAAATTTGGAATTAAACTATTTCTATTTATGCACTACTTGTAAGAAATAGACTACGAAATAATTCCTTATATTGGATACATAATTGGCGAAACATATGAAATGTCTGTAACACTTTGTAAAGACTATTTTTGTATCGAAATAACAAGCTTCAGAGGTTCGCTATATTCGCCACCCCAACCAAAAATACCATAACATACAAATGACTGAGATTTTTTCGGCCCGGTTCTGTTCGCCGCGTTGCGTCATTGAGTTCAACAACCACTTTTGCTAGACGTCCCGAGTGCGCATGCCTCGAGAGGACCGTCGCGCGTCGTTTAAAAATCTGACTGGCGCCCACTGCGCACAAACGCACTTTTTCGCCCATACATTGGACGGATTCAGCTGGTGTCGCGAATACGTTGTGATGGTCTAAATATATCTTATCTATGGTATTACCCCGGTCTGGTGCAATATAGTGGTGGGGGTGTGCATAGCATTTTGTCGCCGATGTGTGACGTATTGTAAGCCCAAATTTTTAGGATTGTATTTGCTTCTATGCGGTCCGGCAACGATTGAAACCTTTATTAGAGTTAAAGTTGGAAGGGGTGCGCGCTAAATTTGACAGATAATATTTTAAACCTTGATGGATATTCGATGTTTTGATACTTTTAATGTTTGTTGGTTGTTAGAAATTAGTTAGTTAGTAGTAAAACGTTTTATATTTAAACAAATGATGTATCAAAAATTTACATTATAACATAATAACATGTGGTGAGGCCCGGCCTCAGTTGCTTCATACGACGGGCCGCCACTGTTTAATTGTATTTTTGAGCGTTCCCCAAGTTCAAATTAATACCAAATTTAAGCTTGAACCTTTTCCTTTTTAAGTTGCCCTCTGAAATAGCCCGGTATACATATTTTATTAATAAGCAGAGTTTATTGGTTAAAATGAATGCATGGGTAATTCAATTACTATACGTTGATTATTAATAGTAATAAAAGGAACGGAACAGGTACTTTGAAATTAACAGCAATCCAAACAAATTGAAAATACATTTATTAAAAAATAAGGTGTACTCATTTTTTTGCCATTAGGCTAAGCGCGCACTAGCGGCGCAGTCACTGACATTAACCCACAACAGGTTTTAAGACTTTAAAGTTGTATACATATAGTGACCTTCAGCAAGAGAAGACGCAGTGGTACATTCATAACCAGCATATTGTTTTGTTTCATACAAGGACAAAAAACGACAGCTATAACTCCGACATCGCGCGCCATCCTAAAATGGCTTTTCGGGCCGTCTGTATTCCACCGAGCAAATCTTTTATCTGAGAAAGTGATTTATAGGCAGGGTTTATTGGTTGAAAGAAATTTATTTATTGGTATTTCAAATTACTATACACGAATTACTATTACCATAGACTTAGTTATTATTACCATAGACTTAAAAAAAAACTAAAGACAAAGTTATTTACTATTCGAAGCAATCAGTCATTGAATTTGCACTAAAAACTGGTGGATGGTATTGACTGGGCAACTGCAGACGGTTGCCAAAGTTTAAATACAAAATTTCCTGATTGATGCCATCCAAGCAATACAGTATTACATGACCTTTATTTGACTATATGTTCATCTAATAAAAGTAGCATAAATCAGTATTAAGTAATAAAAAAAAGTAATAGATTTTGTTGTATTTTATGCATCCATCATAGCCAAATAAACTTTTATTCCCTTCTCAGTGTGATAATATTAAGTAAAAGTGGAAACGCTATTTGACGGTTTACTCCCAGTTTTACTACGATAGTTTACAGTCAGCTATCCGCCTATAAATAACATTTTCCGATTCATTGTTAACAAGATATTTTTGTCATATGAGATATGAGGAGGATTAGGAGACAAATTCCTAAACCTTGATAAGTGGTATTTGATTTGTGTGTAATTTTTCCTCACAAAAATTTCCTCGAAAATGATTTATTTTAAATTTTTATGATATAGAACATTGGTTTGTTGAGTTAAATAATTTGAACAGGCAGATAAGTGGATATGCTAAAAAATGATGACTCTCTGATTTGGTATAATTTTCTGAGAGAAAAAATTACGAGCTCTGCATCTAACTAATTTTTATTCACCTTGATTACAGAGTTTTAAAATAAGGAAAATCCTATATCTAAATCGTTTAAGTGACTTCTATTGTACTTTAAGAAAATGTACTACAACTAGCAAAGGCTAAGGTTATTGACCGTTACATTTTGAAAAAATGCGGCTATCTGTGCAATTTAAAAAGCCATTTAAAAGAGTTTAAAAGCTACTTTGTAAAATCTAGTTTATGAATGTTTGGATATATGTTCGGTAATTAGCACCTACGTTTAACAACTCATGTACATTTCATAAATAAGTTTGATAGGAGCTTTTAAAGGAATGTTCCGAAAAGATGAGATAATTATTATTAAAACTACATAACCGATAGGATTAAATGGGATTTTAAAATTTTTGTTATTAACCGCTTACTTAAATGACAATGATCTAAGAACTTTTTTAACCACAGTTTAGGTACTTTAGTACGGCAACTTTCTCTTCCACCCATGGACACTACAATGAACATCGATTTTCTGCCATTACTTCAGCTTTAAATTATGCAAAAATATTCCCGCCATACCATCTCTACAGGGTGAGTTTTACAAGGCGATATCTCGAAAACGGATTAAAATATTTTTATGAAATTTTGGTGAGTTAAATAATAAGGAGATGGGGGGGGGGGGCATATTTAAACATATCTTTGACCTTTACCCCCTCTATTTTGAGGGAATTTTTTGGAATTTTAAACACGATGTTATGTAATTTTGTTTATAAAATTCGAATCTACGTAAAAACCTACGCATGTGCACAAAATTCTATTTGATTTCACTTTCGGTTGCGGAATAATGGTTGACTAAATTTTGAATGATTTTAAAAAATAAATTAATTTTATCAATAGATCAAGTTCACTTATTTCAGAATTATTACTCCTTTCCATGGAGATGCGTTCTTTTACTTTATGTTATTAAAAACAACAACTATTCCGTATCCATTTACTTTTGAGAATGATGACAGAAACCCATTTTACATTTTACAACGAAGAGATCAATTATGCCTCTCTCTCATGTTCTTTCTCTCTCATTTTTTTCTTTCTCGTCTTCTTTCTCTCTCATACTCGTAAAATTTTTACAGCTGGTAGAAAGCTAGGTTATGCGAAAGATTAATATGACTTCTTATTTGAAGCCTGTCCCATGATATAAGTTGTTTTTGCAGTGTAAAAATATACTTAAAAAGTTTATATAAAGTATTAGCAGCTTAAATTCCTGTGTTCTATGAATCTGGGACTGACTAACGACTATTGAAATATTACGCAAGGTACATATTTGTTCTCCTTTACATTACTTGGACCGGGCGTTATAGGAATGAGTAACAGGAACGCCGACCCGATATAAAGTTGAGAATAGTGGGCATTACAGAAGATTTCTTTAGTTATTGAGAAAGTAGTGAAAATTGCGCCCTAGAAGCGTCAGTTTAAAGCAGAAGTCACAGTGCCATTACAAAGTGTATCTATCCTTCTGGAACTAAGACTCAACATTTACAGTTAAAAATTGTGAAACTACTTGGTATATTCGATTAAACAATTTTTATCGCGTCTTTAACTTACACAAACATCACTGTTCGCAGGTAGGCTATATTATAGATCCATTTTCATTATATATAGGAGAATAGGGAATATTTTTTAACCTTATTATAAATTGTTTATCCTAATAAAAATATTTACTCATTTTTGAAATTGTTACTTTATTTATTTAAATACTTTTCCTCCGATCCTTTTAGTGCAAATTGTTGGTTAGAGGTAGTATTGTTATTTGGGTAGGAAACAATTTTAACTGCTATAAAATAATAAGGTTAATGTGGCAATGCTGACACTGTTTTTGTTTAATAAAAACGAGATTTTTGCAAATGCTGTTCGTGTTCAGTAAAAACAAAGGTCTTTTGCTATAAAATCATAAACCTTACGTATTTTGTCAGGCTAGAAATTTATTTTTTATGACAACTCCCATTGATTAAACTTTCACTATATATAGGCAACCAGAAATACTTGCGCACAAACAAAGCCGCCCGTGATGAAATGTTGTTTGATTATTCTTTTTTATTGGCAACAACTTCGCTTTTATTTGTCTATTACTAATGCCCCTTTTGCTAACAAGGATAGAAAGAAACCGGATTCCGCTGGGATTTTATCAGGAAAAAAAGAATTTTGCGATGACTAATCTTTCGAAGTATACTTATAACCAGCAATTCTTCCACAAGCAAAGAATGTACGATAAAAATTTGAACAAATCCTTTTTTTATTTGCCTTTGTCTAATGCACTTTCGCCAACACGGATAGAAAGAAATCTGATTCCTCCGTGATTATCAGGAAAGAAAAGATGAATATTGTGATCACTAAAATATGTTCTGGTGTAAACGGTCCATGGAACGGACCAATAGGGTTAATTCTTGTTCAATTGTTTTTTCTGTCATCACTCTCAAAACCAAATGGATACCGTATAGAAATGTTTAATTTATGTAGAAAATATAAGAAAAAATATTTCAGATTTATTTGGATAATATGCGTATTCCCTATTATAAATACTCATAAAAATGCATGAGCTATTCTACGTAGGTGCTAATTGCTACACATCAACTAGATCTTTATAGGCTGTTTTTTAAAACTTTTAAATGTATTTTTAAATTGCATCATTTAAAACATTCTTTGTGATTGTTACGGCCACTAAACTTTCGGGCAGTTAAGTCGCAGTTTTTTTTTTATAAAATTACTCGACTATAAATTTATGTAAAACTGTGTTACAAACCAAAAGGTTTTTAACAATATTGGCTAAGATTTGTCGAAAGAATTTTTATTGAAATAATCAAAACAAAATTAGGTTTTTGAATTATATGAAGAAGCTTTTTTTATTGAAGCTTATAGATTATAAATTTTAATATAAGATACATAATATACCATCGAGAGTCAAGAAGTTAACCATTGAGGTTTGAAGTTACGTTGATTTTTCTACATAATCCTCTACCACCTCGATACATTTATACCAGCGATGTTCCAAAGCCTCTATGCCGTAAAAACATTAAGAAGTGTCAAGCTCTGTGAAATAGGCAGCCACACTAGCTTTAACATCGTCGTCTGTTGAAAATGTCTTAAACCCATAAACCCATAAACCATAAACGTGAGCATTGCCGTAAGTTTAATACTGGAAAGTAGAGTTTGTACAAACACTGATTTACTACATAAATTACTACTTTCATCTGATTCATAATATATCTCTAACTTACGATATAAGATGAAAAAATACAAAACTTCAAATTGATAAAGCTGCAAAGAGTTTGTTAATTCCAGAAGAAGGTTAAAGTAATACCACCGAATAACACAAATACTTGCAAGAACAGGGGGTTTATAGGTTTCGTTTTGGGGTTTACGGGTTTGTGTTTATGGGTTTACGGTTTGGCTTATAAGTTTAGTGTTTATGAATTTAGAGTTTCTGGATTTGCGTTAATGTTTAGGGTTTATGGGCTTAGGGTTTATGGGTTTAGGGCTTAAGGGTTTGTGGTTTTAGGGTTTCTGGATTTATTGTTCAAGGGTTTATGGCTTTAGGTTTTATGGGCTTGTTTTTAAAATCTATGAAATATGAAATATCATGGATTTATGGAATTTTTGTATTTTTAAATTGATATTTGGAAAATCGGGCTTCGTAGCTCTCTTCAAAATTTCGTCAGGAACATTCCTGTTTAACAATTTTAAAATTTGGTTGAGATTTGTGACCTCTAGGTGGGTTTAAACCAAATGATCTATATAGTCCCAGTGAGCGTCGGTACATTTATTATTTAACTTTATACTAGGATTTAATGTGATCGGGGGTTATATTATAGGGTCATTTTCGTTCAGATTTACTAAAAAGGTTTAGGATTTAGTATTAGTATAAATTAAGATCTAGTTGATCAGTTAGGTTTTGACAAGTTTTTGTCCTATCATTGTTAATAAGTCGTTGTTAAAAACTTATGAGTTATTCTAATATTTCAGCAATCTGCTTGGTTTCCAAATGATTTTCATCTGGGAACGTGTTGCTAGAATGAATTTAGTTCAATTGTGGAAAGCACGTACTAAAATTACCCTTTTATTTATCAAAAACTCAAATTCATGGTATAAATCATAGTTGTCTTATTCTTACACTTGTCAGTTTAAAACTTGTGGTTGTCAATTTAGACCGGTCTAGCGTTGGATAATGAATCTGGTCGTATATGTTTAATATGTAATATTGCTTGCTTCTAAACAATGAGTTGTTTAAAATCAACAACACTTTATCAGTAAAACTGTAATTTCGTAACCGCCGCTTGTAAAATTGTTGCTGCCATCTAGTCTTTTGAGATCGCGCACGACTTTCAACATTATCCCCTCCCATTTTAAAATGTGCTTAAAGTCAGCTACAAAACGAAAATAAAACTATTCCATTAATTACCAACCTCGAACCAAACCAATACAGCATGTCTTTAATGTCTGGGGGGTTCAACGTTTGTAGCCGAATAGAAGAACACACTTTTGATAGTATCATATCATATCATAGATCAATTGATCTATTAAAACGGGTTCAAAACACCTAAACGCAGAAAAACAAGTTTGGTATGTTAAAACACAAATAACCTTCCAATTAGGCGAAAATATACACATATTTTCGCAAAATGTGTAAGTTTTTTTTCGCACATCATAAAAATTGTAATCGGTATAAAGCTCGTAAATTAGTTAACGTTGTATCCCTTTCCTTACACTCACTAGGTCAAATCGTATGGTAGTAAAACATATAATCAGTAGTAGTAACTATAAATATTATTTCAAAAAACATCTCAGCTTCGACTTTGTTATGGTTTCGGATCACGTATACTACGAACTCGAGTATTTTCAATTTGGTGTTACAAGACAGAAAACAGAATCGTTAAATATACATTAGGTTTAGGAATCTCGAGCACGCACGCTAACACGTTTGTTTGGTTACTTGGTAATTTAACTTCTGGATTAATTTCGAATGACCCCGGAAGAATTAACGCCGTTATTATACTCATTTGTTGTGGAAACAAAGGGAAATATATCATTATCACGAATATTACTGTAGGGAATGGACCCAAACTAGAATCGTATTGTTAATACGTTATTTAGAATAAGAAATCAAAGACATGGATTGAATTTTTAAATCATTAGGTAAATAGAACTATAATAAAAAAGTAATTATATATATATATATATATATATATATATATATATATATATATATATATATATATATATATATATATATACGTATATATAGTGAAGTGTGCCCCCTGGGGGCCATATTATTATAAAGTGCACATATTTGTTTGATCGCACTTTGCAGTTTTTCTTAATATTAATTTTTTTTCTATTAAAATGTATTTTTAATTTTTTATACTACAAAACTGAATAGGCAATAGACTTAAATTTATATTAATAAACATAATTCGATAAAATTGATTTTTTTTTGTTTTTTACATGCTACAAACAAAATGGGTGGTCATAATACCACCTTCTCCTCTACGTGTATCTTAGATAAAAAGAAAAAATATAGCAGATCGTACATAAATCCAAACATCGGATTATTAAACTCAGCTCACTCCATCAACTCGTTAAATTCAAAATACGTTGGGCAACATTCTAATGACCCTTATTTATTTGTGAAACATTGCTTTTATTGGGTGGTCACGTCGGGACAAGATGCGTACTGTAACCCAAACCCGGAATTTTATTAGGGCAAGCGTTATAATTTAAATGAAGCGATAACTTGTTCTCATTATTTGCAACCCAGTGTCGTGACTCCCATTTAAGAGGTCTGGTAAGAGGGTTAATGATTGTGCCATAAATTACAAAAAATACAACACTGCCACTATTACCCGTGATCATATTACATGGTTTACTATAGAAATAAAAAAGACCGACATCTGTACTACATAAAGAAACGTCCTAAATAAAAAGTTGCCTTTGATAATGTGGGTGAAGTTGGCTTTTTGGCAATTTTTTCACATGCACGCCATAAAAGGAATATAATAGGGAATGTAAAATGCTTCTTATTGCATTTAGTGTTCAAGCAAGTCATTACAACCCCAAAAATATTATTTTGAAAAAAATTGCTGGGATAATTTAACTAAAAAAAACATTTTTATACCTTTCCTTATAATTTATTACAATTTAAAAACCAGCCATTTGAGCAATGGTAAATGACGTCAGCTATTGTCTAATGCACGCGTCGCTGTTTCGTACTACGTTCTTATTTTCAATCAGTTTTATTTCTTTGGTCAGAATTTTTAACGGCCATGTGATTAATCGTATTGTTCACAAAAATTAGTCACGTGCAGTGTCAAAAATTAGGAACGCGGCCTCGAATGTATATTCAGTTGCCCATAATACTCGCGTCTAGAGATCATTATATACTTTGGCTCTTCGACTTTCTCGAGGTCAAACGAGCTTGAAAAAATATAATTAAAAAAGATTCTATGAGGAATGAAGTGCTAATCCGTTTCCCATACCCATTTTAGAGCCCATCACTTAATTTTGTATTAAAATTTTTAAAAAAAGTTCCACCCGCGTACAGCCTCGAATCCACATCTCTCGGTTAATGATCGGATACTCTACCACTGGACCACGTTGCTGATGAAAGATGAAAGGCAACCGGTAAACGTGTTACAAGGTGCATCATATACTCATATTTGTGAGGTTATATCTGAAACTCAAAGAGCCAAAGTAAATTATCATCTCTAGACGAATTACTCACTCAGCACACCAGCACACCTAACCCGAATCTTTCACCTGTCGTGTAAATAGAAAATATTTGTCCGGTCAAATAAGGTCAAAATATTATAAATTTTTGCAGACTTTTGTTTGTAAAATTCTTGATAATGAGGAGAACTAATGGGGATGGCTGGACTAATATGAGAAACGAAGGTTTAATAAACTACATGGTGCTTACCAAAAATGGAGATTATTTCCATGATTTTTCACAGCCCCACGCATTGTGACACACAGGTCGATATATTTCCAGTGAAACTGTAAGAGTAATCAAAAAAATTGGTAAGAACCGCTCTGGTAACCGACAATGCAGCAAATATGCAAGCTGCATGGACTGAATTAAAAGAAAATTTTCCAAAACTACAAACATATGGCTGCGTTTCTCACATTTTGAATTTATTGCTAAAAGATATTGAATCACTTAAAACACTCTCTGATGATCTTAGTGTTTGTAAAGAGATTCTAAATTTTTTTAAATTAAAACATTCCCAACGCCGTTTCAAATTAAAAGTAGCAATAGATGGGGTAGAACGGTTACATGTATGGAAAGTATTCAAGTCAATAAACAGTTACTTAAAGAATATTTAATTACCCTGATGTAGAGACCTTAGCAACAAATAAAATTAAGTCCAAGATACTTAAAAATGATGTATTTTTGGATAGAAATGTTCGATTCATAGATTTATTGAATTATGCGTTGTTCGTTTGATTACCTTAATGGAGAATACATGCTACGTTGTGACATGTCCGACACAAGCTGTACTTGTGAAAATAACGCTTCAATACATGTGTTTTAAAAAGTCCATTTCTTAATTTAAAGAGGAAAAAACGACAAAACTGCATCGTGTAGACACTCGCAATGCAGCGTATCTACTCGATCCTAGATACAAAGGAGAAAATCTAACTCCAGGCAAGCTGAACGTGCCACAATTTTAATAGTACAACTTAGCTTAAACAAATCTGATGTTGAAGTTATTGGAGAAATTTTAAATTTTAGAACAACAGCGAATGATTTTAACCATCCAATAATTTGGACAGCGGTAAAAAGTATCAAATCAGTTTGTAAAACAGCATCGGATATTACAGCATTCAACTCGTTACTTTAAATATTTAAATTTATTACTGAAATGTCCTTCGGTATAGGGTTTAATTTAAAACATATTGCATATTTTTTTTTTTTTGGTAGAGAGTGATAAACAAGGTATGTTTACTCTTAGTCAAAATAACGTTTTCGTATTTTTTATGCTACCTGTATAAAATATTAAATTTTTCATAACGTAAATCTTATTTATTTGACAAGCGAAAACTCTTACTAGGAGTGATATTTTTACGAATCTAGCAAAATTTGGTCAATTTCTCCTCTTCTAAACCCCATCCGCGGACACACTGCATGCTTTTCATTAAATTTAAAACCGAATAATCAAATTATTAAAGTTTTCCACATAACCAAATTACTTGAAAAGCTACGAAATTCCACGTTCCATGCACTAAAGCCAAGAACATATAGCGTGATAACTTCTTAAAGGGTTTACGCTGTGCACTTTGCGGGATTAAAGCAATCGCCAAACTTCCCGAATTGATCCCAACCACCGCACAGATTTGTGAAATGCTCCCAGTTTACACCGAACTTACCGCAAATTCAATTTCGTTGTGGAGTGTGCCATTCGTCGTTATTTTAAGGTCGGGCTCTACTAGTTCCACGAGTTTGCCTTCTTCGCCCTCGACCACTGCTGCGCCCTCTTCGCCCTTCTTAGGTGTCGTCGTGATGTCAACAGACCTCTTCGAGTGCCGCGCGCCCATCTTTTTTTTCCTGCGTCTTCTTTTTTGATTATACTACACCTAGAAAAAAATACGTTGCTTAATAAGTACAGGAAGGTTATAAATAGTAAAAAATAAAACAAATTATGTGTAGGTCGAAAAAAATTAATATTGGAGTATCGAATTCTAATACTGCGGAAAAGTTGCGTATTTGCATGCCAATAAAGGGGAAAATATTGAAGAATGTTTAATCTTCAGTTCGCGCAAAGGGCATAAAGTGTGACAAAATGATAAAAACGCCAATTATTACCTTAAAGCTCAAACTTTACAGTTTTTCGACTCCTAATAGCATCAACATTCTTCATTTTAGTTACCTGATAATGGGAAAAATATTTTTCTTACGACCACCTAAAGTGAGTAAAAAAGCACGGTTAACTTGGCGAGAAAGTGCCTTATATCACACGCGTGTTGAAAAGTACTTTTCAACACGTGTGTTGAAAAGTACTTGTCAATATGACATATAAATAGATGGCGCCAATTTCATTTGTTTTATTTTCAGCACACTTGATGAAAATGTTGTGTTGAAAGTGAGGGTTTTAAAAGACAGAAATTCAGGTTTTTTTGTAAATATTTTTGTGGTCGTAGGAAAAATTTGTACATTACTCGTGTGAAAGTAATGTTCGCACACTCGTGGGATTATCGCACTCGGCTGTTGCCTCGTGCGACACCATTCCCACTCGTGTGAAAAATGTCACTTTCAACACTTGTTATGTAATATACTATTTTAAAATAGCCAATTAGATTTTGAGTGAGCACATAAAGTCTGCGAGTTTTGGTAAAAAAATTTATGTTTATACAGTTCTACAAACTAACGCCCTGTTGTATTAAATATATACACAAGGCCATTTTTATTGACAAATTTGTTCCTATTATTTTATATAATATTCAACTTTGATCCGAAAACATCAGCTTGCCTTCGCCCATTTCGCAAAATAATTTTTGTTGAAATAACCCAGAACCCACGTGGAGGTGGCTGCAATTTGAGTTCCACCCACGCCCTTCCCAACCATCCAACCATTCAGGAAGTGGTAAATTATGTTGGTTTACCAACTTGGTGCGATTCCGGTGCTGTACCACGAAAAAATAAAAAATTACAGGTTTGGCACGGTGTGCCTCGACTAAGTTTGACCCACAGGTCTTCCCACTTCCATTTTTTTTTAGATTTTGTTAAAGTCGTGTGGCTTAAGTAATTTAAGCCCAAAATGAAAATCATAGATCAATAGTCTGAAACGAGAACTTGATTTTACTATTTTTGTTTTAGGTTAAGCGGCTTTATTTTATGAAAAATAGTGTCAACATTTTTTAAGACGTATAGTCTTCTTCTAAGTCCTGGAAATGATGTCTCCTTAGCGTAAATATTTAATATTTTTAAATAGCTTTGATAATCCTGAAAGAAGAAAAAATGAGTTTTTCGTCAGTTTTTGGTACCTACCTATCTCTTAAATGGTACGTTCAAATAGGTCCATAAAGCTAGCATTGAAAAGTCAGCGGAAATTAAAAAAAAAACATATCTGTTGCTAATTAGTTGTCAAAGAATCAATTTTGTTGCTCAAATCGATCTCCGAAAATCGTGAACACTGCGTCCTCCAGTCAAAAAGGGGTTCAACCTCGGAATGAAAGACAGTACGATATAAACTTGTATAAATCTTTGTTTTGACATTTTATATGTAAATCAAAAGTCTCCTAGACTCTGGTGTACGCGAGTCAAGATGTTCAAGGTCAATATAGTCACAAACATCGATTTTTTGTAAATATATTGTTTCCTTTGCGCTAAATGACTTTTGTAGTTATTATTAGAAAACTTGTAGAGCATAAAATTCTCTACAAATTTGGTCTTAAGAAATATTTTATACAATCAACCGTTCTTGAGATAGAGCGCGAAGAGTGGGGAGCGCTCAGCCGTTTGTAAGATAACGCCAACTGTAGAATCCAGTACGTAGAACAATTTAATTAAGTTAATAATTTACTAAAAATATTATAATTATTAACAAACCTTAATTATTTACTAATAAATAAATGATATTTATAAATTTTAATCAGGGACCCTTTTTCGAGATATAATATAAATAGTAATATAGGTGTATATTCAAGAATTTACACATTTAAAGGAAAAAATACTTAATTTCTATCATACTTGGAATATAATTATGATAGATTCAAATATAATTAAAATGTATTTAAACTCTTTCATTTCAATATAATATTATTAACATAAATTAATAAACGGATGTTTTATTTATGATTAAAATTTATAAATATTATTTATTTATTACTAAATAATTAACTTTATAAATTGTACTACGTACTGGATTCTACACTTGGCCTAGCGTTTTCATACATACACTCTTCGCGCTCCATCTCAAGAACGGTTAATTGTATAAAATATTGCTTAAGATCAAATTTGTAGAGAATTTTATGTTCTAGAAGTTTTCTAATAATAATTACAAAGTCATTTAGCGCAAAGGAAACAAGATATTTACAAAAATCGATTCTTATGACTTTTGACCTTGAATAAGCTAACTTATAAAATGTCAAAACAAAGATTTATACAAGTTTATAACTTATCTTTCATTCAGAGGTTTGCCCCTTTTTTACCTTATATGACTGTACTAGTTAGCTATACATAAAGGTGGCAGGAAAATGCAAAAATGAACAATAATCGTGTATAAAATCGTCTAAATAAACAAAATGTCAAATCCTTTATACATACCATAGATAGATACTTTCAGAGATAGTTGCAAAAACTGGTTTTTGTATCTTTGACCTCTTGTAAAATTTTAATCTTCAGTGATGTCGTTAAGGATTTTTGACATTTTATTTAAAATGTCGAAAACATCGTTGGTACAAAAATTCAGCTGGGTGGAAACTTTTAGCAAGATTGGGCATTTTCTAAAATTTTATTTGACTGGACTGAATATATATTAAAAAAAAAGGGTTTTGGAATCATACTAGGCTTTTAGGATCTTGTTACAGCAACCGCTCACTATTTCACATAATATTTAAATGTTGAATTTTTAGATGGTGCCAAATTGCAATAAAATAATTTGCCAACAAAATATTTTCTGGGCTCTTTTAACAATCGCTAAAACTCTTCCACATAGATAAATAAATCTGTTTTGACTGTTTGAAACTTATGAGTTATTATTCAAGATGGCGGGCGAGAGTAAATCGCCGTTGCGAAGTGCTGCAAAAATCGTCTGTAAACACTGTAATAAGAGTGTAGTTAATTTTGTTAAGTGCCTGAAGTGTGAACAATTGTACCATCCTATTTGTTTGGTGCAATCGGCACAAGGAAAAGCATCTTCATGAAATCAAAAATTCCGAAATCACTGATATTGAGGTTATAAACGAGAACACGAAAATGACTTGCTGAAGAGACTACTGAAGGAAATGGAGTGTAAATACGATTTAATAGAGGAGAATTGTGTTCTGCTGAAGGAAAAAATAGCAGTCCTTTCGGAAAAACTGCAAACGATCCAAAATTCTCGAGAAGTCCAAGGTTCAATTGGGCCCCCCTTTGTCCCACCAAGTACAGATGGCGTCAAGGAAGCGGGTGAAGAAGTCGACAGCCAGCATTACGCCGAACTCAAAAATAGTAATGTTCCTTTCCTTGCAACCGTCACTGCAGGGAGCAGTTCTCGGTGGCGGAGATCAAGGATTACTCAGACCACCTGCGTCTGGTGCTGCTGGTGGTGGCCGTGGTGACGACGCTTGTTGTGACGTAGCAGCTCATTTTGGGGTTATAAAACCCTGCCAGTCCAATGCAAGAACAAGAACTGAGAATCAAAACAAACAAGATGTTGCTTTGGATGACGTCCAGGTGGCAGTGTTGGGGGCGCAAGCATCTGCCACTATGAGGAGTGTTCAGGACTTGGGCCACGAAGATGGGACAGGTTGGGTCACGTTGGAAGAAATGATTCAAATACGAATATCCAACGTATTCCAAAAGTTGCGACACTGCACGTAACAAAGCTGAGGCCTGATACAAGGCCAGAGGACTTGACTTCATTTTTTAAAGATCGATTTCCAGATGTAACGTGTGAGAGACATGACTCCAAGCATCCAGAATTGTATGCGTCCTTTAAAGTTAATACAAGACAGGAGCAATTTAAGAAGGCGTGGAAGCGTGAAGTTTGGCCAGTGGGTGCATTTGTTTCACGGCTTTTTACCAAGAAGAGGATGCCAGCAGACACACTGAGCTCGTTGGATTCTCGGAGACAGAATTAGTCCATACCAGGGGGATTAGCGTCCTTCGGCTGGCAAACTACAACATAAGAAGCTTGAGAAATAAGGTTGATGACCTTTTCCTGTTGCTGAAGGGGGAGGGATGTCCTGATATTGTGACTATTAGTGAAACATGTGTTCACAAGATGAATTCAAGGTGATAAGGTTAAGTGGTTATGGACTGGCTGGTTACTGCAACAGGGACGGTGCCAGGGGTGGAGGTGTAGCTATATTTATATCCAACAGACTAAAATTTAGATGGAAATGTGATGGTGTAGGGACTAGAAATACATTCGAGCATGCATATACGGAAGTTGAGGCGGAGCCCCCAATTACTGTTTCCTGCTGCTATAGGCAGCCATCTGCAAGTATAGATGATTTTATATCTAATATGGAACTTAATCTAAATAAAATTGCGAAATGTAATAAAAACCTAATGGTCTGCGGAGTTTTTAATATTAACTTTGACCCCAAGGTCAATGACCTTTACGCCTGGATATTGTGTAACTTGATGGCTGCCTATGGTGCATTAGGGACTATTCTAGGGTACAGGGTAGTACAATAACATTAACACTGGATTTATAAACTCAGTTGAGGTTCAGTTGAAGTTGAGGTTCAAGATAAATAAACGCAAACGCGTACTAGCGTTTATAAACTAAGTTGAGCTCAGTTCAGAAGTTTCCATTACGTTGGCGCAAAGTTCGAGATAACCAAATTTTATGTTCGCAGTTGGTGCAGTTGGGCTCCCACCAATCAAAACGCAGAATTAATATACGTAATGGCGAAGCCACCCGATTTTTGCCGATGATTTTGTAAACAAAACAAGTTACCCTTTTATTTTCTTTGCAAAACAATTGTTTAGCCTTTTGGCGTGCCTGTGTGTATCCATATTTATTTTCCAAATATCGCGATTGTAGATTGTGTGCTTTTTATTTTTTCTAAATCTGTTTATGATGTCAGTTGTCATTAATGTCACTTTACCCCGGACCAATGAAATGAAAGCAGCGAACTGAGTTTATAAATGGCCCAAAAAGCTCAACTGCGAACTTCAACTGCACGAACTGCGAACCTCAACCTCAACTGAACCTCAACTTAGTTTATAAATCCAGCTAATAGATGACATATTCCTGAATTTTGACTTTAGTGATCTCGATGTAGGCAACGTTGACAGTCCTCTGTCTGATCACTGTATGCAGATTGTCAGTTTTCCGTATGAGAGGCCAATGGAGGGCCCTGGAGCTTTCAATACCGTAGCAATTATAAAAAAGACAGTAATATAATTTTTAGAAAATTACTGCGCCACCAAAACTGGCATAATATATTAACAGGGGATAGCGTGACCTCTAATATGCAGTCCTTTATGGACTGTTTTATCAATTTGATGGAAAGGACCTTTCCGTTGGAGCTTCATATGTATGCGGGTGTTATTGGAATGACTGATCGTGGAAAGCCATGGTTGAGTGGTGAGATTGAGAGTGAGTCTGGTTTTTTGAGAGAGCTGCATTGCTTGGTTAAGAGTACGAATGATGATCATCTCGCTAAGTCATATAAAGACAGGTTGGAGAAGCATAGAGACGTTGTTCAAAGGGCGAAACGAGACTACTACAACAACATGTATGTCGGGAAAGAGTGTGGCGGGTGAGGACGGTATTCCTTGTTCGCTCTTTTGCCCGGCTGCTGACTTCATCGCACCAATATTGACTAAATTGATAAATGATTCTTTTATGGAGGGAACTTTTCTCCCACAGCTTAAGTGTGCTATTGAAAAACTCATAGTACATTCTCTACTTGTGCGATTAAACAATTTAAGTATAAAACGAAGTACATCAGTTAAATTCCTTGGCGTTAATATAGATTCACAGCTTTCATGGGCCGTGCATATAGATGGGATTTTAAAAAGGCTGGCTCTGATCTGCTTCGTGCTCTGGAGGTCTCGACACTGCGTCAGTCGGAGCGTCCTGTTATCCCATTACTATGCCTACACTTACTCTGTATTGAGTTATGGCATTGTCAGCTGTGGCAATGCTAGGAGAGGTCTTGGTAGCGCAATAGAAAATAATAGGAACCGTTTGTTGTGGGGGACCGAGAGACTCGTGTCGTCGGCTTTTTCGGGAACTCGGTATACTCACAGTGACGTCTGTGTATATTTTGCACTGTGCCAATCATGTGCATCAAAATGTGGCTAACTTTCTGCTAGCTAAGAAAGTTCAAAGTGAATACACTCTGAGAAATGGGAATCATATGAGTGTCCCCCCTCACAGGCCCTCATTAAAAGCGGGCAGCAGTGTCGTTATGCCGGTAAAAATCTACAATCATTTACCCAAGGATGTTAGAGCACTTAGGGGGAAAGCTCGTTTTAAGCGTAAAGATAGGCATCTGCTGCTTCGTAACACATTATACAGTCTGCCCGAGTTCTTTGCAAGCAGCCTGACGACATGAGCCATGTAGTATGTTGTGATGTATTTTCCTGTGACCGTGCCACTTGCGATGGCTGTGTGTTTGTGTGGGTATTATGCGTGCGAGTGTGTATGCGAGGAGCATGTTGGACAGTTTGTCAGTATAAGTGTGGGCATGTATTTTAATTGTAAGGTTTGTATTTTAATGATTATTGTAAGATATGTTATTTTATTGTTTTTTCTTTTTTTTTGACTTTTGGTTGAATTTTAGATATTTGCCTGTACTGACGAAGCAGATGTTATTGGTTGTAACCTGATTGTGAATAAATAAATAAATTAATTAATAAATACATAAATAAATAAAGACAACAGCCAGCTTGATTCGATTCTTTTATTTTTTCAAATAGTTTGTTTTGTCCGAAAAAAAAATCACAAAATTTTGATTATATGCCTGTCTTGTTTTAAATAGACAATAACCTACACTCTCCCTACTCGGTATAGGAATCTGTTATTTTGTGGCGCCATAATGTTTATAACTAAACAATTATAATTAAGCTTTATAAAAATAGGAAGAATTTTAAAAGGAAATTGAGCATGTAAACAAATAATAAAGGTATATTGTATACCTACTACGATATTTTGGTCAACCCAAAATTTCCTACGCATAGGATAATTGAGCCTATGAAAACGAGAGTGGTCTAAGTCAAAAAAAGTAGTTTTGGATCAACAAATGTCAAAAAACAAATAGCGAATGGGTTTAGGAGATTTTTCTTGGGAAAAGCTGAACTTAAATTTTGTAATATTTGGTATTTTAAAAAAAAATGATTCTTGCCCCTATTTTTTTGAAACTTGTGACTTAGACCACTATGGCTTTCATTGTTTGTGTGTTAACGTATTTCGTAGAAAATATCTTCTCAACTTATTTATTGTTTTATACTTAAATCATCAAACACATAGACTATATAACTTATATTAATTAATATTCATCATTATTGAACAAATAGGCTTCTAGGGGACCAATATCTTCTGGAACATTGCTATTTTCTCCATCAACTTTCAATGATCGAAAATAGTCTTGGTAGACGGGTGGTATAAACTGAAACATTTCTTTCATGCTTCTTTTCTTGTTCGCACTAACCGGGAGGTTAGATTTATAAAGGGGCAGGCCAATATTCTTGAAATCCATCAATCTACCCGTTTTATTCTTTGGAGCCAAATCCATTTCTTTGAATGAAATATCTTCGTTGAGGGGTTCTTTATAAAAAAAATTTGTATGGCTGCTTCTGAACGATAAATTTAAACAATTTTAAATCCGAAGCATGAATTTTAACTTTTGATTAATCCAAAATAAAAAAATAGGCTCTTATTTAAAAGACAAAATCAAAAAAATTTACGTTTTATTTACCTGAACTTGTAGAATCAGATTCAGTAGATGCTGATGGCTCATATTCACTCTCACTTTCTTCATATGGTTCAGCGTCAAAATCACTAATATTAATTTTTTTTTTGGATTTCAACAAAGCAGCATTTAACAGTCGATACAAAATATTTACAGGCACAATGGTCTAAGTCAGACTTGGACGACTCTGGCTTTCATCGGTATATGTGGGTGCGTTTTACATCCATGTTAGTAGCGATATCTGTTAGTGTTGTACTGAAGATAGAAATTTCATATTTTGTCCAAAGGTAAATTACTACGTAAACAATACGATAGTGTCAAGAAACGCAATTCCGAAAAAACTAACTTAGACCACTCTGGCTTTCATAGGCTCAATTAATCCGCCTAAGGTATAATATTATTATAACAGACTCTCTCACTAAACCTGAATTTCATAATTGCAATGCTAACATCTTAAATCAGAGTATTTGCAACTATTTATAAGATTTATTATTTATTTACTCAAAAAAAAATCAAACAATACGAAAAGTAAAAATTTGGAAAATTTTATTTTTCCTATAGGCCTACCTATACAATGGCAGCAAAATTAAAATTTATTAAAAGAGCCTTTTCTATTTTTAAGCAGCCAAGCTCACATTTTTCACTGTTTAAGAAAAATAACCATTTCTTACATCCTGAATTTATTTTTTTATCTCAGTTTTCATAGTATTTATTATTTATAGCTTTGATTACATTTTCGATCAGAAAAAATAAACACACACTTGGTATTTAGACCAGTACATAATTGTTAGGAACTTTATAGAGACCATGTATTTTTAAAACTGAGAAATAAAAGTGAAAGTTAAAAAATACCTCATTTTACTGAAAGAAATACCTCTCATTTCTAACGTCTAAAAAACTCCTCCTTTAAATTTATAAGATTTTCTTAATCTTAATATTGGGGTAGAAGACAAATCTTTATTTGAAAAAATAAAAGGAGTCAATCTGAATGAAACTTTTATGAAAACAAAAAGAAATGTAAAATTAGCTGAATTCGCAAAGATCAAAGTAATTTTTTTTATTAGAGTAAATTTTTATTATCGTATTAGGAAGACCGAAAAAGGAGGAAAGTTTAGATGTTTTTTAAGGGGCATGATGTACCGGGTGAGTCAACGATTGCGCGGGGTAATTTTATGCCTTGAAGATAAGATTTGTCGATAATAAGCTTTTGTGTTAAGGTATGCTTGGATATTCTGCACATTTAGAAAATATTTTGAATTATACAGGGTGCGTTCAAAAAGTAGGGTGTCACAAAGTTGGATATTTTAAATGGGACACCTTGTATTTGAAAGGATTTTTGAATTCTACGTGTAATTTTATGACTTTCTCCCTAGGTTTAATATACGAAAACGTCAGACACCCTGTTTAATATTCCCTGATTTAAAATTTTAGTAAGTTATAAAATTTAGGCTTAGTGACAGAGCCAGTTAACATTGACAATAATGACATCCATATTGAATTCTGTAACTCTGATTTCATATTCGTAACCAGCGACCTCAAAAACTTCGGATTAATCATACTTGTTGGGGATGGTCAACTGACCGCGATCTGGATAGCGTTATTCGAAAAGGAACCAAGCGATGTTTTAACAGTTTTGAGTAAATAAGGTGTAAAGATTCCCTTTGGTTAAAAGTATTACATTGTAAATGACAAAAATGTTTAAGTCACGTTTAGTAGTATATACCTTGCTTAACTGTTTGGCAATTAGTAAAAGAAAAATTCCGTAGTTAAAGCTGAAGTGTGATTTTTTTGGCGGTTGGTTCTATTTGAAAATTTACAGTAAAGAATCATGGAATTTTCCAAAGCCAAGGATAGTAATTTCTTAGCTCTGTCGCCCATGGTTTCAACTGATTCTTGCACAGGATGCGTTTATTAACGTAAAAAACTTGGTCATAAAACAGCACGACAGAACGTACGTAAAACTAGAAAAGGAACCAAGCGACGTCGCTTGGTTCCTTTTAGATTAATTCGCATAGCTGTATTTCTTTGGTGTCGCTTGGTTCTCTCATCACCAGAGGACTCTGTTAACATTCTGGCACTTGAGTCTTTTTCGAATATCTAATTTAGGGTTTCAGGAGTCGCGTAGCTCCAATAACTCAAATAATTACAATTTGTCGCTTGGTTCCTTTTCGAATAACGCTATCCAATTGACCACTATCAATTTGATCGGTCAAATGCGGTCAAAATATCTTAAATTTTTGCAGCATTTTATTTGGGAAATTCTTGATAATGAGAATAATATAACTCTAATGAGTGATGGCTGGACTAATATAAGAAACGAAGATTTAATAAACATGGTGCATATCAAAAATAGAGATTTTTTCTATGATTTTTCACAGCCCCAGGCATTGTGATACACATGTCAATACATATCCAGTTAAATTGCTAGTAATCAAAATTGGTTAAAATAAACTTAGAGCTCTGCTGACAATGCAGCAAATATGCAAGCTGGGCTGGACTGAATTAAAAGAAACTTTTCCAAATCTACCTATACGGCTGCGTTTCTCACATTTTGAATTTATTGTTAAAAGATACTGATTCACTTAAAACACTCTCCGATCATCATGGTGTTTGTAAAGGGATTGTCAAATTTTTTAAAATAAAACATTCCTAACGCCGCCGTTTTAAATGAAAAGCAGGGCAGAAATTTTAAATCTCTTAAATTACCAGTCGCAACTAGATAGAGTAGTACGGTTAGCATGTATGAAAATTATTCAAGTCAATAAAGTTACTTAAAGGATGTTTAATTGAACCTGATGTAGAGACTCGAGCAACAAATAAAATAAAGATACTTAAAAATGATGTATTTTGGGATAGAAATGTTAAGTTTATAGATTTATTGAATTCTGTTGTTCATTTGATAACCTCTATGGAAAATGCTTATGCTACTTTGGCAGATGTCCGGCAGAAGCTGTACTTGTTAAAAGAACGCTTCAGTACATTTGTTTTAAAAAGTCCATTTCTTAGAGGAGAGGAATAAACTGCATCCGTATTAAAAAGAATTGACATGGCCTGTCGACACTCACAATGCAGCGTATCTACTCGATCCTATATAGATAAAAAGGAGAAAATCTAACTCCAGACGAGCTGGAACGTGCCACTACTTTAATAGTACAAGTTAGCTGAAACAAATCCGATGTTGAAGTTATTGGAGAAATTTCAAACTGTAGAACAGCAGCAAATGATTTTAACCATTCAATAATTTGGACAGCGGTAAAAAGTATCAAATCAGTTTGTAAAACATCATCCGATATTACACGATCAACATCGTGTGAGAGTTGGCAAAAGAAATCGGTACTTTATGGGGTAGCCATAAAGCCATGTCCATAATAAATTGAGAAACTGATTGATCACCACACGGTCTGGAAAACTATACCGTATCCATTTACTTTTGAGAATGATGACAGAAACCCATTTTACAACGAAGAGATCAATTATGTCTCTCTCTCTCTCTCTCTCTCTCATGTTTTTTCTCTCTCATTTTTTCTCTCTCATCTTCTTTCTCCCTCATACTCGTAAAATTTTTACAGCTGGTAGAAAGTTAGGTTATGTGAAAGATTAATATGACATATTATTTGAAGCCTGTCCCATGATATAAGTTGTTTTTGCAGTGTAAAAATATACTTAAAAAGTTTATATAAAGTATTATCAGCTTAAATTCTTGTGTTCTATGAATCTGGGACTGACTAACAACTATTGAAATATTACGCAAGGTACATATTTGTTCTCCTTTACATTAATTGGACCGGGCGTTATGGGAATGGGCAACAGGAACACCGACCCGATATAAAGTTGAGAATAGTGGGCATTACAGAAGATTTCTTTAGTTATTGAGAAAGTAGTGAAAATTGCGCCCTACAAATGTTTGGTTTCAGTTTAAAGCTGAAGTCACAGTGTCATTACAAAGTGTATCTATCCTTCTGGGACTAAGACTCAACATTTACAGTTAAAAATTGTGAAACTACTTGGTATATTCGATTAAACAATTTTTATCGCGTCTTTAACTTACACAAACATCATTTTTGAAATTTTTCCTTTATTTATTTAAATACTTTTCCTCCGATCCTTTTATTGCAAATTGTTGGTTAGAGGTAGTATTGTTATTTGGGTAGGAAACAATTTTAAATGCTATAAAATAATAAGGTTAATGTGGCTATGCTGAGACTGTTTTTGTTTAACAAAAACGAGATTTTTGCTGTTTGTGTTCAGTAAAAACAAAGGTCTTTTGCTATAAAATCATAAAACTTACGTAAGTATTTTGTCAGATTAGAAATTTATTTTTTATGACAACTCCGATTAAACTTTCACTATAGGTATAGGCAACCAGAAATACTTGCGCACAAACAAAGCCGCCTGTGATGAAATGTTTCATTATTCTTTTTTATTGGCAACAACATCGTTTTTATTTGTCTTTTACTAATGCCCCTTTTGCTAACAAGGATAGAAAGAAACCGGATTCCGCTGGGATTTTATCAGGAAAAAAATAATTTTGCGATGACTAATCTTTCGAAGTATATAACCAGCAATACTTCCACAAGCAAAGAATGTACGATAAAAATTTGAACAAATCCTTTTTTTATTTGTCTTTGTCTAATGCACTTTCGCCAACACGGATAGCAAGAAATCTGATTCCTCCGTGATTATCAGGAAAGAAAAGATGAATATTGTGATCACTAAAATATGTTCTGGTGTAAACGGTCCATGGAACTGACCAATAGGGATAATTCTTGTTCAATTGTTTTTTCTGTCATCATTCTCAAAACCAAATGGATACCGTATAGTTTATGGTAAAATATAATTTCATTATAATGGATAAAATGCAAGAAAAATTGATTTCAATATATCTTCGTCTTCCGAACTCGATTCTTCTGATATCGAGCAGCTAGCATCTGACTCCGAAGATGAATCTGAGGAGAATTTGTCATTATTCAGGCTCCAGCGAATTAACCAAGTTTAATGTTCATTTAATTTTTACTCTAAATACAAATATGTTTTTAATTTTTCCATGTTTAAATGTTTATTTGCAATGAAAATAATGATTTTTATTTATTTGTTTTATTTTCGAATCTATTTTGGTCAACTCACCCAAAAAACACATCCAAAAAACATTTGACCGGTCAATTCCACAACCCTCATCATCCTCAAGTCGATTCGAGCGATTTTCTGGTACTTAGGAAGTATTGAGTTATTGGGGAGGTTACACATAATAATATACGCTCAGATATTCGTTCGCAAATTAGGACGAAAGTTTACGATCCTGTGCAGTATCAATGAAAGGAATGTTTTACTTATATTCAGTTGGCAATATTTACGAAATTTCTTTCCTTCAACGACTCAAAAAAGCTTTCTATAATGTACCCTTTGCTTTTTGTTATAAGTACAAAAATGTGGAAGTTAATATTACAAATTAAATAGCAACACTTCTTTTTTTTGTATTTTAATTAGATTTTGTTTTCTTCCTATAAAAAAATGCTAAAGTTTCATTCGTTCTTTTTCACCGAAAAAATTCTATTACTCTTCTATTACCTGGTCTGCAACAATGTAGCTCGTTTTCAATATATGACATAACCATGTTGCCAACATAATTGAAATATAAAGAAAAGTTAATAGTTACAACTTTCCCCTTTAACCTTTAATAGCACCAACAGCGTATTTTGCATCTCGCGGTCCCATGTTTGTTATTTTATTATTAGTGGAACTGAAAACCAAAGATGGGAGTTCAGAAGGATTTTGGTCCCAAAAAATTAAACGTATGTACTATGAGGTCTTGTCAACATTTTTGATATTTCGGTAGGATTTAGGTATCCTTTAGATGTGCAAAGTTGGCAATATTTGACGTCTTAACTGAAAGAAGTTGTGTTTAATAGCTCGCGTAATTTTCTCATAATATGAGCCCAATAATAGTGCAACACTTATGTTTGTGTGTGATGTGATTTATTAACTTAATAATAATAATATGTATGTGAACAAGAAAACTATCAAAAACGGGCATTTTTTAGTCAAAACTCTAAATTTTGCTAACTTTACATATCTAAAGGATACATAAATCTAAATAAACTATGAAAAATGTTGATGAAACTTTATAGTAAGTACATAAATTCTAAAACAAATGGCAATGGTTTATTAACACGACGTATTTGAATTTTAGTCAATTTTTTGGGCAAGAAAGCGTCTTGGGTCCCGTCCTTTATTTACTGTACACTTGTGACCTCCCACAAACAGAAAATGTAACTGTGGCTTCATTCGCTGATGACACTGCTTTATTAGCAGTAGGAACAGACTTAGACGCAGTAACCAGACAACTCCAACAAGCTAGCGACCAGATTTACAAGTGGACCACAGATTGGAAGATTAAGCTTAATGAGCAAAAATCTATTTGTGTCACCTTTACCAACAGAAGAATAGGCAATCATCAACCAGTCAATATAAATGGTATCATAGTTCCCTATGAAAATACTGCCAAATACCTGGGGATGACCTTAGATGCGAAACTAAGATGGAAGGAACATATCAGAACTAAATGGACTGAACTAGGGCTCAAATATACAGTTGTATTGGCTCTTGGGACGAAAATCTAAGCTGTCAATACACTGTAAAATCATGATATATAACCAGATTTTAAAACCAGTCTGGGTTTATGGCATCCGGTTATGGGGTTGTGCCATAAGGAGAGCCACATCAAACGCATCCAAACCTTCCAAAATAAAGTACTACGGAACATAGTTAATGCACCGTGGTACATACGTAACAGCGACTTACATCGCGATCTTGGTATCCCGTATGTCGCTAGTGAAATTAAAAGATTTGCCATCAAGCTCGAGTCTCGACTCCACCAACACGTAAACGTCGAAGCCATCAGGCTTCTTGACAATCAGGAACTAGTTAGAAGGCTGAAGAGGACCAATCCCTTTGAACTAGTATAGACTTCTAAAAACCGAGTACACCAAGTGTGTGAGTGCTAAGTGCCATGGCCATGAGTCACAACAGATAAACCTTTAGAACTCCATTGGGTGAACTTTAGTATATAAGGATTTTAGTTTTTAAGAATTTAGAGAGAAATTAATGGTTAGTCTTGCAGACCAGTTTTAATAACAGTAAACGCCGCAGGCTCTATCAAAAAAAAATTTTTTTTGGGTCAAAAAATCCGCTTTCTGGACCACTATCATTTCGGTAGATTGAAAGCACCCTATAGAAGTAACACGTAACGTACTCCTAAAAATGGGAGAAACAAGATATATAAATATGTAATCCACGCAGTCTCTTTTAGAATCTACTTGACAAAAAAATGAAATACTTCGAATTTGTGTTTGGATGCATGAAAATATTTAAAAATGAGATAATGTATCACCCACTTACAGCCGATTTTTTAAGGGAAATTAAAAAACTGCAAATAACCGAAGTTTTAGGATTGTCTGAATATTTAGAATTCGCTGCCAGAAAAAAAAACAACTGATCATTGTAAATCTCAAATGAAAATTTGAGATGACATACCGTCATCAGAAATGGAACATTTATATAGTACAATCGGTATAGTACTTTCGCACCTTAATATGTACATATCCTTATCAAAGATTTTTTCTTCCTGTAACTATAGGAAATGTTAGCAGTCAGGTAGCAGCAGCAGTAGAGATTTGAATTTTGTATATAGCTCGCATGTTGAGAAAAACGTCCTGTATTTTGTTACAATGAACCTTCATTTTTTAAATGGAATATCCCTGTATATCTGTATATGACCTGTATATAGAGACAGACTTGTAAAAAGCACATTTCAATTCCTTTTTTTTTAAAATCAGTAAAATGCATGGCTATTGATTATAATTCTTAGAAAATTTAAGATTCCATATCTCAAAAACGGCAACCAATCAAACCAAGCATAGACAAATTACATGTGTTTGAAATAGGAAAGTATGGTCGTTAAAAATGTGGGTGTATATACAGGGTATTCCAATTAAAAAAATTGAAGTTCTATAAATATTTGACATTTATTGCTACGTTCAAGTCTTTTTACTGACGAGAATTTTAAAATTTTATACAGAAATGTAAAATTTTTAAATCTACAATTTTTTGATTACCCTTCAAATATAGTACGGGGGGTGTCAACACATAAGGAAAAGATAAACTGGAGATTTCATAGCACACAAATAATGTTGCAAAAGGTAACATTAGATTATGTTTGGTCAAGGGTGGGATTCCGCTCACGCTTTGTGTGTGTGTGTGTTTCTATAGCTTTACTATTATCGCACTTTCGGTATTCCGCTCAACTGTTGCTGTCTCCCCCCTGACAGTACTCTCCGTTTTCGTTTCATTTTAATTCAATTTGTTTGATTTCAGTCAAGAGCTGTCGTAAATATCAATTCGAAATGTATCGAAAAGAAATAGCAGATAAATGAACATCTGGCTTGTCATTCCATCTTAACAAACCTTAAACTGCAGTTCTTGAAAAACTGTGTTACCCCTAAGATTAATTATTTTAATTACGATTGTAATATTTTTAAATGAGTGTAAACAGTGATTACTGGGATTTGTTATTCGATTTTTGCGATAGACACAATGAAATTATTATGAAGTAGTGACGACACGTCAAAGAAATTTAGATAAATTATGGGCAGACATATCACACCAACTAAAGACTTTGAGATTCAGAGAAAACTCTACGAAGGAATGGAAAAAAGTATGTATAACGCAACGTAACCTATAGTGATAGTGATATTTTAGTATACATTTTATCAAACTGCAAATATGCCCCATAACTGAAAGCTTCGTCGTTACCGAAAAAAAAACGAGAATGACCCATGAGCACTAACAAGCAGTCTTGTATATTTTACTCTATTCGAGGCTCCGCGGAGATTTACTGGTTTCTAATTTTAGTCTTTTGTACCAATTTATACATAATATCAATAAAAATATTAAAATTATTTACTTTAACATTAACATTTGGTTGACAAATATGTGTTTATGAATAACATATGTGACGGAAATTCCCGTTGTATTTTACACGAAACCGGAGCAAATATCAGTAAAACAAATAAGCCAAGAAGTATTTTTAGAAATCGTAATCCTTAATTACAAAGCAAATAAACAAAATAAATGACAAAATGCATGAACTAAATCAATGACATTTTAAATAATGTTTTCTTTTAGTGATTCAGAAAACCATATCACCCAATAGTGAAAACCGCTATTTAAACATTCACTGATAATAAAAACCAATAAAAGATATATTTAACTGGAAATTGTCAGAAAGTTTAGTCACCCACTTACTTTAATTTTGTACTTATGTGTTTTACAGAGTGTTTTCTGATGATACCACCTGTAAAAAATAAATTAGATTTTGTAGGAACGTGATTTGAATTGAGAATTTAACTTCAGGATTCAGTAAAAAGGTTTAAACTTAGTACACAGTTGATCGGTTAGGATTTGACAAGCTTTTGTCTAAGTCATTCTCAATAAATTGTGTCATTACAAACTTATCATTTATTCTATTATTTCCGCGATTTGCTTGGTTTCCAAATGATTTTTTTCTTAGAAGTATTGTGGAAAATACATACTTAAATAGATATTTTTTTTTATACAGGGTGACGCGGATCTAAATGTACATACGATACCCTAAGATAGAGACCACCTTGGGGGTTCTAAATCACCCATATTTAGTAGTCCAATCTCTAACCTTTACCAAGATACAGGGTGTTTTATCAGTTTTGAATAAAATTTATTTTTGTAATATTTCTGTATGCACTCGAAATAAAAAATTCATAATGGGTAAGAATATTTTGTACAATTTGTGGGTTTAAAATGCCATATGCAAAAGTTCTAAAATCCAGGTCCGTACTTAAAATAAAATTAGTTATAAATTTTTTTTTAAATTCAACACCCTGTATATCGGATTTTTGAAACTTGTAATTTCTACTCCAAACAAGCATAAACATATGATTCTATTGACATGGTTTTCAAAGTTGCCGCACTTACCACGAAGTCATAAAAAATAGGCGTTTTTAAGAAATCAATGAGAAAGTACATTTCAAATAAACAAAATCTGCTAAAAAATAGTTGGTAGCCTGATAAAAGTGTCCATATTGACTAGAAATATTATGCACTACTTGTCGGATTAAAATGGCATACGAAAGTGATAGAATCCAGGTCCTCACTTAAATAATAGGCCCATTTGTAATTTTCGAAATTTGACACCCTGTACATCAAATTTTGAAAAAAAATGCATTTGGAACGAGCATAAAAACTTAAATTATTGACATGATGTTCGAAGTTGCCACACTTATTACTTTATCGTGGAAAATAGGACTTTTGCAAATCTACATTTAGGTAAATTGTTTTATTAACAGTATTAATGGTTAAAAACAATAAGAATTGAATTCGAAAAATTGGGAATAAATATTAATACCTAGAACAACTTAAAATAAACCTAAATCAACAACAATTAATTAAAATAACACAAAGATTAATCATACATAGTACAAGGCATACTGTTCCTAAAAAACACATAATTTAGCAATAAAATAAATTATTTTAGAAGATTTTCAAAATGACCGCCATTGACTTCTTCACACTTCTAGGTATTAATATTTATTCCCAATTTTTTGAATTCAATCCTTATTGTTTTTAACCATTAATACTGTTAATAAAACAATTTACTTAATGTAGATTTTCAAAAGTACTATTTTCTACGATAAAGTAATAAGTGTGGCAACTTTGAATATCATGTCAATAATTTCAGTTTTTATGCTCGTTCCAAATGCATTTGTTTTTGAAAATTTGATGTACAGGGTGTCAAATTTCGAAAATTACAAATGGGCCTATTATTTAAGTGAGGACCTGGATTCTATCACTTTCGTATGTCATTTTAATCCGACAAGTAGTGCATAATATTTCTAGTCAATATGGACACTTTTATCAGGCTACCAACTATTTTTTAGCAGATTTTGTTTATTTGAAATGTACTTTCTCATTGATTTCTTAAAAACGCCTATTTTTTATGACTTCGTGGTAAGTGCGGCAACTTTGAAAACCATGTCAATAGAATCATATGTTTATGCTTGTTTGGAGTAGGAATTACAAGTTTCAAAAATCCGATATACAGGGTGTTGAATTAAAAAAAAAACTAAAAACTAATTTTATTTTAAGTACGGACCTGGACTTTAGAACTTTTGCATATGGCATTTTAAACCCACAAATTGTACAAAATATTCTTACCCATTATGAATTTTTTATTTCAAGTGCTTACAGAAATATTACAAAAATTAATTTTAGGCAAAACTTATAAAACACCCTGTATCTCGGTAAAGGTTAGAGATTGGACTACTAAATGTGGGTGATTTAGAACCCCCAAGGTGGTCTCTATCTTAGGGTATCGTATGTACATTTAGATCCGCGTCACCCTGTATTTGCAAAAAAAATTCAGAAATAAATTATCATTTCAAAACTTATCAATCCCATCAATGTCAAGCTGGTCAAAAAATCCTTGTAAAAATGTACCCAGTATCGTTTAGTTTTCGAAATAGAGAGTGTAAGTAAATTGTACAATTTAAGTGTACAGTCAGAACTGTACAGGGTGGTCCAAGTCAGATGATCCAATATTCGATCTCACAATCTGTAAGACCTACAAACGAAAGTTAAATACAAAAATTTTTCGGATTGACTTAAGTTTTCAAGGTATTTTATTTTCGCGTATACAGGGTGTTTAGTTTCTCTTGGTCAAGTGCCAACTTTCTTATTTTAAATGAGACACCCTATATATATTTTTATTTTTAAATTCTACATTCAATTCCAAGTAATGATTACAACAGGTTTATCACAATGTTGATTCGTTTTTCAGTTATTCAATTTTTTAAAAATTTTTGAACAAAATCTGCCATTTGAAAAACATCAACGCCCAGATTCTCCAACGCTAGTCCGGTCTAATTTGACAACCAAAAGTTTTAAACTGACAAGTGTAAGAATAAGACAATTAAGTTTTCTACTATGAATTTATTTCTGAGCTTTTTCGCAAATTTGTAATTTGTAGTATGAACCTTCGACACTAATAGAACTTAATTCATTACAGCAACTCGTTCCAAGATGAAAATCATTTGGAAACCTAGCAAATCGCTGAAATATCAGAATAATTCCTAAGTTTTTAATGACGATTTATTAACAATGACAGGACAAAAACCTATCAAAATATAACTGATCCACTATAAGATCTTAATTTAAACGAGTACTAAATCTTAACCCTTCTTAGTGAATCTGAACGCATATGTTTATGTTCAAAAATATGTGTTTCCTAATATTATCAATGTATTAGCTAATTTATGTTCTATTTTTTAATTAAACCCAAAATAGCTGGTCCAAAGTTGTCAATTTTTAGACATAAATATCTCAACAGTTTTAAACAGAACACCTTATATATAAACATTCTGAGTTATGCATATTTTGTCTCTATCACTTAACATATCTAACCCCCGAAATTAACGGTTTTGCAGATATTGGCATATTTCTAAAAATTATGCCTATTATTTCAACAATTCATGATAAGAAATCGCCAAAAATATTACTAAAATTAGGAAATGTAAACTAAATTCAGTGTCTTAAAAATAGTTTTTATAATCTCTATTCTTTTTTGGCTCTTGCATATAAGGCTCGTTTCAAGCTCCTTGGTTGACCTATTGCCCGCAATAAACTATTATAGACACCAGCTGTAAAAAAACCCGGTAAATTTGCAAGAATTGTAAACAGGGCCGGTCCTAATAAAATAAATAATAAATATAATTTTAAAATAAACAGTACAAGGTAGGAATAAAGTATTTTTTTTAAATACCTGCCGGTTTAATAATTTCGAAATATTTAAGTTTAGTTCCTATCCGCTTGGTAAACCGTTCAGTTGTTATATGATTTCGATAGTATTTTTTGTAATTCAAAACGAGCTAAAATGTGTCGTCCTTGGAAAGACGTTGATCATAGTGCCTCCGTTAGTGCTAATTTAGAAAGAAAATATTTATCGCCCGATGCCAAGCAAATGGTTAAAAATGTGTATGATTCGTTATTGACCAGGGGATTTAATGTAAATGCAGCTGCAGCAGAAACGCCTTCATTAACGAAAACACCTTTGTCTACAGTTAAAGATATTGTGAGAAAGCAAATCTTTTACGAGGTTCTTAACCTAAAGATTCCTTTTTAAAAGCGATTATAAATTCTCTGTCGATTTAATCGCATAAATAAATATATATTTTTTTATCTAGTGAAGTGAAAGAAAATATCTTAATGATGTAGTATGTATGGACCATAGGATGGTCCTTATTTTGGAAAAGTTCCGATTTTTTTGAGTGCTCCCACTAAATCAAAAGTAGGGGCCGAAAAAATAATTATGACGCAAAAAAAAGTAGAAAAAAAAATAAACGGTCCCCCACGCAGGTTCAATTTTAAATGGGATTTAACATGGGGTTTCCGGTTTTTAGGTTGAACCAATCGTTGCGCACTTGATTTCCATCGGTTCAAGGTGAAACTTGGTATCCTTAGGTTTTCGATACCGCTGAATCCAAATATCATGTCAAAAACCGGTTTTCACTCATGACAGCTGTCAAAAAAGCGGTCAATAAAAATTCATTTTTTGATTCTTCAAAATTGTAAGGTTTTTTATATTTGAACACAAATCAAGTAAAGTTTCGTCGTAAAAAATTATTACGGTTGTTATTTAGCGAAAAACACGTTAATATTTTTTTACGACGAAACTTTACTTGATTTGTGTTAAAATTTAAAAAATCCTTAAAATTTTGAATAATCAAAACATTAATTTTTATTGACCGCTTTTTTGACAGCTGTCATGACTCAAAACCGGTTTGTGACATGATATTTGGATTCAGCGGTATCGAAAACCTAAGGATACCAAGTTTCACCGTGAACCGATGGAAATCAAGTGCGCAACGCTTGGTTTAACCTAAAAACCGGACAACCCATGTTAAATTCCATTTAAAATTCAATCTGCGTGGGGGACGGCTTATAATTTTTTTTTCGACTTTTTTTTGCGTCATAATTATTATTGTTTCGGCCTCTACTCTTGATTTAGTGGGAGCACTCAAAAAAATCGGGACTTTTCCAAAATAAGGACCACCTACATCTCGATGTGATGTTTGCACTTCTTTGACATTTCTCCAGCTTATTAAATTACAAAAAACTCCAGATTACCTTAAAAAGTGCAAATATTTTGGTCATGAAATTGTTAGTGGTAGGTCCCTAACTTTTTAATTTTTTATTCCTAATTCTTAAAAACCTCGGTAAAAACTTAAAACATAAAAGGATTTATTTAAATGGCAATGTTTATACAATTTGCATTTTCTTAATTCGTAATTTAATCCTTAATAACTGACCTACCAGGTAGACCACATTTCCAAATTATATTGATGTTTTTTTGCGTTTAACTTATATATAAAATGGTAAATCTGAACAGAGTAGTCATTTATAGGAAATAGGAATTATAAATTAAGGAATTCTTTAATTGCTACTTTAGGATTAAGAAGGTAGCTATGAATTAACAAAATGCACTCAAGGCATATTTAGCAGCTCAGCGCGGCTCGATGATGCGAAGCACTGCGTCGTAGTAGTAAAAACACGACGCAAACTACATATTATTATGTACATTTGCATGAATTGAACTGAAAAGAGATACCTACATCATCTAGTTGTCAATTTTCTGGCTTTTTCTTTAATATTCTTGACAGAGAAAAAAAAGGTATTATGAATTGTAATTATCTACAAAAAACTATTGGCGAAATTTTTAATTCATAACTGTTATTTTTACTTTTGGGAACCATATTTGTCAATTTAAAGAAACAAAAAATACAAATTTAAAGAGGCAAACAAATTTTAAAAAACCCAAAATCTGAGAAAAAATTGTTGAAAACTGGCAAACATTTATTAACATTAGTGAAATGGCGCATTCCAGCGTGCTGCTAAATAGGTCTTTAATATTAAAAATAAGAATTAGGAATTATGGATTCAGAAATCTGAGAAACATGCCCTTTTAATTAATAAATAGATAAACCTTAGGAAGAATAAATAATTTACCAGTGATAGAGAATTTTAATTCATTCTTGCAAATGGAAACTGACCGGCTACTGATGACAAATTGCGATTTCCTGAGTTTTTGACTTTTTGTCCACTATTTCACTGGGCTTTTTTGCAACACTGACAAATTACGGTAGGAAGCTTAAAAATGTCACTCAAATGAAAAGATGTACTGGTTATGTCATTATTCTTGATAAATTAAGACAACACCTGCAGGTGTAAAATACAGGGGTTTACAAATATTACTTTATCACCAAGTTAATTAATTTGGTATACATATTTATCGGGAAATAGGGTGTAAAATTAGATAAATTTTACTTTGTGTTCCAGTAAATTTTCCAAAGCGCTTACGCCACGTTACAATCGGCAAAGTAGTTTTTTTTCTAGTAGGTACGGTTAAATCTTGCATTAAAATATTTTTTTGCACTCCTGAGCTATAAAAGACTATTTTAGTCGCTATTTTTAGGGACAAAAATGTGTCACTTTTAATCCCTGAGGGATTAAAAATGTTTTAGGGTATTTTTAATCCCTGCAGTAATAAAAATATCAAAAAGTAACGTTATAAACACATTTTTTATTATATTAAAACAATGAGAACTATTTAAAATGTCAAAAATTGCCCAGGTCAAAAAAAGTACCTATATTCTTTGCCTAGGTATAACGAATAATTCTGATTATTAATATTTACGTTTATATGAACATTATTACAATTACAAATTTTAATAGCTGGTTTGTTTCTTCGGATGTAGAGTCAAAATCAATCGTGTAAAATACAATGACGTCGGTGCCGGCGGAGGGAAAACTTTTGGTTAACCACTGGTTTTTAATGAAGTTACACAAGGTTCGAGAGAGACGGCGCCGCAACAATCTTTCCGCCGGCACCCACGTCATTGTACTTTACACGATTGATTTTGCCTCTACGAATAGAACCGGTCTGTGTTGAAAGTTGATCCCTAAATTGGTAAGATTACTGCTTCCTTCGTGACCAACATTTTTTTGGGCCACGTCCTTCTTTCTGTCCTATAATTTTTGGAGTGTAAAAATAGCGTATATACCAGGAGACTAAAGGGTTTTTTAATCGCTCGTGCAATAATTGGTGCTCTTGCCTGCGGCTCGGGCACCAAATTTTGCCCTCAGACTCAGAATTAAAAGACCTAGTTTAGTCCCTTGATATATTAATACACCATTTTGACACTTTTAAAGAATTTATATTATTTTACTTTCTATCTGTAACATGTTTTTATTTAACCGTCAACTCGCATAAAAGATTGCGAACACGAAAATATATTTCTATTTACTTTTAACAATCCGGTCTATTTTGTAGTTATTAATACTAATCTCACCGTAATATGTCGAATTTAAAATTAAGTATCATCTAAATACTGAGGATCTTGCGAGCCGCAAAAGATACAGGGATTGGACGGCGAGGCTAGGAATTTAACACCCCATTCATTCTTTAAATATAATGATTTTATATCGTCCTAACTGAGGACAGCTAACGTTACACGCCTAAAATTAAAACTGGAAAAAAGTGCATGATTGTACATAATTTTGACCATAGATACTATTTAATAATCACATAAAGAAAAATTGTGAAACAGACCCACTCGACTCCAATTTTAAATAAAATTTTCTTTGAAAATTGAACTACCCTCGTAAGACAAAGTAAATAAATTTCATTTTGTTTGCAAGTCGCTATTAATATTCAAGAATCTTTTGTTAACAATTTCACGCTAGTTAAACAACAAATTATGAAATAAATGAAAACACCAAATTAATGCAGTTCGTAATAATCAACAAGTATCGTGATTTGAACGACGAAGGATAGATTTATAATAGAAAACTACGACCGTGTAGACAAGCAACGTTGTAAGGTAAGACGTTCGAGTAAACCTGTTTCGTTTGAATGCTTCCTTTATTTACCACAATCTGTGAATTTATAACCTAGTGATTATAAGCTATCTTTATCTTATTTAATTATCTTAAACAAGGAGAGCATGCTGACCGCTGCTTCTGACAATAAATAAAATAGATTATGACGCTTAAACAGATAGAAACATTATTTTTGTTGAAATGTACTGCTAACGGTTGGGTGCACAACGGCGCAATTTAATGAAGATTTGGTTAATTGGACATTTTAAACATATATGTATGACTACCATATAGCCACCGACGAAAAAATGTTGAAGCAAAGACGTAGCCTTTGGAAACAATTGCTAACCAGTCACGTGATGTACTGAACACACCCTTGGGGGGTTTTTGCAACGAAGGGCGAAAAAATGATGAAGCAAAGACGTAGCCTTCAGAAACAATTGCTAACCAGTCACATGACGTATTGAACATCCCTCCTAAACAACCACGTGATTTGCCCAGCCATCTTTACTTTTGAAAGGTAAAAAGACGAAAAGGAATCCGACAAGCTTACATTCTAAACGGCTGTCAGAACTGACAGCGACAGTTTCGTCAAGTGCTGGTACATCACGTGGTACAAAACCAAAGAAAAGACGATTTTATCTTTGCTTCCAATTTTAACAACGGGTAGACTGGATGCTAACAATATAGTACTAATACGTACATATATGATTTTAAAGAGGTAGAGTAGTGGTCCCAAAGATCGTAGATCCAATTTACAGTCTAAATGCATATTTAAGGGACTTTCCTGAAGTGTGACCATCAGTAATATTTTCCTATGTCTCTTAATTGGTCGTAAAAAGGGCGGCGTGGTGAACCTTACATTAAATTTAAACAGATATTACAATTGTTTCGGCAAGAAAATGTACGGCCACACATTGTTTGCAAAACTGTGGCTTATCTAAAACCATCTAATGTTAATGTGCTTTATTGGCCTTTAGGCTCTCCTGACCTTGTCCCAACAGAACATATGTGTTCTATGGATTCCTCACTCTTAGAAGCCCATATACGATATGATGGGGAGGAAACTCGACTAAATTTCAGGAATTCTGTGGCCAAGTTAAGTAGTCTGGCCATGCCACTGCTTCAAAGAATCATCATCATCAATTACAAGCGGACAAATTGTTGCGGGTAGAAATCGTAAGGCGGTGCATATATACTCATTCATTGGTTATTGTTGTTATTATTACTAATATTTCGCAGATTTCTAATAATAAGAAGTAAATAAAATTTGTGCCAGTAAAACAAGTAGTTTAACAATAATAGAATAAAAATAAACTATAATTACATTATTATAGTAATTAATATTTTAATAAAATGAATTATTACAAAATGCAGCACTTTAGCATGGTACAGTTGGGGTAGTCTTTGATTAAACTAATCATTCTTCCAGACTCACTGTGCAAGTACCTTTATTTTTTGAGTTCACTTTTAAAACTTACAAATAAACTACCTATGTTAAATATTTCTAGATATTTTATCATAAATATTTCAGCTCAAGCAGGATGGATGTAAAACAAAACAGGTATATATTTTATTTTTTAAAATTATGAGATGGAACTTTCAGAAAATGATTAAATCTATCTATATCTAGAATTAACGGCCTGAAACACGAGTTGGCTATTATTTTTTTGTGTTTACAAAAATAATCTAAAAACACAAAAACAAAATAAATCCAAAATTCTAAGCTATGCACTGTTGTTGAGGGTTAACGGCAGAGCAACGTCACGTTTATGAAAGGTACAATTTTGTGACTACGGCCGGCAGTCGGCAAACGTCACGCCCAAGTTTATGAATCGACCTTAATTCCAGCAACCGTAAAAAAAAGTTCCACGAGTTATAAACAAACATCGACAATTTTGCTCGGAGAATTTGTAATAAAAGTTGAAAATTTGGGATTTTTATATATTTTATATTTTACGAGGTTTTATATTCTGAATGTCTCGAATGGACGAGAATATTCCAAGGCTATTACTAAGATGAAATCAGTAATAGTTATACATATCATATACTGGCAAAAAGGCAAGTCTTGCTGAGTAATATAAGAACCTGGTTACACTAAAAACTTCTGTTCTGTACGAAAGATTGAACCGACCGCAACCAAAGTCACCAAAACTAGATAATATTTCAGCAGAAACCAGGCAAAAGGCTACCAAATGATGTTTTCCTTCGAACTTGTTGTAAAAGTGACCTATTATTGTGGAAAATATATTATGTAGGAACCTAAATTGTCCGTTTCTTTATAAATGTGCAAAAAGACTCAACAATAAATTTATACTACGAACTAGTTGTCCCTTACAAGACTTTGTCAGTTTAAAATCTTTGATTGCTACATTAAATTGTTCCAGCCATAGTGAATCTGGCCTTTTACGTTTTAAGAGATACACACACTGTATCAACAGAATTCCACAGAATCTTAAAATTAATGTGTTATTTATAAACTATTAAAAATAATAATCATATAATTATTTATAAGCTATTTAAAAGCATCGATAAGAATGTCTCCATTCACAAAAAAACAACATTTTATTTTCACTAAATTGCTGTGATAAAGATATCTTTTATGTTGGTAACAATGGACAAGACTTATTTAGCCTCTGACCTCGCTTAGTCTTATTTATTATCACGACATTCTTGTCTGCAGTTTTAATAAAAATATACGGGTGTTGCATACCCATTTATGCATTTGTATCTTCATAATAGAAATATTTTTATTATGATTATTAAGTAGACGTTATTGTATTGTTATTACTACTTATTACCCTTGAGAATTTAATTTTAGTAACAATAGAACAGACTTAGATAATTATCTAAGGATTTGATACTTTTGTTAGTATGTACCAACTATATTTCCATTCTGTCAAGGTTATATCAACAGTCTACCAATTTCTTCCGTTGTTTATTAATATTCAATTAATGATTAAATTTCTATACTTGGGGTCGCCTTTATTGTTTGTACAACTATTTAGTCCGCGGATGGGGTTTCGAAGAGGACAAATGGACCAAATATTGCAAGATACGTAAAAATGTCACTCCTAATAAAAGTTTTTGCTTGTAAAATAAATCAGATTAACGTTATTAAAAATTTAAGTTTTACTACTTTTACGTACTTTTTTTGTATACAGGGAGCATAAAAATACGAAAACGTTATTTTGCGCATCAAGAGTAAAATTACCTTGTTTATCATTTCCCACCAAAAGAACAAATATTCTCTCTCACCACTTTAACCAGAGTACTAGTTTCTACATATTAAACAATAATGACACCTATGGACATGTTTGTCAATGTCTTTATTAAATGAAGCAATTATTTAATTCAAAATACTTCTTATTCAAGTGCAATTTTTAAATAATACGACCATTTAATTAAACTCAAAAGAATATGATATAAATAAACTAAGCAATACAATAAAGTTATTAAAATTCAAAAACTCCACCTCCATATTCAACACATTTTTCTAATTGCTTCCTTGGATCTCTGAAGGAATTTCTGATTTATTCCTGGGATATTGAACGAACAGCCTGGGTAGTTCTGCCTTTTAACACGTCAATATTATTATGTCTGTGAAGTTGGCCCCCCAAATGTAAAATTTATTAAAAATTAATGGAGTTCTGGGTTTCCTATGAAGAGTTCTAGAGTTCTTTTCAATTTTTATTAATAGTTCCGTTAAAATAAAAGTAAAAACACTGTTTTCAAAAATTTCACGCAGCCCCCCATTGTTGCAAAAACAAAAGTTTGGCCACAGTGCTTAATAGTTCTAAAGGAGTTCTACAGTTCTTTGTGATTTTCGAGGCCAGAACTCTTATCCAAAAAATTCTAATACATGTTTTGTGCTTTTTGGGAAGGAAAAAATTCAACTACAAAATGTCATCTTCTTTATGCAGAACTGTAGAACTATTGCAGAACTAACGGGAACTCATGAGTTTTAAACCAGAACTCTTCGTAAAAAAATTTTCATGGGGGGCCAACTTCACACTTTTTAACTGTCAATAATTTAAGTTGTAAACAAAAAAATACCATTCTAATTCTACAGAACTATAGAACTATTGCAGCACTAACGGGAACTCATGAGTTTTAAACCAGAACTCTTCTTAAAAAAATTTTCATGGGGGGCCAACTTCACACTTTTTTAACTGTCAATAATTTAAGTTGTAAACAAAAAAATACCATTCTAATTCTACAGAACTATAGAACTATTGCAGCACTAACGGGAACTCATGAGTTTTAAACCAGAACTCTTCTTAAAAAAATTTTCATGGGGGGCCAACTTCACACTTTTTAACTGTCAATAATTTAAGTTGTAAACAAAAAAATACCATTCTAATTCTACAGAACTATAGAACTATTGCAGCACTAACGGGAACTCATGAGTTTTAAACCAGAACTCTTCTTAAAAAAATTTTCATGGGGGGCCAACTTCACACTTTTTTAACGGTCAATAATTTAAGTTGTAAACAAAAAAATGCCATTCTAATTCTACAGAACTGTAGAACTATTGCAGCACTAACGGGAACTCATGAGTTTTAAACCAGAACTCTTCTTAAAAAAATTTTCATGGGGGGCCAACTTCACACTTTTTAACTGTCAATAATGTAAGTTGTAAACAAAAAAATACCATTCTAATTCTACAGAACTATAGAACTATTGCAGCACTAACGGGAACTCATGAGTTTTAAACCAGAACTCTTCTTAAAAAAATTTTCATGGGGGGCCAACTTCACACTTTTTAACTGTCAATAATTTAAGTTGTAAACAAAAAAATACCATTCTAATTCTACAGAACTATAGAACTATTGCAGCACTAACGGGAACTCATGAGTTTTAAACCAGAACTCTTAAAAAAAATTTCGTGGGGTGCCAACTTCACACTTTTTTAACGGTCAATAATTTAAGTTGTAAACAAAAAAATGCCATTCTAATTCTACAGAACTGTAGAACTATTGCAGCACTAACGGGAACTCATGAGTTTTAAACCAGAACTCTTCTTAAAAAAAGTTTCATGGGGGGACAACTTCACACTTTTTAACTGTCAATAATTTAAGTTGTAAACAAAAAAATACCATTCTAATTCTACAGAACTATAGACTATTGCAGCACTAACGGGAACTCATGAGTTTTAAACCAGAACTCTTCTTAAAAAAATTTTCATGGGGTGCCAACTTCACACTTTTTTAACGGTCAATAATTTAAGTTGTAAACAAAAAAAATGCCATTCTAATTCTACAGAACTGTAGAACTATTGCAGCACTAACGGGAACTCATGAGTTTTAAACCAGAACTCTTCTCAAAAAAAGTTTCATGGGGGGCCAACTTCACACTTTTTAACTGTCAATAATTTAAGTTGTAAACAAAAAAATTCCATTCTAATTCTACAGAACTGTAGAACTATTGCAGCACTAACGGGAACTCATGAGTTTTAAACCAGAACTCTTCTTAAAAAAATTTTCATGGGGGGCCAACTTCACACTTTTTAACTGTCAATAATTTAAGTTGTAAACAAAAAAATACCATTCTAATTCTACAGAACTGTAGAACTATTGCGGCACTAACGGGAACTCATGAGTTTTAAACCAGAACTCTTCTTAAAAAAATTGTCATGGGGGGGCCAACTTCACACTTTTTAACTATCAAAAATTTAAGTTGTAAACAAAAAAATACCATTCTAATTCTACAGGACTGTAGAACTATTGCAGCACTAACGGGAACCCATGAGTTTTAAACCAGAACTCTTGTTTACAACTTAAATTTTTGATTGTTAAAAAAGTGTGAAGTTGGCCCCTCATGAAATATTTTTTAAGAAGAGTTCTGGTTTAAAACTCATGAGTTCCCGTTAGTGCTGCAATAGTTCTACAGTTCTGTAGGATTGGAATGATATTGTTTTGTTTACAACTTAAATTCTTGATCGTTAAAAAAGTGTAAAGTTGGTCCCCATGAAAATTTTTTTAACAAGAGTTTTGGTTTAAAACTCATGAGTTCCCGTTAGTGCTGCAATAGTTCTACAGTGCTGTAGAATTAGAATGGTATTTTCTGTTTACAACTTAAATTATTGACAGTTAAAAAAGTGTGAAGTTGGCCCCCCATGAAATTTTTTTTAAAAAGAGTTCTGGTTTAAAACTCATGAGTTCCCGTTAGTGCTGCAATAGTTCTATAGTTCTGTAGAATTAGAATGGTATTTTTTTGTTTACAACTTAAATTATTGACAGTTAAAAAAGTGTGAAGTTGGCACCCCATGACAAATTTTTTAAGAAGAGTTCTGGTTTAAAACTCATGAGTTCCCGTTAGTGCTGCAATAGTTCTATAGTTCTGTAGAATTAGAATGGTATTTTTTTGTTTACAACTTAAATTATTGACAGTTAAAAAAGTGTGAAGTTGGCCCCCCATGAAAATTTTTTTAAGAAGAGTTCTGGTTTAAAACTCATGAGTTCCCGTTAGTGCTGCAATAGTTCTACAGTTCTATAGAATTAGAATGGCATTTTTTTGTTTACAACTTAAATTATTGACCGTTAAAAAGTGTGAAGTTGGCCCCCCATGAAAATTTTTTTAAGAAGAGTTCTGGTTTAAAACTCATGAGTTCCCGTTAGTGCTGCAATAGTTCTATAGTTCTGTAGAATTAGAATGGTATTTTTTTGTTTACAACTTAAATTATTGACAGTTAAAAAAGTGTGAAGTTGGCCCCCCATGAAAATTTTTTTAAGAAGAGTTCTGTTTTAAAAATCATGAGTTCCCGTTAGTGCTGCAATAGTTCTACAGTTCTATAGAATTAGAATGGCACTTTTTTGTTTACAACTTAAATTATTGACCGTTAAAAAAGTGTGAAGTTGGCCCCCCATGAAAATTTTTTTAAGAAGAGTTCTGGTTTAAAACTCATGAGTTCCCGTTAGTGCTGCAATAGTTCTATAGTTCTGTAGAATTAGAATGGTATTTTTTTGTTTACAACTTAAATTATTGACAGTTAAAAAGTGTGAAGTTGGCCCCCCATGAAAATTTTTTTACGAAGCGTTCTGGTTTAAAACTCATGAGTTCCCGTTAGTTCTGCAATAGTTCTACAGTTCTGCATAAAGAAGATGACATTTTGTAGTTGAATTTTTTCCTTCCCAAAAAGCACAAAACATGTATTAGAATTTTTTGGGTAAGAGTTCTGGCCTCGAAAATCACAAAGAACTGTAGAACTCCTTTAGAACTATTAAGCACTGTGGCCAAACTTTTGTTTTTGCAACAATGAGGGGCTGCGTGAAATTTTTGAAAACAGTGTTTTTACTTTTATTTTAACGGAACTATTAATAAAAAGTGAAAAGAACTCTAGAACTCTTCATAGGAAACCCAGAACTCCATTAATTTTTAATAAATTTTACATTTGGGGGGCCAACTTCACAGACATATATTATTTGGTATTGGAGTGGCATAATTTTTTTTTTAAATGGCCCCATAGAAACATATCGGCCAACGTTAAGTCGGACCATTTTTACTAATCCTCTTTGGACCAAATCTGCGGTGAAGCCATTCTATTACCTTGCGAGCGAAATGTGCTGGACAACCACCTTGTTGAACATACATTTTCTGAATGGCAAATTTTCGAGCTCACCGCTAAAAAATGTATCCAGCATTTCTAAGTACAATATTCATTCTATTGCAGGTATTAAAAAAATTGGGCCTATAATGTCATGGACAGTTATCGCGCACCACACGTTCACATTTGTAAAATATTGTCTTCGCCTCATTACTTTAATTCGGGGTCTTCTCGAGACCCGTACCAGATATGCTGGGATGCTACAGTTCCATTAGTAGAAAATGTACATTCATCAGAAAACATAATCAATTTATAAAAATGGATATTTTCACTTAAAATTTGGTCTCCCACCCATAAACAAAAATCTAGTCTTTTCGCTCCATCTCCCTCTTCCAATGTTTGGTTAAAGTGGAGTTTGAACGGAAATTTTTTTTTCTATATCATTTAAATATCAGTTTTTTTCACAACTTCTAGAAGATGTTTAGCACGATTTCTTAGGGACATCACAGGAGTTTTTCTAACTGACTGGAGAACTAAAACTGTGGAAGTATCGTTCTGGTCATATTTCTTCTTCTTTTTCTTGATATTCAAAACCGAACCAGTTCTTTGGAACTTTTTTATTGTGTTGTAGATTGTCATTTCGGATATTCGGATTTCTACAAATGTTTCCCTAAATTGTTATATGATGTAGCGGTTGATACTTGGCCATTACCATAACACTGACTATAAAAATTCTTTGTTCAGTGAATTGCATTTTGATGAGAAGTATTTTAAATTAAATAATTGCTTCATTTAATAAAGACATTGATAAACATGTCCATAGGTGTCATTATTGTTTAATATGTAGAAACTAGTACTTTGGTTAAAAGTGTGAGACAGAATATTTGGGACTTTAAAAAAATAATGTGATAAAATTTGTTACTTTTAATATTTAAATTTTTTAATGAAATCTTGTACTTCGGCTTAGGGTTTAATTTAAAACATATTGCATATTGTTCTTTTGGTACAAAATGATAAAGTATGTTTATTCTTACGCAAAATAAGTAACGTTTTGGTATTTTTTATGCTGTATAAAAAATAAAATTTTTCCTAACGTAAATCTTATTTATTTCACAAGCAAAAACTTTTATTGTGAGTAAGTATCTTGCAAAATTTGGTCCATCTGTACTCTTCTAAACCCCATCAGCGAACATACTGTATACTATATTTTTCCTCATAAATTCGATGGCATTACAAGCAAAGCTGGGTAGGATTGGATTCTTTTTTTAGGGCCCGAGAGCAGGATTCGAATACCTTTTTAGAAAAGTGTCCGTGATCCGCAATCGACACAAAACAATAAAAAGAATTAGATTCGAATCCAAGGACCGATGATTGGCCCAATTGGACCAATTCATCGTAGTTTTGTTCTTATGAAAGCTTCTTTTTTTGATTTTTACAAATTAAGTTCTTTAAAGTTACTGTTGCACTAAGAAGTTTGATTTACAATTATTATTGTTTTGCACAACATAACTTTAAATTGACATTTTTCTAGTTGTGGTAGCATTACATTGAGAGTGTGAATTGTTTGAATAGCAAATAACAGCAACAAAAATGTAAAAAAGTATAATGATCCCTGAATCCCTACTGCACAAAGTAAATTTTCTAAAGGGACCCAGGTGTACCCAACAGGTGTTCCTGATGTCTTTCTTTGTGGCCTTGAGCTTGAGGATTAAAACATGATTACGAAGCAGAAATTACTTTAAACAGTTTCCTTTTAGACATAATATTTATTCCATAGCATAGACTGGTTACCAAAAATCAGAGGATTGTTTTATCTTACTGAAGAATAAATTTTAAATGAAACATGTCCCCACTAAAGAAAGATAAATAGGTAGGTATGTAGGTGTCGATGTTATGCTTTGCATTAGTTCAATAAATTTCTTTTTTACCCCCAATTTAACATAAGTACCCTGACCTAGCCAATATCAATAGTGATGGTAAAATTACATGCTATCTATCCATCAGTGAGTATATCTTTCTATTGATTTTTAAACCATAAACCTGTGGCACAGGTAAAGAAACCGAAAGATCACAATCTAATCACCAACCTCTTGGGAACCATCAGTTTTCACGTAGGTACTCTTAAACTATGATCAATCCCTATAGTTATACGAAGAAATTCTGAAATTTGTTTTGAAGTTTTACCAAATAATTAAACTAACTTGCTATAAACACTAAATTTTAAAAATTTTGAGTTGTGCTTGCACTGACGATAAGGTTAATAAAAATACTATTGTTCAACATAAGTTTAGCAGTATTTTTTTTAAATTGCATTCAAAACAAGTGGATTACAATTGATATTAATATGATTCTACAATAGCAGTTTCAACAACCGAAAATCTCCGGAGAATGCGTTTAGACTCTGAACCATCTTAACAAAGAATTGTGTCCGAATTTAATCGTTTTTCAAATCGGTATACCGATTAAGTCCTGCCCTTTTGGCTGATTATACAAAAAATTCATATATTTTATTATAATGTTTATGCACTAGGAAAATCATATGGTGCAACGTTTTAAATAAAAAATTCTACAAAAAAGTGTAAAATTAATAAAAAGGTAGGTACTTACGAAGAAAACAAATTGTAATCCCTTTAAAACGTTTAAAACTAACACTATTAACCAACAAAAACACAAGTTCAAATAACGAAAAATCAGTTTAACGTCAAATAACAGTGAAATTCAACGCACACCACAAAAAAACGTGCAGTATTTATTATCAAAAAATTTCGTACTCGTTCTTTACCGGTGAAAGCCAAAACTTTAGCAAGGTGGTTTTTAAGGTAGCTCTGCACGCAGTTCGAAAATTCAACTGTTTTATCTGAAAGAAAAAGAGGAATTCTCGCACACACCGAACATGGTTTATAAACGTTGTTGCCGGATTTCGTGACTTTATTTTCATAAATATGGGTAAATACTGAAATTTCAAAATATTACAGATTTGTTCAAATTGTTAGTATGTATGGAGTTAATCAAATATGTTTACTATACAATTTATTATCGTTTTCAATTAAGATTTAAATACCAACACCGATTTTAGAGTTCACATACCTTCATCATTCCGTCGTGCAATGTTCGGCATATTTTATTATAAGTAAGTAGTAATTTAGTATCTTTATGATAAAATAGTAGGTGTTTTTTTTTATTTGCGACAGCCTAAGAAACTTCAAGCCTAAGCACTAACGTACCGTGGGCGTCTGCTGAAGAGTAGGGAAATGCAAACTATTGACACGGGATTTAAAGGACTGGCGATTGGGAGGGGAAGGGAAAACATCTGCAGGCAATTTGCTCCATAACCTGGAGACCCTAGGCCCAGATAAAGCGACACCAGATGAGAAACTGCTTGCCCGCTTACTTTAACCTTGACGCGAGAGATGTGGATGGCCCGCACCACTCGAATCTAAAATACAACTGAACAACTATATTTTACTATATTCTCTGGTGTCTGGCCAACAGTCGGTGACGGAGCTTTAAATAAATTCGAGTTAACGTGTTAAATGTACACTTTCTCATCTGGTGTGGCTTTATCTGGGCCTTAGGTATGAATGAGCGAGAAAAGTGGGATGTTCTAGGTTCTTATACGCGCCTCTCGTTGTTCTGTTTGGATCAGTTTAGGGAGAGGGGGGGGGATAATAGCGGCCCGACCTTCCGAGCAAAATTCGTGGAAATAACGGTAGAAAAGGGACACGTCCCCAACAAAGCGGCGATTAGCGAGAGAAGGGAGTTTTCTTTCGAGGACTGGGTCATTGATAAGTCGACTGGCTCTGCTTTGGATAGAGTCAAGGATGTTAAGTGTCAAAGATGATGCCGCTCCCCAGATGTAGGAACAGTACTCTAAGATAGATCTTATTTAGGGAACATAAAGAGTGTGTGAGTTGGAAGAGGGGAAGTATTTTCTGATTCGAAAGAGAAAACCAAGCTTTTTAGCTGATGTGGCTATTTCAGGAATGTGTTTGCGGCAGATAAGATCATGGTCTAAAGCGATGCCGAGAAGATCGAACATTTCTTTGTTCTGTAGATGGATGGTAAGTAAAAGCAGGGATCGACATTTGGTCTTAGTTAAAACAAAAAATTATAGCATATTTAAATTCAGACCATCTAAAAACGCGCTTTTTTGTACTTCATATTTTCTCCGACTTATAAGTACCTACTTATTTAATAAACATAAAAAGTTAAAGGAAAAAACAATTCAAAGCTTTTGTCTTACGTAATTACATTTTCCATTATTCAACAAAGAAAATCCGCTCCTTTCTTACGCTCAAGTGCGTCAATGGCAAAAATTAAATTTCCATTAGCGGAAATTACAAATTATTTATTCTTTTATTTCAGTCCTTCTTGAAAATTTAAAAATTGTGTGCAGCTTGTTTAATTGTATAAATGAAACTATTTTAACCATTTTAAGTTTTCTGTATATGTAATTTCAAGAAAAAGGAATTTATTTAATCGTGATTTTAGATGTTAAATTTTTATCCGGTTGAAATAAAATTTGCCAATAAAATCTTACATGTCCCAGCTTTTTTGACATTCACTAAATTGTAAGGTAGATATAACAGTATTTTTAGACTAACACATAAAATATATTTTGTAGGCGTCCGATGACTGTTTTTTAAATATTTTGTTTTTTCTCGAAAAAACAAAAACTCGGTAATTCGGAGAATCTTGGCTCTACCTCTGTCTTCTTTGAAATAGACAAAACGTTCAGATTCACTAAGAAGGTTTAAGATCTAGTACTGGTTTAAATTAAGATCTTCTAGTTGATCAGTTATATTCTGACAGGTTATTGTCCTGTCATAAGTCGTCATAAAAAACGTATGAGTTATTCTGATATTTGAGCGATTTGCTTGGTTTCCAAATGATTTTCATCTTAAACCGGGTTGCTAGAACGAATTTGGTTCTATGACTGTCGAAAGTACGTACTAAAATTGCCCTTTTTTATAAATTTGCGAAAAAGCTCAGAAACCTATTTACAGTATAAAAGTAAGTTTTCTTGTTGTTACACTTGTCAGCTTAAAACTTTTGGTTGTCAAATTAGACCGGACTAGCGTTGGGGAATTTCGCCGTTATTGACTTACGCCTACTCTTTATGCAGTACGCAATTATATAAGAATAGGAACATTATTGCTGAAAGAAAAAATCGAAATCCTGGAATTCGAAAAGTTGTAATAATAAAATTCCATGACTTTTGTACGATTTCCAAGGGGAAGAAATGGATATTTTCCAAATAGAACAAAGCTTAAAACCGGGCTAGCTCGGGAGGCTGAACCATGGCCCCTCAAAATTGGTGACGTGGGAGGCAAGGTGGTTTTCTCAGTGTACCTGAATGATAAAATAAGAGGAGGTAGTTAGCATCCCTAAATCCGGGAATGCAATTAACTCTGGTCACTCTAAATAAGTGAGGGGGGGAGTAGGGAAGGACAATTACAGGTAGTCTTTAATGTTACAGAATGTATGCTAGATTATTAAAATAAATTTCAGAAAGTTCACTAGAATTTCATGACTTTTTGCAGGATTTTTCAAGGGTGAATGGAGTTCCATGATTTTTCCTTGATTTAAAGGTTTTCCAGGTGTGTGGAAATCCTGAAAATATACTTACAGGGTCGTGTTAAGCACGGGGCTCAGTAGAGCTGGAGTCCCAGGGCACTTATCTAATAGGGGCACACTTTTTGGACAGATACTAGATAAAAATATGTTAAAAAAATTGAGCCAAACCAAGAAAAACGCAGATCAATCACATAAGAAAAACGGAGGGATCTGCCAAAAAGGTCAAAACTTAATTTGGAACAGCAGGTTGCAAAAAAGGTGATCTTTTTTCCTTGAAGTGGGAATTTTTGTCTTTACATAGCTGGGTTAAGCGCGCTTTGATTTAAAGGTTTTCCAGGTGTGTGGAAATCCTGAAAATATACTTACAGGGTCGTGTTAAGCACAGGGCTCAGTAGAGCTGGAGTCCCAGGGCACTTATCTAATAGGGGCACACTTTTTGGACAGATACTAGATAAAAATATGTTAAAAAAATTGAGCCAAACCAAGAAAAAGGCAGATCAATCACATAAGAAAAACGGAGGGATTTGCCAAAAAGGTCAAAACTTAATTTGGAACAGCAGGTTGCAAAAAAGGTGATCTTTTTTCCTTGAAGTGGGAATTTTTGTCTTTACATAGCTGGGTTAAGCGCGCTTCACGCTTTTGACCCCCCAGGCGCTTGGAAACCTTAATATGACCCTGTATACATGGTGTTACATTTAATATAGGTAACAAACATTATAATATTTGTAAAAAACTGAAGCGACACTCGGATGTTTAAAAATTTAAAAAGTACATAGGCCTCAATACAAACAATACAATACAATACAATAAAATACAACTTATCTTGCTTGCTACTTATCGCGGCACCTATTGTTATAGTTGTGCTTGTAACAACAGTTTAAAGGCAGTCCGACTAGTGAAATCGAATTCAAGAAACCAATGTAAACTGTCGGTCCAAAATCTTCAAAGTATACAGTAAAAACGACGAAATAACAAATCATCGACATAAAAACAAGTCGACCAGGTACTGGCAAAAATCGGAGATACACATTTGAAAACTGACAAACGCTGGCAACTCAGCTCAGACCAGGGGCGGCGGACGTAGTATTGAAAAGTTTACGATGTGCCTCGTATATAAAGTATAGGACATGCGGTGACGAATCGCGCGACGAAAAATATATTAGCCGCAAAGGGGGAACGAACTGTGTCAGTACAGTATCAAGCCGGTAGGTATAGTATAGTACACTTGTCCGCGTCAAGGTTATGGACGGGAGTCGTAAAATAAAATGGGGAACGGGGCCTATAGGCCTATGTGTGTTTTCATAGAGGCATGCCCAAATGATGGTGCTTGTAAAGATGTGGGATTGAACGTTCTTTGAGAAATTAAGGTCCGGATATTTGATGATATTTTTGTTCAACATTTTTTCTACCAGAAAAGAAATTTGTAAGAATTCGCTACTATCGTAAAGATTATTTCCTTCGATTTAATTCCAACCAATCACAATCGACAATTTATATGTCAAAAATGATCTTTCAGACCCGGTTTTACAATGTATGGTAAACTTTTTGGTCACTTAACCTTAACCTTATGGTTAACCTGTAAAATGTTTCACACAGAAAAGTAAACTTTACAAAGTTAGTATATTCTACATAATTTAACCAGAGTACTAGTTTATACATATTAAACAATAATGACACCTATGGACGTGTTTGTCAATATCTTTATTAAATGAAGCAATTATTTAATTTAAAATACTTCTCATCAAAATGCTATCTACTGAACAAAGGATTTTTAAGTCCAGTGTTATGGGGATGGCCAAGTATCATACCGCTACAGCATGGAGCAATTTAGCGAGAAATTTCCAGGAATTCCAAAAACTGAAATGACAATCTACAACACAATAAAAAAAAGAACTGGTTCGGTTTTGAATCTCAACAAGAAGAAATATGACCAGAACGATTCTGCAACAGTTTTAGTTCTTCGGTCTGTTGAGAAACTCCTGTGATGTCCCTTAGAAATCGTGCTAAGCATATTCTAGAAGTTGTGAAAAACTCATATTCAGATGATCTTAAAACAAAATAAATTATTTCCGTTCAAACCCCACTTTAACCAAACACTAGAAGAGGGAGATGAAGCGAAAAGACTAGATTTTTGTTTATGGGTGGGAGACTAAATTTTAAGTGGAAATATCCATTTTTATAGGTTTATTATGTTTTCTGATGAATGTACATTTTCTACTCATGGAACTGTAGCATCCTAGCATGTCAGGTACTGGTCTCGAGAACACCTCGAATTTAGAGAAATGACCCAGGTAAAACCAGACCAGATGCGTAAGACTGTCTTCAATCTCAATGACCTTGAGGCGCGGCACTTAGGCATCGCTTTGCGATGGTGCAGGCGTCTGTACTATACGGCAGTTAAGTTACATTTGAAGAAGACACGGCAGTGGCTGTGATTTAAATTTATATCCTCGGTCCCCGTACTTGATGCCAGACGGCCGGCCGATCGTCTCGTCAATCCTTGGCTCGGCGTCGTATGAAGTACAGGCGACATTGGAGCTGACGCATCTGGTCTGGTTTTATCTGGGGTAATGAGGCGAAGACAATATGTTACAAAAGTGAACGTGTGGTGCGCAACGTCTGTCCATGGGATTATAGATCCATATTTTTTTAATAACACCTGCCATAGAATATCTTACTTAGAAAAGCTGGATACATTTTTAGCGATGAACTCGAAAATTTGCCATTAAATTTTCGCCAAAAAATATATTTTCAAGATGGTGGTCCAGCATATTGCCCGAGAAGAGCAAATCAGAGAGAAGCGACATAATCGAGTCCGGCCGCTGTGCTCGCGCTCGCCGGCATTTTTAGTCCGGTAGTTGATGAGTTTGTTTTGAGTTTGGAAAAATATTTTTGATGCTAAGTTTTAAGTGTTTAATTCGTTGCTGTAATTTATAAAAATTATTAAATTATGCTTGGTAATACCTGCACGTTTCCAAAGGATCCTGAACGGTAAGTACATATACACCTTTATTACACCAAATTATACCGGCCAACTGTTTATTATTTAGACTGAAGGTCACAAAATTTTATACCCCAACATCAAAGGTGCCGACGTATTTTGTCGCTTCTCTCTGGTTTGCTCTTCTCGGATATTGCGCTCGCGAGGTAATAGAATGGCTTCACCGCAGATTTGGTTCAAGATGGATTGGTAAAAATGGCCCAATTTTGTGGCCCAAAAGGAGCCCCAAAAAAAAAGCCCCGACTTAACGTTGGTCAATATGATACTATGGGGCCGTTTAAAAAAATTGTTTATGCCATTCCAATACTAGATAATATTGACGTGCTAAAAGGCAGAATTGCCCAGGCTGATCGTTCAATATCCCAGGAAGAAATCAGAAATTCCTTCAGATATCTACGGAAGCAATTAGAAACATGTGTTGAATATAGAGGCGTTTTAAATTCTGATATATAATATTATATTGCTTAGTTTATATCATATTCTTTTGAGTTTAATTAAATGTTCGTATAATTTAAAAATTGCACTGGAATAAGTATTTTGAATTAAATAATTGCTTCATTTAACACAGTCATTGACAAACATGTCCATAGGTGTCATTATTGTTTGATATGTAGAAACTATGTAGTGCTCTGGTTAAAGGTGTGAGAGAGAATAGTTGGGGCTTTAAAAAATAATGTGATAAAACTCGTTACTTTTAATATTTAAATTTTTTAATGAAATCTTGTACTTTGGCTTAGGGTTTCATTTAAAACATATTTTAGATTTGTTTTTTTGATATAAAATAATAAACAAGGTATGTTTATTTTCACCCAAAATTGTTTTCTTATTTTTTATTCTCCCTGTAAAAAAAATACATTTTTCATAACGTGAATTTTACTTATTTAACAAGCAAACACTTTTATTAGGAGTGACATGTTTACGTCTCTTGCAATATTTGGCCCATTTTGTTCTCTTCTAAACCCCATCCGCAGACATACTTTATAAGAAATAAGGCACAAAAAAAGAGAGGTCCTACATAATCTCGAAAAATCTAAAATTTCCCATAAGCTTTTTTCCTTCAATTTTCTTCAAATTATTACACAAATTTTAAGGAAAATCTGAAAACTACAGGACTGTGAGCAGAACGAAAGAAAAAATAAAGAAAGCAAAAAGTATCAAATTATACTATTTAAAATACGACGTTTAATATATCCTACGTAAAGGTTTGTGGTTCAAACTCTAGCCTTTTATAAACAGATTTTAATAAATTACTTACCTGCTAAGTCAATATAACTACTGATAAAACATTCTGGATATTAGTCAATAAAATGATACGAAAACAACATTAAAGTCACATAAAATTCTTTTAAAGTGTAAGAATGTCAAATCTTGATATTTAGTTAATAAATCTAAATATTGATTTGCACAATTCAAACAAAAAGCTTACACAATTAATTTATTATTAGCACCGGATCCTTACTAACCCAAATGCAGATAAGTATAATGCTATAATAGGAGGTTATTTACCACAACTTAACTAAGTACTTGTGAAATCCCAATATATAGTATGCAGGCTGGTGGTTTACACGATTAATACATCATATCGCTACCACAATACTACAACTACATAACTCTAAATTCGTAGTCTGGAGATAATGTGATTGGCCGAAGATTCACTTTCATTCATTGAAGTAAGTGAGGTTTATGTAATATGCATGTAACATTTTTTCTTCATATTACCCTACTAATATGATTTTTTTACAGATGTTAAATTTAATTTGAAGTTACAGTATACGAAAAAAATAAATACGAATATAAAAAGATGTTGTGTTACCCACATTTTTTAGTAAGCCTAAAGAAAATAATAAAGGCACTGGAGCTGCAGAAAACTGTTTTAATCTTAATTTTAAAACAAATCAACTCCTTAGAGCCAAGCCAAAATGATCCCACCGAAATAAATACAACAAAGAGAAATAAAATACAACAAAAAACTTCAGATATCCTGTTGTTGCAGTTATCTGATGTCTGGTTTGAAAGATATCTATATTTGACACTTATAATATTTAGACAACCACGCATCGCCTGAGTTCTCTACTTGTTACACGCAAGCATTAATAATGGTTAATGAAGTTATCTAAAAAATGACAATTTTCGAGTTATCTAGTTGTAGTATTGAGGTAGCGATATAATGATTTCACATAATTGATTTAAGTGACATAATCGATTAAAAAACGTTCTCCACTATTAGAGGAGGCAAGTTAGCTCTGGAGAGTCGAAATAGGCAAAAAAATATGCAATGGACGAAACCAATTGGAATGGGTCCCTAAAGGTGTCCAGATAAATGTATGCAACTCTATAAAATATCTTGTTGCTATGCAGTTGGGTTCTAGGCAGAGTAATAACCCCCTTTTTCACCTATGTAAGACCACCGTTTATTAGGATGGCCTTCAAACACCATGTATCATGTTACACCTAATAATTCAAGAAAAGACATCGAGGCCCACGAAGAATTTTTTTTTTCTGAGACCAGCACGTAGACTTCGAGCCTAAGTACTAACGTACCGTGGGCGTCTGAAGAGAAGGGAGATATGATAAATATTGACATAGGATTTAAAGAATTGGAGGTTAGGAAGGGAAGGGAAAACATCTGCAAACAATCTGTTCCCGCGAGAGCGAGAGAAGTGGGATGTTCTAGGCTTTTGTAACAGGACAGTAAATGGCAGCATACGTAAGGCGTCTCTTGTTGATCTGTTAAGAACAGCCAAGGAGGGATTTGTAGCGGCTAGTTCTTCAGAGCATAATGGGTGGAAGTATCGGTAGAAAAGGGATAAATCCCCAACAGCGCGACGGTGAGAGAGTGAAGGGAATTTTCTTGTGAGGACTGGGTCGTTGATGAGTAGGATGGCTCTCTTCTGGATAGAATCAAGAGGATGTTAAGTGTCGAAGATGTTGTCGCTCCCCAGAAGAGAGAACAGCACTCTAGGTTAGGTCTTATTTGGGCAACATAGAGTGTGTAAGTTGGAAAGGGAGAAGTATTTTCTGGCTCAAAAGAGAAAACCAAGGTAATCTGGGTAAAAACGACAGCGCTGTTCAAAGTAGCTGGTAATTGGCGGCTGATCAGAAAGAGTTGCCCAGGTGAATATTATATGTTACAAAGCGACATATGTTTAGTGCATGTAACTGACTGTGTTTCTGACGCTTAGAAATTGTTACAGACTGATCGTTGGTATAGAGGTAATAGTGGGTAACATGACTGCCAACATCAGTTGAAGATACAACACACCAAGAAAAAGAATATACACTGCGGTCCTAAAGTCCCCCCCCCCCCCCCCATTCTAACTTTTGCTACGAAAGGAAAATTGAAATGAAATTTTGTGAGGTTAAATATGAGGAAAAAAATAATTTTCTTGACTAAAAAATTTTAAATTATCTTCCAAAATGGCGACCAGCTGTATAACTTTTTAAATGGCGATAGGTGTCATGTGACACATCATTTGAAAGGTCTTTGAAAGTTCTATTCAACCTCCGAATTTGAGAAAATAATTTTAACTTATGTCAAAATGGCGGCCATTTAAATTTTAAAAATTGAAATGTTCTCTGTCTGGAAAATAAAGGAAATATTCGTTTCAAACTCCGAATAGAAAAGAAGCTTTAAAGACTTCAGCTAATGCAGAAATAATACTATCCTTTCTAAGTGACATTTTTCAAAATGGCGACTGCCGCCATTTTAAATATTTTGTTTTTAACGGCAAGAGGGGCGAGTGACGCATCGTTTTAAAGGCCATTGAAAGTTCCATTCGTTCCCAAGTTAAAAAATAATAAAGTTCATTTATTTTAAAATGGCGACCATTTAAATTTCAACCTTTTAAATCGGCTCATATAACTTTATTATTTTCAAACTTGGTAACAAATAGAAATTTCAAAGGCCTTTAAAACGATGTGTCACTCGTCCCTCTATCAATTAAAAAGAAAATATTAAAAATGGCGGCAGTAGCTACCTATGTTGAAAAATGTTACTTAGAAAGGATTGTATTATTGCTGCATTACTTGAAGTCTTTAAAACTTCTTTTCTATTCAGAGTTTGAACGAATAATTCATTTATTTTCCAGACAGAGAACATTTCAATTTTTAAAATTTAAATGGCCGCCATTTTGACATAAGTTAAAATTAGTTTCTCAAATTCGGAGGTTGAATAGAACTTTCAAGAACCTTTCAAATGATGTGTCACATGATACCTATCGCCATTTCAAAAAGTTATACAAGTTGGCGGCTGGTCGCCATTTTGAAAGATAATTTAAAATTTTTTAGTCAAGAAAATAATTTTTTCTACGAATGACAATAAAAACCTTTATTGTATGTTCAATAGCAATTTCGAAACAGTGCATTGTTTTTTACAAATTTTCATTGTGCTTCAATCACCATGGTGATTCCCAATGTGCACGGGTATATTTTTACAAAGGTGGCGTTGACCGGCGCCGGGTCAACACGCCATATTAATCGCATAGCAACGCAGACAATGCAAATAAAAAGTAAATGACAATTATTATTTTGACATCTTAAAAAGAAAAATATTACTAATCCCATTTTATGTAACAGTAACATTCGTAGAAAAAGTAGAGTGTAAACCTCGCATGGAATGACCATTTCCTACTCGTATGATTTGCAGCACTCACCTGCGGCTCGTGCTGCAAACGTCATACTCGTAGGAAATGCATGTCATTCCATGGTCGTTGTACAATATACTATTTTTCCTCATTATTAATAACACAAAATTTCAATTCAATATTCCTTTCGTAGCAAAAGTTAGAATGGGGGACTTTAGGACCCCAATTCCCCAATGTATAAGTAATATATACCCACCTTTTTTATTAAATTTGCGTAACGTCAACTAATTTTAAGACAGATTATTTATTCCATGAAAGTTATATTCCAAATTGATCCTCGGACTAGGATTATGACTTTATGACACCGACTAACAGAACCAAACAAAAAAATTAGTTTTCATGTGAAACAAATTTAAACTTAACCTCGCTGTATGTGAAATCAATCCCTATTATATCCCTATTATATAGGGGAGCGCCCTTTCGAGGACGACAGAGTTGGCAAAACTGAGGTAGTTGATAAAAGTGATTGGCTTATCAAAATATAAGTTAGGTATATGTTTAAAACCCTTCTGATCAGATTACCTTTTTAAATATCTTGCAAATAGTAGAGTTCTTACAGAATTAAATCGAAAATTTCAAAATCTACCTTACATCAGTTACTTCTCAACTTTCTGATATTAGCATGTAAAATGTAATTTTGATATTGAAGTTAAAAGCATTTATCTATCAGCAGAAAACTAAGTTTAATACTAATAATACTGGACCTAGATTTACATGAAACCATTTTTCATAAAAAAGCACATTATTTTCATTAAAATCCGTATTGTCTTTCGATTCTCTCCTTAGTTAGTTTTGAACTTGCAAGCGTTGAAATCATTGCTTTATAATTTGCACAATTTGCGCGTGGATGAAAAAAGATAATGAAAATAGATGGAGATGAGAGAGAGAAGATAATGAATTGGCAGAGGGGTAATGGCAATGGAAATGTATGGGAGAAGAGGTAGAGGAGAACCAAAGTAAAGGTGGGTGGATGGCAACGTTGCCAGACGTCCCGATTATCGCGGGACGTCCCGAAATTTGTCCCGATTTTATCGCATCAAATGCTCAGGACAGAATTAATAAATTTATTAGTTCGAAAAAACATCATTGAATAAAAAATATATCATTTGAAAAATTATATAATAATTACCTTAATCGAAATTTGCTACCGTCGATAACGTAGCCCACTGCCCATCCCTAGAATACTCGTAGATTTCGGAGAATCACTTGTTGACGTGCGAGTGCGTCGTGGAGTAAGAATCAATCAAGAAGAAGCCACGAGCGTCATAGAAATGAAGACATCACGCGTGCTCTGTCGCGTTTTAGAATATTCCTGGCTTAATTCTAAAACGAGACAGAGCACGCGTGATGCCTTTATTCATACGACGCTCGTGGCTTCTTCTTGCTTGATTCTTACTCTACGGCGTTTATCCTACCCTATATAAACATCATTATTTGTTTGTCAGTCAAGTGAGTCATGTCGGTTTCGCTTCCGTTGGTATTTTATATTATAGCTTAATTATAACCTGTCAAGTTTGTGGCATTTAAATCAAATCACGGTTATTGATACTAACAATAAAAGCATTTTGTCATATTAGGTTGTTTAATTTATATGTCCCGATTTTTTTTGCAAAATCCTAATTTTTTAGCTTCAACAATAAAAATCCCGATTTACTGAAATTAAAATCTGCGGCAATGCTGGTGGGTGGAATCAAAAATAACTTAAGTTTAATAGGGTTAATAGGGGTTTAATAGGAGAAGAAACTCAGGACCAAAAGTTATAAACATGATTGAGCAATATAAGTTTGGGAAGATAAAGTACAGACGCGCATAAGTATATTTCTTCAAAGTTTGATTAGGTATTATTATTTAACTTTAGGTCTAATAATATCGTCGGTTTCATTGCGTTGTGAACCATAAGCCAATAAGTTTTTTCATAAAATACTGTTATGGCCTTTCGCAAAAAAAGTCTTAAAAATAATGATGCGACATGACGAGAATGAAAATGCTTGTTTTCTTCATATTATCGGTCATTTTATGAATGCGGTTAGAAAAAAAGCCTAGCTAAATAAAGGACGAAAAGGGTCCAGCTATTGCTTCTTGTTTGTGAAATCTCATTTGGACTTGAAGCGTTGGGCCCTAGTTTTATAGCGCTTTGATTTCATTTGTGTCCTTCGAGGTCAATATATTCGTCGTAACCTGAGAACTCTATTCAGCAAATTGTTGACCACTGTGCATAAAATGTTAATTTTTTTCTGTTTCTATTAGATAAAATAGAATATTCATGGAAGGAAAACTATTTAAACTGTCGGGGTTTAAACAAGATTGCGTAGATACTTTTGGAAACCACCAAATAAGTCAATATAAAGTTTGTAAGTATAACTTACGCGTTGAATTTTGTTGCGTGTTAAGTGGCTGACTGACTGAAAACTCACCTGAAACAAAAAAAAACAACAATTTAAAATAATTAATAAGACGTTTTAATTTTGGTAGTAATTTGTTCCATTGGTGATTGTAACAATAGAACGAATTGCTGGTTGTTCAAAAAATCTTTAATATAGTACACTGCTTTTACAGGTGTTCGGAATTGAAGTGGTTCAAGATGCAGAGTAAGTTTGGTACAAAGATCTTACATCAATAAATGAAAATAAACAATCATTTCAGGATTTGCGTTTTTTTTTTTAATTTAACTGCATTTTAACAGTTCTTTATACCTTAATCAATTATAGTGAAAGAGCTTAAAATTGTAAACGAAATAAATAAAGATAAAAAACGCGTCAAGGTAGAATCAGCAATAGACAAATACAAAACTAGTGTAATATTAATCTAAGTCCCAAAAAACGTCATTAAACAAGTGATATTAAATATGAATATTAAACAAGTGATACGAAATATGAGTATTGAACATGTTAATTATAATAAACCTTGAAGGATGAATCTATTTCAAATTTCCCTATTTCTGCATTTGGCATATAATTATAAAACATATAGATAAAAAGCGAAAACAACAAAAAACTGTTTTAAAATAACAGAGTATTTACAAACTTCCGGCATTATATAACAGTTTTGTGTTAATTATTCGTCTGAAATAAAGTATTCCATTACAAACAGTTTTAATGTTTAAAAATTAATCGTAAGTTGTTGTTACGTTCAATGGTCCATGTTCGTGACTTCAATTTAACAATATAGGTAAATTCACTAGGGATAATTAGATATAATGTGAAATTCTGTATTCTGTATATTAAAATCCAAACGATCCTTTTATAGCTATAAGCAAACCCTTGGGCGATGAACGCAAGACAGAGTATTAAAATATAGCTTTGTTTCTACAAATAGAATATAATCTTATTGCTGATCGTTTGCTCAGTCATTCTTATAGGTATGGTTTTGCAGTCAGCTTCGAATCAATCAGCATCAAACCCGAGCCAATCAAATTGAGAAAACTACTCGCTTATCATGTTCTATAATTTTCATTGACTCTGACTAGTTTGAAACTGGTTCAAAAACAAAACCATTATTGCGGCATTAGCCATACTCCCTTCTAAGTTTCAATGTACAGGGTGCCCAGTTTTCGACACTTATGCAGGGTATATCGGTGATCTTTAAAAATAGAGAGCTGCGGTTTTCGAAATCATGTGTTACTTTTTCGTGAAACATATGATGCTACAAACAGAATTTTCACAGCCCCCTTCGTTTCGTAGATACAGAGCGATTTTGCAAATGTTTCATTTTCAAGCACCCCTCGTATCTCAGTTGCCTTTTAACTTATTGGTAAGGTGAAAACTGATTATTATATAGTTTTTTGCGTAGAATCCAGTGCCTAGTCAATTTTTTCTAGAAGGAACGAATTTGAAGATAAAAACCATGGTTGCATTTTTTTAAGTGTGACACCCTGTATGTATGTATATATATATATATATATATATATATATATATATATATATATATATATATATATATATATATGTATATATATATTTTATTTTCATTCGATTGTTTTTCTCATAAGCTCAACGTTAACCTCGTCGATTTCTCGATTTTCCTTATCCTTTAAACTGAGTTGCAACAGATCGAACGTTTCTCTATAATCAACACGGCGACTGAAGAAATTAGGACTTAAATGGCATTTTGTTTGTAAGTACATGCACTCGTGGATAAAAAAAATCGTATATCTAATTCACAGTCCAAGTGCCACTCAGGGGCGTATTCATGGGGGGGGGGGGCGTCCCCTCACCAGTGGATCCTCGAGTTGGCTGTTAGAATCTCGTACAAAACAAAATGACGACAGTCGAGTTTTGGAAACAATCGCAAAAAGGTCGACAGTTCAGTTCCAGCAGCACGTAAAAAAGTTTGATCAACTATAAAAAAAGTACAGTTTTTCTCGGAAGGAAAAAAGGTCGACAATTTTGGATTTTTATCTTCGTATAGTCGGATATATTTCCTCCCCTCCCCGCAAACATAGTGCTTTCGATACGCCCCTGATGTTAGTTGTCTAAAAAGTACTCTTTTACTTTACTGACCACGACTTTGTTAGGGAACTAACACTTGGGTTGATGTAAAGATAAAATCAAGGAAGAAAAATCCACGGCGTCATAGGCATGAAGGAATCACGCGTGCTCTGTCCCGTTTTAGAATATTCATGGCTTAGATGCTGGAAACCAGACCTAGCACGCGTGATGTCTTCAAGCCTTTGACGCTAGTGTTGTAAATATTCGTATTCTTTAGATATCCGAATAATACGGAAGCGGAATCAACTAATATCCGTATCCGAATACTATACGGATACGGATAGGTAGGTGAATGCGGTATCATATGATTCGAAGTCGAAGGTTAGGGCAAAGTTTACCGAATAAAAATATATATGCTATCTTTTTTATGAAATGTCACTAGAAAAAGAAAGCATGAAATCAAATATGTCGAATCGCAGATCGTGTCGTTCACTTCCACTCAATCCCGATTCCGTTTTCCCTTCGCACTTTGCATTAGTGACCACCCGAATGCGTATTTATTTCGATTCCGTAACCGTATTTAAGTTTTCGACCGGTTTTCGACCGGTTTTCGACCGGTTTTCGACTGGTTTTCGGATAATACGGATCCTTTTGATATTCGTATCTAACGAATTTTTGAATACGCATTCTTACATCACTTTACGACGCGCTGGCTTTTTCTTGCTTGATTTATACTTGACGGTTTTTTTGGCCACAGGTGTAATTGTGATTATTGTCTTTAAATCTTTTGAATATGCATTTATAAATAATATGTGTAGGTTTAACCTATATTGACAAAAATTGTCATTTTTCTTGACTGCATCGAAAAAAGTCTAATATAAAGTTCTTGTTTAAACAAAATAAATTTGATTATTCAAATTGCGCCATATAACAAGCATTAAAATTCTCCTCAACTAATAAAAATTCCTTCCGACGCCTGAAAGGAAAATTATACAGCTCTTCCCCTTGTTTTCCCGAAATATGAAACATGGGAAATTGGGGCGTTGTACTTTGACAACAAACATATTTTTCTGAAGGAAAGTAAACCGATTTCCGGATTTTCTTTGATGACGTGTTTCGAAGGCGACGAAGTGAAACATTAAGATAAAGGAGGGCAAAATAGGATCCGTATAAAATTGTCACATATACCCTTAAGGAAATAGAATGATACGTGTGAATAAATTAATCAGCTTTGGTACAAAAATTGGAGATTGCGTTCGGGAGAAAGCATAACCAAGTCTCCTGGCAGTTTAATTTTTTTCTGTGCATACATTTTTGTAGTCCTTAATGGCTTAACATCTTGCTAAGATGGTAACATTCACCTATTATAGCCATTATAGCCTCAAACTGAGCTATTCTTAAGACTGAAAATATATTTTTCTATTTTGGTTTCATATCAAAGCTTTTTCGAAATCGTTTTCAGTATCTTCATAAGCTTTTTATGCAACCGCATTCTTATTTTTTTAAAGTTGGTAATGCGGTGTGTAGCCATATACAGGGTGTTATGAAATTCAATGCATATATTTGAATGGGTGACTCCTGGGGTAGTCTAAAGACATGCCCAATACTTTTTTCCATTCAACCGCACAATTTTTTTATTTTAAAAAATGCTCAAATGCCCTTATACGCCGCTTCTAAAGAGCCTGACGTCATAGGCTCTAATATCATAAAGAAAAAACAAATGATCCAGCCGGGGCATTGCCAAATTTAAATATCTCAATATTCTTTAGTGAAAACAGAAAACTAATCCAAAGTATTTTTAATTCCACAGACGCATTTTACCAAAAATGTGTAGTTCAATTTAATCGCATTGACATTGTAAGCAGAAGGAAACCGGCAATTTTGACACACACAATTATGACTTACGTGATACCAGAGACTACAAAGAATATAGACAGACACTCGAATACACCGAAAAGCCGATCTCCCTTGAGACATTTAGTGGGTTTACTGGCTTATGGTTTAAAAGTTTGTTTGTCCACCATTATATATACATGTCGATACATATTTATGTATAATGGTAGACAAACAAACTTTTAAACCATAAACCTGTAAACCCCCCAAATGTCTCAAGGGAGACCTGCTTTTCGTTGCACGGCAGTGTTCGTCTAGGTTTTATTTAGTTTATAGTGTTACGTTAATAATGAGATGAGCATTATTCCTACTAGCTTAAACTTTCTGCCTTCAAAAATGGTTAGAAATTAAAACACAAACACTATCCCGCCAAGCTTCTCATAACAATTTACTAAAACATTCAGACGGTAGTCGCAACTATGGCTTCACATGATTTACCATCAAACTAATTGAGCACAACTACACATTATTATAAAATTATAATCAAATTCTTTGATTATTTGAAGGAAATATGGTCAAAAAAAAATATTCTGTTTAAATACATAATGATATTATGTAACCGAAGCCAAGCAGAAGGGTTGTTGACTTTCTCAGTCAGCTTATTAATTCAGGCGCCTACCTGATTGGTCCGCTACCGTGCCTCGGAACTCTCTGATTGGTCCGCCGAACACGTGCGTCAGCGTCAGCTGTGTGACCTAAATATGGATGCATATTGACGAGTTTAATAATACAGTGTACAGGGTTATTCATTATATTTTGACTCCCACCTACAGCTCTTATTACAAGTTATAGAAAAAAACTTTAAATACAAAAGTTTTAGGTTTTTTCACGTAGTATCTTTTGGTAATAGCGGAAATAAAAAATCGACTTTACAACATTGAAAAAATTAATTGAGTCATATTTTTTTTAATAAAGGTTTTATTATTTATAGGTTATGTTATTTCTAAAGGTGTTTATTTAAAGTCGCTCCGAGTCATTTATAAACCTACATAAATCTATACGTCGCACTTTTTCTTTTCTAGTTCATTAGACAAAGACGTACGTGTAACCGAGTGTTCAGACCGAGGTTCAGCCGTGTTCCTAAACAACCATAACAGACAGCAACACTTCTGAGCTCCAACACTCCAATGCTATTTTATCTCTTTCTACTACCATTCTTGATTCAATTACGTAGTGATTCGTAGTCTTGTCTATGTTCGTAGTTCGTAAACTGCTCCCCCAAGAGAATAACAAAAACAAAAACAAACAACAAAAGATAAGGCTTCACGTTCGATACGCTCACAGTATACGGACATCGAATCCTTATTATAATAAATCCATGGAATGTTCTAATAAATTTGAAATCGCTTAGACTATCTATTATTTTATTTTTAAAAAACGCAAACAACGGAGTTATTAAATTAAATTCATAATGTAACCAATAACCATTAGATTTTTAACCGACTTTACAAGAGGAGGTTATTAATTCGACCCGTACGCATCTTTTTACAAATAACTAATATATTACTTTTATTTTATTATAGCTTATACTAGGAAGCAAATAATAATGCATAGACATGTGTACTCGGTACATTCATCCTTGCATTGCATGTGTATATGAATTACAATGCGAACATCCAAAAACGGATGAAATGACTAAATGATTAAGTGGAATCCCAGTTAAGATATGGTTAGAACTGGGTGCGTCATGTCATGCCTTACTTTGCTTCGAGGAATGAGATAGCATTTAGCATAAAACTTCAATTTCTACTTGAAGGGCGTTAATACGCTGATTAATACTGGCATTATTCTGATCAAGATCATGAACAGGTCTGACAGAAAGACATTTACAAAGCTCTTGAGTATTTTTAGCTATTCCGAAATTTTCTTATTTAACATAACCTTTTTAGACTTTTGTAGGCGCATTTTTCCAATGAAATTTGGAGCCGGTTACATTTTTTTTTAAATGGAGTAGGCAACTGCTTTTTAATTATTTTTAAATTACACCTGAAATTCCAAAGATATTTCTTATGAATCATTTTTCCACAATAACAAAAAATAGACGCTAGTCTATATAACTATAATATAACAAAGTTAAAAGAAAATTAATCGATTCGACGACGACATTGCATTGGTAATATCAATTTGAGAAGCTGGTTATCGAAAAATAGTCTTGTTCGCAGAAGAATCACATACCAGTCAGAGGTAATGAAATCCCTGGAAACCAGTCAGCAAAATGTCACGTTACCAAGTAACTGAAACATGATTGGTGCTGATCGGTTTGTGATTTCTTTACGAACACAGCTATTCTTCAGAGGTAAACAATGATGCACGGATATCCAAAGAACAGAAGAAGAATCAGTGTGGATTAAACGACCTAAGAGTAATAATTTAATAAATCAGCAGTGTGGGTATCTTTAAAAATGCCACGTTTTTTGCATTAGTGTTTTGATTCTATGCCTTTCCACAATCGACACTATTTTAATATCGCCAATAGCACAACCGAAGATTCGCTACGGACAACATTGATCATAACCAGAGTTTCTCGGATATTAGCGGTAAATATACTATACCCCGATGTATAACAAAAAATTCAAGACCGAACGCGGGAATTATAGAGGGATCTCACTTCTGGATGTAGTGTACAAGGTTTTAGCAAGACTGGTAAGAAGCAGATTGAATAAATACCAGGAAGTAGTAGGAGAATACCAAGAAGGCTTCAGAGAGGGAAGAGGTACAAGAGACCAAATATTTAACCTCTTGAATATTATCAATAAAACCTATTAACATAATCTGGGACTATACATACTACTTTTGGAATTTAAACAAGCTTATGATTCCATAAATAAAAAAAATTAGTGAAAGCACTGAAAAGCCTGCAGATTCCCGTAAAAATTACGTTCGAAGACGTGTGCAGCAGAGTTACAATTGAAGGTCAACTATTTGAGAAATTTGGAATAAATAAAGGGTTAAAATAAGGAGACCCGCTACCTACGGTGCTTTTCAACTTTGTTCTCGAAACGATTTTACGAGAGAGTGGAATCCGGGCCAAAGGCATCGTATACCACCATAAGCATCTGCATATTATGCAGATGACGTAACACTGCTAACGATATCAACAAAAGAAATGGAAAAGGTATTTAGGATGCTGGAAGTGGCAGCAAGAAAGTATGGACTCAGGATAAACAAAGGTAAAACAAAGTATGTATATGATAGTGAGACAAACTTCACTGAGAGAGAGAGAAACTGCTGAATTCAAAGTAGAAAATAAGTAGATGCAAGTAGATAAATAAGCCGTATAACATAGAGAAAGTAAGTTTTAATATTTGGGAGCGACCCTGAATAATATGAATACAGCAAAAACAGAAATACATACAAGGGTAATAAAAGAGTGCAGATCAGCAGGAAGCCTCAGCAAACTACTTGCAGCAATACAGGTATCCAGAGCGGTAAAGATCAGAATATATAGGACCGTAATCAGACCTACTGTTGTGTAGGGATGTGAAACGTGGGCACTCACAAAAAAGGAGGAAATAAAGCTAGAAGTTTTCGAAAGACGAATACTATGAAATTTTTTTGGAGGAATAAAAAAGGAGAGACAGTGGAGTTATGGACACCTCAGGATAACACATTTTATAAGATCCCAAAGAGGCAGATGGCTGGGACATGTTGAAAGGATGCCGGTAGAAAGACATGTAAATAGAGTTTTAATTAAAGGGGAAGCAGGAAAGAAAAAAATAGGTCGTCCAAAGAAAAGGTGGCTGGATGCTGTACTGGAAGATGTTAAAAGGATAGAAATAGACTGGAAAAACACAGCTCAAGATCGGAACCGCTGGAGGACGACAGTGAAAACGGCAGAAGAGAAATAAAAAGTAAATGCGCCAGTAGTCAGCCACCTAACACAAGTTTTATGTTGCTAGCTTTGCAAAAAATATTGACGTTTTCAAAATTGCAAATGTTTTCATTTATCGATGTTAGTTACTTGCTCAAAATTCTTATCTATAGTATATTTTTTTATTATAAAAAGTCATTTCAAACTTAAAAAAGATTTGTAAAAATATAGCACAAATCCCAGTAGTCAGCCCCAAAAATTCTAAAGTCAGCCAAGACAAGCCTAGTAGTCAGCCATATTAATGCTGGTACTTTTGTCAAAGGAAACATTGGATGAATAAAAACATCAATATTAAAAAGTAGACAAAATATCATTTATGGAATATGAAACGATAGGTATATACGACATGCACTAACAATTTAAAATATGAACGATTTATAAACTAAACGAATTGATATTACACAAACATTAATGTTTTACGCAGAAGTTACAAAAAAAAGTGGCATCCTCCACATCAGAAAAATTGCAACCTTGAAAAGCAGTGCAGTTTAAGTGGAACCACTTAGGACACAAATCACAACCAATATTTTTTAGGTCATTGTCTTCGGTATCACTGTCCAAAATTAAGTCACAGTTTGCACAACTCTGTTTTATTTTAGAAGATGAGGAAGTGACATTTTCACTAATCTTGCTTTTTTTCCTTGAATGTAGCCGTATTTTAGCATTCTCATCATCACTGTCTGAGCTGCTTCTATATGATTCATCTACAGGCATTTTCTTCTTTTGTCTTTTTTTTTTAACTACATTTTTTTTTGGCTTTTTCTTCCTTTCTCTTCAGCTTTTCTGTCTCTGCTATGTGTTTTATTTCCAGTTTCTGTTGGAGAATCGCTCTGTATTCTACTGCTGAAATAGCAGCTGGAAGAGCCTCTTTGCATTGTCGGGTTTTAGTTGATGTTATTGGAGCGGGATAGAATAGATGATTTTTAAATTCGCTAACAAGCCTACCTTGCACATTTTTTATTGAAACATCTTGTAAAATATTGATTTTTCCATTCTTCTCTACTAATAAGTCATTTTCCTTTTCTTCTTGCAATAAGTCGGGTTTCCTTTCCTCTTGTATTAGGTCAGTTTCCTTTTTCTGTTTTATCAAGTTATTTTCCTTATTTTCACTTAAGGACTGAGTGTGTATCTTATTACATTTTTCACTGTAAGGACTAATTTCACATTCTCTTTCTAAATCGCTACAATTTTTTGTTGGTATTGGCGACTCTCGGGAAGGTACTTCAGTCTTGTCGATATCTTCAAAATCTTTAAGTTGGGCTTCGTTTGTAAAATTTCGTTGTCATTCGTCATAGTTTCCTCTATGGGCATTTCTTTATTTTCGTTTTCGTCTCTAGTTTCAGACTCATTTGTCAAAACTAGGTTTTCTCCCATCGATTTTATTTCTTCTTCAATGCCTCTTTAAAAATGATTGATACCACTTCTCCCCTGGTCTGTTCTGCTTAAACGGAGTTTTTCTTTTTTCAGTCGTGACTATTTTTTGTACTGTTGTTAATAGGTCGTTTTTCTTCTGAGGAAACCCACACTTTGCCAAGGTAATTAACCATACTTCCAAGTGATCCTCTTCTTCTTTGGTGAGAATAGTGTTGGGTCCCATTTTACGTGGCCCTTCTATGACGCGACCGTGAAGACGGTCTTGCAACATTCCACGAGGAACTCCATATGTCCTACTCGCCGCTCGTATACCCATTCCATTTTCCCGTATATCCTTTAAAGCTCTAATTAAAGCTTCCTCAGGGTACTTATGTATATCATGGGTTTTATAACGTCCCATTTTACTGAAATAACAAGAAATGTACTAATTATTTATCAATTTTCGCAAAAACGAAACAAAAACTAAGGCGACTGACAACTAGACCCAAAGTCAGCCACCTTGAACCTCCAACTGTTTAAGGCGGCTGACTATTGAAAAGACTAAATATATCATGCAGATTTGTATTGGAAAATAACCAGTCTAGTTTCCCGTATATACACTGAACATAAGGTTCAAAATTGGTATTTTAAACCATTCCCCTGTAGTCAGCCGCCTGGCTGACCATAGAATTTCAACATATTTGAAAAGCCAGTTCTCAGCCACATTAAGATTATTGGAATTAGTTATTATTTGGCACTCATTTTGATCGATAAACATAATTTAATATCTACTATAGCCCTACGAAAAAGCAAAACTAATTTAATGGTAAAAATGTGTGTTCTAAATGCTAATCTTGATTAACCCCTATTCAAGCAAAATACCAACATTTCTTACCAAATCTCAGCCAGAGGAACAAGGCACAGTTCTTTTTGCAGTCATCAACAATTATTTGAGGTTACAATTTTGACAGTTTAACACTTATTGGCGGGAAAGGTGGCTGACTAAAGGAAAACTACGTATTAAGCATTATTTTACATCGTATTCTTATTCCCAGAAAATGTATGGTAAAGTGGCTGACTACTGGACGTGGCTGGACTAAGGCGCATTTACCCTACATTGGCCTGGAGTACCGTTTATATATATATATATATATATATATATATATATATATATATATATATATATATATATATATATATATATATATATATATATATACCAAACATTTTTGGAAAGGTGGATCGCTTAAAATCAGTGAAAACCCATTTTTTATAATGTAGTGCGTGAAACACCTTACAAACATTTTAATAAATTTAACCAGCGCTGCACAGTTCAAAACAAATTTAAATTATTTCCTACTAGGTAATTATTATTAGTCATATATTGCGAATGTGTGGAATAGAATACTCGATGATTTATTTCCTGGAGTGAACACGTGATTTGCAAACCACAATAATGTTATTTGATTAATCTTCTTAACTACATTTCTGCTTGCCGCAATAAATAATTTACTCGAATATAGTTAGACGTTGTAAGGTGTTGTAGGGCATAAAGTCATAGTAGGCCAAGCAATAGAGCGATTTGTCGTGACATTAATCTTATTAGAAAACCGCCTGTGCCATCATCTGAAAGACGATCCTTAGATGATTCCTGTTGTATTTCCAACTCTGAAATTTTTTCCTTTAATTTGTTATAAACATTTTTAAGCAAAATAACGCGATTTTTTTAGTTTTTTGGTTATAAAATGGAAAGTACTGAAGAAATCTTAATGGTGTAAATGGACGATTTGTAGAGATTAAAAATACGAACAAAATGAGGGGTCGCACGTCCCGATAGGATAAGTAGCAACGGAGAAAATCCGGAAAAACCGGAAAATTAAGAGTTTTTTTTTAAATTCATAAATCGGCTATTTTTAAACCTAGAGGGCTCATTAAACTTTGGGAAAAAGTAGTAATTTATAGCTACTTTATGTGTGCAAAACCCCGACGCTGTCAGACGATTACTTTTGCCACAATCGTCATTTTAATTTTTCAACACACTATTTTGCAACAGGTCTGGATGCTCTATGGATAGTCCGATTTTAATTATTGAAACGGATTTGAAAAGTACAAGTTTAATTGAACAATATGTATATTTTAATTTTTCCATAAAATGCTACGAAACCGGTTGAAAATGCACGTAAAGATGCGTGAAAATGGCCGAGCGCACGAATATTGGCTCCCCTTCGCTCCGCTGCTCTCCCGCTACGCGACATCTTTCGCTCGCTCGACCATTTTCACGCATCTTTACGTGTATTTTCAACCGGTTTCGTAGCATTTTATGGAAAAATTAAAATATACATATTGTTCAATTAAACTTGTACTTTTCAAATCTGTTTCAATAATTAAAGTCGGACGATCCATAGAGCATCCGGACCTGTTGCAAAATAGTGTGTTGAAAAATTAAAATGACGATTGTGGCAAAACTAATCGTCGGACAGCGTCGGGGTTTTGCACACATAAAGTAGCTATAAATTACTACTTTTTCCCAAAGTTTGAGCCCTCTACGTTTAAAAATGACCGATTTATGAATTAAAAAAAACTTAATTTTCCGGTTTTTCCGGATTTTCTCCGTTGCTACTTATCCTATCGGGACGTTCGACCTCTCATTTTGTTCGTGTTTTTATTCTCTTCAAATCGTCCATTTACACCATTAAGATTGCTTCATTACTTTCCATTTTATAAGCAAAAAACTAAAAAAATCGCGTTTCTTTGCTTAAAAATGTTTATAACAAATTAAAGGAAAAAAGCCTGTGACATTATTTATGTAAACTAGATATTATCAATTGCGTCTATTTATAACGAATTGTAATGAATCAACGATATATGTACTATATCGTTGAATGAATGGAATCCTTTCGGTTTTACAGCTCGTGTTCACTTCGACCTAAAAAGATCCTTCGTTGGTTTCATCCCGTAAGCTTCAGATATTTTGCCCAATTTAAAACATTTCGACGGATAAGTTTTGTAATACCAACGGGAAAGGGCGTACCCAGCGAGGGGCAGCTGCCCCCCCCCCCCCCCCCCACCCTTAGAGAAAAAAAAAGAGTCTATGATCTTCGCAAACCGAATTCGCATCCCGTCCTGCCACACAGACAGACAGACAGACAGACATACAATTCAGTATCAGTAACACAGTAACAAAGAAAGCAATCACTTCACTTGCGTAATTTATTTATAGTCAACGCAACTCACGCAATACTGGTGAAGTTCACTATACTTATACCATATCTTGATTCGCTTACGCCATCGTTAAATATTCCATTTTTCCAAGAAAATACCCCAGCTTTTGAGTTAACTAAACTATAAATCCTGTATATATGACCAAAACTATAGTATTAGACTTAGGTTAGGTTGTTAGGTATGAGGTATAAGTATTAGGTATACTAGGGATGTCAATCCCGATTGGTTTTCTTAATCCCGGGATTTTCGAGATTTTGTCTAATCCCGGGATTATTCCCGAAAAAAAAATTAAAATGATTCAAATATTAAAATGTTTACTAAGTCTAATTAAAATCCAAATGGACTAAAAAGCACCTAAAGGACTCCAAATAGTTCGAAAAAATGTATAATGAATGTATAAATTTAGATCAATTTAAAAAAAATTCCGAGTCCATAGGGCGTCCAAAGTTTGGTCTTTCAGGCTAGAACGTATTTTGTTGCAGAAAACTTCTGTGGAGGAGAAATATCTCCCGGGTTCTATGCTAGTGGGCTGAATGGTTAGTAGGAAATCAAAGGCTTTTTGAAGATTACGTCCGCGACTGCCATCATTTGCAAATAAATCAATTTCTTCAGTAAGGATTGCTTAGGTTGCGGACATCCGGGTCTTATTACTAGTTTGCTTTTGTAATGGCTCTGAACATTTTAGTAATGCTTTTTGCAGTTTGACGTTGAATGGTTCATTCTGTTCTCCTCACAAAATTTCTGCAATGGGAATGTCATCTTTGTCGCTGATTTTTGTTTCACTTTCGTTGTGTGTGTCTAGCCTGATTAAAAGTGTTCCACTTTAGATTTAATGAGGGAAATATTTGATATTTTGAATCAGTCATTTTGTTCAGAGTTTAAAATGTCGGGATTTTTGAGATAACAGAGAGAATGTCAGAATAAATGGTTCTGCGTTGCGTAATCCTTGTTCTCGATGACTCTTGTAGTTCCATACTGAGTGGTGTTTTAATTCTAGATTAGTCCTTTAACATGAACTTTAATGCCGCATCTGCTTTACATAAATCCATTTCACGACGGTATAGGGCTTTAACTGTAATTTTTATTGGTTGGCGAACTTTTACAACGCCTTTGAGAACCTCACTTTCTGAATACAAAATTGGTGTTATGTTTAGATCAATAAGATCTTTTTTTATGAAATTATCTAATAGTGTAAAACGCTCGAGCATGTCATTCAATACAATATGCCGGTAGCGAGGTTTGCTTCATCCAAAAACCCCATCAACCGCATTCGAGTTTGAACTAGATAATTATAAAGTCATAATTTAAAAAGCTTACAAGCCCCGAAAGCACTTTAAAAGGGTTGAAACTACTTTGAAAGGGTCTGCAAGCCCTGTTTTCAATTACTAATTACCAAGGACTAATATAAAGTAAATCAATTGCAAAGACCCAAATAAATTTCTAAGGAAGGACTTTCGGCACAGTGCTTGCAAGCATTGAAACAGCTGGAAGCACCGAAAGGACTCGCAAGCTCTCATGCTCTGCCAGCATTGCCAGATTTTAATTTCAACACGTCAACAAGTGATTCCCCGAAATGTATACTAGGGATAGGCTACGTTATCGACGGTAGTAAATTTCGATTAGGGTAATTATATAACTTTTCATATGACATTTTTTTTTTACTCAATGATGCTTTTTCGAACTAATAAATTTATTAATTCTGTCTTGACTCTGACCATTTGTTGCGATAAAATCGGGACATGTCATGTCCCCCGCGGGAAAGTTTTATTTTTTTCAAATTTCGGGACGTCCCGCCAAAATCGGAAAGTCTGGGAACGCTGTGCTCTGCCCAGATCTGAGTGAGTATAAAGGAAATAAGTTCAACAGTTTGGTCTTTTCCTTGTTTTATGTGAGACATCTAATGAAGCCGCAGAAAGGTTCAGGTCCATAAAATCTCGCCTGTGCATGTTACCTGTCGGTTATTAGACCTGGCGAATTATGATTTTTCTCTTTTAATACATACGAGTATCAGGGAATCAAATAAAACCAAAACACCAAGATCTAATTAAATTCATACCAAAACTGAGCTAATAAAAGATTATTATAGAAATCATGAAGAACTCCCTCGTGCATATGACTATGACATGGTATTAATAATTAAGTAACACCGCTTACGTAATATATCGACAAATACAATCAACAAACTCAAAAATTGTCTTACTCAGTTATTTTTTTATCTTTAAACACAATTTATTGTGCGCTACTGAAACCTTATACCTGAACAGTTTATAGACAGGAAGTGCTTATGAAAAGGATTTTACTTTTGAATATCGATAAGGGAGGCATTTACATGTTTTTTAGATTTAATGTGATTGCCTAAAGCATCCATAAACAGTTTCTTGTGTTTTGACTAAGATACGGTCATGTACATTTCTAAGAACGTTTAGATAACGAAGCATTATGATTTCCTTAAATTGCATTGCTTCAAAGGTGTGCCATTTAAGGTATTTTGCTGATAATATGGATTTATCTAATATATCCTGACAAGAATGTGTTTCCTTAACACAATTTGCCACAGCAAAGAAAAAACGCACTATTATTTTCTTGGGCTACAGTCATTGTCATAACATTATATATATGATTGATTCTCAACTACACAATACCCAACTTACTTTAGTTTTGGAGATAATCGACCTGAAACTTTGGCCTGTAACTTATAAACTGGGATTTGTAACTGTTTCAACTCAGGTTATGGGCTATGTTTCGCACGCGGCCAATCAGGTTTCGCGTCCATGCCTCAATGTACTATTTTTTTTTAAATTATTTTGATTTTTTCATTGTTATGTTTCAGGTCGATTATTTCCAAATCTAAAGGCCGTTACATAAAATCCTTTGACCGTCGTACTAAGGGAAAACTCCTCTATAACATTTATAAAAATCGGTTATTAACATGTTTGGTAGTCCCCTTGTTAGGCTAAAATATATGGTCCCAGTCAGTCGAATTTCCAATGAACTCTTAATTTTATGAAAACTTTCTAACAAAAATATGTATTTACTAGGTCTGCATACCATACTCCACTTCTTAGGAATTCAAAGTTTTAAATAATATTTAAAAGTGAATTTAATTCCGCTCGGAACAAATAAGACATACATATTGTTTGAATTTTAACTATTTGACACAAGAATAGCTATTTTTAATTTTCTAATTACTACCTATTTCACATCAAGGTGATACATCATCAAACACACTATAGCTGCGAAGCGGTTTGTCACTATTTGCCAACTTATACCGCCTGTCTGTCATTGTTGTAGTTTGGAGTTCATGCCCGCCATGCATGTAATTTTTTGATTAGAGGTGAATTTTTGTGACAGAATTATGGAAGATGTGCTAAAGTTATGAAAACTTGAGGAATTAATTCCTTTATTTAATCGTAAGTAATTATATTCTTAACTTAAATAAAATTAGTTTTCTAATAATATTGCTCCATATTAACGATTTTGGTTATTATTGCTTTGGTTATTATTACTGCATGGTTATATGAATAATTTTCTTAACTCATTCTAGAACCATTCAGAAACTTTCGAGATGAGGAGTACAGGTTTAGGTTACTATTTAACATTGCTGTATCGGGACCTTAAAGGCAATGTAGGAAGTCGTAGTAGATCCACTTTAAGTTTAACTCTTCCTAACTCAAGGGCAAGAAGCGGTTGACTTCAGGATTACCATACTTATTTCAAGTTTATTTGCTTTTCCCTCGAGCTAAGAAAGTTCTTGTTTCCCAAATTATAATACTTATTTTACGCTTATTTAGTACTGAAAGAAGTACGTATAGATGTGCGTATTATTTTAAGAAGGAAAGGAAAAGGGAAGGAAAATACTTGCTCTTGCGTATATACAAGACTAAGCTATCCTTCACTGAAAACTATTACTCTTGACTATAGTATAGATTTTTTAGAGCATATACCATAAATACAACACTTTCAAAATACAACTGTCCACAGCTCAAGCAAAACTGCAACTGATAAAATAGGTAATGGTAATGCACAACCTATAACATACCCTTACTTCACAGCCATAAAACTGAGACGATACCTGATAATTTTAATTAGAATTTCTTGAAACCCCTTAACTGGAATGTTTATTACCCGATTAGCTGGTAATTATATCTATAATTAATAAAGGGTCAATATTTACATTTTTCTCCACGGGTCGCTGCACCGTTTGCTGGGGTATGCTTGGGCAACGTAGCAATCAGTATTTCTATTGGCTTAAATGGCTCATGAGGCATGATATTCATAAAAAAAAATTCTAAAAGGTCATTTTAGATGTTAAAGCCCAGTGGCGGATTTAATGTGGCGCAGGGGCGCCCCCTCCCCTCCTGAAGCATTGTCCAAAAAGGATTTCAATAGCAAATTTTATAAAAATAAATGAATTGATTCGGCTTTTACTTGGTGGAAATCCATTATCAAACTGAAGTTTTAATACTGTGGTAAAATAATTTTACACTTTCCACTAATTTGAGATCTTTATTTTTAAACACTCGACATGTTTCAAAACACTGTTTCTTCTTCAGAGGAGTAAAACAAAGTGGTATCTTAAAAGTATAAAGGTGTGTACATACAAAAAGGTTCAGGTATTAACAATAAATCTAAATTGATGTAGGTGTGTACATACAAAAAGGTTCAGGTATTAACAATAAATCTAAATTGAGGGAAAATCCTGTTAAAGTATTTACAAGCTAAGAATAGTATATTGTACGAGCATGGAATGACATGCATTTCCTACGAGTATGACGTTTGCAGCACGATGCCGCAGGCGAGTGCTGCAAATCATACGAGTAGGAAATGGTCATTCCATGCGAGTTTTACACTATACTTTTTCTACGAATGTTACTGTTAATAAAATGGGATTAGTAATATTTTTCTTTTTAAGATGTCAAAAAATGTCAATGAAATTATAAAGATTTTGACGCGGCACCGGTCAACGCCACCTTTGTAAAAATATACTCGCGCACAAAGTGAACTTTGTAGTTCAATCACCATGGTGATTGAAGCACAATGAAAATGTGTATAAAACAATGGACTATCTTCCGCAATTACTATTGAACATACAAAAAAGGTTTTTATTGACATGAGTAGAAAAAAGATATTCAATAGAGGTGATGAGTTTAAATCTAATTGGTCGTTCAATAAAACATTATTATTTTTAAGTTTGTTTATTTCCAAGGATTCGAGTAAATTCAACCTTTTTCCCTTGTTCTCGGTATGCAAAATATCATAATTATTGTTGAAAGTATGGTTTTCTTGGATTAAGTGATTTGAATAATTTGAGTCTGTTTTATTATTTGTATAACTAGAGTAATGTTCTTTAATACGTTTTTAAAGTATATATAGGGCAAACAGGCCGTAACTTTGATAAACGTATTAAAGAACATTACTCTAGTTATACAAATAATAAAACAGACTCAAATTATTCAAATCACTTAATCCAAGAAAACCATACTTTCAACAATAATTATGATATTTTGCATACCGAGAACAAGGGAAAAAGGTTGAATTTGCTCGAATCCTTGGAAATAAACAAACTTAAAAATAATAATGTTTTATTGAACGACCAATTAGATTTAAACTCATCACCTCTATTGAATATCTTTTCTTAGCTTGTAAATACTTTAACAGGATTTTCCCTCAATTTAGATTTATTGTTAATACCTGAACCTTTTTGTATGTACACACCTTTATACTTTTAAGATACCACTTTGTTTTACTCCTTTGAAGAAGAAACAGTGTTTTGAAACATGTCGAGTGTTTAAAAATAAAGATCTCAAATTAGTGGAAAGTGTAAAATTATTTTACCACAGTATTAAAACTTCAGTTTGATAAAAATAAATATTGTAACATAAACATTAACCATTTCTACATAATATGTTCTACAAAATATTATATAAAAAAAAACAAATATTTGCCGTCTATGTAAGGTATTTGAAATGAATTACACCACAAAAATATGAATATATGCATATATCAATCCTAATATGTTATATAAAAAATGCAAGCCTTTTTTGGCATTTTTGATTTACATGCTCTTTGATTGTTTCTGAAAACATTCCCACTGCGATTTTATCAAAATATGCGCCGGGTCGTTTTGACTTCTAAAGGAAACAAATAACCAAATAGTTCTTCTTTCTCAAAAAAAACCTGCTTTTCTATAATTTTTTTTGAAAAAGAGCTTTTTCGAAATCGGATTAACGAAACTTTTCAAAAATATTTTTTCGAATACACATATTTCGAACGTACATTTTTTCAAAACTGTCCTGACAGCTTTTTCAAAGATGATTTTGTGAAAACGGATTGATGACATATTTTCTCGAGAATACGTATTACGAAAGTACATTTTCCGAAAACAGTATTTAGAAAATTAAATTATAAACTCTAGTAGATTGAAAATGTTAATGAAAACAAGACGAAAAAAGATTCTGAACAAACTTAAAGGTTTGGTATGTTATTTTTCCGTAAACTACTTTTACAAAAAGCCGTTGCTTAAAAAAATTAATATCCGAAAAAAATTAATTTCGAAAAAGATGTTCCCTGAAAAAATATATTTTTGAAAAGTGCTTTAGAAATAATTTGACAAATTAGTATTAGAAAAATTGTACTTTCGTAAGTACTCGTATATCCCCCCAAATGAGCAGAAGGCATAAATAAAAAAATGCTACAATATTTACACTTTCATATTAATCAAACGATTTGTCTTGTCGCGTATAAGCTAATATGACCAACGGTTCTGTTTTTTTTCAACAAACATCTTTTTTGATGTTAAATTAAGTATTTTTTTCGAAAAATAGCTTCTTCGGAAATGGATCTACAAAATTTTCTCGAAAACATTTTTGTTTGAAGGATCTTTCAAAAATACATTTTCCAAAAATATATTTTTTAGAAAACAGTTTTCCTAAATTTAAATTATGAACTCTACTGGCTAGGAATATGTCAATAAAAAAATCACAAAAAGAACCTGAGCAAACTCAAACGAACCGTCTTTGTATTCGGTCAGGTTTACGTTTCCTTGTGTCTGCTTTGTTACTCTGTAGTAAATTACTTTCAAAAAACTGTTTTTTTAATATTAATATTCGAAGTATTTTTTAAAACAATTTAAAAAAAAATGTAAGTACTTTTTAAAAATATGTTTTCTTAAAAAAAAATTATTTCTAAAAGTGGTTAAAAAAAAATTCGAGAAGTTGGTTTCCGAACAAAAGGGTTTGAAAATATGTATTTTCAAATAACCGTATTCGAAAACACATTTTCGAAAATCGTCCTATGTTTTCGAAAATTTTTTATATATCTATCAGTCCAAATGGACAGAAGGTGGGTACAAATAAAAAAATGCTAGAATGTTGGTAATAGGTTGGGAGCCGGTGACACTGAAACTGAAAGTGCCGTCATCGCGGAATCAAAAATGTTTTATGTAAATTGATAGTTAATAGTCATACGACCAAAATGAGCTCGGTACGCCGGGATTCATTAAGCCGAAAGTATTTTTAAAAAAATTCATTATTATAAAAAAGCAAAAATGTTTTACCATTATCACGGATCTCAATGAATTATATCACATTCGATAGGAAATTTTGTGGCGATTTTTGGGTCCATTCTAAAAAGAAAATTTCATATGAACGTATGTCCTAAACGTCTTAACTTTTGAGATACAGGGTGGTAAAGTTTTCAAAAATAAATAGTTTTTTATTAATATCTTTAATACCACTTTAGATATTTTAATTAAATTTGGCATACATGTACTATGTATCAAGAGGCATTATTAGTGTACTACAATTTTTTTTCTTTCCACCAGTGGCGTTCGTACGGAATTTCACCTGCCTATTTTGGCAGACATTGATGGTACGCCACTGATTTCTCGTAAAATTAAAATTATTCCTGAAATCCCCAATCATTTCTAAGCAAATTTGATCTCTTGAATTTTTTCAATCCGATGCACGGTTTTCGCTTATAATTAATTAATTAAAAACCTTTTGTCTGCATGATCATAACAATATTGTTAATATGACAATATCACCATGAAGAGAAATTGATTTTATTCTTTAGATCAAATTTGCTTAGAAATGAATAAGGATCTCAAAAATTAACTTCCTTATTCATTTCTAAGCAAATTTGATCTAAAAAATAAAATCTATTTCTCTTCATGGTGATATTGTCATATTAACGATATTGTTATGATCATGCAGAGAAAAGGATTTTATTTTTTTAAGCGAAAACCATGCATCGGATTGAAAAAATTCAAGAGATCAAATTTGCTTAGAAATAATTGGGGATTTCAGGAATAATTTTAATTTTACGAGAAATCAGTGGCGTACCATCAATGCCTGCCAAAATAGGCAGGTGAAATTCCGTACGAACGCCACTGGTGGAAAGAAAAAAATTGTAGTACATTAAATAATGCCTCTTGATACATAGTACATGTATGCCAAATTTAATTAAAATATCTAAAGTGGTATTACAGATATTAATAAAAAACTATTTATTTTTGAAAACTTTACCACCCTGTATCTCAAAAGTTAAGACGTTTAGGACATACGTTCATACGAAGTTTTCTTTTTAGAATGGACCCAAAAATCGCCACAAAATTTCCTATCGAATGTGATATAATTCATTGAGATCCGTGATAATGGTAAAACATTTTTGCTTTTTTATAATAATGAATTTTTTAAAAAATACTTTCGGCTTAATGAATCCCGGCGTACCGAGCTCATTTTGTTCGTATGACTATTAACTATCAATTTACATAAAAAATTTTTGATTCCGCGATGACGGGACTTTCAGTGTCACCGGCTCCCCACCTATAAGTTAAGATGCAAAACCGTTCTGTTTTCGCAAGAACAGGTTTAGATATTTCGTCCATTACATAATGTACATTTCTTTATTTCTTAGAACCCAATATAAACAATAAAAATATAATGTCGCAGGCGAACGTGCCCGTTCTTTTTGGTATATACTTTTGTGTACCTCGAGTGACGTTGCAAACAAAGCACATCGCTGAAATATTAGAATAGCTCATAAGTTTTTAGTAACAACTGATTAACAATGACAGGACAAAATCTTGTTAAAACCTAACTGATAAATCTTAATTTCAACAGTAGCTACTAAATGTTAATCCTTTTTAGTGAATCCCGATGTAATAAGTTTTTTACAAAATCACAAAATATCCACTAAATGCAGAAAAATATTGACAAATATTTTTATTACAAAAAAATTTAACTTTCTCCCTTTTTCGAAAATAAATGCCTACAATAAAATGCCTAATGGTAATGAATGCTGCGTTCCATTTTAAAAATTATCAAAGAGGCCTTGGCTTTAACAAATAATAGAAAATTGACATGGAAACCACTTTTAAAAGTCAACAAGATTGCGTCACTTAAACAAACATCTTTAGGATTCGACATTCTATGACACACAAGGAATAAACAAAATGTCAAGTCGAAGTGTTGTTTATTTGAGTTTGATAATATTTTTTTCGGTAAATGTAAATAGTGAAGATTTTTGTGGGCAACGAAGATATTTTGATGAACCCAAAGGACTTATAACAACGAGCGATGAAAGTGAAAGTCTCGAAAATTGCACATGGACCATTAAAACGCCTGAACAGAGTGTAGTTTACATAAAAATGGAGCATTTGCACCTTGGAAGTAATATTGGAAGCCTCAGCAACGGGGTAAATTAACAAATATTCTGATTTTATTTTTATGAGAAACATTACTGCAGCCTTGAAGCAAATCCTACTCAAGCAAATCCTTCTTCTACTTTTAAAAAAGTTGGTTTACGGCTATAGTTATGATCTTATGATGCAAAAAAAAACATTAGTGTAGTGAGATCTAAATAAAGAGCCTAGTTTAACATCACTGCCTCTGAAACTGGGTCTGGGTCTGAAACTTTTTATTTTCTTTAAAGTTTCATTAACCTTATATCTTTAACCAAGTGACTTTATGTGACTTACCTGTCACGCATTACAGAAATGTGACATAGTTGTGACTATTACTTAAAATGCGTTACAATCAAGTCATTTAAAGTCAGTTTTCGTTGAAGATATAGGTTACTGACCGTGAAACTTGTAAAATAAAAAGTTTCAGACCGCACGCAGTAAGTAAAAATGATATTGAACTTGGCTCTCACTCCTCCAGATCTCATTACTTTTTACGGACTTTTTAAGTAACGTTTTTGTAGAGAGGTTTCATAACACTATCTGGACACCTTTAATTTTGGGCATTTAACACTTTTTTTATTGATATCGATATTACTTACGTTTATAAATCGCCTTTAATGTGGAAAACACAATATTTTAGCTCAGAAATTAATTTATTAGTAAAAAACATGATATTTATCAACTATTTGATGGTATGTTGTTGTTTGTTTGCTTTTGGATTAGTGGCTCTGGTTGAAACCAAATGGCCAGCTCTCATTTTTCTCCTTCCCTTCTCCCTCCTCCCTCTCTGGGAGACAAAAGAAAAAGAAAAGAAGTTCCTTACGAATTAAGGTGCCTTACATCCAAACTTTAACTTTACAATTACATGTCTATTTTTTCCATTTTTATTTTTTTTTTATTTATATTTATTTTTTATTATTATTTTTTTTCTTTCACTCCTCTCTCTGTTTTGCAACATACTTGAGGTTATGGTAAAAAATCAATTTTGAAGACGTTTTGGATTCAGGGAACAAAGCGTTGCCACATTTAATATTTTTTTTTGGGTGTTTTAATTCTTTTTTGTTAAATTTTGGCATTAAAGCTGTTGTTGGAAATAATATAATTTCTTCTTGTGGTCATGGAGTGTGAAATACGTTCTCGGACAGGTTTGCTCAGTTTTAGGTTTCATCAGTATCTTTTTTAAATTTTTTATCTTTGTTGAGTTTTTAACTGTGACTGCGCGATACGAGTTGGTATAAAATTTAACCAATACCGCATACAACTGACATTTTATTATGCAATTTTTCATATTTCAATAATTTTTTTTTAAGAAAAATACTGAATATTCCGCAAATTTTTTTGCAAAAAAGTACTATTTAAAATCCTCATTTTTCGATGACATGTGAAAAGATTTTTAATTCGGGTGTCCGGAAAGCGTGCCGAACCCGTAAATATAAATATTTCAAAATTCTTAGAAGGCGCTAGAGTCGGAGTGGTTTAAATCCAGAATAATTTTGGGAAAAATAAAATATTAATAAATTACGAATGATTAAAACATTATTTATTGATTTAAGTAGGTAGGTACATCATTCGATTTATTTGTACAATAAAAAAATATTTCTTAAATATAATTACAGATTTAATTCGGTTTCGCTGTCACTGGCCCTTTATCTACATTAAAAACAAGTGGCTTTATGTTATTATTAGTAAACGAAAAATAGAAATATTCGACTTTAATCCCATGGTTAATAGAATTGTTCGAACTTTTTATATAGGAATGATATCTACAACTTTTCTAATTAATGTCACTTGCACTTAGTGTTGTAAATGGAAATATTTCCACTGGAAATATTTCCATGGAAATGGAAATATTGGAAATTTCCGAAGGGATAACGGAAATATTGGAAATATTGCAAAATGGGTAGTAAACAGATCTTATATATGTTCACTTAGGGTACTTTCAATTAAAACAAACATCACATAGTGGCTAGCAGCCTAAAATATGTAACAACCAGTACACAGGGTGTCCGAAAAGTCTTAGTATGGGCAAATATCTTTGCTATTACTAAAGATAGACATCAAATTTTAGAAGTTTCTTAGTTAATAAATCTACCTTTTTTTGTAATACTACACCCCCCTGAGGGGTGACGCTAGGGAGTTGAGGTCAAAAATTTTACATGCAACCCTATGCCGTGTGGTACCGAATTTTAGAGGTCCTCAAAAAAGAAACATTTTACCGTAAACCCGAGGTCCGTATCTTAATTCGTTTTTAAATATCAAAATATAAAAATTAAAAATGTTGAAAGAAAAATTAAGTACCTTTATTTCTCTTATCACTTTAAAAGATGTTCAAAATGACCACCATGAACTTCTTGGCAGTAATAAAGTCAATTTTGGAACTTACTTCTCACATTTTGTTAGGAATATTCAATATTCCGAATATGATGCACCACTGGCTGTGCAAATGAACCATTTGTAGTTGTTAAAGTTTAAAAAGAAAAAAAGAAGAAGAGCGTCAGATGAAGGAACGTTAAAAGTCGTAATGGTATTTTTTGAACGTAAAGTGAATAGTTTTAAAATCAGGTGTTGAGTCTTATTTATTGTGCGTCAGAGAGAAAAGACAGTAAGCTAACACATTTTTGAGAATGGCAGATGTTACCCACTTCTTGGCAGAGTTTCAAAATTGACTTTATTACTGCCAAGAAGTCAATGGTGGTCATTTTGAACAACTGATGAAGATCAAGATATAGATGAAATAAATGAGAAATCTGATAGCCACGAGAACAGTGACAATATTACTAATAGCAAAGAGCTAAGTAATAAAAACAGCTCTGTGGATAAAGAACCATTGCCAAGTATTCAAGAGACAAACTTAACAAAAATGATGACAGTGTGATGAAGACGTGGCTCTCTCTCGATTTGTGACTCGCAAATAACTGATTTTAATTAGTACCAATTTCTTAACAGTTTTTCGGTATTTTTGCATCAGTTTATGTTAATTTGTTTATTTTTGCTATAAATTTTGATTTCGATGTTTATTTTTAAAAGATACTTTGTCTTTAATAAATATTTCGAATGTTTTCATATCTTTCCAATATTTCCGGAAATATTGGAAATATTTCCGGAAGTGTTTCCAAAAAATATATTTCCGGAAATTTTACAACACTACTTGCACTTAAAGTTGGAGAAGCGTTTTCTGCTCTAACATTTGATTTTATCTGATGCCACATAATATGCTTAGGTTTGCTTGCATATTTTGAAAGTATTTCGAATGCTTCAATTTCCGGTATTTAATCTTGTTTAAAGGTGAAGCTTTCCACTTTGTTGATTCACGCTCTGTATTCATAAACAAATTTTGAAAAATTAAAAAGTAAGTATATTGCAATCTCTTCTTGGGACCACTATCTACGAATTCTGCAAAGGGGTGTATCCATAGGCTTCTTTTTTTTACGACAAATTTTCAGGTGTCTGTTTTACGAAAAATGCATTTCCGCGTGTTCGTCGCATAGGAAAACCAATCATCATCTTTAGTAATTTTTTAATTTTAAAAGTAAAACAGTAGTTATGAAATATCATAATAATTTGTAAGTTTTTAATGATGACTTATTAACAATGACAGGACAAAAACCTGTCAAAACGATCAATCTTAAACCTTCTTAGTGAATCTGAACGTTAAAGTTTTTGTAAAACCAATCACACCATCTGAAAGTACATGTTTTACCTCACTGATAACTAGTCTATTATTTTTAAAATTGAAAAATTACAAAAAATACTGATTGGTTTTCCTAACACGCGAAAATGCACTTTTCGTAAAACAAACAACTGAAAATTCGTCGTAAAAAAAAAGAGGCCTATGGATACACCCCTCACAAAATTCGTAGATGGTGGTCTCAAAAAGATATTACAATACTTGTTTTTTAATTTTTTTAAATTTGTTTATAAATACAGAGCTTGAATTAACAAAGTGGAAAATATCACATCTAAACAAGAATACCGGAAATTCAAACACTCGAATACTTTCAAAATATAATTAATTGGTTGTTTTGGCGATTATTCATACGTGCAATTGTGTTTTATCCAAATTTCTTTAATTCATCAAAAGTTATGACCATTTGTTTATAGCGCGCGTCGCTTATGAGTATATACCGCTGCAGGCGCCCGCGCGCGTACTTTTTGAGCGTTTTTTATTTATTAAATACTGACGAATCTATTGATCGTAGAAAAAAGTGCTTAGAGGCAAAATTGTGTCAAATTTTCTCACCTTTGGCGCCAACGGCGTTCCGCTATTTTAATAAATAACTACTACTACTACTACTACTAGATATGAGGGAAACCCGAAAAAAAAAAGGAAAAAAATACTTTTTTGCAATAATTATTAATAAAAAAAAAAATAGCAACAAGATATTTTCACACGTTCACCTGGACGCCTTTAGGGGCCCATTTCAATTAGTTTCATCCATTGCATAATTCTTTTGCTTATTTCGACCCTCCAGATCTAACGTGCCTCCTCTAATTCACATTTAAAAGTCCTAATATCGCCCCCGGGGCGAAATTGAGGCATGCTATTCTATTGTATGTTACACGTGCGTCGTTTTCGGATGGGTTCGGGCCACGGTTGCAGTTGACAGTTAAACAATAGAATTGGTTGACAAATGACAGTTAATTATTTTTTAACTGTCAACAGTAACCGTGATCAGACGCAACCCGAAGACCATGGTAGTCTCTAAACAACTGCGTAGAATGTCCAGGTCCGGCTTTTATTGGCTAGGTTACTCGAAAAATTGATTTATTGTTCTTTCTAAGAATAAATTAATACTAATCATAATAAGTAGAGAAGATATATAATTATATTCCATAATATATCGCCCTCAGGAGTGGTATTATGAACCAAAATAGAATTGAATTTGTAAGTTCAGTTTATGAACGCTAAAACTGTTAAACTTCGTATACCTACATTTCAAATAAAGAGATAAATAATAATTAGTTTGGTGTTTCACCATAATTCAAAATAATCGATATCGTAGCTAAAAACTAAAAAGGGGTACGAAATTTTCCGACCTTACCTTACTTGTGTGTTAACACTGTTCCAGAAAAATTGTTTCTACATAAGAAGTACTGACGACCAACATCATTTTTACAATGCATGCAGCGACATCGCTAATATCATTACTTTGTCAATACCGACCAATGATTTACAAATCAATTTGGAAATTACCTCTGAATCGTCCCTGGAACTAACCTATACAAGCTATGTTGTAAACTGCTCGTACGATGAATTGTTATGCATTACGTCCAAATTTTTACAAAGAGAATCCAATGAAATCTGTATCAGAGGAATGCTGACTTGCGACTCTTCCTGTAGAAATTCAGAAGCTGCCATTTGCGGCAATGATTGCTATGACATATTTGAACAACGCTGTGATGGTATGTACTAAATTTGATATTAATTAGATAAAACTGACTTCTGAATTCAAAACTAACTAAAACGCGTCATTTGAGCTTGTATCAAAATTATTTCTTGTAAGTAAGTGTGTCCACCAACGTCTTAGAAAGGGTTCTTGTTTAAGTATTAAGTTTATTCTATCAGAATGTGTGACAATAATTAATAATTATAAATACAGGTTACAAATTACCTGTTTTGTTCAAGTTGAAAAATCTTGAGATAATTAAGTATCTAATAAATTGGTGCTCAAAAATGAAAAGCTTTGCGAAAATTTAATATCTGAATTAATCTCGGGTCTCCGGTGGCCGAGTTGGTACGGCGCCAGCTTTGCAACCGAGAGGCGCGGGTTCGAATCCCGCTTCGACCATGGATATTTTGTGATTGTTGGAAGGTGGTAGAGGATTTCTTCCTCGACCAAGGTGTTACCACCCCACACATCCTCTTAAAGGGCTGGTGAAGTCTGTACGGATGTTTCCAGCTCTAGATGTGTGAGTGGGATTTCCCCAGTACACCCACGGTATATAGTACTTAGACTTCGGTATTCGTGGGCTGTCAGAACATAAAAAAAACTGATCGAAATAAGTTAAGGATATTGTGGTTTCTCTGAGAAAAAAGTTGTCATATGTCCATGTTCCCTCATCATTTCTAGAAATAAAATACATTTATTCAACTAAAACTGTTTAGTTTCCGAATTTGTCAATATGTTTTTCTAATAAGTAACAAAACAGAAACTATTTTTGAAAATTGAAAATTATTTAATAGCGAGTAATTCCACCTTTGTTGTCTATAACCGCGTGGACTCGTCGATGCATACTTAGAATGAACTGATTTCCGACTCATCTTGGTCCAGGTCATCCCGTAAACCCGGAAGAACCTGCCTTAGTGTCAGTCATGTTCAATACAGTTTAGATCTGGAGAGAGTAGAGATAACGGCAAATGGTCAATTTCATCCAGTGCTAGCTGTCTAAAACTACCTACCCTGGCTCTATGTGGGCTGTGGGAAATCTAAAATTGGGCTCCAAATTCCAACGGTAATCATAATCACATGTTGCTAACGATGTGTTGGGCATAAATTTCACCTGTCATTGTACGTTAACAAACATGCAACTCCGTTTGGCCTCCGGACAAAATTCTACCCCATACCATACCACCGTCACCTCCGAACGGATGTAGATCTTGGACAGATCGGTCATTAACTCGTGAATTGGGCGGTCTCCTAACACGAACTATGCGTCTATCATCACGACGATAAAATCGGCTCTCAGCTGTAAACATCACGGTCTTCCATTGATCACGCCAGTTTACCCGTTCATTGCACCAAAGCAAACGTTGAGCTCTGTGATCTGCAGTCAAAGGAGCATGCCTTATAGGCCCAAAGCAATGTAGACCTGCTTTATTTAAACGATTTAAGATGGTTCGCGAGGTTATACGAACTCTGCTGACACGTAAAGGCCCTGACTCAAAAACGTGCAGTTTCTTGAAGGCTCCATCCTAGCTCCTCCGACTAATAATCTTTCTTCCCTGGCATTCGTTGACTTTGGCCCACCTTCCCTTGGCCTTTCCGACAGTTCCAGTCTCATTAAATCGGTTGTTGAGACGGGAAATCACACTTTGAGAAACATTAAACCGATTAGCTACATCAATCTGTCGCACACCTCCAAGTAGCAACGCAATGGCTTGATTTGCTTCGTCTTCAGTTAAGTGACGCCTATTTATATTGTAAAACGTAGAATAATAATCACAATTATTACAGAAATCGCTAAGCAACGGTGACCCAGAAATGGAGCCCATAGAAACAAAATTCCACATTATTTATTTTTATCGATGTAAAACAGAAATGGAGCCCATAGAAACAAAATTCCACATTATTTATTTTTATCGATAAGTTTTCTTTGGTACAATTTTAAATGTGTATAAACATTTTTTTCCGAAGAGAAGATTAGAGAACATAAGCAAGCTATTTTTTTTCTTTTGGGATGTTTTTACTCAGAGAAACCACAATATCCTTGACTTATTTCGATCAGTTTATATACACAAACTGTCTCGTCAAAACATACTTGCAGAATGGTTTATTTTCACAAATCTTGAACTTAGGACAGACTCATCTCACCTTTGAATATCATGAGTTCTTTCCAGGCTTCTCACCTTTGTGCACAACTGGAACAAGTCCCTCTAAATTTACAGCCAATCTCGAGGCGATTCTCAAACTGTTGTCCTTGGCATAGTCATAGGTCTTGACCAAGTATGACATTCTGCACTCCTTAAGTTACGGTTCCCCTCCCAAACTATGTACCTGAATCAATTGCTATCTTTCCAATCGACACCTCTTTCGTGGATGATGACTACATTAGTGGTGGCATAGCACCAACTCTATTTCCCCTTAACATTAACGACTCTTATGCTGACACATGAGCGCAGTTCTAACCACATAATATTCCTTTAGAAAGATCTTCGATTAACTTTCAATTAAGACAAATCAAAGTCATCTTACATCTTACTGTGGCACGAACACATTACTTCAATAGCCACATCAGCTGTTAACAAGCTTTCAGAGCTTGAATTATCTCTTCGTTCTCAAATGAAACCCAGCCTAGAATAGCGGCACCATGCAAATGTGACATTTATGATTCTATTCAAAAGAAAGACATCCGACCCATCTATATTTACAAGAGAGTCACCCGACTCATCCATTCACCGTCAGTTTTGAAAATTCCTTTCTCCGGTTGAATGACGTGCTGTATGTAGGTAATCTGTCTCTCTTCTATAAATATCTTATGGCTTTTGCTCAGAAGTGCTCTGTTATTCTTCCTCTATTGAGTAATCCCAACAAACAAGAAGCCTTCAACGCCGGTACTCATTCCTTCACTGGTCAGCTACCCAAAATATCACATTTTTACACTCCTTCATACATGGTGTGTTCAGATTATGGGTCTCCTTTCTTGCAGGTTTTTCCTCCTATTCTGTATCAATGAATTACATTTCCCTTCCCTTTGGCCATTCACGGTGCTCTTATGTGGTCTCAAGGAAAAACAAAATTTTTGAAACCAAAAGTTGACACTCGCTTCTTGTTTGTTTTGATCTGTCTCCGAGTAATCATAAATATAGCTGTAGATATTGTTTGAACATTGGAGGCCCCGCGAAGGATAATAAAAGTATAATGTTATTGGTATGTTTTCAATATTGTTTTCAGTTTTACTGAAATTAACGTTACTATTTTAGGGGTCCTGAACTGTCCAAATGGACAAGATGAACTAGGTTGCAACCCAACTCTATGCCCCAATCAAATATTATGTTCAAACGATACCAAGTGCATAGAACCGAATCAAGTATGCGACAAAACAATAGACTGTAAAACTGGGTATGATGAATCGCACTGTCCACAGTCATTTTGCGAAGGCCATGAACCCAGTTGCTACACGGGAAAAAAACTGGAAAATGATGTAGGCAAAGACGATAGTTTTTATATCATAATAATAATCCTGGGTGTTCTGGCTGTGCTGTTTTTGTGCATGCTGTTTAGATGTCTAGGTGCAAGGCAGAATATCAGGGCCCTACTGAATCGACCACTAGATATTCCTCTGCCGCCCTTTAGAGGTACCTTATAACTTAACGGGGTGGAATGAAAAGTTTTCTGTCTGTCCCAGAAAGGGCAAAATTTACCGTAAAATTGGCACGTGTTTACGCAACCGTTAGTATACGTCAGTGATGTTAACATGTAAGAAAATTCCCTAGTCGAGTCGTATGGAAAATTCGTCGAAAAATGGCCTGGTAGGAAAATTTAACACATACAGTTTTGTAGGGAAAATTTTAACTTTTGTTTAAAATTACCGATGTAACTGATATAGCCGATTAGTGAAGGGACTATTCGAATTCAAAATATAGAAGTATTCGATTCTGGCATATATTCGAATGCATTCGATTCTTAACGAAATACTCGAATACAAAAAAAAATAGATTCTTGCAGGTTGCGTGTGTCAATGAACGAGATTCTGCCGACTCTGTGAGGATGCGAGATAATAACAATATAAGAAGAATCGAAGGCTGAATCGGAATGAATCGACAAAATTCGCGTCGGCTCCGATTATCCACCGTAGCGTAGTTTGTTGTTGATTTTCGAATGCCCGCCTAATTTAGTTTTAGTTGGTGTTGTGAAATGTCCGGTCAAATCTAATAATTGACTTGTCTGGTCAATTTGACCGGTAAATTACCGGTCAAATGGTGGACATTTTTAAACATTTAACACTGTTTAAGCAAAACTTTATCGATTTATTACTGTCAATGAGATATGGATCCACCATTATACACCAGAGACCAAACAACAATCAAAATCGTAGAGATCGATTGATGAACCGACTCCGAAGAAGGCAGAGGTCGTTCCGTCTGCCGTAAAAGTTATGGCGACCATTTTTTGGCATTATTTTCATAGACTACCTTGAAAAGGGAAAAGCCTATAAATTCAGAGTACTATATGCGAGCTTACTTGACCAACTAAGTCAAAACATTGTTGGGGAGAACCCTCCCGGCTTACCCAAGCAGAATGTTCCACCAGGACAATGCTGCTTGTCACAAATCAGTAATTGTCATGACACACATTTATACTGGGCTTCCAACTGGTTCCTCATGGGCCTTATCCGCCAGATTTGGCCTCGCCGGATTTCGTTTTGTTTCCAAACTTTAAAAAATTTGTTATGGCAAAAAGTTCGCATGGGATTCAGAACTGATTGCAAACGTCTATTACGACGGGTTGGGCCGATCAACCTATAACGATGGTATAAAAGCCCTTGTATATCGCTGAAATAAATATATCGAGCTACACGGAGACTATGTAGAAAAACAAAAACTTTTTTTACAAATATCTTGTCGTTTTCTTTGTTAGACGGGAAACTTTTCATCTCATCTCCGTATATTTGTTTGAATACAAGATTCTCGTAAAGCTGGGTCCAGACCAAATGAGAAAGCAAGAGCGAGTGGCAACATTCATTCAAATTCGCTTCTGATTGCTACTGCTCGCCAGCACATGATCGGCTTTCGTCCACAGCTAGCAATTATTTTTAAGTTCCGTGTTGATCGATCATTTGGCCGCTCCATTTTCTTAATAAGCAGACGCGTCGTTACAATTCACACACTAAATATCTCGTCCGAACTGAACATGCAAGAACACGAATTTTCTTTGAAGTATCGACACCGCGTAGAACATCATCGAGCGCGAGCGAGCAAGCACTCCTTCGCTTGCGGATCCGTCCACATCACTTGAACATTCGTATAGAACATGTCCTTGTCGCTCATTTGGTCTGGACCCAGCTAAACAATAAAAGTTGAAGGTATTAAACCTATAATTCTTAGGTCCAGGTGAAGGTTCAAGCACAGTGGAGGTTCATCCTTTCTCCGATGAAGACTTCCAACCAGGAGGCGAAATATACGAAGGCTTTATTCAGAACATTCAAAAAATCAAAACAAAACGGAAAAACCAACTGGAAATTGAGGAACCTGGAATCACGTTTGTGAAACCACCACCTCAACAGGAAGTAATAAATAAATATTTCCGTGGAGTAGAACCAGTTCTTAGCGAGGAGCTGGCAGCGTTGGCTACAATTAAGATATCTCGAGATATGTGCTATGGTTTGAGGAAAACTAAAAGTGAGGAGAGGCCAATGACGTAAGTAGTTGTCAAAATTTTTGAAACTCGATGAGATTTACATTGTTTATACATGACCAACTATAAAGCAATTGCGTACCCAATTTATATAATCTACGTATGGTATATTGGTGTTTTTTTAGAAAATTATTGTTTATCGACAAATTTGATGATGACGTATCAGGGGATAGTGACACAGAAGGCAATGAGGGCTCCTCAAATTGGAGAAAAGACATTCGTAGGAATTACTACCCAAAAAGCGATACTGAGTATGTTAGAAGGAAAAGAGTGGAAATTACGATTGTTTAAATATTTCTAATAAAATAAGATTTAAGAATTCCTAATAAGGTTCCAAAATATTGTTTATTGCAAATTGTTTAATTACTAATAAATTTTTAATTTGTGTAATTTTGTTTTTTAATTAATTCACTTATAATTGGCTGTTTCACTCAATTTCGATTTAATATAAAGAAAATAGAATTTTCGAAGATATTTTTGATATTGTTCAGGTTTAAACAGATAAAAAAACAAAATAACCCTTATAAAAATCCTAAAAGTTCCATCTTACGTAAAAATACTATTGCTCAAATGCAAGAGGTTCTGGAAAAAACACAACTGGGTTGCGTTCCAAACTATACCGCGTGACGCAAGGTTGTGATCCTCATGTGATTAAAAATAGGCATTTCAAATGCAGAGCCACGTGACAGTCACACCAGTCCGCACCGGCGTACTCTTCAAACGCGACTCTAAAAACCGTGGCCGTAAAATGCCGATCACTTACGAATGCGCTAGCCAATAGGGCAGTTCTCCCGAAAAAGAGCAGAAAGCAAGCTATCGCTTATTGGCAATAGGAGCACCTCACGTCAATTTTTAGATTTTTTTAAATTCAATTCAATTTTAATAGGCTTTTATTTCTCGATTAAAAAATTGGGGAACATCTCATGATTACTTGCATTTACAACACATTACTTAACATCATTAACAAGTTTTTTACATGCTATTTTAGATGTATGTTTACTTTTGTGTGAATCTAATTTTTTATTTTTCGTTTTTGTATGTTAAAATACTAAAGGTCATGCAGGTCGATCATCTGGCTCAATAAATTCTTAAAACAGTTATCCTTTTAGACACTATCGTCCAGATTCACTAAGAAAGTTTAAGATTTAGTACTGGTTGAAATTAAGATCTTATAGTTGATCAGTTATGTTTTGACAGGTTTTTGTCCTGTCCTTGTCATTAAAAACTTATGAATTATTGTGATATTTCAGCGATTTACTTGATTTCCAAATGATTTACTTCTTGGAACGAGTTGCTGTAATGAATTTAGTTCTATCATTGTTGAAAGTACGTACTAAAATTGTGCTTTTCCTGATAAATTTGCGAAAAAGCTCAGAAATAAGTTCATACAATAAAACTTAGTTTCCTTACAGCGGGTTGCACCAAACTTTTAATCAAGAGTTACATCCTAATTCAGGGTTAAAAACAAAAGCTATTCAGTTTAACACAGCGTTAAATTTTTTTTCTTTCTGCAGCAGCCCAAATTTTGAGCTAATCCGTGATTAAACTGACAATTGCCACTAAAAAACCAAGGTGTTGTTTACTTTTTCATTTGTTTTTAACGAAGAGAGCACTTAATGATGAATTAAACTAATTACACGGTATGCTGTGATTAAAGTCATGTTTTTGGAAACATTTTTGATAAAACATTGGTTACTTTGGCAAAAGTTTATGTTCCAGTACAAAAAATTAAAAGAAAAAACCTTCCTTCAATATTTTAAAATAAAACTATATACACTTTTATTGCAGATGGGTATCTAATTTATCATAATGCTTAATAAGCAGGTACCTACCTTCACACACTAACAAAAAAATGTAGAAAAAATAAAGTTCATCATGTATAATGTGAATTTTACCAAAAATACGCCTTTCTTCAATAACATACCAAAATTACTCTATACCACTATTTTCTTGTTAGATTTGTGCAAAAATAATATTCTATTACTGGAATCCTTCTTGGTTTAAACTATTCGTAATAATATTGTAATTAAAACAATTTTCCTTCTATAAAAATATAGATATTCTGCTAAATTTCCTTTTGCTTGGCTTTCTTCAATCGCACAGTTTTCTTTAACACCTCTCTTAGTTTAAAGAGCAAACCCTTTTGTGGGTTTAAAAATAATATAACAACTTATAGAGGTTGTTATTTTCCGAGATTTTCTATTTCCTAACCAAAATAAAAAGAAAATTATTTATCTTATTTACAACAAAAATAAAAACACTGGAATCCAAGCAAGTTTGTATTAATCACTTATTTCTTTTTTTTTTGTCACGGCTTTCTCGACAACAGAAAATAAACAAAATATTTCTTAAAGAAAAACAAAACACGACGTATATCCTAACCTCAAATATTTGAAGTTTTGAAGTACCAGTGTTGCCGTTGCCAGAAATTTCTTTATTTGATACTGGATTTTAATTGAGAAAGTACTAAATGTAATGAAAATGTACTAGATCTTCTCAAAACAGACGCGGCAATGCACTGGCACAGGAGATATAAAAAACCTGTACTTCGTATAAAAAAATAAAATACGTAATTATTCCTAATTTTAAAAATTAAACCATTACTCCCAATCTTAAAAAGGTTCTAGATCTAGTACAATTGTACTAGACTGGCAACAGTGCTCGCACTGTATTGCATCGATCCGGATCAGTTTACGAGCTTTAAGCGAATATACAATAGGCGATTTTAAATCAGTGACCTAGTCATGGCTACGTCACCTTATTTGGCAACGTTGCTCCAGATACTCGGTGTTTAACCTAAGAAATCAAAGTATTAAGGCTGTGTACCGTTGTCAAACCTGGTTAACCGCTCGGTTTCTTCGGTGACATTAATGACAGATATTGCGTTTCCAATCTGCCAACTTTTCAGATTACCGATACTTACGGGACACAAAACCGTAACCGAAGTTGACAACGGTACACGCCCTAAGATTAAATGAGACAGTGTTGCCCAATCGTCATGATTTGGTCACTGATTTAAAAATGGCACTCAGCCATTTTTAAATCAGTGACCAAATCATTACCTAGTCAGACCATTGGGCAACACTGTCTCGTTTAATCTTAATACTTTGACTTTTTTAGGTTAAACATTGAGTATATGGAGCAACGTTGCCAAATAAGGTAGCGTAGTCATGACTAGGGCACTGATTTAAAATCGCATCAAATAACATTGAGGTATCGTGAAGTGATCCCGACTAATCTAATTTTTGTCAATAAAATATGGCTAAGTTAATGCACTTGAAAACAATGCGAATTTGTTTGGAGTGCATATTCAACTTTCTTCAATTTAAAAATAACATTAATGTCACAGATCAAACTTAAAAAAAACATTACAATTATTTTTAAAAAAGAATAGTTTTTATTATGGAATCTTTATCTAGTTTTACAAATTTTCAGGGAATAATGAACAAACATAATATAAAGAAACTGATGTAAACTTATGTTTTCAAAAATCACAAAACACATTATATATATGTAAATAACAAATTTTTATTTAAAAACTATTTTAGCATTGATTTGACGTCACCAGTAGGGACTCTTTAAGCCTATATTCAGATTAAAATATCGGCAAGGTTTTTTCTTATGACTTATCTGGTACCTGTAACAAAAGGATACAAAGCAAATAAAGTAAAAAAATTATATAATTACATAATAATTTTAATAAAAGCACTATGTTCTACTGTCTACAGCCCAAGTAAATAACTTGTTTATAGATATCTTATTCTAAATAGGAACAAGTGTATGGGGATATGGGTTTTATATTCATATGATAAAAATGGTACTTAAGTAAACGTGCCACAAAAAAATTAGTTAATGAATCATGAGCAAAAAGTTTATTAAAGGAGAAAGAGCAAAATTTTACTTAAATGAAGTTGAGGTGGATTAAATAAATAAATACTCTACAGTTTGCTTGAGTTTGAGCATGACACATGTTAAAAAAATTTTCATAGTTATACTACCAGCAATTAGGTTTACAAATTGACCAGTATACTCACCCAGACAAGAAATGTTTTGTTAGCTTAACTGGACAAAAGATATATAGTATGCTATTACGGGTATAATAAACACAGAACTTGAGGTAAAAATAAGAAACAAAATGGTACTCAAAAATTTCGTAACGAAGGTAGTGATAGCTACATATTTAACTAAGATATTAATGACAATATTTTACCTTATCAAGAAAATAACAACAAAGGTTTCGTTTCCAAATTTTTTCCTTGGCAGTAAGGGATTTTGCTGAATATTGTTTGTGTCTAGGATAATCTCTCAAATAACATTCATTTAGAACTCCATTCCTTACATGTAGGTTTATCAGGAAATATGTTTTTGTGCTTTATCTTCCATCAAAAGTTCGATTTTTAGGGTTAGGAATTTTCATTCTTTAGAAATATTAAAATCTTTTGAATGAACCTAAAACAAACACATAAATGGATAATAATGACAAGAGGATAGTAGTTAAGGAAGCTGAAAAGCAGCAATTTTTTTATGTAAAGCATTTTTAACGCAAATTTTAAAAATTAACAGAAAAATCATACAAATTTGGGTAATTATTTAGATTAACGTAAACAGCGAATTTTTTCATGAAATTTTGCACAGACCCTACTTTTGGGTCGTAGAACACGAATCCGAAGTCAGTTTTTGGCGGTCTCGTAAAATTTTTTTTTAAACTTTTAGGTTAGCTTTTTCAATGAATTTCTTTAAATTTGTTGGGTGAGCAAAAAGGTGGTCAGGTTTGCTCAGTTTTGATTGATATAGATACATATATATCTATATCAATCAAAACTGAGCAAACCTGAGCACCTTTTTGCTCAGGTTGGGTGAGCACAAAAAAATTTTTTTTTTACGAGACCGCCAAAAACTGACTTCGGATTCGTGTTCTACGACCCAAAATTAGGGACTGTGCAAAATTTCATGAAAAAATTCGCTGTTTACGCTAATCTAAATAATTACCATTTTTATGGTATCTGCAGGGTATTTTATGGTTCAATGGTTTCATACAACTTACCTTAGAAATACATATACATATGTTCAGAAGTTTATTTTCTGCTATATTTGGTAATTTTTCTATTCGCTTTGCCTATTTTCCCATTTAAACATACACAAATATTTTCTTTGATACAAAATATCTTCGCTTTTCAAAAAATACAAAACGCTTTGTTGACAATGTTGACATTAAAATCTGACGTTTATCGCTCGACTTTTCCCGAAACTGCGACCGCTTCCAAATCTAAACGCCGATGTTAAGCGATTGCTGTTTCGAGTAGGCCTGGGCCGGCTTTGATTAAATCTTGGGTAACTTGACCAAAATTTAACAACGCAAATTTAACACGTTGTTAGCTAATCATCCTTGGTGCAACCCGCCGTTATTCTTACACTTGTCAGCTTAAAACTTTTGATTGTCAAATTAGACCGGACTAGCATTGGAGAATCTGGCTGTATAATTTTAACCCTCCTAATACTAACAGGGGTAGTTTTGTACCCCAACTTATCTTTTTTGAGGTTGTTTTGCAATATCTTTTTTTCCGTTTGTTATAAATTGAAATCGTCCTAGAAATATTAGAAATATATACTCATTTGAAGTAATCTCCTACACCTACATTATCTACAAGTTTCATTAAAAAATATATTTATACTGTATGTAATTCTACAGCACAAAGTGGCTGGTGTGCAAGAATATTCCAGTTTGTATTCCGTATTAAATGATTTAACGCCTGTGGTGGGAGTACTAAACACGGTATTAGTACTGTACTAAACGGGTTATTTGTAGAAAATACGCAAATTGAGTAAAATCTGCATTTTGTTAAAAGTATAAAAGACTGTTTTCCTTTACTTTTTTATTTGTTATTATTATAAATCATTTTCTAATTAATATGTTTAATTGATTTTTAGTAATGGGGGTTGTTTTTATTTAAATAACAAAACAAAAAAAGTTTTGTTGACAAAATAAGCTGGGATCGGTTGGGGTACAAAAATACCCCAGTCAGTAGTTTATGTTGGTTAAATATGTCAGTATTAGGAAGGTTAAGGGTGTATGTAGACTTTTGCGAGCGACTGTACGTGAGCAAAACATTCTATTTTCAAACCAGTGTTGCCAACTTAGTAGATTTTCTACTAGATCAAGTAGAATTTGACCTGGCCCTAGTAGGGAGAATATGAATCTAGTGACTAGCAGATTCTCTAGTAGAAAAAATTTTGCTTTAGAGTAAAATTGTTAATAATATTCAAATGCAAAAGTTGAACGCTTATTTAGTTTTATGAATCTCGTAAAAAATAAATTATGAAATATACTTCAACTCTTTGGTATCTGCTATATTAACTATAAAATCTGGTTTAGGTAGGGACAATATGTGTTGTAATTCTTATGATATTCCTGGTACTGTCAAAGAAAAAAAATAAAAACGTCTCAGACTTATAGTACCTATGTACCTACTAAAAGTTCAAATGAAATAGATGACGATATGTTTGACACTAATAATAATATGATTTAATTTGATAAAAGTATTTAAACTTTTTTGTGTTTTGTTTAACATTTCTATTTTCTTACTTCTATGTTTAGAGTTTGTCGAAAAATGATTTTTTTTTGAGATAGTTAAAAAAAGTTTTTCTTTACTTTTTAATTGTAAGTGGTATATAACTGTTTGTTTAAGTAAAATTATTAAAACTAGTGGTTTTTGAATTATTTCACAGACCTAGCAGATTTTTTGGTGGATATTTTGTACATTTGGTGAAATTTTTAGTAAAAATATTAAGTCCACCTGGTGGATTTTTAAAAAATGAGTTGGCAACACTGTCTCTAACACAGACACAGAGACATTCTTTATTCTTTAATGCGTTTTTACAAAAACCATTAATGTAGGAATCAAAACCTATTAAGTTACAAGATAATTTATTATAACAATAATAAATGCCCTAGCACAATTTTATCAGCATTTCAGTATGGTGGAAAAAGCGAAGAAGTTGATAAGAAATAAATAGTTGTTTGATAAATAGACTTTTACTTATTTGTACAGATTAACTTTTATTAGTTCTTGAAGTCATAACAATTTATTGTCTTTATAAACAAAATCATTTGTTTAAAATTCCTTAGATAACGCAGAATAATTCCTGTTAAAAAAACTGTTGCAATTTTGAAATAAACTGACGCATTATTGATAGATATATGTGCGAGTATAATTTTTTTAAGAGGTGAGCGCATTTAGTATTGGCTAATTGAGTTTTTATTTTTCCTTGTAAAACTATTTCAATTATTTAAAAACAAATATTACGTATTAAAAATCTTAGTTTCATAATGCCTATACAGATTTATAAAGGGCGTTATGAAATTTACTGCATACATTGGAATGGGTGATTCCTGGGGCAGGCTAGAGACACACAATACTTTTTTTTTTGGTTTGCTAACAACCAAAAATCAGACTATATGCACGCCCAGTGCTGCGACGTTGCCAAAATTTTATTTTTGAGGGAAATTTTATGTTTTAAATTTGTTTGCTTAATAAACTAATTACTTTAGAACTGTCCAACAATAACTTATTAATAATTTATAATTACCAACAACGTATTATAATTTCAAAAATTACTTACATGAAATACGAAATACGATATACAGTATTTACAGTACCTATTAGATACAGGATGTATTTCTACAAAAAACGATTTCTAGATGGCTTCCTTTTTTAATATCCTACACCTCTTAACATTTTTGAGAAAACTATATCCGAAAATCCATTCCAAACATAAACTTCGTGAAAGTTTTGCAGTCAGCGACGCTTTAAAATTTGACAGCATCACAGAAAAATTGTAAAAGCAGCCGGTACTCATTTATTTATTTCTTACGAAATGAAAACATTGCCCGCTATGGTAGTTAGCCAAACGGGCGCTAAGAACGCAAAGTTCTTAATTTGAATCGCATGTTATCTCGCTCTTGCTTCCCTGTTCCCCGTGTCTTTTTCCTTGCCGTTTTCCTGGTATTTAACAGGCACGTGAACTGTTTACAACAATAAGTCATGTGTCTCTCAAAGATCGCGAGCTCAACGTTGAAAGATATTAGGACGATTTTGCAAAAAGAAACACAATAACCCAAAACCGATAAAATTTAGAGTGGTATTTTAATCAGTTTTCAGTGAGAGACGAGAATTTTTTGTATAAACTAGGTAGAGTTGTGCCTTTATCAACTGGCCGGTCAATTGGTCGGTCAATTTGATCGCGGTCACATATTAGGTGGTCAAATACTTTTGCTCCATGTCGAAATAAAGTGCGGATATGTGGTCAACCTGTACAAACGCATATCGGGGAATTACCGGCACCGACCAATGGTATATGCGAGTTTCGGAGAATCCCCCGTTTATTCAGTGACATTGTGACGTTATTCGCCGTGAAAATTTAGCAAGTTCAGTTTATTTTTCACGTTCACACACTTTATTATCTTTTATAATTGCTACTAATGGTATTATAAAGTGTGATCACTAGCGACCGGATTCGACTATTACATTCCAGGAACGGACTCTGTTGGAAAGACACCGTACAAAGAAAATATTAAAAATATTTTTGACAAGTTTATGGGGATAGTGAGGTCCAAAAATCTAATCTTGTGTAACAGATGGTAGAAAACATTAACGGGGTAGGGAGGGGGAGGGGATAAAAAGGGAGCGATTGGCAATTTCTTTCAAATATGTGAAAGTGAATTCTCACTTTCACATATTTGAACCGCATTTTGATTGCCGCAAGCAAGAAGCGGCTGGAAATTTCTCCAAAATGTTAAGTTATATGTCATTTACGGGGTTATTGAGGTCAGAAAATCAAATATTACATAGACACAACAACTTTAAAGAAGGGGAGGTAAGATGGGGAGGGGGAGAATAGGTGCACTAAATAGAAATAATTTTTTTCATAAAAATGAACAAAATTACATTAACCGCAGCAATAAATACTTAACAATATTATTTCATACTTTTCCGTGCTTTTCCTTTTGTGAAGTTTGTTTATTTTTTTTTTGAAAAAAATAAAATTTTTAGGGGCATAATACAACCTGATAAAATATAATAATTTTATTTCATTTGCCTTTTCTATTAGTTACCTAAGTTCAGCCCCGATTTTTGCGTCGTTATACTGAAAATGTTAAATACGTAGCTGTAGCTTTACTATTAAAGATATTAGATATATTCTTAAAAGTGAAAAGGTTCGAATATAGACTCCAAAGTACATCCCCTGAAATTCCGTGCGCATGTCTAGCACGCTTGGTTTGCGCATGGTACGCATTTTGGTCTGCTGCGCAGATGACAAAAAACAAAAAATAAAGAAGTCGAAAAAAAAGTTAAATATGTAGTTGTAGCTTTAAAATTGGAGATATATTCATAAAAGTGGATGGGTTCGAATGTAGACACAAAAGTACATCCCCTAAAATTCTGTGCGCATGTCTAGCACGCTCGCTTGCGCGTGTTACGCATTTTGCTCTACTGGGCAGACATCAAAAAACGAAAAAATCAAAAAAAGTTGGGAAAAAAGTTAAATACGTAGTTGTAGCTTAACAATTGAAAATATATTCTTAAAAGTGGATGGGTTCGAATGTAGACACCAAAGCACATCCCCTGAAATTCCGTGAGCATGTCTAGCACGCTCGGTTTGCGCGTAGTACGCATTTTGGTCTATTGCGCAGATGTAAAAAAAAAACGAAAAATAAAGAAGTCGAAAAACAGTTGCCGCCCTTTGCCGCGCGCACATGGATTGCGTAGGCTGGTACTGCCTGACACCAGAGGTCGACTACCGGTAAAATTGTGGGCCATTTTGACCTTTTTGTTGCAAGACTACTCTATGAAAAAAAATTATTCAAGATTGCGGTACAATAATATTTATATTAAAAGATAGTATTTGAATCATAATTATCAGTTGTACCAAGTTTCGATCATCCATGACATTGGTTAACTAAAAATATAGTAATGTTTATTACATAAACACGGCGCACTTAAAGCATGTTCTTCTTATATTTTAGGAGCAATAATTCATAAATGCAAACTGACAACATCTAATATTAATTTCATTTCATTTACCCTTTGTATCAGTTACCTGAGTCCGACCCCGATTTTTGCGGCATGTACCTAATATGGAAATCCGGTCTCTAGTTGATCACTAATAGGTCTTAGAAAAATGCAATATTGCAAAAATTACTCACTTAATACGAAAATAATTAATTAATTATATTCTGAAAGAGGGCCCGGACAAATTGTCGGTCAATTGATCAAAAAGATATTGACCGGTCAAAGGCTAGGTTATTTGATGACCTGAACGTACATATATTTTTTTGTGGAATTGCTTACGTAGGCTTTAAGTGGATGGACTAAGGTATGGAAAATATCTTGAAAACGAATAACTACAGAGTTATTCAACTGACGTGCCCTTTTTGTCTAAAAAAGACAATAGAATAATAGTTAAGGTGCGTTTCCTATGGGGCCCGCACAGCGTCTGACGCCTAGTACTGCTCATGTGACAATTTAATTTATCCGTTTCTTTTCGAGCGTCAGACGCAAGCGTCAACGTCAATGGATATATTGGCGTCAGCAGACGCTGAGCGGCAGCCGCGAGCGTCAGCCGCCCCATAGGAAACGCACTTTTAATAGGCCGAGTTGCACAAACAATTTAATCAAGAATTAAATTAATTAGACCCTTTTACAGTGACAGCACTTATGTTACTGTCATTGCCTAAAGCGTACCTTACACGGTCAATAATATTGATATCAATCAATCCTGACAATATTTCAACAATCCACTTCAATCTCTGTATCAATATTCTTTAACCTTACACGATAAGCATTATTGTCAATATTTCCTTCAGTACATAACCTACTATTATCCGTTCCTGTTGAAAATGGATCCTCGACAGAGAGCATGTATTACGATAATTTTAAGTTTAGGCATAAAACGTACAGTAAAGTGTAAGCGCCGGATGAAAGATTGGTTAAAAAAGCACGCTTGCTGCTTTCATTGTTGACAGCAGCTGACGTTACACTAAGCATTGATCCAATATTGACAGCGCACCCTAGACGATCAGTAAAGCGCACCTTACACGGTCAATAATACTGACAATATGTCATTATATTGACAAAAATATTGACCGTGTAAGGTGGATATATTGATGGTTTGATGGATTGAACTGACGCGAATTCGAATTTCCGAATATCAGGCATCAATATCAGCGAGTAGAGGGATACTGTCAGTATTACTGATCGTCTAGGGTGCGCTGTCAATATTGGATCAATCCTTAGTGTAACGTCAGCTGCTGTCAACAATGAAAGCAGCAAGTATGCTTTTTTAACCAATCTTTCATCCAGCGCTTACGCTTTACTGTACGTTTTATGCCTAAACTTAAAATTATCGTAATACATGCTCTCTGTCGAGGATACATTTTCAACAGGCACGGATAATAGTAGGTTATGTACTGAAGAAAATATTGACAATAATACTTATCGTGTAAGGTTGAAGAATATTGATACAGAGATTGAAGTGGATTGTTGAAATATTGTGAGTATTGATTGATATCAATATTATTGACCGTGTAAGGTACGCTTAATACGGACAGTATCCCTCTACTCGCTAATATTGATGCCTGATATTCGGAAATTCGAATTCGCGTCAGTTCAATCCATCAGTCCATCAAACCATCAATATATTCACCTTACACGGTCAATATTTTTGTCAATATAACATATTGTCAGTATTATTGACCGTGTAAGGTGCGCTTAAGGCATTTAATTTAGATATTAAGATGATTCTAAACGTCAAGCATATTAAAATTACTTGATTAAAAGTTTCGAGCAACAGGTTTGGTAGCATGTTGTGCCACATGTAACTCCTTATATCCACTACAACACAATTAAGTACGTGTTTACATATCTTTTCGCTCCCAAAAAACTACTCCTAATTAATTTTTACGACAATACGTCATTTAAAATAGATAACTGAAAAAATCCGAAACTAAAATTCACACTTTAACACTTTGTATATTTATAGCTGTTAATATTAATTTTCGGTTTTTAAGTTTGGCTAAGTCGCAATATCGTAATGCCAGCTCTATGTTTCATTACTTTTGGATCGCCCTGTAATACCTAATTGAGCTAAAATAGCAAATAAAGTGGTCCTTTGTTTACCGAATGGGTACTTATCATCATGTTGCCGTTGCGGTTTTGCTCGTAGAAGTTTCAGTTTTATAATTATTTACACTTGCTAGCGTTAATGTCCTTTGTTGTGGTTTTAGGACATTTTAAGAATTCGTAACTGTGAAGCCTCCACACATGTGTTAGACATATGTGCATACTTTTGTTGACAATTTTATTATAATCAGGGTGGTAGAACTAAGAAGATTTAAATAATTAACGAGGCTTTGCCGACGTTCGTTTGTAGTGCAGTAAAAAACAGTAATACTAAAATTTAATTAAGTTTAAAATACAATTTTATGTTTAAAATCGTTTTTCTATTAGTACCTACGCAAATTTGACAAGGGCTAATATAAAATGGTGGCAAAAGATTTTAATTAAAAAACTTCTAACAGGGTGATAGGTTTTATAATACCTATTTAAATTACCACATTTACAAATAACAAGTTTTTCATTTTAAATTCCATTTTTAAGATTATTTCATGTAAAGATGAAATTTTTAATGTTTTTAGTGTTCCGCGCTAAAATTAGCAAAACGGAATACTTATGGATTTACTTCGGTGTCCGTCCGTCCGTCTATCACAGGCGATTTTCTCTGAAACTATTCGACGTAAAAATTTGAAATTTGGCACAGAGATAGAGTGTGTTGTCCCAATTATAGACGTGAAGTATAAAAAGTTGAATTTTCATTCTGGTTGTTAATTTCAGGGGGTAAATTAAGAAATGAAAAAAAAAATTAAGGGCAGGATGTAGGGTGTCAAATGAAAGCTTACTGAAGCAGGAATTCAACAATATATATTATGTATTTTGTATGCTTTTTTTACAACATTTTTCGGAAAAACGCCTAAAAACTGCTGCCCCTCACCCTTATCGCCAAATAGATCGCTCAAAAAAATCTGAAAAAAATCATGAACATTGAGAATTAGGTGTATATTGAGCCAAAATTATCAGGATTGAAAAATTCTAGCACGATCAATTATTGTCATAAACAATTTAATTGTTTATTTCCTTATAAACTGCTGAACCTTTGCAAATTTTATGTTTTGAGAAAAATAGTTAAAAAATTCGTCTGGAAATATTATGCTTAGGATGTTAATTCTTTCCTGAATCTTTCCTTGCATCAGTATATTTAATGGATTTAACTACTGCAGCTAACACTAAAAAAAAAAAACTTTTTGACTATAGGGCTTTTAAAGTTACATTTTTTCAAATTTAAATACACAATAATTGAGACAAAATATTTAGTTTCTATTAATGTAATTAGCCGAAATAAAAAAAATTATTAACTGATATGAATAAACTTTAACTTAATAAAAATGTTATTCTTATATAAGTATGTATGTAGATATTTGTCGTGAAGTACCTACGACAAAATTAATTTAACTCAAAATTAGGGTTTGCAAAACCCGGGATCCCGAAATCCTGGGATCCCGTTAACATTCAGTCCCGAAAATTCCCGGGATTGGGCACTTAAATGCCGGGATATATAAATTATTAAATATGGTAGAAAAAACCCCAAGTATATTAACGCTTCAAGCATCATCGCAGTATTTTTCTTAAAAATAATGTTTAACGCGTGATATGGCAACCCTGGAAGATTTATTTAATTACTTATGTAAAAGAATTCAAATTATTTTTACTTCTTATATTTTTTACGTTTTGTTTTATTTTAAAATTACTACGCAGGGTGTTAATAAAGTATGTTTCCAAACTTCAGGGTATTATTCCTTCCTAAATTTTAATGCAAAAAGTTCATATTACAAACATAGGCCCTAAACGACTTTGTCTTTAATACACGGGTACTGAATGATTTTTAAAAGGTTTTTCCTAAATTACTAGAAGATGCAAATTAGTATCAAGTTGAAACTTGGTGACAATTTTTAATGCATAGGGATAGGGAGGAAGCCTTCCTAGTTGTAAAATTTGTTTAAAGAAGTGTTTTGGTTTCCATGGCTCTCCTACTTTGTTGTTATTTTCAACAAATAACACTAATAAATAATGTTATGCATAACTTTACATTTTTTCGTTTTTATCGAAAACGACTAATCTGAGCGAAAATAATATGTAGTTTTATTTGTTAAAACATAAATCCTATCAGTGGCGTACTTATATATATTTTTAAAATTAAACCTCGGGCGTGCACGCCACTGGTAAAATGAGAAAAACAGTTTTTTGCTTAAAAGACTCCTCTTTATGCATCAAAAATTGTCACCAAGTTTCAACTTGATACTAATTTGCGTCTTCTAGATACTTAGGAAAAACCTTTTTAAAAATGAAACTTCAACACCCTGTGTATTAAAAACAAAGTCGTTTAGGACCTATGTTTATATGAACTTTTGGTCTTAAAACTGAGTAAGAAATAATATCCTGAAGTTTGGCCACATACTTTATTAACACCCTGTATTATAAATAAAAATAATTTACCTTGATTAATGTTCCAATTTTTAGGGATCAACCCCGGGATCCCGAGATTTTGTTTCTTCGATCCCGAAAATTCCAGGATCCAAATAGACGTCCGGGATTGCAAGCCCTACTCAAAATACCAAATAATGTGGTTAATAAAGATATTTTTCGTAGACTAACCAATACTGCGGTACTTTTTGCACTCAATTAGCATAGGGTTTGTTAGTTACAATTTATATGTTACGGACAGTCATGCAAATTGGACAATGATGGCACTGACCGGCCAATCTTAAGCACGCTGTGCAGGTTTGTTCAGATTTGTTTAGGTTTGCTCTCGGAGAGGGATGTTTCAAGATGTAGAATATGATACAAATCCAAAGCTGCATTAATCAAAATCGAAGAGAGGTAAAATAAGTTAATTTTAAAATATATTTTCAGTTATCTTTACTATTTTGTGTTTAATAAATCATATTTTAAAGGAAGTGATTTTTGATTTCGTAATTATTGTATTTTTAACTCTTTTAATAAATTGCCTCTATACAAAAAATTATTATTTTTGCAAGCTCAGGTAATTTGACATATTTAATGAATTATTTATGACGTTTGTAAGTGACGTTTACAAATTACTGATCGGTAAGTGATTTGATTACTTACCGATCACGGGGGCGGTGAGTGATCAGAATCGTCGCTTTCTTACATATCTTTTACTCAATATTTGAGCGAACAAAAAACGTTAAAGCACTGCGGCCAGTAAGTGTCCTACTGGCTTCGGATGTTGACATCCTTCACCAGTAAAGAACACTAACTGACCTTAATACTCAATATACTATTACGTACTTTCTTATTATCGTACTTTTACCAAATAAAAATGTCAAATTGATGGTCAAGGTTCACTTACATTTAAATTTAATATTTCACTAAACCGTATATAGTTACAGTTACAAAAAGAGAGTGGAGTTTCTGGGCCACTAAAAACGTTCAATTTAGCACTTCTTTTCTAACCGTGCAGCAGTGGACTTAGGCATTTCTAACTCTGAATTGGCCATTTTTTTAAGTTGACATGCTCGTGGCTATATATCTCATGGCAATTTTAATTATATAGACAGAAAATTTGTAAGAACTTACAACTCACGGCGGAACTATTACTAAAATATGACATTTTGACGGCACATTTGCTAGCATTGTCGCATAACAATGCACGTTTAAACTGTAAAATAAAAAAAGATCTAAAATTCGGCAAAACCAGCTTAAAAAGTGTCCGTTTTTTAGTTTATAATTTCGTTTTCTTGATTCATCGAGACCTTAACTCGGCCTGGGAATCTCATTTGTTATTCAAGTCTTATTGTTTGTTTTAATTATTCTTATTGCAGAACGGTGTTGCTAAACCGTGTTAAGTGCTAACCTTTGCATGACACCAGATAAAATGGTAATAAGGTTGTTATTCTGTATATATGCATTAGAGTTGAAAGCAACGCAATGCTAACTTTTGCATTAAAGATATTAAGCGATAAATTATTGACCTAGTTGGATTCGTTTTATTAATAAATAATTAGCAACTATAAAAAATGTAAGAATGCCAATAATTCCTAATGCGGCTAAGTTTTTGCAATATTTTAAAGACCAGAAACCCCTCCAAAATGTATTCTCATAACGAGGCCATATTGAAAAGCGCAGGGGTCGGTGTTTAGGTGAAAGATCCATAATCCAGAAGAAAATTTATTATCCATCTTTCCCTATCTTCCTGTTTATTATTTCAGATTTATTAAAAAAATTTGTGTGGCAGTTTACAGAATCCAGGAGAATATTTTTAATCTTGAGAGTTTAATGAGTTTTCAGAAATCTATTAATAAAGCGAGGGTAAAAAATGCTTTAAAATAAAATACAGTTTAAAATATTATATAAATAAATGGTACGGCTACACCTACACCACACAATACATATGCATACATTTCTCGCGATTTTATTTCACATATAGGTATGTCTGTCTAAAAAAAAAGTAATAAGGACAATTTAGTAGGGCAGTCTGTTATCATATAAGGTTTAATCAAAAATGTTACCAAAATCGAAATTTTCGATTTATTTGTCAGTCAACTCCCCTCGCGTAATTATCTTTTGGGATAAACTAAATAATGGCATATTGTTAGGTTTAGGTTGTTACTAACCTACAAAATTTGAGAAAAAGCGTTACAACCACTTTTAAGAAAATTGTTTTTTTTTATTAACTACCCTCATTTAAGGACGTAGAAAAATAATTCAAATTACGGTTCGAGATACTTGTAAGAGAACTTTAGATATCAAATTTAAACAAGATCTGTAAAGGTGCGCGCACACTTAGGCGAAGCGTCGCACACTGAAGCGTCGAGAAGCGTTGTGCGGGCTTCCATTTGATTGCACGTAAGTTTCTTGGGCGGATAAAATTCTCTTCGCTTCGCGACGCTTCGCCTAAGTGTGCGCGCACCTTTAATTGGTTTCGGCGCTATGCTAAGCGACGGACATCATACACACAGACACACGCACAAATTTTTTTCCTTTTCGGTATCTTGGACCAAAATTCGGTAAGAACCAAAATCGGTCAAAACCTTCTAAAAAATAAATTTCTATATTCATATATACTGACAGAATTTCAGATGGAAGGTATCAATCATCCTAGAAAAAAATATTTTCAAAGTATGAAAGGACACAGATGCAAGATTTTAAACAATGTGTGACATACTCATACTAGATACTAAAATATCGCTATTACAAAGCAATTATAGGTTTTATCGTATTTTTATATTGTTGGTTGGTTCAATAAATTTTTTATAAATACATAAGTCCTTATATATTATTTTAATAGTAACTGTACTCCCTCCAACTGTTAATATTAGGTATACCTGAACTTAGTAACTGTGCTCTAAATTTGCATCAACTTACGTCAAAACGGAGTTAATAAACCTTAAATTTGATGTAAATTTAACACCGTTATGGTTGTAATTAATTACACACTGTTCTGAGATGCGACATCAACGCTTGATAAACTTAACCTTTCGGCGCTCGCGCCTATTTTTGAGATAAAACGCTCGCGCGCGGACTCACAGTCCGCGTTTGTAAACTGGCTTTTTTTAGGTTTTCATATAAAAAAAAATTAAAAAAAAGAAAAAGTAAGTATATCTTAAGTTTAAATAACATTTTTATTTATAAAAAATAATAGTTTTACAACATTAACATTCTTAAAAAAATAATCGAGATAATTTAGGCTTAAGCTACACAAAATAACCATATAAGAAACTTTTATTCTTGGTGACATTCATGACATATAATTATGGAATGCTCCAAACACAGAAATGTATGGCATTGAGCACAAGAATCACGAGTAGGTCTATTTTTTTTTCGATCGCAATACGAACAACGTCCCCGCTGACCCGTCGGTACTGGCTCTGGCATAGGTGCTTCTAGTCCAAAAATTTCTCTTATTCTTAATTGCATAACCCTGGAAATAGATTGAGTGACACGTCGGCGAATATGTCCTTCTACTAACTGAAAAGATAAAGCTCGTAAAAAGACTCTTCTTCGTTGATCAGTACAGTTATTTATAGAAAAGATCACGAATGAATTTATACCAGTCACATTTAGTAACGAGTAAAAGATGACCATGGGCTATCTCCTCGTGTTGCGAGCACAATCATACGCCGCACATAATTTGTCTACGCAGTCTACTCCACCCTTGGTCGCATTATAGTCGATTATCATCTCTGGTTTATTTGTATCATTATCTATTTTGTCATCAAAATGCATACTTGATATAATCAATACATTTTTGTTTCTTTTTGGTATATAAGATACGAGCGTACAATTTTTCCGAAAGGCAAACATACTTGATGAAATTGGAAGGCCTACTGGAGCAGGAAACTGAGAAGGCAATTCTTTTTTATTTTTCTTACTGTACCCAAAAGAGTTAGCGTAAAATCTGTGTAAAGAGAATTTTGTAAGTCCATACTGGTAAACCAGTTGTCAACTGTTACGTTACGGGTGGCCCCTTTTATTGGTTGACATAATCTTTGTACTACAGAGGTTGGTGAATTACTGCATTCAAATGGCCCGTTAGGTTGTTTTCCTACATAGACCTCCATATTACTAGGATAGAACGTCTTAGAATCGGCCATAGCAAATATTTTTATCCCATACTTGTTTGGTTTACTAGGAATATACTGCCTAAAACTACAACGCCCTCGGAAAGCTTCCAGCTTTTCGTCAATTGTTACAAATTCGAATGGAATGTAGACAGTTTTAAAATTATTGATCACAGTCTCAAATACTTCCCTAATGGCAGCCAGCTTGTCCGTTTGCTTCCTTTCATATCTGGTTGTCAAATCGTCGAATCGCAAATGTTCCAAAAGGAATCGAAATCTACACTGAGACATGCTCAGTCTAAATAGTTCGACCCCTGTACCATTTTGTTTCCATAACTCATCAACATTTAAACGACTCGACTTCAACACCCCGGCTAAATATAACAGTCCAATAAGTGCTTGAATTTCCAATTCGTCGGTATCCTTTGCATCTCTTTCACGCTGGTAGTTTGCCCTAGTTGATTGAATGTGTTTATTTGTATAGAAAACAATCAAGTTTAGTAATTCATCTGAAAAAAAACACTTCCAAATTTCAATTTCTGTTTTTAAATTTTTTGCAGCTCCTTTTACTCCTGGAAGATGTTTTATTAAATTTTCTGGCCTTGTTTTTACATTTCTGTTTGGAACATGCTTCTCCCATTCTGTTGTGCCATCTTTTCCAACAAACGTTGGCTGTCTTCCTATATCAACTTCTTCTGAGTCGGATATTTCTTGCTCTGTATCACTATTTAAATCTTGTCTTTCTACGTTGTCCTCTTCCCCAGGCTCTTCATGGTCGTCATACTGAATAACTGGTTCCATATTATCTTCTGCCAAACACTGGATCATAAGCTGGTTCAAACGGACCTGTTCTTGTTCCCAAGAGCACGGCATCTGTAAAGAATTGTAAAATGAATTTTAAATGTTTATTAATGTAAATTTAAGTAAATAAAATTGAAAAAATAAAAAAGAAACTTACCTTTGTTTTTTATGAATATAGAAAATTGCATACAAATATTATAACGCAATCGCTCGCACGCGGACTCACAGACCGCATATGCAAAAATAGCTTAAACAAACGCACTAATCAACAGTCAACTAAATACTACTTATCCAGGACGCTGCGACTGAAAGATACTTAGAGGCACTTGAAGGTACAGGGGCGGACTTTAAAATAAATGGTAAAAAAATTCACCTGCGGAGCGAGAGTCCGCGCGCGAGCGCCGAAAGGTTAACCAAGTTGAAACGGTGTATAATTTTATATTATTATATTTTATATTATTTTTTCAGGTTCAAATCGAAAAATATCGATCGTAGACCAAAAATTGTTGAAACGAAATTTGTAGATAATTAAATTTCCTACAAGTTCTGTTATGACCATGTTTAGTCAAAAGTTGAAAACGGACGAGTTATTTAACAAAATAAAAATTCCTCCTTGAATTCAAGATGGTGGTCGGCGCATAGGCAGAATACGGTCGTAATTCTGGCTTTAGACTACCAATGACCCTCCCTGACGACTACAAATAATAGAAAATTGTGGAAAAAAATTTCTTTGGTGTCATCAAAAGTACATTCCGACAGGGCTAACTATCGACCCTGCTTTAACGAATGGTATTGGAGAAGATGTTAGATGAGAAGTAATTTTTGAACAAGATGGGACACCCCCACACTATGCATTTCCTGTAAGGCAGCATCTGGATGACAATTTTCCGGGAAGATGGATTGGGAGAAGAGGTCCTATTGAATGGCCTGCAAGATCTCCTGATCTATCGCCACTGGACTTTCTTTAAAAAGAAAAATTTATGTAACCCAGTCCAATTCTTTAGAAGACTTGCGACAACGACTAGTGCACGAGTGCCGACAAATAACCCCCGAAATGCTTCATATTGTTCGCGAATATTTCGAACAGTACATTGAGGTTGGGGGTGGACATTTTCATCATTTACTTGATTGAAACAACCGGTCAGAAATTTCGTTACTTTTAAATTTTAATTTTTTTAAGGTCTCATTTCTCAGAAACCACTTACCCGATTTCAACGAGCAAGGTCCAGTTCGAAAGGCAATTCAATTCCCTTTAAAATACCCCCCCCCCCTGGCCATTTTAGATTTAAGGGTGAAAGGCGTAGGGGTTCAAACACGGTGGGTGAAAATACCAAAAAAATATGTCCCCTTGAAAACTAAAGTATACCGGGCCAAGCGTTTCTTAATTTATTTAAGCGAAAATAAACCAGAGTTTAAAGTTTTTGGTGGGCCGCCCTGTATAGACAAATGGTGTTTAGTTGGTGTTATAAATATCACGAAATTTTTAACTGTGTATACAACTAATAACAATAACACAGCACGCAAAATATGTACTTTCCCTTTTATCTCCTGAAACATCTAAACAGGTATGCTTTTTAATACAAATTTAGTTAATTCAAAACAAGAACAACATAATTGAATAACAATAAAAAAATACAAAATATTGCAGCGCCATGCATGTCAACTTCCTATTTTCGTGACTATATTAAATAAAGTAATTTGAGTTATTGGAAGGGTGTGAGCTTGATAACATGATAACAATATAACAATCAAAACAACTTAAAAATGTACATAAAACAAGACAGGTCATTGACACAAATAGGTAGAGTGTTAAATATTCTATCAACACAGCAAGGGTGTCCAAGTACTTTTTGAGTTATGCTCAGAACAGACAGATAAACGGACAGACAGGAGATCATCATGAATCAGTCATTAAACTAGTAATCAAAATCGTCTAAAGTCAGTGGTAAATAAAAAGAAAATTGTGGTTATTATCGGTAAAATTGATATGTTTACATACTGGCCTCAACAGCTTCTGAGCCTAGGTTTGGAATGTTGATCAAAAGGCCTTTTAATCTCAATAATAAGCAAATTTGGCTGTACACTCAACACACGGCAGAAAAAAGCAACATTAAAGAGAATATTTTATCTAAAACCAAAACAAGTGCCATCCAAACATAAACAATACAACTGAATCTAATTTCTAACGGCATAATCTAGATCAAGTAATAGTGGCAAAATAATTACTTTTAATTAACAACTACACCATCAATTTTACTTTAATTATTTAAACCACCATTCTTTGTGTGCTAGTGTGTTTAATTTTCTAAAAGATTTTACAAAAGAAATAGTTTGTGTTTTCAGCGGAGAAGTCGACTTAGTGCGAATATCGGCAGTAAAAAGTTAAAAGGGCAGAATTTGGTGAGGTTATGAGTCAAGCTGGGTCCAATATGTATTTACATTAATCTCCAAAATTGGACAAAGCCCAAATTTTTGGAGGATATATTACTTTTCCATACTTCAGTGCACTTAGTCTGGTACCTGGGAGAAAATTTACTAAAGCTGAATTTTGCGGGATTGTATAGTTTTCATGTTTTTTAACATACTAAAAGTCCCCAACTATTCGAGTTGGGTCGCGTTGCCAAAACGGCTTTAAACCCTGAAAATTCGGCATTTTCTCGAATTTTATTAATTATCTCATAAACCATAACGAAATCGAAAAACCGTTAAGGTAAGAATATTTAAGTATAAAAAAACACATCAATTTTGTATAAACTACATTTTCATGGTTTTATTTATAAAAAAGTTACAGCCCTTTGAATTTCAAGGTTAATATAAATTTCCTCAAATTTGGCAATATAGGTACCAACTTAAGTTTGCATAATGGTACTCGCAGTAAAGTGCCCAAAATCCGAATTTTGCAAAATTATATGGAGAATTAGGGGTACATTTCACAAAGGCAGTGGCGCACCAAATAAATTTAATGAGGACTAAAGTTATAAAATTGTTTAAAAATTTAATTTATAACTTACGTACAAAATTGTTTCCATCCCAACTAGATTTCATCGTCCATTAACTTCTCATTTTTCTAAAAAAACATTGCCACAAGAATTTCCCAGGCATTGACCACACAAATTGGAACAGTTCAAGTTTGACCGTCTGCAGCTACAAAGTCTCTGGCAGTCAGTTTTGCAATTGCAGAATATCATTTTTAGGATAAGTTCTGGTGCAATCTCGTTGATGGTTTTATTGGGATAAATAATGTCTCCTTGCTTTTTCCAACCCCAAGCAGTGCGTGGCAATAAATTATCTATCCACTCTTGGATGTGGAGGTACAGCCTAAGGGTAAAAATATGCTGGAGCGCCGCTCCACGCGTCAAGCGCCGCTCCACGCGTCGGGACTCGAAATATACAATGTATTTTAAATCTATTAGCACATAGTGAGCAAGTAAACGACGCTTTACTTTGCTCACTAAGCTTTACTTGCTCACTATATGCTAATAGATTTAAAATACATTGTATATTTCGAGTCCCGACGCGTGGAGCGGCGCTTGACGCGTGGAGCGGCGCTCCAGCATATTTTTACCCTTAAGCTACAGCATCTGAAGCGGGTGGTAGACATGGCAATTCAAAATTCCTTTCTAAAGCATGTCGGGCTGTCATATTAATAAATTTTAAAAAAACGTATTTCATTTAAGGTTTTTGTTTTTCTATTTGCTCTATTATCAAGAGCCAACAGAAATTCTTCGCCGATAGCAATGATTGTATTTTTGTCAGCAGAAAATACAATAATACGGAGGAAGACGCAGAACGGTTGCCCGATCTTTGTCGCAATGGTGTCACACACATAATATGTATTATTTCTTAATATTAAATGATTTTAGAACCTCTAGGTGCATACTTCTTTGTAAGAATTGTTATATATATATATATATATATATATATATATATATATATATTAGGGTGTCCGTTATTTACCAAGTTGATTTTCTTTCTTGCGACGCCCCCTAAATTTTTAGTTTATCGTCTAAAAAAAAAATGTCAGACCAAAGTAAGCCCTTAATATTCAGAATAAACCTTGCCCTTAAGACGATACATTTCCCATTTAAATTACATGGGATTTTGCCACTTTTTACAATTAATTTTTTTTTCTTGGACAAGATGACTTATAGCAATGAGACATACATATTCTTATAGGAAATTGAACGCTCTACACAAAAGGTCTCTCATAATTTTTCGATTAATTCACTCCTTCAAAAGTTATTCAAGGTGAAATTTGAACTCTATATAAATTTTCAGATTTTTTCCTTTTACGACAAAGTGATTATTATTTCGATAAAAGTTATTAGTTTATTTCTAAAAATAGATAATTCTGGTGGTATTAGGGTAAAAAAATTTTAAACATGGAAAATAATATACCGCATAACAGGTAGCTGGTTCTAGTTTGAATCATTTTTGAGACCATTCATTTATAACACGCAGTCAACTAATTTTTATTGAATTTCATAAATTTTTGTATACTCTCATGAAATTTCCCTTCAATACAGTAAGTGACTCAAAATTACAGTACAAGCATTCCCGCCAACACACGGATTTTCTATTCACGCAAGCGCGCTACGTCACATTTAGTACCTTGAATAACTTGTGAAGGAGTGAATTAATCAAAAAATTATAAGAGACCTTTTTTGTAGAGCGTTCAATTTCCTATAAGAATATGTATGTCTCATTGTTATAAGTCATCTTGTCCGAGAAAAAAAAATTAAATTGTAAAAAGTGGCAAAATCCCATGTAATTTAAATGGGAAATGTATCGTCTTAAGGGCAAGGTTTATTCTGAATATTAAGGGCTTATTTTGGTCTGACATTTTTTTTTAGACGATAAACTAAAAATTTAGGGGGCGTCGCAAGAAAAAAATCAACTTGGTAAATAACGGACACTCTAATATATATATATATATATATATATATATATATATATATATATATATATATATATATATATATATATATATATATATATATATATATATATATATATATATATATATATATATATATATATATATATATATTTTTATAGGAATGTTTTCTTGGGGTTTATAGATCCGGAATAATCACTATTTTTTTATATTTTGTTTTTGTTTTTATTAACGTTTCGGTCAATTCTTGTGACCTTCTTCAGAATACAGTGCTGAAAAACCGCTCTAATTAGTAATCTTAGTCATAATCATCATTATGACTAAGATTACTAATTAGAGCGGTTTTTCAGCACTGTATTCTGAAGAAGGTCACAAGAATTGACCGAAACGTTAATAAAAACAAAAACAAAATATAAAAAAATAGTGATTATTCCGGATCTATAAACCCCAAGAAAACATTCCTATAAAAAAAAATATATAGAAGATCCAAGAAAACAAATTCTATAAAAATTTATATATATATATATATATATATATATATATATATATATATATATATATATATATGTCATTTTCTAACATAAAGTTTTGACTTCCTAAATTACTAAAGGAAATAAATTATTGGTAAAATTTAAATATTCTATAATGACATCATTAAAATACTGGGTTCCAGCCCTGCACTAGGCACTTGGAAATTTAGAAAGCTTTATGACAATATGTACCAAAGAGGTTTTATTGCAGTCAATAGCTCAATGGCATGGATTTATTAAGAAAGGAGTCGATGTTCCGTACTGTGAGCGTATTGAAGGTGAAGCATTATATTTGTGGTTTGATATGAAAACATCCTCCCCTATGGGTACAGTTTACGAACTTGAAGGAAATACGTAATTGAATTAATAATGGTAGTAGAAAGAGATAAAACAGCATTGGAGTGTTGGGGCTCAGAAGTGTTGCTGTCTCTGTTGGTTGCTTAGGAAATCGGCTGAACCTCGGTCTGAACACTCGGTTACATGTAGGTCTTTGTCTAATGAACTAGAAAAGAAAAAGTGCGACTTATAGATTTATAAATGACTCGGGGCGACTTTAAATAAACCTTTAGAAATAATATAACCGAGAATATAACCTATAAATAATAAAACCTTTTTAACTTAAATTTATTATTATTTAGCAGAAAAATAAAATATTTTAGGCCTTTTATTACTTTTAGGAAATCTTGTGATGCTTCTAACGTATTTTTTTGGACAAAAATACAAGGTAAAATAAGATGTGGCCAATGTTTACAAATTGTGTTTACAGTGTCGCTTAGAATGGTTTGTTTTGGCTTCAAAGAATGTTAAATCATCCCGTATCCATTCTTAATAAATCCATGGTCAATGGTGTATTTTGAAACGAACTATAGAATGTTCTCTATAATCTGTGCTGGGTAAAAGTTTTTCACCACCAGACCGTTACCAATTTAAAAAACACAATCTTAGAATCAAAATTGTCTGATGGAGCACCGAGAAATTTGTTCAGTAAAAACCGATTTAGGCCCCTTTCTTCAACTTACTGATAGTGTTGCCAATACAATAATTCATTTGTCTATTTCTTTTACTAATTCTATTTCTAATGCTTTCGCTGCGATTTATTTTGCTGACAAATACCAATAATTGATGGGGCCTTATGTACCTAAATGCCCTTATTATAGTAAAACTATTATAGATATTCCATAAAACAGAACAAGCGTCCAACATTAGGCTGAATAATGGCATAATACTTGGTACCTATACCCGTCACTGGTACTCAAAATTAATCATTTCTCCATCTATTTTTTAAGTAAACTAGATCATTAAACTCTAAATGCTTTTACAGTTTGTCATCATCATCAGCAACAGTTGAGCTACACAAATTAAATTCAAGAAAAAAATTACGATTCTAGTAAACAAAAGTGATGAGTGCGTGAAGAATTTCAAACATGTTAATTACTTAAATAAAAGCTACTTAGTAATGGTTGGTTAACGAATCATGTTAAATTTGATCGCGTACAATTTAATTTTGTAACTAGTTTTATTTTTAAAGTTATTAAATTTATATTAATTATTGTTATACCCAACCTAAACCATAAACAGTGGTTAACCATGGATATAACTGATATCTGATAATAGTAAAAATAAATAAACTAATGGGTAATACATAAATGTCTTCTTTAGTATCACGGAACGCAATTATTGCACTATGGGATAGTGGTTAGGAAAGGAGTCTTGTTAAAAGAGACACTATTAACGTCTGTAATAATATACACCACAGACGTTAAACCCCTTCTTATACTATTTGGCCTTTTAGACAGAGTTCGACGGCTCCCGGTGGGACTGGGTGTGCGACTCCTAGTGTATACCACAACATTGTGGAGATCTGAAGTGATGCTCAAAAATCGGTTCCGGTACCGGGTATCATGTTTCCGCTACGTATTGTTTTACTGGCTGCCTACAGTAGCAGCTTTATTCTTTCTTCCTTATGTTACTACTAAACTTAAGCCAAGGTTACCCACTCGTGTTCCTCAGATATTTCTCACTAGATACACAAAACACACACTTTGCTCTGCGTTTTGCACCCACTACACCTTCAAAAGGTTTGACCCTTTTGAGTCTTCTTATGGTCACACGTTGGTCGAGCTTTGATGTTGACGTGTTTGTGAAGCCGTTCTTCATGCTCCTCTGCAAATCGTCTTATCTGCAACCATTTTCACACCCAGGTCACGATGGAGGTCGCTATTTCTTACATACCAAGTTGTCCACGTGGCATGCCTCTTAGTACCTTGTTTTGGAACCGTTGAATGGTTTCGAGGTTGCTAGAACTAGCACTACATTTTTCTATATTTGAGATTAAGTTCGTCCCTTTTCTTTTTTATGTGATCTTTCCATCTCAGTATCTAAGTTCATCCTTAGATACTTAGCTGTGTTTGCATATGGGATTGTATGGTTGTTGAGAATGATTGCTGTCTGTTCTGTGCGTCGATTTGTAAAGTTCACATGCACAGATTTACTTTCATTAAGTTTAATGGGCCAGCGTTTTGTCCATGCATTAACTTTGCTCAGCGTCTCTTGGCTTCTTGTTCAGTTCTTCCCACTGCCAGCACGCCAGTGTCATCAGCAAATGTAGCAATGGTAGTTTGTTGTGTTAACGGTATATCATAGGTGTATAACAAATACAACAGTAGACCTAAAACCCTGCCCTGTGGTACACTAGCTCTGACAGGTGTCAGTTCAAAGTATTTATCTTCACATTTGATTCTGAACATTCTTTCAGTGATATAAGATTTAAGTAAAATGCCGCGTTGTTTTGGTAGAAGTTGTCCAATCCTAGATGCCAAACTTCATCAAAAGCCTGAGCAACATCCAGAAACACTGCTGAGCATATCTTCTTTTCTTCAAGCGTTTTCTCTATTTGATCTGTTAGTTTATGGACCTGACTACTGTCGCATGCTTTTCTCTGAATCCGAATTGAGGTGTGGGGATTATACCTTTTTCTTCAATGATAGGTTTGAGTCTTTTAAGTAGCAGTTTCTCACACAGTTTTGATATCAACGGTAGCAGTGAAATTGGTCTACAGGAGGAGACTTCATTGACTGACTTTTGTGGTTTAGGAAGCACAATGACCTCGGCTATATTCCAGCACCTTGACAACATTATTTCTCAAACAATAACAATTAAGCAAATTTAATATTTAAGAATTTAAATTGCCAGCAGAAAAAGATAAGAAGTGCGATGAGGTAATTCAAAGCTTTTAGAAATTACTGTGTCAAGAAGTAATGAAATTTATGAAAGATTAAATTAAAAACTAAATTTTATGGTGAAAGTTAAGATTCTTTCATTAAAGATTTAAACTTAGCAAATTCTTAAAAACAGAATTTTTGATTTTTTTAACAAGACAATACAACAACAAGGTAACAATCATACAAACTTCTTTTTAACCTTACCACAAAAGAAATACCTTACAAAACTGAATTTTAAGTTTTTAACTAATGTTAAAATGATTAATCTAAAAAGTATTCAAACAGTTTTTCCTTTAATATTAATAGAATGCAACCACTTACAATTTGTAATTGATAACTAACCAGATTTTATATTTAAGGCCATTTTTCCATCCCTATAGCCTGGATCATCTTATGTTATAGCTTAATAATTGTAAAAAAATAAGAAAAATGTACTGACCTACATTGAAAAACGATTCAATAGACAGTACCTATACATTTGAGTTCTTCTGCTACACAAAAAATATCTTTATTACTTAACGCAAACTAAAAAGTCCATGCCGAACGACTTCCTACAAATGATGATAAAAAAGGTAATTTTTAATGTTATGCATTAGTTCGACAGCAGGAAACGGAAATGTATTTTGTACAGATTATAATGCACATATTTTATCTCGTCATAAAACAAAAACATTATTTTTTGGATTTTATTGTTTATCATGCATTTCGATGTTTGGAGTTGGCTGTAAATTTACGATTTGGGGATTTTATTAGACATAATGTGTACGGGCTTGACTTTTAATTATTGTATGGCTTTTATTGAGGGGGCAGGTGCGTATTTAAAAGCTACCAAATCTCTATCAACAACTGATGATAAATGTGTTTTATCCCAATAAATTATCTAAAACAAAATTATTTCATTATTTATTATTACTTTACCTCGTAGACTAAGTGCCCTAGTTAAAACCGGAAAATTAAAACTCAGTAAATGTAAGTGATTTTGACTTTATACAATGTGTGTAAGAAGTACCGGATCGAAGTATTACACAAGTTAGGGAACAATGTATCAGGTAAAAGTTCTAGGGTTACTCAAAAAGTTGTGAGAGATCAAATTTATAGGTTCTTAAATTGAATACCCTATTATTGGCGTATTTTCCGGTTTTGCTTAAAGTTTATGTAATACTCTGTATAATCAAACCTTATCAAAAAAATTGCGATACTTGTATAAAATTAAATAAGAGTATTATTCCACAAAAAGTATACTTCTTTTTATAGAGCGCCTTTCAGGCCGCTCTATATACCGAGCCCTTGGTCAGAAAAATGTTCGTTGGTTGTCGAATTCGGTTTTTTCCCATTCTCAATTTTTTTTCTCGAAAACGGTTAGAGGGAGAGCAATCGAATTTTCTGGGTTAATAGAGGGATAGTGCATCTAACTTCGATAAAAAATTCAGTTATACAGGGTGTCGCGTTTCGGAGTTATTAAACGTCAAAGTCGAAATTTCCGCGATTTCGTATGATACACGATACAGGTCGCAAAAGTTAATTAAATCGATTTAAATTTTCAGAGGTTGTAGAGGACCGGGGTCTTCCGAACCCTATTGAAATTGGCGGTATTCGGAAAATGGGAAGTAATTCTTTTGAATTTTTTTATGTCGAAAAATGCCCTTTGTAGACCCCTATTTGGCGCTTAATAAGTCGAAGCCGGAACATCGGACAGAAAAACGTATTTGAACATAAAACTAAAGAATCTCAAATAATTTCTTTTTGCAATACATTAACCTATACCTAAAACGACTGAAAAGTGGAGTAATTTGGGAAAAACTGGAAATTACGATTTTTCATGCAAATTTTTGACGGCTTTTAATTTTTTTGGGGGTCAAAATGGATTCAAATCGAAATCCCATGTGCCTTATCGGAAAGAGCTCGCCGAAATACGTGATTTCAAATTTTTTGGTTCCTTCATTCTTAATAGGAAAGTAGCAATCGACGATTAAATTTCGATTTTTTACGATTTTTTTTCATGACATCTCTACATTTGAATCACTCTGTATCTTTTCCTATTTAATTTCTTCCAACTTTTTCAACGCTATCACTTGGGGATATAATCAGGCTTTAAAATGAATCCAGGGCCGGATTTAGGGGGTAAAAACACATTTTTCCTGTTTTTTTCCATCAAAATTCATCTTTAAAAGGCATTATTCTATACTATTTCTCTTATTTAACGATTCTTTTTTGGTTTATTTTCTTCCCTGATCATCTAAGAACACTCCTAACTGATTAAAACTCAATATTTTTTCGTTAAAGTTATAAAAAAACAGTTCTTTTTGCATCGGGGCAGGAATAATTTTAAAAACTGCATATTTTAAAAGTCTGGCCTTGGAAAAACAGTTGAACGGCCTTCTTTACATCGAAATTAAAATATGAGCTGTCAAAAATAACCGGTTTTTGTAGCGATTTTGGAAAGATCCTGGACCAATTTCGGCTCGAAATATACATGTAATCGATAGAATGGACGTTTTTTTGTTTATTCCGGACCATTTCGTAGCACTAGATGGGCATTAAATATCATTTTTATGAAATTTTTGTTGACCCTACATTGCATTATAAAAATCAATTTCTATACGGGGAAATGTACCTATTAATTTAATTATAATGTATGGAATGTCACAATTTGGCTAAAATGTCAGCATTTTGTTGCGAGATTGGAAGGAATCTGGACCAACTTCGGCTTGAAATTTACCGGGCAACGATTTTAGGGACCTTATACTTTATGTACAAAGAGATTTCATTTGATAAATTTGGCTTTAAATACCAATTTTATCGATTTTCCGATGGCGCCACAAGACAACATTGAAGATTCTAATATTGCGCTCAGTGGCATCGACAAATTTGTTATAATATCCAAAAATATGCATTTTATTTCCTAAGCATGAGCGTGTATACCGTGTTATATTAATTATTATTAAATAATTGTAATTTAATTTTAGGGAAATGAATTGATTCGGATCGTTTTAAAGTAAAGAGAACGATTCGAAAATACATTTTATACCCTTCGACAAGTTCGTGATTGTATATATTATTATGTCTACAAGGTGTCCGAAAAGTCTTTGTATGCGCAAATATCCTTGTCATTAACACGAAGAAAAACTTAAATAAGTCTTATTTCAAGGAAATCGTAAATTTTTTATTCCTTTGTGTGTTTGATTATATGTTTGTATGTATACAGATTGTCCAAAAAGTCTTTGTATGCTCTGTATCTTTGCCATTAGTACGAAGATAAACTTAACTGAGTTTTCAAGAAAATCGAAAATATTTAAATTACTATGGGTCGTGTTGTGTTGTGTTCGTATGTATGTATACAGGGTATCCGAAAAGTCTTTGTATGGACAAATACCTTTGCTATTTGTACAAATATAAACTTAATTGTCGGATTTAAAGCAAATCGTATATATTTGCATTTCTATGTGTACGGAGATATATGTCTGTATACAGGCTGTCCAAGAAGTCTTGGTTGGAGCAAATACTCCTAGTAATACCAGGATAGATGTAATTAAACCGGATTTCATGCAAATCGATTATATTTGTTTTTGTATGTGTTGTATATACGTATACAGGGTGTCCGAAAAGTCTTGGTATCGGCAAATACTTCTACTAGGACCGAGATAAACCTAATTAATTCGAATTTTAAGTAAATCGACTATATTCCTATTTAAACGTGTGGGTGTTAGTGCGAATGTATACAGGGTGTCCAAAAAGGATTGGTATGGGCAAATACTATTAGTACTTAGATAAAATTTATTAGGTCGGATTTCACGCAAATCGAATAATTTGTATTAATATGTGTTTATGTTTGTATGTATCTATACACGGTGTCCGAAAAGTCTTTTCGTTGGCAAAAATAGTTTCTACGTGTAGGTGTTTGTATGTATGTAGCGATACGGTTACGAAGGGCGCTCTATTCTGCATCATCAGTCCGTAGGAGTGTGATATCTTCCTTAATACATGGCCTATAAACACGAAACTTTCAGGGCATGACAATGATGATATTACCGACCTTATAGAGCCCCCTCGAGGGGCGATTAGGCGCTCTACGCAATCTAGTGCAAAATATACCGTTGACCCATTGACTGCAATAAAATTTACAGGACAACACACCATTCTGGAGACGCCTAACCAAACAATATACATACCTCAGAGGTGGCAGGTTTCGACTTGCTTTAATTCTAGCTAAGAAACTAGTTTAAATTTCATGAGTCAATCAAACATGGCGATAATGAAATTATTTCTATGATCTATAGGTATATTTTTATTTAATATAATTTAAAATACAATTTTTAAATATTTACAGCATTACACTAACTAACCAATTCTGTTCTACACTAATTATGAGCGTTTAAACGTTATCTATGTGAAAATACGAGCCTTTAATTTTAATTTCGTGTCTAAAGGAACATATAAATTGTTTACAATTTTCTTCGCGTCAGGCAATAAATGTTTTCTTTTAACTTTAACGCTGCTGCTAGAAGCCCCACTGTTAACAACACGTACCCATGGACGCCACACTGTTTGAACACTTATCAATAAATAAAGCTTGCAAATTCAATCTAATAACTGCAGTGCTTATAAGACGGATACAAACTAAAACACTCTGTATAAAATGCTGCGCAAGGAAATAAATTACGGGTAAAATTTAAATATCTTAATGACATCATTAAAATATTGGTTTTCTGCTCTGGACTAGGTATTTGGAAATTTAGAAAGTTTTATGACATTGGGTAGCAAAAGGGTTTTACTGCAGTCAATAGGTGAAAGGTATATTTTAAAACGAAACCTACATGTTAGACAAAATAGTTTCGAGAAAAAGCAAAAAGGAATTCAAATTCTTTATCCGGAAATACATAAATTTAGTATATTCCTTTTTGTAAGAACAGTGATTCTTTCTGTTTCACTTAGAGACATTTGTTTGATTGGGTTTGAATATATTGATTGAAATATTTATGGCTTTAAATAAATTGATTGGTAATAATAAGTTGTCAAATCTACACCCCATTTATTTCTTTAAAAAATATGGATAAAGCTTAGAAAATAAATTGTAATTTGTTTTTGAAATAAAGGTGTCTCGAAAGGTGTTTTATTTGACTCACCAAGCAAGGCAGTTTGAAGTTAGTTTTTTCATGTTTGCTTTAGTTACTGAGAGCCTTGAAAGCAAGGTCCCAATGTCATCTAGGAGGGTTTCTGTTTTTAATCCGGCTGCAAAAAACAGTGGCGCCCTGTTGACCCCCCCCCCCCCCCCCCACTCCGACATTTGAGTTAGAGCAATCTTTTGCTCACATGCGCAAGCTGCTTGCCAAGCAAATTGTTAAACAAGCGTATGTTTCTATATTGACCAGGGGGTTGAATGTAAATGAAGCAGCAGCAGAAACGTCTTCATTAACGAGACATTGTGCCAAAGCAAATTAACGATAAAAAGTACGTAGGGTGCTGGTAAAAGCAAGTATTTTTCATTAAAGCAGCGACTAATGAAAGATGAAATCAACATTTAATGCAGCAGGAGAGTATTATCTCAAATGGGTTTTACATATCTGCCCCTTAATAAAAGACAAAAATTAATGGAATCCCAACGATTACGACAGTGGCGCTTTGATTATTTAAAATCTATAAGAAACTACATATAAGAAAATCGTTACATTATCTACCTCGATGAAATATGGTTTGATACACATGACACTCCATCAAAAGGTTGGGTAGATCTATCAGAAAAATTCCAAACCAAAGGTTCATTGAATAAGAGAAAAATAATTACTATTTTACATGCTGGTTCCGAAGATGTTTGAGTTCCAAATTGTTTGTGGTTGTCCTCTAAAAATATTAAAGATTCATCATTGGAGTACGATGACGACGCACCACTGCAGAACTTTTTGAAGATTGGTTTATAAATCACCGTTTGCCCAATGTGCCTAAGAACAGTGTAATTGTAATGGACAATGCTAGTTATCATATCCGTGAAATAAATAAAGTTCCCAATTCAAATAACACTAAATTAGAAATTTAGAACTATATGTTAAAAAATAATATATATTTTGAAAATACATATAAAAAATGTGATCTCTTCTAGGTATATAAAAAACATTTAATATATTAAGAAGAAATGTGTACCTATGTGATACCATTGCTGCCGATGTGGGCCTCCGGTTTTACGCCTTCTCCCTATTACTGTATTTTTAACCCAATCGAGCATGTTACGTGGTATCAGGTAAAATCAAATGTTAGAGCAGAAAACACATCATCGACTTTAAGTGCAAGTGTTGTGACATTAATTAGAAAAGTTGTAGATAGCATTCCTATAGAAAGTTGGAAACATTCGATTAACCATGTTATTAGTCAAGATTCCTATTTTTCATTTACTAATAACATAGAGCCACTTGGTGTTAATGTAGATGAAAATGACAGTGACAGCGAAACCTAATAAATGTTTTAAATCATTACTAATCTAACAAGATATTATTTTTCGAAAATTATTTTAAATGTAAACCACTCCGACGATGGCGCCTTTTAAGAATCTTGAAATACATATTTATATTTACATTTATTGAGGTACATACCATTTGGTCAAAAGGCAACGAAAAAGCTTGAAACGAGCTTTATATGGCAATAAATCCTATAATTTTAAGCAGAATCAGAAATTAAAGCAAAAAATATTGTATTCCATTTAGGTAAAGATAACTTTAATCCGTTAAAACTTTTTAAGAAACCCTGTATCTTTTAACTAATTTTCAAATTATAGATTTTTGGAAGGCCTAGAACTTTTATCTAAAACATTTTTCGCCGACCTGTCAAGTTTATAAAATAATCAGCAGGCCCGGAACTTTTTACACACAGTGTATATGGAATTCCTAATTCTTTAAGAAGCTGGTTATTGATCATTCTTTTTACCGTAAAACCTACAATAATAAATCTATTTTAGTTACATTTACTCCTTTTATGACTTAAACATTGATTACGGTTTCAAAAACGTCTCTCGAAACAAACAGCAATATAATCTCCTTTAAAAACATCTTTTGTCTGCGGATGAAAAGACCTGCTTGTTCAAACAAAGAATTGTCAGTCCCTCAGTTTTCGGTTAGTGTAAAAAAGAAAGGAGATAATTGAAAACTAGGGCCAGTCCAATACATTTTTTAGTAAATTTATTTCAATTTTCGGGTATTTTAACCAATAAATATACCACACTCCCTAATTTAAACAATTTCTCCTATTAACTTTACAAAATAAAGGTGTCCGACTCTTAAGCGACATATTTTTGTGCTTTCCTCTGTTTACGGAAAAAATTTCAATTTTGTTTTAATAGGTAAGTATGTAGTACATGAATTTAAAAACATTCATTAATTAAACCTTTCTAAGAAGAAAACTTTCATCCAAGAGAATAGCAACAAAATTTTTGGGGCTTGAGACATTTTGAAACAAGCTATACATGCATGTACATATATTTTTTCTGGTTTCGGTCTTTGTCTTGTATAATTTCTAGGGCATCCAATCCCGAATCCCGATATCTCGGGATCTCGAGCATATTCGAATCCAGAAAATCTCGGAATTATAACAACATAATCCCGAAAATTGGGTTGGAAAACACATATTTTTAAATGTTTAAAACAGTTATTTTTTGTATTACATCTTTACTCTGCCATAAGAAACACATAAAACATGTATGTATTAAAATAAATTAAAACATAAGGACAAGGTGGGGTCTTCTTATGATGTCAAGATTCGTTCTTTCAGAAAATTGTGCTAAAAGGGCCATGATTGACCTCAATGTGGCATTTCCATCGGACGACGAATGCCAACTTGGTGCAAATTTAGTGAAAGTCCAGAGCCTGTAAAACTCATGATGAATGAAGTTTAAAATGTTCCAATCGCTTTATCCTCAAGTCTAGAAAACTCTCTCAAACTCCAAATTAAACAACGCCGGATTATTTTTGCCAGTATCTTATTTGCAATCTGCTAGTAGCAAAAAGCTATAATGCATGAAATAATTAAAATTATAGAAATGTTTAGTGGACAAAACACCACATATTTCAGAAAATATTCAGCGAAAAGACAAGAATGAAGAAAATGATAATGACATTGACGATTTACATGACAAAGTTAGTATGTATTGCCGATCTTAGGCGAACAATAGTTAAAACATCCCAAGTCTCAAAGCAAGGCTACATAAAGAGCTAAATGAGGTTATAGTGCGACCTAAATCGGTAAATCAACAAAATTTCAATGAAATTATTAATCAGAAAATGGACCTGTTTGAAAGAAGTTTATTCCGTGGGCAAAACATACAGATGGTTTATGATTTTCTAATCACCACATCACCTACAAGTGTAGAATCGGAGAGGTGCTTTTCCGCGGCGGGAAGGTTTTGCACAAAAATCCGTTCTGGTTTAGCAGACGATATTCCGGACAAACTGGTGTTTTTACGATATTTTTTAAAAACATAATTTATTTGTATTTTAGTTTTATGATGTTCTGGCTAATTATTTGCTTATTTACACTTGTTATAACTTGTTTAACTAAAATGTTTAGTTTTTTGTAATTAAATGTGTAAAATGTGATGATTTTAATTTTTAATATTATATAGATACATATAATCCCGGAATTACGAGATCCAAAAAAATCAATCCCGAAATCCCGGTATCGTCAAATTACTTTCATAAGGCACATAGCCATGAGAATAAGCTGTGTGTAAGCTAGAATTTATAATATCATACTGTTAGCAATAACTTGATGTTTTAAAACAAAATAACAGCACGTAAATGTCTAAAAGGCACTTGGAACAATAACACAGTTTGTAGCTTGTCAGCAACGTTAAACATTTTTATTACGCGTTCACAATAACTAATAATTATCAAATTATTAAAATAAAACAATAATGTAAATTAAAGATGGGGCTGGCTGGTTCCAGGTCGCGATCTAGAGTCCCGATCTCCAGTGCCGAGGGCGTCTCCCGCATCCCCTGAGGTGATGTCATTCATCGGTACCACTAGTGCCAGTGGTGTCGGTTTTGAAACCTGATATTAACAATACAGTAATTTCTGAATCCGGTCCTGAAACTTCTACCAACATCCACGAACAACCCATAAATGCAATATATGTGTGTATGTATATTGTCAGTTCAGAGTGAATGAATCCCAACGGATGCAGTGTTCGTGCGACAAACGCGATTAAATGAATTAGGAATGAAATTATTCGTGGGTCTCCGCACATAGTGGCGTAACTTCCAAAATATCAAAAGCTGAGTTATGCAGGGTATATAGGTACATGTTTTTGCACACTGTTTTACCTCACAATGTGGCGTAAGCGTATTCCAATCCCTTATAATTATCACGAGAATGGCGAAAACTGACTAAAATCCGTGTTAATTTTTTATAAATTAGTCACTTTTGACATTATAATTTAGGTATATATTATAGAATTGCAGATTAGCATTTTTTCAATTTATACAAAAGAATGCGGCAATATATAAGTAAAGAAGTATTTAAAGATCGATGTTAACTTTAGTTTTTTGGCTCTCCAGTAATTTGTAAAATGCCAGATACGCCAGAGGAGGAGACCGACGAATATTTGATAGCAGACTGTAAAGTATATAGAAAGTAAACAGATGATTTTTTGTGTTCCATGCTAAAATTAACAAAACGGAACACTTATGGAATCGCTTCGGTGTCCGTCCGTCTGTCACAGGCGATTTTCTCTGAAACTATTCGACGTAAAAATTTCTAAATTGGTACATAGATAGAGTTTGGTGGCCCAATTATAGACGTGAAGTATAAAAAGTTCAATTTTGATTCTGGGGGTTAATTTCGGGGGGTGAACTGGGAAATGGGAAAAAATTTCAAGGGTATAGCGGTGGGTGTCAAATAAAAGCTTATTGAATTACGAATTTAACAATATATATGATGTATTTTTCGGGAAAAACGCTTAAAAATTGCTGTCCCCGACCCTTATCACCAAAAGAATCGCTCAGCAAAAATCTGAAAAAAATCATGAACATTGAGAATTAGGTGTAGATTGAGCCAAACTTATCAGGATTGAAAAATTTTAGCGCGATCAATTGTTATAAACAATTTAATGTATATATCTTTATAACCTCTGAACCACCGGTTTTAGAGAAAAAGTTCTTCGAAAAAAAAATATTTCCCAAGATTTAAAGAACAACTTTTGTAGGTACTTACGTTTGGCAAAATTTTTAATTTAGCTCAGTCGAAACGCCACCCCCCCCCCCCCCTCCCCCCTCCCACTCGGCTCCGCGCTACGCGATGTGATACGGCGTTGGTGCCGTCGGCGACGGATAGCGCGGTAGATGGGCGGAGATCGGGCGGCCGAGGTTTGCTCAGCTTAAGTGGGGGTCTGATGGCACGGAACACTAATTGTGCAAGTATAGCTTGCAATTGACCGAATTTTTTTTAATATAGACTGCTTTTTCTAACACTATAAAAGTTTAACTGAAACAAATATGTTAAAGTTCTTTGTAGAACATTATTTGATACGTGTTTAAAAATTTATCGAAATACCTACGAAATTTGCACAAAGTTGCCCTTCTGGCCCAAATTAGTTCACTAAGTGTATCTTTGTCATCATCATTATCATCTCCCTCCGATTTAACGGAACTGAAAACAAGAGTACTTTAATCGGATGTAACGCTTTAAGACGAACACAAAACACAACTAAAATGAAATTGCATCCGCTTGGTTTTATCCGATAAAGAGAACGATGTATGTATGTACCTGTGGTCGTGGTTACACACAGGTATCATATTAATAAGATTTGTCCACCATCTTGCCAAATGATTTAAGAACCTTTATTACAACACTGGCTGTATTATCCGGTCGTAAATAATGAAAAATCATTATTTATGCATTTTTTAGAGCTGCTTAAGACCCTTTATTTATTTTAATGACCCTATTGTTAGGATTATAGAGTTTTTACTATAGTTTTTACTCATTTTATGGGTTGGGACATCTTTTATGTTTTTCTTATTATTACTTTCTTTTTGTTACAGAAATAAGGGCTGCTAGCCCTATAAAAACACCAGTATATCAAAATTGGGTCAACATTCTGTTATATGGGAAGAGAAAAGGGGCTGAAAATTGTATGTTTTCCTACTATCTCAAACAAAATAAATTCTTGTACCTAACTTACAGATAATTAATTATGAGGTGTCTTATTGCCGTGATAAAAATTATGTTTCTAATAAATTAGTATATCTCTCGTAAGTTTATTTTAAACTTTTAGAATAATATATTAAAATTCGTCACTACTCATTGCAGCATCCTTTATAATGGCTTACGCTGATCTGGAGCCACTACTGGATACCTTTTTTTTTAGAAGCAACATAGCGCATTTCCCCTCCCCCTTCCCCTGTTTGCACTGGCGAGGATTATATGGCTCAAATTTTTCTGGGGAAAAGTTTGCAGGCTTAAATAAACATCTTAATTTCATGTTCATATTTCTTTTATTCAAGTCAATCAAATCCAAATTAGAGACTTTAACACTCAGTGATCATCAAGAAATCTAGGGTACTTTCCGTAATCTTAGTTAACCATTTAAAAATTTGAGATCAGATGTACAGGATGTTTGTTTTGCGCTGGCCTTACAAAGACAGGGTGTTAATAAATTTTAAAAAAATACATGGAAATGCTTTAAGAGACAGTAGCATTATATTATAATTTTGGCCAAAATGTGTATAAAACAAAGTTGTTTATAATCCAAAATAAAGCCTAAATGCAAACCTTAAAATCTGAATTCTAATTTTCATGTTTTTTATTTTTTACAATAACTGAATTTATGAACATTCAAAATGAAAACCTGAGAATGCTGTCTTGTCGATAATATTGAATTAACAAACGTCTGTATAAATTTATTTCTAATTTGAAGAAATGTGTGGAGGTTGTGGGAGGATATTATGTGGACGGTGTTATGCAAAAATCGTCTAATCCACAAACGATTTTTGTTAAGATAATTAAGTTTAAATTTTAACACGAGCAAATAAGAAACGTTTTGCAAAGGAATATCTCATTTATAATTAATATAAATAAGATATTACTTTGCAAAACGCTTTTTATTTGCTCGTGTTAAACTTTAAACTTAATTATCATAACAAAAATCGTTTGTGGATTAGACGATTTTTGCATATCACCGTCCATGTAGAATAACAATTTTTTTCACAACTGTACAAATTCTTATTTCATTTTTGTTTGTTTGCCAACAAGATTAATGTTTATGTTTGAAAAAAATGTAAGTTGAGTTAAATTTATAAAATCAGACTTCAGATTTTAAATTTTGTGTTTAGGCTTTATTTTGGATTATAAACAACTTTGTTTAATAAAAATGTTGACTAAAATTAAATAATGGTACTTCTCTCTTAAAGCATTTCATGTTTTATTAATTTATCAAGACCCTGTATATCTGATCTAAAATTTTTATATGGTAAAGTCATTTTTTCGACAAGCAGAATTTTTTATAACGAATGACTCGTCCTCGTAAAACTAATAATAAAGCTTTTTTCCTCTTGTCAACCCATCCGTGGACACACTGTATACATACAAATTCTGTATGAAACCTAATCTGATCGAAACAATAATTTTTTTTGGATCAACAGCTGGTGCATAGAAGAAACTAATATCTTAGAGAATATAAACCTAAATAAAAGAGTTCATAAAAGTTCTAAGTATGTAAAACGCAAAAAAAAAAATCTACAGTAAAGAATTGAACTTGCCGAGCCAACCAAAAAATGTAACGCGGTTAGTCGCGTGGTCTACGATTGTAGACCTGTAATATTTGGGACCCGCTAAATCAAACATGCGCACTTCCTAATTGCATTGGGCATACTAACCAAGTGGCCAGCAATATTATCGACAGCTATTGAAGACGGCGGACGCATAGAAAGAACCCTTTGCAATTGATCACTTTTGAAATAAGCGTGGTCTACGATTGTAGACCGCACGACTAACGGAGGGTTAATATAGATCTATTTGGTATACGAATCCAGCATACTCATAGAGACATCCTTATTGATTGTACTAAAAAAATGTTGAAACTTTTTAAAAACACTGTAAACACCCGAGGTAACGAGTTGTTTTAAGGCACTTGGTTTTTGTTTATTATTATTATTTATACAGACCCATAATAATTATTTGTTGCTCAAACTAAAATGGCCTTTGCTGATTGGTGACATTATGAATACACTATCAAAGTCTTAATCAGAACGCGACCGACAATTTCGCCGAAGGGTTTCATTGCAAAGTGGGTATTTGAGTAGCAATTTACTGGTCGAAGGGTTTGGGGGACGAAAACGCACACAGCAACACGGTCAGACCGGAAGTTCCGGTGATTCACGATTTTAACTTGGTGCACCGTAAAAGGCACAAAGTCATTGGCGCAACGGCGGAGAATAGACTACTTCCCATTGTTGGGAAGTGTGAGAAAATACATAAAACTATAAAGCTAGCAACGAAAAGGAATTTATGGGGATTATTAACTGTACTTAACTAGATCATTGGAAGACAAGCACGAACAAATGTGTTTTACATCTAACCAGTACTGGGATAGTACCTACCTAATGCAGCTTCTAGATACAACTAAAGGAACTCCAAACTAAACGGCATAATACATGATATCTTTTTAGATACAAGAGTTTTTAATAGATTAACGTGGATTTTAAAATGCAAAAACTTCGACACCGACTACAAATAAAATTTAACCATCATGTTCATTATCTAAGACAGTGGCTCTTAACCGGTGGTCCGTGGACCACAGGTGGTCCGCGAGAACTAAAATATGGTCCGCGAAACATTTATTCATTTTACTAGAGACTCAAACGTTTATCAGTCGAAAGGTATCCAAAAACTGATTTGTAGACAGTGATGGCTTTTTGGCATCGACTGAAGCTACAAATACATCCCTACTAACAGCGGGTAAAATTCGTCACAAAAATTAAAATCTCGGTCTCAGGCTAGATCCACAAGAGCCCCAAAAGGGCCGTAGCCCGAGGCCGATCACTACGTCGAAGGCCAAATGGAAAGTGACACGGCTAAACGGCCAAAACCATCACACAGAAGCTAAGCAGTTTAGGGAATAGAAACACCCACTCTTCCAACGGAAGGTCATAACGGTAATTACCCAGATAAACCGAAGGTGGCGCCAGCCTGTCCTACTCCAATCGTCAAATCGCAACACCAACTCGCGAGCGGCACCAACGTCCATAAACCCGCGGCGGCGTCTCTAGGACCACTCATGCACTCCAAGCCGCTGGCTCTCCCTACTCTGATCACCATCGCAACAGTTCCAAAAGTAAATATTATAGGAAAAAAAATTAATATTAACTATTTTCAGGAAAGAAATGGGCAAGTAAAAATAGTCAATTAGCAATAACTAAATTAAGTGCAACCTTTCATCCAACAGTGAAAACTTGGGGCCAAGCAAAACATAAAGAAATTCCAGGGCCAGGAAAAAAGGTTAAATCAAATTATGGACCCCTAAAGCAAGTCAGGGAACCCCTAAAGCAAGCCAGGGAACAAGGAGAGTTGGACGAGATAAAAGCCGATCAATTAAATTAAAACTTTTCGGACCTAAATTGGAAACAAGGCAGAAACCAACTTATACAGCGTAATCGTAGCATGGAGGCAGAGTAGTACACCAAAGGTAAGATATAAAAGTCACTTTAAATTAGAGTAATTAGTGAAAATGGGCAAAGCACTGTGCCAAAATTGAACTGTCACAAGATATCCGACCAAAAATATCTCAAAAATCGTAAGGCCTTTGAAGCCAAAAATTTTGCAGGCAGTTAGCCCATGCCTTAAAGGTGTGCGCCAGTACCTTGGCGATCGCCTCCTTCGCCCGAAAAATAAGCTACCTTCAATTTAAGGTCCACATAGATGGCGACTAGATGGCGAAAGCGCCAGCTTTAGTCCATAAAACCTACGAATCGGGCATACTCGCGTTCTATATTCGAGTTGACCATTGATTATTTATTACTCAACGGGTCATAAGCTAGTTTTACTTATACTTATACCTAACCTATTCCAAAAATTAAGCATAACTGAGCATTAAGCATATAGGAATTTCTATAACAGTTCTAAAATCACCTTCTCTAAAATCTTTTAGGATCAAGAAACAGCTGTATATCATGCTAGCCCTGCCTGGAAGTACACTACGCTACTGAAATAATAATTTACAATCTCTTAAAACCATTTAAAAAATTTAAATTTTGCGATTTTAATGCACGAAATAACTCTTTCTTTATTTATTTTTACGAGCCCTTTGTTTCACGCAACAGCCGGTACAAAGTTTCAACTGACAGAAAGGGTGCGGGAAATTGCTTTTCTTTAAAATTTACAAACAAGAAATAATGGATTGACTACATTGTTTGTGTTTCATTAAAATTAAAATGGTACAATGGATGTCATGGAAAATTTGGTAAACTCGATTAAAGCGATGCGTAAACAAGGCAATATTTTAATAAACAATTAAATGACAAAGATTATCAATTAAAAAGTTAAGTTGTTGTAGCCAGTGGTGAAAAATCAATATTTTTCAATTTAATTACTGTTGAGAATTGTCCATTTGGGTATTCTAACGATGTTTATTCAAAAACGATAAGATTTATCAAATTTAATTCCAACGGTAGATACTAAATGTACAAATGAATCAAAAATTTTAATTTTCGAAACAGTGTTTTTGGCAAATGAAGACCACGGGGGAAGAACAAGGAATGTCACAAAATATTTTTAGAAAATTTAAAATTTTACGAACTGTAGAAGAATTTTTATTTTAAATTAAAGAAGGCATCTTTGTAATAAGAAAAGTGATTTAATAACGCCTTAAAAATACTGTAACTAAAAAATATTTTTTTAAAGAAAATACAAAAAATAATCAGTTTCTTCAGGTAAAACAGGATTGTCCTAAAATAGGTAGCATTTTCAGAAGAAAAACAGGGAATGTCCAGATTTATTTTTTCTTGATTGCAGTTCTGGTTCCTTTCAGGCGTTTTTAACCGACTTCACAAGAGGAGGTTATCAATTTGACTAGTATGTGTATTTTTTATATACTTACATATGCACCAATTTTTTATTGCATAAATCGTTTAATGAAGTCATTACAAACCCAAAAAAAATATTTTGAAGAAAATAACTAGAATAATTGAGGATCTCCATTCAATAAGGGGACATGCGCTCGGCCCGGCCCGACCGGACCCTACCCAACCCTGAATGTATGTAAATCCAACCTTTGTGCGTAGAATTTTAGAAACAATGAAAAAACAATACCTTAACGTTGATTCTCAGCAAACTTCCAGCGGGAAAGTTGTTCCTTATAGTCTACAGAACAATCGTGCGAGGCACGAGATATTTTGACGAAAAACAAACAAATGAGAGCAGGTTTAATCCAGCGTTGCGCGCCGCGCGTACATTTCGATGCGTGCGTAGTAGTAGTTTGAACATTACAGAAGATAATTTGACATTTAAAAGATAACACAATAATTGTAAAAAAGTGTTACAAGAATAAAAATTGTTTTCTAAAAATTATATTATCGAATAGAAATTTTTTAACACAATAAAGCATTTTAATACAAAGGATTTTTTAATATGAAACATTATAGCATTCATTTTTAAAACGCAGGAAAAGCATGCATCATAATCATTTCCCTTTTTTGGGCTTACTGCCTGTAACAGCTGTGTTTTGAAAAAGGTTTTCATAAAATTTGCAACCTTCAGGACTAAGATATTTAACCAAAGTTTTCAAATCATTCAGTTGTTCGCGGGAACTTCCGACATCTTTAGCAAGCGCCGATTTTTCTACATTTTCAAAAGTGATTACTTTCTCGAGAATAATAGTTGCGTGATTTCATTATAACTGGAAAAGACGTCAATGTGGCCATATGCAAAATAATTAATTTTCACCACTTTTTACAATTTAGAAAAGTCGTCGCTTGCAAGATGTCGGAATTTCTCGCGAAAAACTGAATGATTTGAAAACTTGGTTAAATATCTTAGTCCTGAAGGTTGCAAATTTTAGAAAAACCTTTTTCAAAACACAGCTGTTAAAGGCAGTAAGCCCAAAAAAGTGAAATGATTATGATGCAGGCTTTTCCTACGTTTTAAAAATTAATTCTATAATGTTTCATATTAAAAAAATCCTTTGTATTAAAATGCTTTGAGTTAACAAAAATTTATATTTGATAATATACTTTTAATAAAACACTTTTTATTCTTGTAACACTTTTTTACAAGCATTGTGTATATTTTAAACGTCAAATTATCTTCTGTAATGTTTCAAACATTACTACGCACGCATCGAAATGTATATACACGCGGCGCGCAACGCTGGATTCAACCTGCTCTAATTTGTTTATTTTTTGTCAAAATATCTCGTGCCTTCGCACGATTGTTCTTTAGACTATAAGAAACAACTTTCCCGCTGGAAGTTTGCTGAGAATCAACGTTAAGCTATTGTTTTTTAATTGTTTCTAAAATGCGACGCATAAAGGTTGGATTGCATATTATATATTCAGGGTTGGGTTGGGTCCGCCGGGCCGGGCCGAGCGCATGTCCCCTTATTGAATGGGGCTCCTCAATTTAGCTACAAATAATGTTTACTTTTCGGTATAATTTATTACAATTTAAAAAGCAGCCATTTGTCCTTAGTGAAAAGTGACGTCAGGAGATCAGCAAAAATCTACAGGTTAACGTAGAGCTTAACTTAGAGTCGAACAGGTTTGATTTTCTCGGAAACAGTCAGAGGGAGAGAAATCTAATTTTTTGGGTTGATAGAGGAATAGTTCAACTAATTTCGGTAAAAATTCAGTTATACAGGATGTTTCGTTTTGGAGCTATTAAACGTCAAAGTCTAAATTTCCGCGATTTCCGTTGAAATCGGGTACAGGTCGCAAATGTGAATTAAATCGATGTAAATTTTCGGAGATTGTAGGGGACCCGGAGCTTCAGAACTTCGCTGAAACTGGTGAGGATCAGAAAATGGCAAGTAATTCTTTTGAATTTTTTTAGGTCGAAAAATGCCATTTCCAGGCCCCTCTTTGATACCTAATAACTCGAAAACAAAACGTCAGATCGAAAAACGGACTCATAAGTGAAACTTTAAAATCTCAAATACTTTTTTTGAAATACATTTACCTAAACCTAAAATCACTGGAAAATGGAAAGATTTGAAAAAAAAATGGAAATTTAGATTTTTGACACAAATATTTCACGGTTTTTAACTTTTTGTGGGGTCAAAATGGTTCAAATTAAAATCCCATATACGTCATCGGAAAGAGCTCGTCGAAGTATGTTGTATCCATATTTTTTAGTTTCTGAATTCTCTATAGGAAGGGAGCAATATTTTTTCGGTAAAATTATAAATGAATAGGTTTATTTGCATCGGGGACTAAAATTTGAAAATTTTTGAATTGTCGAAGATTGCCATGAAAATAAAGAATTGCAGTTTATTTACTCGAAATTATTAAGATGATACGTCAAAATTTCGCAGATATGCCAATTTCTGTTGCAAAAATTGAAAGATTCCTGGACCGATTTCGGCTTGAAGTATACATGAATAAGATTTTAGGAACCTTCTACTTTAAGTGCAGGGATATTTCATTGGATGAGTTATGCATTAAATAGCATTTTTATTGAGTTGTCGATGACTCTCCAACACTGGAATTCGCCATATACTCATGATGAGTCATAAGTTCAGTTTTGACGACACAGCCAATGGGATCACGTTTTACAAGTTTCGAAATTCGCGCGAAAATTTGCAGTTTTAAATCCTTTTTTTTTTGTTAATAAAGACCAAAATAAATGAATGACAGCAACCGCGATAAACATTTAATTTATGTAGTGAATATGAAAAAAAATATTTCAGATTTATTCCCTAGTCTTGAACGGATTAACCGATTTCGAATTTTTTGTTGTTGTTTTGTACATGAGTTTTCCCGAATGGTTCCATTTTAAAGGGTTTTTTGCTGAAGTGAATGGTAGCCTAAAAAATTGCGAAAAACAAAAAAAAACTCTTGAAATCGACAATTTTTGCGTGTGTACTTCGGAATGGCAGCACCGATTTTAATAACTCTTTTTCCGTTGTGTTTAGCATGACGGTTCAGTGGTTCTGTTGGCATTTGATTTTAAAAACTAATAAAGGTTAGAGGGGTAAAACCGGAGCGGCTTAGAATTTTTCTGAAAATGTTGACTATATCTGATTTTCGGAGTTAACGAAGGCATAAAATTTAATTTTGTCTAGATGTTAAAACGAAATATTTTGTTTTCTTATAAATGTTCAACACTATAAACACATGCCATAGCATCATTAAAAAACTGAAAACTGTTTTCTCACTAGGAGAATGACATAATTTTAAAAGCCGGCAGATTAAAGTGCGCCAGATGAGCTAGCGGGCCACTGCACGAGCCCTTTATGACGTCGTGATGTTGCGCAATCACTTAACGCGCCGCTGTGCCAGATATTCAACCAATCACAGCGTGAGCTTTTGTCGCGTACGCGTCCGGACTGTTGGCCAAGCATCACTTCAGAAACAGAAGCGTGAAAGTCGTAGCCGTCGACTCCTCTCGGCACAAGAAATAGATGAAAAGAAAAGAGCGATAAAAATGAGAACGAGGAAAGAGAGAGCACTGCGGCCGAACATATGATCAAAGCGTGTCGCCTTGTAAAATTAAAAAAAATTCAATCGTCGATTATTTTCGGTAACAAAAAAATTGAAAAAAAATGTAACATTAAAAAAGATATGGAGAATATCCTTCAACTGGTTCTGGACAACGCGATGCGGACGCACGCTTGTTTGGAGGCAAATAATGGAAGACATTTTCAACATACCTATTCTCTACTAAGTAGGTATCATTTTTTGAAACTTATTTATTAGTTTTACCACAGACTAAATAATACCTAGGCGAACACTGCCGCCCAACGAAAAGCGGATCTCCCTTGAGACATTTGGTGGGTTTACGGTTTAAAAGTTTGTTTGTCTACCATTATATAAATATGTATACTATGTATCTACATGTATTTATAATGGTGGACAAACAAACTTTTAAACCATAAACCAGTAAACCCACCAAATGTCTCAAGGGAGACAGGCTTTTCAGTGTATTCGAGTGTATGTCTATATTCTTTATAGTTTCTGGTTTTACTTATTGATATTTAAATTGTTAGGCAAATATTGTTTAAAACTATCAAAACTAAGGCTGCTGACAAAAAGGAGTGATTTCGTAGTGGCCTTTTTAATAATTTTTTCTCTCTTAGCTTAGGAAAAGGTTTAAATTTTTTTACCTGGCATAAATTACGCTTAAAACAAAAAATAAATTATCCCTAAAGACTTATATGTCTGGCAACGTTACAACAAATTCAATTGTTTTAAGTTTTTCGCGCGCAGGTGCTATGTCGGGCCATGTGTTCGCTCAGGGCCAGCTGCGTCGAACATGAACGGGTTTTACGATATTTTTGAAAATTTTGAAAATGTTTGATTTAAGAAAAAAAACGTATCGGGGATGTCTGTAGACTACCCTAGGAGTCACTAATTCCAACATATGTACCCATTTCCATAGCACCCTTTATATATTATATGTTAAACAGCGATTTGGCTAACAGCAACGCAAATCAATTTAATGACCTTCTTTGACTAGTGGTTAATTTTAACCAAAAAGTCGGAAACGAGTTTAAAATATTTAGTTTCCCGATAGGGATTCGTTCAAATTGGTGTTTTATTATAGGAACAAATAATGCGTGGGCTCAGTTAGTGGTTGAATTATAATAATCTTCAAAAGTAGGATTATATTTTGCTAAAAAAAAAGACAGAGTTAATAGAAATTTAAAGAATTATTCTCAATTAAAAATGATTAATGATTTTTATTATTTATGATAAAAGGGTAATAAAAGCATAGATATTAAAAATTTGTCAAAGGTCAAATTTTAGGTTAATTTATTTTGTTTCTTTTTTAATTAACAAGTGACAGTTACCAGGGTTCACTGGAAATCGTTTCAAAATGAACTTGAAAATGTTATCCGTTGTTGTTACAGTTTAAACGTTAATTACATTCCTTTACAAAGTAGTTACATTACATTGTATTTCAGATATGAACGCAGCACAGAAAAGGATTTTTGGTAGTGCGGCTCAAAGTTCGCAGTTCGCACCAGTGGCGTTTTTGTAAGGGGGAGCCCCCCTCCCCCGTGGATGCTCGAGTTGGCTAATTAAAGTACGAGTTAGCCATTAGGACCTCTAATGAAAAAAACGCCGACAGTTGAGTTTGGGAAAATTCTCGACAAGATCGAGTTTAATTTGAGCAAACGTAAAACTGTTCGACCAGGTAAAACAAAAAAGCGTCAATAGTCTCCGCATAGTTGGCTAGTTTTCCCCCACTCCTCCTCACCCAAAGCATAGTGCTTTTGATACGCTCCTGCTTCGCGCGGGCACTCCTGTGCCCCCTGAGTACTTAAATCAATCAGGAATTTTGTATTGCTAAAAAGATAAAGAATAAAACTGTTTGCCTTGAAAGGGATTTATAATGAAACCAATTTTAGTCAATATTTATCCGCGTATGTTCCAAAAAGTCAAATAACAAAAACCATAACACCAATGTTGTAACAAGCGGTGTGCTTCAAAATATTAGTAATTGACGTCGATAAATTTAACTCTTGAGCTTTTTTGTTCTGACGCACCGTTTTCGAGATAAAAATTAATTTATTTATTACAATAAAAACAAATAACGAAAATGATTTTTTTTTAATATTTTTTGTTCAGAAAACGGTGCTTTTTGATTTAAGTTTAAAGAAGATGCAGGAAATGGCTTCTTCGTGCTTCAATACATGCTCTAAATCGTCTTCACATATTTCTCCTAACTCTTCGGAATACTTGATATGTGAAAATATTAAACACCCTGTATCTCGAAAAAGAAGCGTTTGAGGATCCATGTTTATATAAACTTATTTTCATATTTTTAGATGTAGAATCTGCCCTTAAAATATCTTAACATATTTTTGTAACATCCTGTATATACTCGTATATACATACAGTTATTTTATTAGATAAAATCTGTTCTTTTTACATTTGTCTTTAACATAGACAATTTATCATCAACGTGATCATATTTTTTATTCTATCAACCCTTGGTGTTAGAGGGTGGGCAAGGAATTTCGGCCTTTTTTATGGTTGGCACACTTAAAAGAATAATTTGGCAAGAAGTCCAACTGTGGAAGACCTCAAACTTTTGGCTACTCCGCTGCATCAATATATGTTTTTTAAAATAATTATTGAAAGTGAATATTTACAATATTAACATTTAAACTGACTTCATAAATTCTTTAAAAACAGGTTTTGTTTTTCAGGTACATATGCATGTATATAAAAAAAGCCAGGTGGAAAGACAGATATTTCATTTTAATAGGGCGTTATTTTTTATCAAAGAATTTTTACTTCAGGCCTAATTATTTAAATTATAGGTTTTGGCGTGTTACATTATGTCAGATTACATTCCTTTTCGTAGACCATAAACAATAATAGACTTTAGGAGAAACAATAATTAGGCTGTCTGTTTTTTTGGGTTATATTAAGAGTAGATAAACCTTGGATAATTACAGCAGATATTATGTACTCCCACAGCATTTATCAATAACCGGTACAAATGGGGTGAAAATGATGTATGCTATTTGACTTTTTATGATCCTGATATGGGTCAATTTTGTTTTAAGTTGCACCAACTTTTTGTAATACTTACATTTCGAAAAAGTCATTAATTAAAAATGTTTCCATTTGTTGCAAACTTCTTGGGCCACACTGTATAGTAAAATCAGAAATTAAATATAAATTATGGAGTTATTATACCAGCTGAACAATGTCATTTGTCTCTATCTCAAATATCACAACACGAACGGACTGACTCTATGAGCCTAAACTAATAACTAATGCCTAACTTTGATTCCTGTAACGCTGTAGATATACTTTATTATAGGGTTGGATGATTTAAATAAAATGATTTTAATCAGTTAAATTACGATTTAAATCAAGGGATTTTTTGAAAAAAAGTAAAGGATTTAAATCATATTCCTAATTATTTTTATTAATTGAGAAATTGTTAAATTGTGAAGCCCAGCAACAGTGCGTAAATAATCTGGCCGCATCGTTCGCTGCAAGATAGGTAAGTGTATATAGGTAATTCCCCGAATTTTAAAACGACTAGTCAGTTCTAATTTTTGGCAATTTATTTGTTCCGCTTTTATTTATATTATGTCTGGCAGAAAAAAGATAGTATTTGGCGATTTTACCGTGTAATATTAAAAACAGAAAGCGGCAAAAAGAAATGCAGGGATTAGTAGCAAGAATAATAAAACACTAGAAAGAATGTAAAATAAAGAGGCGAAGGATCAAACAGAAGTGAAAATATATCGGATTTTAATTTGAACAATTTTCATCTCACAAAAAATTAAAAATCGTGAAATATTTCGGTCAAATATCTAAATTTCCAGTTTTTTTTCCAAATATTTCCATTTTCCAATGATTGTAGGTTTAGGTAAATGTATTGCAAACCAAAAATTATTTGAGATTTTAAAGTTTTACTTATGAATCCGTTTTTCGATCTGACGTTTTGTTTTCGAGTTATTAGGTACCAAAGAGGGGTCTGCAAATGGCATTTTTCGACCTAACAAAAAGAATTACTTGCCATTTTCTGATCCTCACCAGATTCAGTAGAGTTCTGAACCTCCGGGTCCCCTACAATCTCCGAAAATTTAAATCGATTTAATTGACTTTTGCGACCTGTACCCGATTTCCACGGAAATCGGGGAAATTTCGACTTGACGTTTAATAGCTTCGAAACGAAACATCCTGTATAACTGAATTTTTTCCCGAAGCTAGTTGAACTATTCCTCTATCAACCCAAAAAATTCGATTTCTCTCCCTCTGACTGTTTCCGAGAAAAACAAACCTGTTCAACTTTAGGTTAAGCTTTACGTTAAGATTGACACTTATTTTTGCTGATCTCCTGACGTCATTTTTCATTTCGTCACAAATGGCTGCTTTTTAAATTGTAATAAATTATACCGAAAAGTAAACATTTTTTGTAGCTAAATTATGCTAGTAATTTTCTTCAAAATATTTTTTTTTGGGTTCGTAATGACTTCCTTCAATAAAAAAAATATGTGCATATTCCTTATTGAATACAAAAGTGCAAATGCTTATGTTTAAGTTTCTACCGACGACACTTCATAAAAATGTAAATTCCCTTAAGCTGTCTGAGTGTTTATGTTTGAATTACATCAGATATAAAAATTTTACTAGTCAGTAATTTCTAAAACAAAGATATAACTTTTTATTTGCTATAAAACATGACGGTACACAGAGAGCCTTTATGATAACTGATTATAGTATGCTTTTATGGCAGGTTATACCAAAACAACATTTATGGCAACATATTCTTTTTATTTGTAGTTTCAAGAAATGCAGAATTCTGAAAAATGTATTTACATATTGTCATATTTCATTACCTTTATCGTCACAGGATGGTCAAGAAACGTTTTTCATTAAAATGAAAGAAAGGTAAAACCACTGACATTGAGCAAGAGACGCAACCGTTCATTAATAAATAGCATTTTGTTTGCTTCATACATTTTGCGGGTGTAGGACAAAGACCAACCTCTATAATGCCGTATCGGTGCGCCACCGCAATGGCTTTCCGGGCCGTCTGAATTTTACCAAGCACACCTCTGAATAGACAATTCGAGATGAAAAGAATACATTTTTTTTAGAAAGATGGCACTGTTATGGTTCTGTTAGGAACAACCAAAAATCACGTTTCGACCTGCCTGGATATACACACACAAAATTACGCCTTTCAGATTCATTATATTTATCAATGAACCAGACGACGCCACGTGAAGCGACGTTGCCACTTTCACTCTAAATTTCGTCACCATGCAATGAAAATCAATATATTGTGACGAAAAATAATGTCAATATAGTCATATTATGCTTTAGCCTGTGTATGCTATTTTAGAAGACTCGTATCAATCTGCAAATATGCTACATAACTGAAAGCCTGTCAACAGCCGTTCTCAAAAAGTAGGTAGGTTGCATATTATTATTCTTTTTTTTTTCTAAAAATACTTAGATTGCTATCTGTAGTTCTTATTTAAATGTTTGTTTAGAATAGATACATTTTATTTTCTTTTAATATTTTACTCGTTTTAAAAATAGTTTGGCATTATTCTATGAAATAAAGACTAAAAAAATTCCCTGTTGATATTTTAATCCCGGGATCCCGGGAGTAGAAAAAATTCAATCCCGGGATCGCAATATTAACAGGAATTGAATCCCCTAGTAGGTACGTAATACGTATATAGAAAACTGAAATAAGTGAGTTTTTTCGAAACTAGAGAAGCAACAAACGAAATAAGAAAATCGTAACCTTGAACTGCAGGAATTTTTCTTTATTTAATAACGAATCATATACAGGGTTTGCAAACCCTGTATATGTATTTGTGGTAAAGAAATCACGCAAAATTTGTTTGGTAAGATTTGTCAACATATATGTACATCAGGTACGAGTATGTCCACGAGAGCCAAGCTGCAGGAAATACCTAGTTACAACAAAAATAAAAATATTTTTAATATTAATGAGTAAAAAAGTATATGTCATTGTCATGTGCACCATGCATTATTATAATAATTAGAGATAGGAACGAGGAGAGGAAGGAGCTTTTAACTATTGCCGGCTCTCACACCAGATTTATGGTCCGTTGACATTTACACGCTGACATTAACCAAATGTAATGGTTTAATTGCGCGCGGCAATTACGAATGGAATTGGTCGTTGGCACCGAACGCTTAAAGTAGAGTTTATTTCTGCACAGTGCAAGGTTATATTATCTTTTTTAGCTCTCGGCTGCCAATTAAACCGCAGCGCGCAGGTGAAGTGAGGACGCGTATACCTATACCCTACATGCAAAACAGCTTAATGATTTTTTTTCGTTTTATGACACATATTTTCATCCATATAACAAAACTAGCAATCCCTTCGCGCCGCTACCCGCGCGGTGTGTGTTCAGTTTAGAAAATTTTTAGTATAGGAAATAAGTTTAGGGTATCTGCTGAATTTGATATCTCATATTTATGGGACTTGTGGAGATACAGACATTTTCCAAAAATATTCTCCTTATTCACTCCCTTAGGGGTTGAATTTTGAAGAATGATCAGACAAGTATTAGAATGACAAGTTTGACAATGCTGAATATAAAATACTTACTCTCAGCGTCTTTTGATGTAACAAGTAAAGTTTTCTTGTGCAAAAAAATTTAAATCCTTTTCTTTTTTCCTTTTAAGACACATTTTGGCTTATTTTTTATGAGGAGTTTCTATGCTGAGTTTAACATCCCCATCTTCAGCAACTTGGGGCTTTTCTATTAAAACTTGACACACTCCTTTTACCCACTTAGGGGTTGAATTAAAAAAAAAACATATAATACATTTTTTAGTGGGTGTTCAAGTAAAATATGCTTAACTTAAAAAGGCACTGCTAATGAAAATACACTGTATATATAATAAGTTCCGGAACTGCTGATTTTTTTTTTTTAATTTCGGTCAAGTGCTAGCAATACTTGCACAATTAATGTTCCGTGCCATCAGCCCCCCCCCCCCCCCCACTTAAGCTGAGCAAACCTCGGCCGCCCAATACAATGACTTGGTTTAAATTGGACTACTATTGCTGAAACCACGAATGCCTCTTCCTCCGACCGCGCGCACTGCCACAGGAACGCATGCGCAGTTAAAAGGTTACATCATTTTGTAGTATTAAACAGGACGGGTCTTAACATTTGTGTATCAGTTTACATAAAACACATGTTTATGAAAGATCTAGTAAATTTTTAGTTTAATACGCCGAGGTCCATGTAGAAATACTTATTTTAATCGGTTGAAAACTTAAAAGCTAAAAATATTTTTCATAAAGATATGGATGTTAGCTACGTAAATCATCAGCTCTATGGATCCGGCCATCGCAAAGCGAAATAAATGTTGCTTGCAGATTTCCATCAGAGAAAAGGCCGAAATACCGCTAAGAACCTGTTTACAGTCTAGATTCAACAAAGTAAAAATTATGTTTACGTGGAAATATGGCGACACGGTTTTTCACCAAGCCAAAATGAGATTTGTGCATTCGACGCGCCTTTCGTTAACTCAACCAGGATGATACTGATACGAACAATACGAACAAATAGCATTTAGCGAGACGAGACTGGCGCTACCTGCAATGTTGCCAGAAGAAAGACATGAAAAAAAAACGAAAGAATTGACCGCCAAAATTCGTGTGAAATCGCGGGACTGTAATGATTGCATTGGAAGTAAAAATAATGGGATTAAATAATTTTATTCTACTATCATTTATTTTAATAGAACTCAAAAATTTTAACAATATAAAAATATTATTTAAAAAAAATTCTATCACTATCACAAACAATATCTATTACGCCATATTTTTTTATAAATAAAAGTGTAAAACTAACACAAAACAAACAAAAAAAGAAGATATTCATCTGTATCAGTAGAGTTTCTATCTTATTTTTATCTGAATACAATACGTGACCACAACCCAACTGAAAAACCTGCAAAAGTAATACTAGTGATATTAGTGGTCTTGAAAGTGATTGTGAATTCCAGCCAAAATGAAGTTATTCAGTCGGCAAAGAAACAGAGAAGGGACACGGGAAACTGAGGTGGAAGTGAAAATAGTGGAAGTAGCAACCATTTGGGTTCTTTTGTTGTGCGAACTTGTCAAGATAAGAAGAAAGAATTGGCCCCCAAATAGCTAAAGCCGTTTACGCAACAAACTGCAGTTTTTGATCGATAGAAAATAGGAAGTTCGAAAGGCCATAGAAATGTTAAGACCAGGTTACGTTCCGCCGGTCGTCTAGATTTCAGTTACCTTATCATCAATGCTCCTAAATGAAATATTTGAAGAAGAAAAATCTAACGTCCAGATTCACTAAGAAGGTTTAAGATTTAGTACTGGTTTAAATTAAGATCTTCTAGTTGATCAGTTATGTTTTGACAAGTTTTTGTCCTGTCGTTGGTAATAAGACGTCATTGAAAACTTATGAACTATTCGGATATTTCAGCGATTTGCTTGGTTTCCAAATGATTTTCATCTTGGAACGGGTTGCTAGAGTGAATTTAGTTCTATTATTGTCGAAAGGGCGTACTAAAATTGCCCTTTTCTTTATAAATTTGCGAAAAAGCTCCGAAATAAATTTATAGTATAAAAATTAGTTGTCTTATTCTTACAGTTGTCAGTTTAAAACTTTTGGTTGTCAAATTAGACCGAACCAGCATTGGAGAATCAGGCTGTAAATGTTTTAACAAGTTATCTGGACAGTCTATTTGCATGTCCTTAGATGGATGGTCTAATGTTCATAATGAACCCATAAAATGTGTCGTTTTAACAACAGAAGATGGAAACAGTGTTCTTTTAGAAAGCATAGATATAGCTAATTATCTTGCAAAATTGGCTATTGATTCAATAAGTAAGTGCAAAAATGAATATACATAACTGTAAAGTTCCTTGTGTTGCGACTGATAACGCGGCCAATATGGTCAGTATGAAGAAAAAAATTACCGAGTCGTTAAATTATCCTATAATTACATATTATGGTTGTTCGGCGCACATACTTAGTTTGCGTTCCAAAGATTTAGAAGTATCCAAGGTAAAAAACATAGTAAAAGTTGTAAAATACTTTAGAAATATCCACTTGCCAAATGCTTGATACAAAGAAAAAGGAGGTAAGAAACTGGTGTTACCTCAAGACGTTCGATGGAATACACTTTCGGATTGTCTTGAGATTTATGTCAAGGAGTGCCCAAACTTGCTATTAATATGTGAAGAGCAAGAAGAAATTGATCCAGTGATTTTGAAAAAGGTATCCGATATATATTAAAAGGACGTCTGAACATTTTTGACAGTTACTAAATCCAATTTCTATATCACTTGACGCAATACAATAAAAAGGTGCAAGTTTATCTCAAGCAGCGCAAACGTGGAAAAAATTAATGGCTACTTTTGACAGCTTTGAAGAGAAAAGAAGCTTGTATCAATATCAACTATTTAAAAAAGATATGACCAAGCTTTAACCCCCTCTCACTTTTTGGCATATATATTGGATACCACAATAAACAAAGAAGAATATTCATTACTGGCAGAAGAAAAGAGAGATGCTCTATAGATACTGTTGTCGAACATTTTGCAGACACAGGCTTATTACCATTGATAATTAAGTTGGAAGCCAGGTCGGACCCTTTTCACAAAACTATGTTTTCGGATAAAATAATTAAAAATGTAACAGCAGTACAGTGGTGGAGATCCCAAGAAAATGTTCCAGAAATTATGCAAGTCCTGCCTATAGTGATTTTGTATGCCTGTGCATCTCCTGCAGATATAGAAAGGAAGTTTTCTTCTCATGGACTCGTTCATTCAGATATCAGAAACGCAATAGGCAATGAAAAGGCAGCTAAACTAGTATTCCTTTTTAAGCATTATAACACTTAGGTATTATAAAAGCGCGACACTATTTTGTTTTTACTTTTAGGTTATGTTCCCTATTTTTTTTTTGTATTAAAAGGATTTTTACGTTTTATTTTTGTGGAAAGCAGCTACATTCCTTGAATGAAAATGCATCAAGGTTTTTTTTTGTATCAAATGGAGTTGAAAGTTTTATTTTTATGAATAAATAAGTTTTTAAGTATCCTATTTTTAGCTTAATTTTGTAATTTTAATAATGATTTTAATCACCTGATTTAAATCTTCGGTGACAACATTGCAAAAGAAATGGGTCATACCATTCTGCGACTACCACCATATTATTGTGTTTTTAATCCGATAGAAAATATGTGGCATCAAGTTAAATCGAGAATAAAAGCTCACAATACGTCACCTACTCTATGTTCAAATGTCACAGAATTAATAAAGAGGGTTGGAAATGAAATCCCAGTAGAAAGTTGGAAAAATTCTGTAAATCATACCATTAAAACTAAAAATACCTTTATTTTTGTACAGAATAGTATAGAACCAATAATAATAAATTTCAATGACGACATTGACAGCGACACTGAACCAGGTCTAGGTTAATGTTAAGCTGTAATAATAGATTATTTTTTATATTATATCGTTTCTTCTATTTTTATACATATTATGTACGTATATTAAAATAGATTTTAATAAATACTAAATATTAAAACAAATTGGTTTATTATCTATTAAAAATCATTTAAATAATCACATTCAGTTCAACCCTGTGCTGCTATTATCCCATAGCAAAGTACCCGAAGCAGAGTTGCCAGATTGACAGATAAGATCGGCACAGGCAAAGTATTTAGAAAGCGTAGTTATATGTATACATACATATTAATAAAACGTTATACTTTTCCCTGAAAATACAGGTCAACGGAGCAGTTTGTAAATTATTGCAGTCAATTTGTCAAACGGTATATCTTTGAACAGACTTTAACCATGCATTTTTTTAAATGTGACTTAATAATTACTGTTTTTATTATTGCCGTGTACATATAATCTAACGCAACAGTGACACTTCGTTTGCTTGATTGAAAATTATTTTATAAGCATCAAATTACAAGTTCCCTGAATAATTCGAAACCTACATTTAGCATGATTTATTGATCAAAGCGATCAAATCAGATTTGTCTCATTTAATAATATCTCGCATTCCAGACATAATAATAAGTGTAAACATAATTTCTCAATAACTTAATTTTTCTATAGGCCTGCATGCATATGCTTAACACAGATTGGGATCCTTCAACTTAAGTATTTTGTATTCGCAGCGGCAGACATAGACCAGACATTATTCAAATCGGGCTTAGGCGGAGGCCCGAAATAGGAACAAAAATGCGGCCTTGATTTTTCAAAGTCGATTTCACGACAGCAGTTTAGTACCTTGTCAGTACCGATGCGTGGTACGACTTATCGATATAAAGGCGCGTAAATCTGTGGCCCAACCTACAAAATAAACATGTGAGCACTGCTTATAAACACCCAGAGTACTTAAAAATCAAGAAAATCATTAAAGGAGAGATTGAGCAGGGATTTAAAGCTAGGCAGCCATAATGATTGATTCATATACCGGGTGTCCCGCTAAGGTCGGCCACCGGCTGTATCTAGGAAACTATTTGCCCTACAGCTTTCGGGAAAAAAATATTATTACAAAAGTGATCCCGAGAAATCTATTAAAATTATTTCCCACTTTGTAATTTTACCGCTAGATGGCGTATTTTTAAATCAAAATCGAAAAATAAGAATTTCTCTATAAAATCAATAGTGAAGGTAGGTTACGCGGAACGATTTTGGACTCTCTTATTAGAACTCTAAAAATTATTTATATGACATTTTAGCCCATCTCTTAAAATAAGGGGTGGGGAGAGGGTGAAATTGTATTGCAGAAAAAGTTGGATAACTTTCGGCTACGTTAACCGATTTTAGCAAACTTGGTCTTGTTTTAAAGCTATTTGATAGCCGAATGACAGCCTGTAATAATACTAGAGTTTTTGTTTAAGCCTGAACCGCCAGATGGCGCATTTTGATCGCTTAAGGAGTTTACCCAATTTTCCATGATAAGGTAAATGGAAGGCTATATTTTTTATATTACTTTCTTATTACTTGTAAAATTACCTAAAAATGGCAAAAACCGGAAGACGCTATCGTTTTTCAAACTTAAGTTATGAGCAGAAATCTGTTTAGGAAATATTTGTAAATTTCAACGTGAAATTCGAAAATTTTTCGCATAACCAGTACTAATCGACCTAACACAGCTACAAGCTTCTGAAAAAATATTGTCATCGCAAAGTAGTAACACTTGTTGTTCTGAGGTTCTGGAAAAAATCGACTGATACTTTTTCATTTGTATTTTATTTGTATTTGTATTGTATCTCTTTTTAAATTAATATTAATTAACATTTCACTTGCAAAGATCATTACTTTTTTAGCAAATGTTCAAAATGTCCGCCATTATTGTCAATGCCACTTTGAAGTCATCATAAGGTAAGTAACGAAAATGCAATAAAAGTCTCACAGGAAATGTTTATTAATAATAAGTAAGCCATGGAAAACGAAAGAATGAAATTGACAATATTTAGCTGTCATCAATTTTCGCCTTTAATAAGTTATTCGTTATTTTGAAGTCGAATCTTGTGTTTTTGTATTAAAAACAGTTTAATCTGTTCGAAAAGTATGTCTTACACTGTTGCTGAAGCATATGACATGCTGGCAGTTTATTTTCAATGTTTTGAAAATGCAGTTATTGGCTCGTGGAGATATCCTGAGAGACGACATTTTTCGCGAAAAGTTTTTAGACGTTTAGCAAGACGTTTGCGAGAAACTGGGCAAGTGTTGCCGATACAAGCCAAAAACAGGATTCGCAGAACTCGAAATGAAGTCAATATCATAAATGTGCTTGGTTACATTGAAGCTTATCCTCAACGCAGTATTAGGGATATAGAAAGAGATCTGGTAATTCCCCGATCGGTTGTACAAAGAATTCTCAAAAAAGAAAGATTACATGCATATCATGTTGAACTTCATCAGGCGCTCACACCACTTGATTTTGACCGAAGCGAAGGCTAGATTTCTGCTACTGGATGCTTGAAATGACCAGAGAAAATCCAAATTTTTTGTCCCAAGTTTTATGGACAGATGAGGCTACCTTTACTAGTAGAGGTCAAGTAAACTTACATAACATGCATTATTGGTCGGCACATAATCCGCATTGGATGATAGAAATCGATCATCAAATTCAATTTAGCGTAAATGTCTGGTGCGGCATTATTGAAGGTAAAATTATTGTTTTTATGTTTGAACAGACACTTAATGGAGCAAGGTATTTGGAGTTTTTAAGAAACCATTTGCCAATTCTTTTGGAAGAAGTGACTTTAGAAACTCGTGTAAACATGTGGTTTCAACACGACGGTTGCCCCGCTCATTATGCTCTCAACGTGAGAGAATATTTGAATATCCAGTTTCCCACTAGATGGATAGGAAGGGGTAGTTTATTTCCTTGGCCACCCAGGTCTCCTAATTTAACCGTTTTGGACTTTTATTTATGGGGAAGGCTTAAAGATATTGTCTACCAGACCCGGCCAACCACACAAGAAGACATGATTCTTAGAATCCGAAATGCGATAGCGTCTATTTCTGTTGCAGAAATCGAAACTGCTGTTAATGGAACACGGCGAAGACTTCAAAGTTGCATTGACAATAATGGCGGACATTTTGAGCATTTGCTAAAAAAGTAATGATCTTTGCAAGTGAAATGTTAATTAATATTAATTTAAAAAGAAATCCAATACAAACACAAAAATACTAATGAAAAAAGTATCAGTCGATTTTTTTCCAGGACCTCATATCTACAAGTGGATCTACTTTATGATGACAATATTTTTTCGGAAGCTTTTAAGTTTTAGGTCGATTAGTACTGGTTATTGCGAAAAAATTTCGAATTTCCCGTTGAAATTTACAAATATTTCCTAAAGAGATTTTTGCTCATAACTTAAGTTTGAAAAACGATAGCGACTTCCGGTTTCTGCCATTTTTTAGGTAATTTTACAAGTAATAAGAAAGTAATATAAAAAATATAGTCTTCTATTAACCTTATCATGGAAAATTGGGTAAACTCCTGAAGTGATCAAAATACGCCATCTGGCGGTTCAGGCTTAAACAAAAACTTTAGTATTATTACAAGCTGTGAGTCGGCTGTCAAATAGCTTTAAAACAAGACCAAGTTTGCTAAAATCGGTTAACGTAGCCGAAAGTTATCCAACTTTTTCTGCAATACAATTTCACCCTCCCCCCCCCCCCCACCCCTTATTTTAAGAGATGGGCTAAAATGTCATATAAATAATTTTTAGAGTTCTAATAAGAGAGTCCAAAATCGTTCCGCATAACTTACCTTCACTATTGATTTTATAGAGAAATTCTTATTTTTCCATTTTGATTTAAAAATACGCCATCTAGCGGTAAAATTACAAAGTGGAAAATAATTTTAATAGATTTCTCGGGATCACTTTTGTAATAATATTTTTTTCCCGAAAGCTGTAGGGCAAATAGTTTCCTAGATACAGCCGGTGGCCGACCTTAGCGGGACCCCGGTATAATTGATTATTGAATTATTATTGACAGTTATATTGATAATTGATTAGATATATAAGTATGTAGGTAACATAAGATAAAAAATACGTCCTCAAAGTATGGGGTGGAATCAATCACGCATGTCTTGAATTATTACTCTTGAAATGTAACATAGGTAAAAGGTATAGGTGAATGAAACATAGAACTGTCAAGTTCTGAAGTTTTTACTTTTAAGAAAATTAAATATGGTAATCACGGCAGAACAAAAAGCTTTTATGATCGAAAGTTTCTTTAGAAATGGAAGAAGGGCTGATGTCCAGTGGCTTTATTCAACACGGGACGCCATTCGGGATTTTCAAACAGAATTTCCACTCATAGTCACGGATTTCAACCAGTTTCGCCAAGTCTTGACTAGATACTGGCTTTGATTAGAGAAACAAAGTGTGAATAGAAAGGAAGACAGTCTGAGACCCAAAGTTCGTATTACACAAAAAGTAGAAGAATCGAGACAAGTTAATGAACACCCACAACACAATACAATCCAGGACTGTGATCTGCATATGCACGCTAATCGTCTAAGCTCAGTCCAAGAATTGTTACCAACGACGACAGGCCGCAGCGAAGGCAATTTTCAGGGTGGTTTATGGGTAATTTGCATAATGATGAAAACATATTTGAAACCCCCATTTTTATTAACGAGGCATGGTTTTACCTCTCTGGTTACGTAAATTCACAACAAAGAATGTGGAGTTCTGGTGAAATTTTAAAGTTGTATATCTTTGTTGTTACTTACGGGACACATACCATTCATACCAAGTTCAGGATTTTTAATAGTGAGCCTACTAGGAATGTTTTAGTAAATAAAAAAAAATACTTTGTAATTTGCGATTTTTTGCTTTGACCCCCCTGAAAAAAAAACACGTTTTTTTTATTTCTTCTAAACAAATTTTACTTTATTTTGTCGAGAATGTTTCAATTTGAAGATGAAAGGTCGAACTTAGGATTTGAGGGCACCATCTAGTAGAGGAGAAAAAAATGCTACCTCCTTAATGGTCAAAGAAAAAGAAAAATCGCAATGCTAGGTTTTCTTTACAAGTATACAAAAATCTTCGGAGGCATCCTCCGTTTCAAAATATACCGCTGACCGATCGACTGCAATAAACTGCACAGGACAAAACATCACTTCTGAAGTGACAGGCTTGGACTTATTAGTGTTACTTTAAAGACTCAATAAAACATGGCAATAATAAAATTATTTATATGGACTATTGTTTACAATTATTTTCTTGGCGTCCGGCGATAAATGTTTTCTTTTACCTTTAAAGCTGCTGCTAAAAGCCCCACTGTTAATAACACATACATGGACGCCACATTGTTTGAACACTCATCAATAAACAAAACTTGCTAATTCAGTCTAACAACTGGACTGTCTATTATAAGACAAACTAAAAAACTCTGTATAAAATGATACGCAAGGAAATAAATTAGAGGTAAATTATAAATATCCTAATCAAATCACATGTAAATATTGGGTTCCAGACCTGCGCTTGGAAATTTAGAATGTTTCATGACATTAGGTAGCAAAAAGATTTTATTGCATTCAATGGTCAACCAGTGGCGGCTGGTGAAATTTCCAAGTTGTAAATCTCTGGTCCTACTTACAGGACCTGTAACAAATTTAGAGGTTTTAATAGTGAGCCCACTGGGAATGTTTTGGTAAATAAAAAAAAAACATTTTGTAATTTGCGAAAAAAAGTTGAACTTTTGCTGAGCCTCCCCTGGGAAAAAAATGAAGGCGTTTAGGTATCTTATTTATTATTTTTTCTAAACAAATTTTACATCATTTTGTCAAAAATTCTTAAATTGTAGCAAAAAATGTGTCAGCAGAAAGTTATATTCATTTGAATTTTTTTAAAATTATATTTTAGGTTTAAAAAAATTCAAATGATTATAACTTTCTACTAACACATTTTATTCTCTTAAAATTTAAAAATGATGTAAAATTTGTTTAGAAAAAATAATAAATAAAATACCTAAACGCGTTCATTTTTTTCTCAGGAGAGGCTCAAAGGCAAAAATTCAACTTTTTTCGCCAATTACAAAATGTTTTTTTATTACCAAAACATTCCCAGTGGGCTCACTATTAACCCTTAAACTGCTAAACCGGCTTTCAAAAGCTGTGCTCACAGTACTGACGCGGGCGACCCTTGCGTGTGCGGCCGCTTCCCGCAGTTGAATTATATATTAAAGCGGCGGATATATGCGCATTCCGCAACTAACCTTTACTTCACTATCGCTATTTACTAATATATTGTAAAGTTCTTCGTCCGTAAGATACTTTTTACGCGCGATAGTGCGATAAAACACAACAATCCAACCGGCACCTTCCAAATATGCGCATGCAATAAGCACAACAGTTCGTCAATCACCTATTCCCCCACTTACTCCTCACCTAATTCATGGAAGGCCGCCAAAAACAACCAATCACTGAAAGCCTAAATAACGGATTTTCAATTGCCACCGCGATCGTTTCCCGCAGTAAACTTTAACTCCATACTTGCGTAAAAATCAATCACCCGCACGGTCAGCACGTTTTTTGCGTATATATCGGCTTCGAGCAGTGAAAGGGTTAAAACTCCTAAATTTGGTACGGGTTCTGTAAGTAGGAACGGAGATATAAAACTTTGAAAAATTTCACCAGCCGCCACCGAGGTCAACGGTATATTTTGAAACGAACTATACTCGGGATATTTCAAATTTCCCTACGGCATATTATCCGTCACTAAATTGTGATACTTTACCCCAATTGAACCTTTGCTGTACCTATCTCTTACCATCAACGAGATCCCATTGGTGGCCATCGAATTTGTAGTTGTGTAAAGTTTTTGAGATAAACGACTATACAGCTTTATCCATACTGGTCTTTCTTTCGGCTAATTAATAGCACATTCTTTAAATTCTTTATATAACAAAAATGATAGCACGTCTACACAGCTTGTTAAATCTATTTTAAATGGGGCATTACTTTCATAGAAGCCATTATTGTCAACATTAAAACTACGAGCATATCTCGGAAATGTAAATATTTAAATAAAAAAATTAATTCTTATAGACCCACATAAATTGTATTTTGTATATACCAATAAATAATTTGTGTAAGCCTATGTACCTACATATTACAAGAAAAATGAAGAATATACATATGTCGCATTTTAAAATTATGTTTATATTAGTTGATTCTCCCACATACTCTTAGTTTTAAACTGAAAATATGTATTATTCATAAATACCACAATAAACAATTGGGCAATAAGTAAAGAAAATAAAAACAGACTGCATTTTATTGCAAAATATGTTGCTTTAATAATAATGTATGCTGGTAAACATGGTCGTTGCTTCCAAGAACGAATAAGATTTACAGTGGGTAGCTACATACATTTTAAAACGAATATTTCCGATTGGTCAATGCAAAAAAATCTTACTGATTGGAAAGTGTCCGGCAATCTATCTCAGCAAAACAATATAGAAGCCGACGCTTTTTAATGCCAGACACTATGTCCGCGGATGGGGCTTAAAAGAGGACAAATGGACCAAAGTTTGCAAGATACGTAAAAATGTCACTCCTAATAAAAGTTTTTGCTTGTAAAATAAATAAGATTCACGTTATGAAAAATTTAATTTTTTGTATATGGAGCATAAAAAATACGAAAACGTTATGCCTTGTTTATCATTTTCTACCAAAAGGACAAAATATGTTTTTAATTTAAACCGAAGTACAAGATTTTATTAAAAAATTTAAATATTAAAGTAACGAGCTTTATCACATTATTTTTTTGAAGTCCCAACTATTCTCTCTCACACCTAACCAGAGTACTAGTTTCCACATATTAAACAATAATGACACCTATGGATATGTTTATCAATGCCTTTATTAAATAAAGCAATCATTTAATTTAAAATACATCTCATCAAAATGCTATCTACTGAACAAAGGATTGTTATAGTCCAGTGTCCAGTCCAGGGGATTGCCAAGTATCATACCGCTACATCATGGAACAATTTAGCGAGAAATTTGTAGGAATCCCAATAATAACTGAAATGACGATCTACAACACAATAAAAATTTCCTGGTTCCGTTTTGCATCTAAAGAAGAAATATGACCAAAACGATGCTGCCACAGTATTAGTTCTTCAGTCTGTAGAGAAACTCCTATGATGTCCCTTAGAAATCGTGCTTAACATCTTCTAGAAGTTGTGAAAAAAAAACTCATATTCAGATGATCTTTAAAGAAAATAATTTATTTCCGTTCAAACCCCACTTTAACCAAACATTGGAAGAGGGAGATGAAGCGACACGGTGTGCTTGAAGCAGCGATAGGTTTAGACGAAATGACACCAAAAACGGGTTGCGAGGCTTAATAGATACGTATCAGTAGTTTCAAAATCCGTTTTAGTTGAAATCCTACTCGTTCGTTTAGTCGAAATATCGCAAAATCAAATTTGTACACTGAAAAACGTGATAAACTATGTACGACGATTATATATAATCATATAATCGTCGTTTCTTGATTTACTTGTTTTATCGCAGGTAAGTTAATAATTTTGTCTTCGCCATTTCCATAAAGACCATTTGAAGCATTAATACAAGTCGAAAGATTTCGTGTACCATATCGGACTTTCTTCGGTTTCAGTTGAATCTTGGATATTCCGGTTAAACAAATAAAACATTTGCACGTATCTCCATTACCTCTTGTTGCGGCAGGTAAAACTATATCAGGGAAATTAGGCATAGTTTGTAGAGGCCTTCGGCAATTATTCTTTTCATGTCCAGTGATAGTTAAACGGCATGTTGTACAGATATTCACTGGATACTTAGAATTAGATGTTCAGAAGTCAGAATTTATAAAATTTTTACTTAAATTTTCGTATTTGTCTGTAATACGAAACTTTTCTGATTTCATTTGGCCGAAAGAAATTTTTTTACCACAAGGTGCACATACTTTAGCTCGATTTTCTTCATGGTTGTACTTAGGACCCATTTCAAAGGATTTGGCTACAACAGAAAGTTAAATCGTTTATTATTATTACTTATTACTGAATTTTCTTGGTAGATCCTTATTAAAAATATTTATGCAATACTCACGAAATCTAGAATGAAAGAAAACGCTGGTTGGTCGTCGATCGTGAATTGATATATTCGGAAGACGTTTATATTATAAACTTGCTAATTATACCCGTATTTAACAATAAACTATGAAATTACTTTTCGAACTTTCATTAAATATTAATTTGTAACGATAAAAACGCAGTGTACGAATTGCGACACAGTTAAAATGAACGACGACCTGCACGTGTATCCCCAGGAGAAGAAAACTGCGTAGTAAAATGTAAACAATTGACATGTTTTTTCTTATTTGATGATTATAATAATAAATTGTAACTTTTTAGAATGAAAAATATTTTTAAACAAATTAAAAAGAAAGCATTATACATAGTTTTATCACGTTTTTCAGTGTAAAAATTTGATTTTGCGATATTTCGACTAAACGAACGAGTAGGATTTCAACTGAAACGGATTTTGAAACTACTGATACGTATCTATTAAGCCTCGCAACCCATTTTTGGTGTCATTTCGTCTAAACCTATCGCTGCTTCAAGCACACCGTGGCGAAAAGACTAGATTTTTGCTTATTGATGGGAGACCAAATTTTAAGTACCTAGATATATCGATTTTTATATATTTATTATGATTTCTGATGAATGTACATTTTCTACTAATGGAATGTGGCATCGCAGCATGTCAGGTCTCAAGCTCCCTGTATAAAAAATTAAATTTTTCATAACATGAATCTTATTTATTTTACAAGCAAAAACTTTTGTAAGGAGTGACATTGTTATGTATATCTGGCAAAATTTTGTTCATTTGTCCTCTTCTAAACCCCATTCGCGGATATACTGTATATATCACAGATGTGGTACAACCTTATCCGCCTGGTCGTTATCTTTTATATTCAAGCTGTAATAATAAAAAGTAAAAAGTATCGAATATAGCAGTAAAATATTACAATTTTTAACGACCCTACACTAAGACGCCACTGGCCACTAATACCATGATGCATAACGGCACCTATACGAACCACCTCTATCACCCACGTCCGAAGGGATCTCTTTATTTTTAACGGATTTTATTGTTACGGCACACACAGGTATAAATTTATATAAAAGAAGCAAAGTAAACGAAGTATACCCATTTCTAGGTTGTCCACCTTTTCATGTTTTTGTTGCAAGCTCCACGAATTTTTGGCGCTTTTGTACTGCAACTATGCGGAAGGTTAATTGAAATTGCCGCTATTTCTCGCTAGTCGGCGCGGCGACTATGCAATAAATCCCTAGGTCGGGCAAAACTATCACTTTAATGTAATGCTAGATGCAAATAAAATTATCACGGATTTTAAAAATATCATTAAAACAGTCTCTGAAAGTTGAAATAAAAAAAACTACGTATACTGTACTTAAGCTAAAGAATCCACACAAAAAAAAACGTTTTGCAAGAAGTATAATAAAAATTATAACGTGTACTATATTTTATTTTATACAGGGTGTCCTAAAAGTCTTAGCATGGGCAAATATCTATTTGCTATTAGTAAAGATAGAGACGCCAAATTTTAGGTGTATCTTCTTGGTTAATAAATGTACTTTTTCATGTAATTTATCTTTTTCAACCCCCTTAAGGGACGACGCCACCTGAGGTTCGTATCTTAATTAGTTTTTAAATGGCAAGCCACTAAAAATTAAAAATTGTAAATAAAAATAAAGATTAAAGTACCTATGCAAAAATTGAGAATCAATTCTCTAACCACCTGAAAATTCCTTATACAATAAGGATTTCAACAAATAATGGTAAACAGCTATTCTCCGGGCTATATGCCCCTCCGAGCGCTGAATTACATACCAAAATTTGCCGTGTTTTCTCCTAACACAGTTAGATAAGAAAATAGAAAATACTAATGTTTCGAATGCAAGAAACTACCAGGAAGAAGGAAGCTTTTTCTTTAGTTAGAATATCGTCACCTGCAGACCGGTTTCGAACTCGTTGATTCTCATCAGTACAGGATACTACCCCTGACAAGTAGACATCATTCATCTTTTTGAAAATTTTACCTTACGGTGAACTCTACTCTGACTGCTTGAAACTGCTAATGGATGGCGCTGCCTGTGTCTCACTGCTTATGCAGTACGACATTGTAGCTTTAAGGGATTACTTTTTCGGAAGGTTGGTATGTTCGTCTATCCTGTACTGATGAGAACCAACGAGTTCGAGACCGGTCTGCAGGTGACGACATTCTAACTAAAGAAAAAGCTTCCTTCTTCCTGGTAGTTTCTTGCATTCGAAACATTAGTATTTTCTTATCTAACTGTGTTAGAAGAAAATACGGCAAATTTTGGTATGTAATTCAGCGCTCGGAGGGGCATATAGCCCGGAGAATAGCTGTTTTACCATTATTTGTTGAAATCCTTATTGTATAAGGAATTTTCAGGTGGTTAGAGAATTGATTCTCAATTTTTGCATATTTATATGTACCCCTGACAAGTAGACTTCATTCGTATTTTTAAAAATTAAAGTACCCTTAGTTGTCTTATCAAAGCGCACAGAGTGCGCCAGGACAAGTTCTCGAAAAACCGACCGCGCGCGCTGTGTGCTATATTTACACGAACCCGAGCACGAACCATTTCGAGCACTTTTCGACCCCCCTCTATCTTCGAGGCTAGTTGCGTTACAGGCCTGAATTTTTTCTGGGGTGTCAAAAGTTACCAAAAAGAAGCAGTATTCCAAATTTCATACGTCTAGGTGTGGAATATTTTCCAAGATAAGAGTGTCCAAAAACCACACTTTCAGGCACTCATTAACTCACTGACTGACTGATAGACCATCATAAAATAAATCTAGGGTACTTGCAATCGAGCTAGAGCTTTAAAATTTGGAACATAGTGTTTAAGGTGATAATTACCAGAAAGATCAAAAATCCAACATGGCGTAAAATCCAACATGAGGGCGGATTCTGACACGAAATAGGTAGCGAGTTCTGCTTTAGACAATTATATTTGTACGTAGTGTAGTGGTTATCACATTCGCCTAACACGCGGAAGGTCCCCGGTTCTATCCCGGGCGGAAACAGATTTTTTTTTAAATTTCTAATTTACTTTCAAATACCTCTATTTTATGATAATCGCAACAAACAGAACTATCAGGAATGCATCCAACCTTATCGACAAAAACCCATTATTAAAAATTTTTGCTTGGAAAAAATACCGTTCATGTGTATACACAACACATACTAATAATAAATATCATTTGGTATCTGAACAAAAAGTTATGAAATCCTACCAAAAACATACAAATAAAAAAACAGGCCAAGTTCTCGTCGGGACTGTGTTTTGTTATCCGAAAAAAATAACTCAAATGTAACAATTATGCCAAGTTCCTTGCCTTCATGTTATTAGCAGTGTTTTGATAATCACAGAAAAAGATTGTGTGAACTGATAAATTTACAGACCAAACTTGGCAAGATTTCATTAAACAAATGAGCAATATTGAGACCCTTGAAAACTTACCAAGTTTGGTCTGTAAATTTATCAATTCACACAATATTTTTTCTGTGCTTATCAAAACACTGCTAATAACGTGTAGGCAAGGAACGTGGCATAGTTTTTACATTTCAGTTATTTTTTTCAGCAAACAAAACCAATAGTCCTGATGAGAACTTACATGTATGTTTTTGGTGGGATTTTTATTACTTTAAAAGTTGTTCAAACTGACCACCATGAACTTCTTGGCAGTAATAAACTCGATTTTGGAACTCACTTTTCACCCAATAAGTAACACTTGTCATTCCCGAAAATGTGAGAAGTGCGTCTTAAGAAACCTGAGCAAACCCCACAGTGACAAGATAGTCTAGAGTTCTAAATCCTGCTTTACGCTTGACAAGTTGCTACTGCTGGTAATTTTCATTGCAGCCTTTTTATTAGGACCCAATCATCACGTCATTTATCGAAATATGATTGGTCCCAACAAAAAACTGATGCAATTAGAATTGTCGCCAAGTAATGAAAAGTTGCCAAGGGTAAAGCGGGCTTAAGCACCTTTTGTATTTGCAATAGGTTTACTAGAACGCGATTTCCGATTTATTAATTACATATTAATTACATTACAAGTTTAGGTACCTTGAAGTACTTATTTGCAATAGTTAAAAATTGCAGGATATAAAATAGTTTTCCTTAAAAAAAATATTAATAAAAATGCATATTTATTGGTTATAATTGTGGTCATGAATAAAAAATGTTGCAGTGTTGTCAGACAGACTTTAATGACTTACAGGGTGTCTAAAATAGGCGATACCACTATTGCTATCTCCGAAGCGGTAAAAGATACGAGGTCGGCTAAATTAGAGAAAATGTGCGACTTTTATTATCTTACTTACTTAACTTAAATTATTAGCTTCTTATCTACAGGGCATTTTTTAAAAATAGTGAAAAATTTAATTCTTAAATATCTCGAAAACCATTACAGTTAAAAAAAATTGTTTTAACACAAACCACGCAATTTTTTACCTTCTCTAAAGTAACGTTATTGTTTTGTTTATACCATTTTTGTTTTTATTGAGTTACTGATACTTACTAACTTGTTTTTTTCAAATACGGACCTGGACTTTTTGCTGCATTTTTGAAAGAATCCTTCATACACTTTACAAATGAGTATAACCTGAATATGTTTTCCGACGTTTTGATCAAGAATAGCAACATCATCAGGATTTTCTATTAATGCCTACCTGGGATCTACCATGTTAAGGCATAATTCACAACCTATCGCTATGGTTTGTGGTCTTGTAATTGTGAAATGGTGCATTAACTTGAAAAATGCCAGGTCCGTACAGGTAGAATATCCTGATGATGATGCTAATCTTCACCAAAAGGTCGAAAAACATAATCAAATGATACATAGATGGGTATGAAGTATTGTTTCAAATAAATGCAGCAAAAAGTCCAGGTCAGTATTTGAAAAAAAAAGAAGTTAGTATCAGTAACTCAATAAAAACAAATGGTATAAACAAAACAATAACGTTACTTTAGTGAAGGTAAAAAATCGTGTGATTTTTGTTAAAACAATTTTTCCCAACTATAATAGTTTTCGAGATATTTAAAATTAAATTATTGAATATTTTTCCCCTGTAGATAAGAAACTATAGAGAACTTGGCAACTCCGTAAACGGAATATGAATACTTAAAGACGAAAAATGACACATTTTCTCTAATTTAACCGACCTCGTGTCTTTTACCGTTTCGGAGATAGTAATAGTGGTATCACCTATTTCAGACATCCTATATGTCAGAAACTGAAAAATACCTAATACTAGTTAAGTGAGTTGCGAATATTTCCGTCCGAACATTCCCGAATATTGCGAATTTTTCCGAAATATTCGCTTATAAATGAGCCGAATATTTCCCAGGAGGCGAATATTCGGGCGAAGATTCATGCGAAAGTTCGCAAATTTATAGCGAATTTTAGCCAGAGGTTTTTAGAATATTTAGTATCAATTAGTAAACGTAAACCACAGCAGATATATTTTTGATTCAACGCTGGCTGCATCATTTGCGTTTGCTGCGGTCGGTACTCGATCGTGATAGTTTTGCCGTTTTCCCAAAATAAAGCAGCAGTAAAAATGCCGAAGAATAAGTGTCTCGCCTAGGAATATTTCAAAGTTGAAATGACAAATAAAAAAAGCGGTTTAAGTGTATTTTTTTGTAATACTCAGAAAATGCCACACGGATACACCAAAAACAATTTAAAAGCTTTAGCTATTGGCATATCAGCACTGTCAGGTTCTTTGCTGCTACCGAGTGCAGTTTTACAATTAGTACATGTTATTTTTTTAGCCATACTAAAAAGCGAAATCGACTTACAATGGCTCATAATACCAAATTAACAAATCTAAAAAATAAAAACCTTATTCCGCCAGACACACAATAAGGAATATGCACATATTTTTTTTATTGCATAAATCGTTTAAGGAAGTCATTAAAAAAATATTTTGAACACAACTAAGTAGGTACTTAATAGAATAATATAGTTACAAAAAAATGTTTACTTTTCAGTATAATTTATTACAATTTAATAAGCAGCCATTTGAGGCTACCAGTGCGAAATCGGCCTAACCCACAGATTTATGATTTTGAGATATTCGGCCTAACTCGTTCCCTAAGCATGTCTTTATACAATGCAAAACAGCCTATGCCACCTTCAGCTATTGTTCAAAAGATGGCGCCAGTAATTTACTTTTGCTTTAAAGTATTTTGTCAACACATAATGTGCCTAATCGGCCTAATCCACAGTTCTGTGGCTTAGGCCGTTCTTGCAAAAACAGTTTCAATTATTGACATCACTAAGCGTTAAAAGTTTTTTGTGGTGTGAGGGGAATAATTGAATTAAGAACAATAACTACGTATGTGTTAAAAAATAGAAGAAAATGAGTACTTCACCACATGTTAAAGGTAAGAACTTTAACTTTAATCATTTGGTACTAATTCTGCATATAAGAGTGGACACTCGTATTTGGCTTGCGATCAGGACTTTGGGCTCATCGAGAAACAAAAAAAATTCTACAAAGATATCTACATTCCGGAACATTGGTGTAATGTCATTAGATCTGCGAGGAAAAAGAACCCTTTCAAAATTGTTGTCATGACAAGCCAAGATTTTTTTTCTACTGCATCCCTTCAATCCCAAATCACCAACAGAAAAAAATCTATAAATGATGAAAAAGTAGAGTGGTTGAAAATGCAATGGCTAAAATTTAAAAAGGATGAACCATTTCTCATACATTTTAAATACTCCAACAATGATTGCGTTGCATTCAAAACAGTGAACATCGCAAAAAGGAATGCTGCGACATCTTCAGTAAATAATAATTTGCAGCTGTTGTATCCGAACGGGCATAAGATAGATATTAAAAAAAAACAGGACCTACTGACACTTTCCGACTTCATTCCACCCGTTTACCACCAATTTTATCAAAATTTGAAAACAACGGAGGAACAATCTGAAGATTTCATCGAAATGGAGGAGAACAATGATGAATAATTACATTCAAAGACATTTTTATAACTAGTTTCTTGTACGTTTGTATTTTCATAAAATATACTATCTGTTTTAACGAAATATTTGCCCAAAACAAGTTTTTTCTTACCCTGGCCTAATAAATTTTACAAAATTTTATAGGATGCAAATCAGCCTAACCCACTTTTTTTTTTAAAAAAATATGACATTTTGCAATTTTTCTGGTACTACATTCTTGGTATAGCTACAATAAAAAAAATTAAACAAAAATATATCGATTAAAATACTTTCGGATAGGAATGGAACAAAGCAGTATTTTCCAAAATTTTCTTTTCACATTTTCTCGAAACTATCTTTTTGGGGTTAGGCCGTTTTCGCACTGGTAGCGTCATTTATCCTCAGTGAATAATGACGTCAGGAGATCAGCAAGTGTCAATCTACATGTTAACGTAAAGCTTAACAGGTTTGTTTTTCTCGGAAACAGTCGGGGGAGCAATCGTATATTTTGGGTTGATAGAGGAATAGTGCAACTAGCTACGGTAAAAAAATCAGTTATACAGAATGCTTCGTTTTGGAGCTATTAACCGTCAAAGTCGAAATTTCCGCGATTTCCGTTGGAATCGGGTACAGGCATAGACAAGATATATTTAGACCATCACAACGTATTCGCGACACCAGCTGAATCCGTCCAATGTATGGGCGAAAAAGTGCGTTTGTACGCATTGGGCGCCAGTCAGATTTTTAAACGACGGTCCTCTCGAGGCATGCGCACTCGGGACGTCTAGCAAAAGTGGTTGTTGAACTCAATGACGCAACGCGGCGAACAGAACCGGGCCGAAAAAATCTCAGTCATTTGTATGTTATGGTATTTTTGGTTGGGGTGGCGAATATAGCGAACCTCTGAAGCTTGATATTTCGATACAAAAATAGTCTTTACAAAGTGTTACAGACATTTCATATGTTTCGCCAATTATGTATCCAACTTTTAAATATAAGGAATTATTTCGTAGTCTATTTCTTACAAGTAGTGCATAAATAGAAATAGTTTAATTCCAAATTTAAATTATATCAATATGTGAAAGAATAGGAGGTAAAAAATATAATTTATCTTAAACGCACTCCGGTGTTAAAGTGAATACACACACGGACAAGTAGAAATATTTGTCAGTGACGTATATTGAGTGTGGTCAAGGTGTCAGAAAGGCACTGATGGGGTGTGTGTGTATTAGGGGTATTGTATAAGGGGTAAGATGGTGTAAGAAGGTCATATATAGTGTCAATGCCACCTTCCCCTATATTGCATAAGGGTGAGTGTGACCAAAAGGCATATTTGCGCTTTCGCCAAAGGGGCACTAAAAATACTAGTGGATTGTGGTAGAGGGGAGTATTTTAAAAGGGATGGCGAAAGAAAAAAGCGCTTGCGCCAAAGGATCGCTAAGATATCAGTGGATTAGATGGGTGAGTGTCCAAAAGCCATATTTGCGCTTTCGTCAAAGGGGCACTAAAAATACTAGTGGATTAGGGTAGAGGGGAGTATTTTAAAACGGATGGCGAAAGAAAAAAGCGCTTTCGCCAAAGGATCGCTAAGATATCAGTGGATTAGAAGGGTGTGTCCAAAAGGCATATTTGCGCTTTCGCCAAAGGGGCACTAAAAATACTAGTGGATTGTGGTAGAGGGGAGTATTTTAAAAGGGATGGCGAAAGAAAAAAGCGCTTGCGCCAAAGGATCGCTAAGATATCAGTGGATTAGATGGGTGAGTGTCCAAAAGCCATATTTGCGCTTTCGTCAAAGGGGCACTAAAAATACTAGTGGATTAGGGTAGAGGGGAGTATTTTAAAACGGATGGCGAAAGAAAAAAGCGCTTTCGCCAAAGGATCGCTAAGATATCAGTGGATTAGAAGGGTGAGTGTCCAAAAGGCATATTTGCGCTTTCGTCAAAGGGGCACTAAAAATACTAGTGGATTAGGGTAGAGGGGAGTATTTTAAAAGGGATGGCGAAAGAAAAAAGCGCTTTCGCCAAAGGATCGCTAAGATATCGGTGGATTAGATTGACATGGGGCCGTAAGTAGTAGCGCTTTCAGCAAAGTATCAAGTGCACACACTGTAAATAGGTGTAAAAATATTTATATCTTACCCTAGAACTTGCTTTGTTCAATAATTATACAGGATGGGATGCCAATCCAATACAATATACACATGTAATTTTTTTGATTTACTATTTTACTTCTTAAAACAGTTGCATGTTTTATTTCTATTGTTTAGAATACCATGTTTATATTTTATTTCAACTTTCAATTTTGTAAATGTAACGTTTAAAAAATTAAGAGGGGGGGGGGACATTAAAGAGACGCACTGTATATATAAACTGAGCTATTTTCGAGGAATTATCGACAGTTTTGTATAGCAAGAAAACTCAGATTTAAGCCAACAAACTATACACTTTTTGTTAAAATCTCACTAATGGTTACATTTTTATCATTAATAAAAAGAATAATTACAAGTAATATATTTAGCATTTATTACTCGATAAAAGATTCACGTCATGTAAAATAAATTTTGAAGTACGGTCCTGTCTATCACAAGGCAAACGTTGGACAATGCGCAAGCGCGCAGAGGACCGTCTTTGTTTACGGATTCAGCTCGGTAAATTTGCCGCATTCGTAATTGACATTATTTCTCTACTATATATTTTCTCTATGGGTACAGGCAGCAAAAGTGAATTAAATCGATGTAAATTTTCGGAGGTTGTAGAGGACCCGGAGCCTCAGAGCTCTATTGAAACTGGTAAGGATCGGAAAATGGCAAAATTCTTCTGAATTTTTTTCGATCGAAAAATGCCATCACTCTTGTATGTACCTAATATAACTCGAAAATAAAACGTCGGATCCAAAAATGGATTCATAAGTGAAACTTTAAAATCTCAAATACTTTCTTTTTTCAATACACTTACCTAAACCTAAAATCACTGGAAAATGGATATATTTGGGAAAAACTCTCGGAAAAACTGGAAATTTCGATTTTTGATCCAAATAGGTATGTCACGGTTTTTCTTTTTTTCTGTGAGGTCAAAATGGTTCAAATTAAAATCCCATATATAGATTCGTCATTGGAAAGAGCTCCTCGAAATACATGATATCCACATTTTTTAGTTTCTTCATTTTTGCCCTTGACATCGGTACATTTTGTATTCTGTATTTTTTCCTATCCAATTTTTTCCCAATTTTTCATCACTATAATATTACAACGGGATAATCACACTTTAGAATCAATACCGAATGGGTCACCCAGGAGCGTATTTAGGGGTAAAAACCGAATTTTCTTGATTTTTTCCGACAAATCCTATTTTAACCGACATTATTCCACACTATTTTTCTTATTTAGTTTTTTTTTTGGGTTTATTGTATCCGTTAATTATCTAAGAATACCTTCCACTAATTTAAATCGCTTATTTTTTCGTTAAAGTTATAAATAAATAGGTTTATTTGCATCGGGGACATGCAAAATTTAAAATTTTTGAATTTTCGAAGATTGTCATGAGAACCAAGAATTGCAGTTTATTTAGGTACTCGAAATTATTAAGATATAATGTGTCAAAATTTCGCAAAAATGCCAGTTTTTGTTGCAAAATTGAAAGGTTCCTGGGCCGATTTCGGCACGAATAAGATTTTAGGAACCTTCTACCTTAAGTACAGGGATATTTTATTGGATGAGTGACGCATTACTTAAATGCCATTCGTATTGATTTTTCGATGACCCTACAACACTGGAATTTGCCATGTACTCATTATAACCCATAAAAACACTTGACGACACAATCAATGGGATCACGTTTACGTTTCAAAATTCGCGCAAAAATTTGCAGTAGAAAATCTTTTTTTTCTTTGTTAATAAAGACCAAAATAAATGGATAATAGCAACCGCCATAAACATTTAATTTATGTAGCGAATATACAAAACAAATATTACAGATTTATTTGGGTTATTTATACATGCATATTCCCTATTACAAACGAGTCAAAAAAACGAAATACAGAAACGTCCGCATCTGATACCGAAAGTAATAATGATGAATTTTCTGTTCATGGCACAGATTCAAGCGTTGGGCCGGAAGATTTTTCAGATATAGAGTAGTTATTTTTTAACTCGCAGTTATCCGAGTAGTTATCTTCTCTGCGTTAGACATTATTCTCGCAGAAACTATTTTATTAGGTAAGTATATTAAAAGAAAGTACATACCTAAAACATGTTTCGTGTGTTCTATTTTGTTCCTTTTGCTACTTAATACATATTTAGTAGGTACTTTGGTACTTAGGGGCCATTCATAAATTACGTACGCTGAAGGGGGGGGGGGGTTCATCTGGTTGTTACTAGCCGTTACGGAGGCGTCTGGGGGTGTTTAAGACACCGTTACGTAACTTTACCAATTAAAGTTCAAATACGAACTAGGTATGTATCGTTTCGACTTCATGCGCGTATTGCATTAATAAATGTAACTATCTGTATACTTTATTAAATTGGTTGCAGATGAATACCGAATGGGTCAGGAATGCGAAAGGATTTTGTCGTTGCGAAACTTGGAGGGAGGGGTCAAAGGCTACGTTACGGATCGTTAAAGGGGGGAGGAGGGGGGTAAAATTACTCAAAATTAGCGTTACGTAATTTATGAATGGTCCCTTAGCTGTTAAAATCTTGTGTAAAATCAAAAATTTTATAAGAAATGGTTTGTTATAATGTTTTCAACATGTGTGTGTGCGTTGTACTTATACTGAATTAATAAAAATGTGCTACTTCCTTTTTTAAGCTTAATTTAAATACCACAAATATGAGGTTTTGTAAAACTTCCTAATAAGTACCTACTTATTTCCGAAATATTCGCAACATTCGAATCTTTTGGAAATTTTACATCATTACCTAATACAGGGTTGCCAGATAGGTAAAGTTGCCAGGTAGCTAAAAACCCTCTTAGTTGCGCCTCTGTATCCACACCTAAACAAAACTAGGTAGGTATAATAAATTTTACGAACTTTTACCTTACTAAAAAAGTAAGAATTTAAAAATGTTAGTCAGTTACGAGTAACTTTAGTACTTAATTAGGTAGGTATATTATATTTTTAAAACCGCACAAATGATATCGAAATAGTGTGAAATACCACACTTTTCCGATCGTATATCTGCACCTGTTGTACTGTACTGTAGTGGTTAAAAAAATCGTCCTAATCGCTCAAAGTCAAAACGCATGATGAGTTTCCTGTCTTCTGACCTTGTCATTTAGAATGTGAACGGAACAGGAATTTTGATGGGCATTAAGTATTTATATACTATACAGATTTTCAACAGCTTCTTAGTGTCATGTAAGTTTTGTAAAAGCATGAAAAATATCTGTGCTGAAAGATAAAAATGTAAGTATAAATAATTTCAACAACTTCCGTCCCTTATAACTACGCCGCTGTACAATGTTAACAACAGCTGCTGTCCTTGCCTTTAAGACCTTCTTGCCTCCATGCAATTCCTAACCTATGTTCGACGTACCTAATTTAATGATTTCTGGGAAGAGTGCTTGTCGACATTCAATTTTGTCGGCTTACTTGTCTTTAAATTCATTGTCTCTTTGTTCGCAAAGTCTGCGATGACAATATTGACAATAAACAAAGAAATTACTCACCGAACGTCTTATTTTCAAGAACAATATAAATCTACGGTTGCTAATTGCATTTCACAAAATACTTCAAGTAATAATAACCTGTAAGTAATTGTTAAATATTTAACGGTCGAGATGTTAAAACATGCAGAATTAACATTCTATTTTGAACCGGCAAGTTGTATGTTGCTCAGAAAGTTCAAATTTTGGCGAAATTACGTTGAAATTCGTTTTAAAACTTTGTAAAAATAAAAGTATCTGATAATTGAAAACCGGTTTAATTGACAAACTTGTAAAAAACTTACCAAGAACTGCAATAATCCCGTAAAATTAAAACCAAAATCCGATTTACACGCACTTAACACGAAACTGAACTTTCAACGAATCAACTTTTCCACGACTGAACCGCGCATAATCACTAATCAAGATGGCGAGTGCCCCTCCGAGCTCCGAGACGGCGAAAAATACGCGCCACCGATTGGTCCGTTTGATTGGGACGCTAGAGTATTGCCAACTTGGAATAAAATTCACCCTGTATGCCCGTATGTGTTGCATGGGGTGTGGTTCAATAAAATTTATTTAAATTAATTACATTAATTTATTTACTTCCCCGAATTAATTGATTTATATTCGGTGGGTATCCTAATTATGCGGTCGTTGTCCGTTACTCTCGACTTTTTTTTGCCAACTTTTTATAGAAGTTTTATTTTTTGTTATTGTAATCTAGGCGAACGTTAACGATAAAAATGAAATATTATCAAAATTTAATAACCATTAAACCAGTTTATCAAATACTACCAATGTCAAAATTTATATTATTTTAAATTTTCATGGAGATTCTGAAGAAAATCCAAATAGTTATTTTTAAAACTTCGACCAGAGACCTCTGTTATGAAGAAATGAAATGAAACAATTTACAGCGACACGTTTCTGCCATTTCTTAATACTGTTGACGAGGAATCTATGGCTCGTAAACGACGAGATGGACCATAGATGGCGCAATATGTTAAAATAGTAGATGGAATTAAATCATTTTTTTGGGGACATTTTAATAAAAATTAAAAAGGATTGCTAACAGGGTTGCCAGATCTTGCAAATGAAAAAGCGGGACACGTGAATCTGTGACACGTGTTTAAGGGGATAATATTTTAATGTGTTAAAAATTTGTGTCAAAAAAATGTTTCGCTGTTTCAAGGACAAACATCCCAAATAAAAATTTCGAAATTGCCGCGCAAAAAATTTCAAAGAACATGCAATTTTTTCCTTTAATATATATTGTTAACTAAAAATAAACAAAAGCAAACAAATAAACGAAAACTATAACAAACATGTACATTGTACATTGTACATAGGTTTGAATAAAAATAAAGTAGGTGTTTATTAACCACTAAAGAATAAGCGTAACATGTATATAAATATATTTGGTTGAAGTTAAATCTGCACTTTTTAAAATCATTCAAAAATCGGGATTTTCGACGTGCAAATCGGAAAGCGGGACAAAAGCGGGACAAATGGGTTACATCGATTAAAATCGGGACAGTCCCGCCTAAATCGGGACGTCTGGCAACCCTGATTGCTAATGAAAATATTACCCTATTTAATGATTGCAAAGAAATACAGGATTGTGCAAATTGTAGATGTGAGAAGAAAGGCTTAAGAAAATGTGCCGCCATTTAACTTGTTTCAGATTGCAACATATTATAGGTACCTATGTATCCTAACGAAACATAAAATTTGTTATTATTTTCTTTCTTAAGAAGATACATATGTAACCTGTAACAGAATATTATATATTTCAATAAGGGTGTGATTTAAACGGGCAGCGAAATATTGCGATTTTGATACATCGTAATATACGATTGGCCGGCGAAATGATGGATGGTGAAGCTTGATCAGGTAATAAAACAAAAATTGGTATGCGTTTTAGATCTGAACAACCATCTTCAAAATCTTTTAAGCAGTAAAAAAAATAAGTTGCAACTAAATAAATATTTGGTCTGTGCGAAATAAATTACAGTTTATTTTTTTTTTGCCTGCTCCAAAATCAAGTTGACTGCTGAAAAAATATTGTAACATTACAAATTGATGGGTCATCTAATACTGTTCTGACTGCTCTAAAATTAACTTAGCGTGTAATAAGGGGTAATTAATTACGTAAAAAATAAAGCATTTAATTAGAAAACTCCAAATATTGATTAATGCAAAAGCACATACATTTCATGGTACTATTAGTAAGGCTGCCCACCATGAGCGCCCACAGGAATTTTAAAGTTGTATATTTCTGTTGCTACATACGGTACCCATACCAACTTCAGGTGAGCCTACTAGGAAAGTTTTGGTAAAGAAAAAAAGTTAAATTTTTGCTTGGCCCCCCTGAGAAAAAAATGAACACGTTTAGGTATTTTATTCATTAATTTTTCGAAACAAATTTTACATCATTTCGTCGACAACTTTTAAATTTTAAGAGAAAAAAATGTGTTAGTAGAAAGTTATAGTCATTTGATTTTTTTTAAATTACGTTTTAAGTTTAAAAAAATTCAAATGACTTTAACTTTCAACTAACACATTTTTTTCTCTTAAAATTTAAAACTTTTCGACGAAATGGTGTAAAGTTTGTTTAGAAAAAATAATAAATAAAATACCTAAACGTGTTCATTTTTTTCTCAGGGGGGGCCAAGCAAAAATTTAACTTTTTTTCTTTACCAAAACATTCCTAGTAGGCTCACCTGAATTTGGCATGGGTCCTGTATGTAGCAACAGAGATATACAACTTTAAAATTCCTGTGGGCGCCCATGCTGCCCACCGTTAGTGCCGCTCCAGTAGCATTACATCGCGGGGAACTCGGCCGCAGCAGCAGTTCAATTTTTCGAATTCTTTAAAATTACGGTACGCCGCCGGTCCACGCGGCACGCCGTCCGGTACCCCCTACGAGCGAGTTGAACTCGCACCTGACCGTCTTTTTTTATTTCACGTGAATATACATACGTACTTAATTTTCGGCATCGACGCCTCTGGTAACAGATCAAAAGTGGCCAATCTTAGTGATGATTAAATGTTCAACAGACGAATTAAAGAAACCGATCGAACTAACGAATCTCGCCGCTATCTTCAAACCCTTGCCAACTAAAAATATTAAGAACAGGTCATTTGACTTTCTGGCTTTTAAAGTAAATATTTTGCAGAAAACGAAACGCTGCTTTAAAACTGCTGAACGATATTTATACCAGCCGACTAATAATTTCACCGCCCAATTAATAATTTTACTGCTCGAATAGATTTCGGACTGCCCAATGGGATAGTTATTTGTTACTTAAAGTTTTATTATGCCGACCACATGAACTATATTTTGCCCATCATTGTTTCACTGGCAGTTTATTTAAAGTATTGACAGAAAATTATTATACCACCCGAGTAATTTTTTTGCCGGTTGGGCTTACCTACCTACTTATTTAAATCGCAGCAGAAATAATTACTAGCCTTTCAATAATACTCTTAATAAATTATGGGACTAGGTACTGCAATTTTTAAAAATTAATCTTACAAGAAAACCGACAGAACTTGTCACCGAGTTTACCGAAGTGTGATACCTACGTAGTACCAGAGACTATAAAGAATAGACTATGGTAGTACCTATACAGGTAGAACGTCCAAAAATAAGAGAATCTGTTTTTTTAGCTGCTGGTATTGATATTAAGGGGGTTGAAATTGACCTAGGGGTGGATTTAGAATTTCGTCTAGGGGTCGCAGCGTTACCTCGAACTACATAAAAGTGTATACTGTGTACCAAAAACAACGGCCAAGTTTGCGTCAAGGAAGTTGGAAGGGGGTTCTTAATGCATTATGCTATTTTGTTATCACAAAATAAGTTATGCAAATTAATTCCTAAAAGAAAATCATTTATAAAATATTTAATTTCACAAAGTAAAGTAAAACTACAAATTAAAAATACAGTTTATATTTCGAAATACGTCACAAATTAACGCCACTTTTTACGTTATATGTTCTGTAAATCTGTCACGCTGGCGGCGCCGCCCGGTTATACAAGTCAATTGTTGACGGAATCGCACGACTTGTTACTGAAAATGCCACGAGATTAAACGCAAGCCGGCATTTACGGTCATTTCCTTGTGAATCTTCCAACAATAAACAAGCATTTTGTGTAGTTCATTGTTAGTTTGATAAATTTTGTGTTTTACAAATAAAGTGAGTATATTATTTAACTGTGTTTATGTGCAGCCTTTGTAATATTAGTTTAAAAACAATTAAGCAATGGTTTTGTAAAGCATATCCTATAATATGTTTTGATATGTTTGTTGTTAAATGTATTTTATATGTTTAAAACTAAATTTATAATTTTTACTCTAATAAAATACCCAACCATATATTTATTTCATTTATTTATAAGTATATATTGCCTTTTTTTCACCAATATACGCTTGGTATCTTTTCTTTTGTTACAGATTTCCTATTTTGTAAGTAGTTTTTATGCCTAACTTTTTCTAGTAAAAAGTTATAAAATGCAGCAGTCGAACTTATCACGTAAATTTATTCTCTATTTCTTTCTGTTTTCTAATTTCTTATTGCGTAGCGGCTTCTGCTTTATCCGCAATTATTGTCGATCCTAAATTAAACAAATATTTTTGTTACGAAAAAGAGTAAAAATGATTGTCCACATCCAGCAGTTTGTATTTAAGATCCACAACTCGTTAATATTAAGAAATTTGAAAGAAGAAGGAAATATAATTCTTACAGCAGCTGTAAATTTTCTATGTGCAGCAAAATTGGGTAGTAAAATTAAATATTTTACGCAGTTTTAAATGGTAAATATAATCAATTTATATTCCGATTACGGAAATTAACGTATTTCCGTAATAAATAAAGTAATTTTAAAAGGGAAATTTTAGGTATACCCTATTAATATTAAAAAATAATGAATATATTGTGTACTAATTTACTTAATGTATTAGTGAATTTCACCAAAAATATAAGTATAGACAAATCAAATCAGGATGTTTCTGTAAATTTACGGTAGGCGTTACGTGGCTCCATTATTTGTGACCAACGTAAAATAACTGAAAATGAATTACTACTAATTAAAATTTACCAAGTTATCTTTTGTAGTGGCTGCAGACTGTCAGCACCCCCCCCCCCCACCCCCCCCCCCCCAGGCAAAACAGTCCCCTCAGGCAAAATCCTGGGTGCGCCACTGATATAAACCACATCAAAGCAGAAGTTGTCACGTTCTTTCTTTTTTGACGATATTCTGGTTTTCTAGGTGACTTAACTGGTTCCACTGGGACTTCGTCAATTTTGCTGGAATGGTCTTGCCGGCTAGGTTTTGATGATCTTCTGGGCTGCTTAACTGTTTCGTTTGGGAGTTTAGTTTCTTCGTCGCTGCTGCTGGAATGGCGTTGCAGCCTATGTCTTTTTTTGCTGTAATCCAGATGGGCTGGCCTTGACAGTGGACTCTTTAGGTCGAACTTCTGCTAGAAGTTTTTTCCCGGGCGCAATTTTTTTGCCACGCTTAAACGCCAATACCTTTTCTTTATTAAAACCCCGCATTTCTTGTAACAGTTCGACCAAACTTTTGCTCATTTGACTTTCGACTTCGACATCATCTCGTGGTAAGCCGACAGACATTCTTTTTAGAACTTCCAGAGGGTTAAATGGACAGAGCCCTGTGGCTCTAAATCCAGACGTGGAGTTGTTGGAGACGTTGTCACTTAAAGCCTGGCATTTAAGGTGGGTGCTGATCCCGATCTCTTCAATGATCTTTATGATGTAACAACTTGGCCAGCTGGTGTTATTGTGAAAAGATTTTCCTTTCGAAAATCTAACAGAGCAAATTAGCAGTGGAAGCACAGCATATAAAAAAAGTAACCCATGTATTTACTATCAGAATATTCGAGGCATGCGCACAAAATTGTTGAACTTCTCATTGGCAGTTGCAGAGTGTGATTATGACATTATTGTTTTAACCGAGACTTGGTTATCCAGTGACATCATCAGTAATGGTGAACTCGGCATGTCTGATGATTATATTATATATCGAAAAGACAGATCCGTGACAACTAGTGTGAAGCAGTTTGGCGGTGGTGTTTTGATAGCTGTGCGAAAATCTATCCAGTCTAGGTTAATTACACATTCCATTGACAATGTTGAACATTTGTTTATTTCTGTAAATAATTTTAATTTTAAAGCTATTATAGGAAGTGCCTATATACCGCCTGGCTCTCCAACTATTGTATATGAAAATCACTGTACGGTTATTGATGACATTATGTCTTATTTTAGTGACTGTCATTTTTATATTATGGGCGATTACAATCTACCACATACTAACTGGATAAATGATGAATTTGGAGTCACTTCTCCTGGTGATCTGAGGTCTTCTGTAACCACGTTATGTAATTGTCTGGCTTTTTATAACATGTTCCAAATTAATAATATTCTGAATGCTAACAATGTTCTACTTGATTTAATATTTTCGCAAAACTCTAAAGATTCAGTAGACATAGCTGATGAGGCCTTACTCTCGTGTGACTCGCATCACCCGGCTCTTATTATAAATGTTACTTCAACTGAAATTCTCACTAAATTAAATTATGACACTTATTACTATAATTTTAAACAGGCGGATTATATGGCTCTGAATAATTACCTTCTTAACGTTAATTGGGATCAATGTTTTAATAATTTAAGTGACATAAATGGTGGTCTTAATACGTTTTATAATGTTTTATATAATGCAGTTAGGCTGTTTGTTCCCCTTGTCCGTCTAAGAACACCCAAATTTCCTAGGTGGTTGTCATGTGAATTGAGACAACTTACTCTTCAAAAGAAAATAATTCACAAAAAGTATAAAGAAGAAAAAAACTTTAACCACTATGTTCAATTTTCCACTTTACGGAATCAATGTAAATCTTTAAGGAAACGATGTTATGACAATTACTTGCAAAATATTAAAATTGCTATGCACAATGATATTCGTGTCTTCTGGAATTTTGTTAATGAACGTAAAAACGAAAGTACTTTACCTGGTTGCATGTTCTTGGACGAACAAAATGCGGGGGATGGACAAGCAATTGTTAACTTGTTTAGCGAGTATTTTAGAAGTATATACAAATCTGATTGTGATAACAGTAACTTAGATTTGGCAAACAATTTAAATTCTCATTGTTTGGATCTTCAAAATGTACAAATACCATTGGCTGCAGTTTTTGATAGCATTACTCAACTTAAGCCAAACAAGGGGCCTGGGCCCGACGGGATTCCCCAAAACTTCCTTATTAACTGTGTATACTCACTGGCCAGACCCCTCTGGATGTTGTTTAATTGTTCATTGGAGAGTGGTACTTTTCCTGACATATGGAAACTTAGCTTTGTTAACCCTGTCTTTAAGTCGGGTGACAGGTCAAATATTCGTAATTATAGACCAATCTCTGTTATCAGTTCAATTCCTAAGCTATTTGAAAAAATTATCTGCGATCAACTGAAGGTATCTTTTTCACATTTAATATCTACTAGACAGCATGGCTTCTGTGAGGACAGGTCAACTGCCACAAATTTAATGATTTATACCCAGTATGTGCTGGGGTCCTTGGAGGATCGGTGTCAGGTAGACTCCATTTACACTGACTTCTCCAAGGCTTTCGATACAGTCAGTCATGCTCTCCTCTTAAGCAAGCTTGGAAGTCTGGGTATGGGTGGCAATGTTTTATCATGGTTTAAAGCCTACTTGACTGGACGTAGACAGATTGTGCAGGTTAAGGGTTTTTGCTCTCGGGATTTTTTGGTAACATCTGGGGTTCCTCAAGGCAGTCATTTAGGGCCTTACTTGTTTAATTTATTTATTAATGATTTAACTGATGTAATCAGTTCTGAACTTCTCTTTTACGCTGACGATCTAAAATTGTACAGATTAATAAAATCATACCAGGACTGTATCTCATTACAGAATGATCTGAACAGAATAGCTGAGTGGTGTTCTCTTAATAAACTTGACTTGAATATCGGTAAATGTAAATGTATTAGCTTTCGCAGACGTTCAAACTGTATAAATTTTAATTATGCAATAAAGAGTAAGGCTTTGGAAAGGGTAACTTCAGTTACGGACTTGGGAATAGTCTTAGATAGTAAAATGACGTTTAATCTTCATTACGACTATATTGTAAATACATCCCTTAAATTGTTGGGTTTTATAAATAGGTGTTCCCAGGGCTTCACAGAAATAAAATGTCTTAATTTTCTTTATAACAGTTTAGTTCGTTCGCGACTCGAATACCTCTCTATTGTATGGTCTCCTTCCTATCTGGTTCACATATCAAACATTGAGAGGGTTCAGAATAAATATATTAAAATGGCATGTTTTAAGATAAAATTCCCGATTACTTTTTATAATTACGATGAGGCCAGAACCCATCTGGGGTTAGATAAATTAGAGTACAGGAGGAAAAAAGCTGATGTCTGCTTCCTGTTTAAACTAATAAACGGTAATCTTGATTGTCCAGATCTGCTATGGCAGGTTGGCTTAAGAGCACCCGTCAGACAGACCAGAGCTACTGAACTGTTTGCAGTACCATTTCATCGCTGTAATTACGGCGCTTTCTCACCAATGTGAAGAATTGCAGCCGGTGGAAATAAAATAAGTGTTGACTTCTTCTCACATAGTTTCGATTCATTTAAACGACATGTTTCTAAACTGAAGTTATCTTAGGTCTAAATGTTATTGTTTTAGGATTGTAATATTTTATTGGGTATTTTACCCGTTAATAAATAAATAAATAAATAAATAAATAATTCCATAGTCTGTTTACAAGAGCTGAAAAATGCTCTTTTGGAACAGAGGGAGCAAATTGCATCTCCTTTTGACGCTTATCCAGAATTTCTCCTTTTTTTTCATTGAAGCGAATACGGACACGTCCAATGACTGCATAAGGTGTGTGCTATTGGGTGCTCCTCACAAGCCTTGATAACCCTTGGAGAAAAGAGGGAGGCTAGGTTATCACCTATAACCATATTTTGATCTAAAGTGTCAAGTGCGAGAATCCCTGGCAAAAGGATGTCAAAAATCCATTTTTCAAACAAAACCATATCGAACCATCCGCTTACACTGTAGCCATATATGGTTCCTGCAGGCCCTCCCTTGGTCCATTTTTCATATAAATATATCGATATGTACATCACCATTGAAGGCAAAAAATTGCCTGCAGCGTCTCCGCAGGCCATTATGCTAATAAACGCTTTTGAGTGTTGCTGGACCCTTTCAACCCGTTTTCTACCCCTTGGAACTATGACTTTCTTAGCTCCAGGATCAATTTCATCGTAATTGAACAGTAGATGGGGGGTCAATGTCTCTCAAAATGCCTTCAATATTACTGAAGAATTCACGAATGCCATTTGGAACTACTGCCACCCGAGCTCTCTTAATGTTAGATGCCAAACGGACACTAAGAGTGTTCCTTTCGATGAAATGTTCCACAAAATCCCTTCCAGGAACCTGTAAACACACTTACCATACGGCCTTGTTTTTCAAGATATTTATGGAGAAGATCACGAATGTCACATTTTGTTAAGGGAGAAGCCCCTCGCTAACTGTTCTTAAGGTATTAGTTCGAAGACGCTCATCCTCAGGATTAAAAACGGTTGGATGGCCTGTTGGTCGACTGTGCGTGCCCTTAGACTTATTTTGAAGGGTACTACGTGAATCGCCAGCTTGCTACGACCTGAGCCGTGCCGACCCTAACGGCGGCAAGCGCTTCCTCTAGGACCTCCCTTTACTATCCAGCTACAAAAGCCTAGAACAGACCACTAGTCTCGCTCATTCATACCTAGGGTCTCCAGATTATGTAATAATTTGCTTGCATAAGTGTTTCCTTCCCCTCCCAACCTCCAATCCTTTAAATCCCTCGTCAACAGACTACATTTCCCTTCTCTTCAGACGCCCACGGTACGTTAGTACTTAGGCTTGCAGCCTACGTGGGATGTCTTAGATAAAAAAAGATTCAAAACGTAATTTAATCATAATGTGTGGTACACTGTTGAATTCAGAATAGAAGGGGCTTCTAAAATTTGGCATTAAAATATCAGGGCCATATTTAAAAAATGTAGTTGATGATCGCTGCCCAAAGACGAAACTTCGAATAAAAAAATTGATAACGTAATCTTTAAGTGAATTAAAAGTTGCTATAAAGAAGCTTTATTAGTTTTGCTCTACCTTTCATATGACATGTATTAACGCCAGAAAAAAATTGAATTAAAAATTCGAAAATTTAGTTTTTTCAAAATAATTCGAAAGTGAAAAATTATCTGAAAAATTTCGGAACATCATTTTATTACTTCTTTAATTATGGAACTTTTTCCCATTTAACCAATTTTGTATTTTTAACTAATAACGAGATCCCTAAAAATACTGGACACCGTGTATAAAATCCAAAAGTTTTAAATTTTACCTAATAATGTGATCCCCTTAAGCGAATGGATTTATAGCTTTTAAACTTGATTTCTCACACTATTTCTCCACCTATGCAACATGAAAATAATATACAAAGAAAATATAATATACAAATATAAGTTGCGTCTTGTTTCCTGATATAATTTTTTTTTCACTTTGGAACATTATTGTTGTAAGAGCGAAAACAAATTTGCCCTACATTTTTAGTGATTAAAAGCCAATAAAACGACTTTATTACCAAATATTCAATATAACTTCTTACTATCTAACATTAAAATAAGCACGCTTCACTTTCCTCAAACAAATCATTATAATAGATCTATTTTTGAGTCCTGGAAGTTTATAATGCTGGCAAGCCACCAAAAAGTTTATTCGAAACAAATATTTTGAAGTAGGCGACATTTTCTCCAGAACAGTTCGAGTTCAGCACGGTTCATTTTTAGTTTTACAAGGATTTGTTGACATAATTTTCAAAATAAACAAGAAAGTTTGGATTTAGTGTAAATGAAATTAATTAGTTTTAAGTTCATGTTTACCATCAACAATAAAAAATGAAGATTGTATTTCAAAACCTAATAGTTCTACTTGGTTTCGTTGCTTACAACTACTTGTGTTTGGCCAAAAACAGCATTAAACTCGGTAAGTTGCTAAAATATGATATTATGATTACATTAAAATTCGTAAAATTGAGAATAAGTTCTCTAAACCACCTGAAAATTCCTTATACAATAAGGATTTGAACAAATCATGGTAAAACAGCTATTCTTTAGAGAACTTATTCTCAATTTTACGTATTTATATATGTACCCCTGACAAGTAGACTTCATTTCATTACATTAAAATTGCTACGAGAAAAGGAATAAAACATTAATATCACGTGCAAAAGACTGAAAAGACAAAATTGTTAATGTGTCCGTTAACATAGTATGCGGGTGTATAATAGGTCAGTTTTATTTTTCATCACTTCTTTCAAAAATCTTGGAAATCATTGACTAGTGACTTCAATCTAGGAAATATTTGGTAAATTTTTCATATAATGTTTTTCAGATTTGACATTTCTCTAAATATGTATATACGGATAAAAATTCTCTTAAATAAGCTGAGTCGCCATGTATATACAAACATAAACATATATTAACTAAAAATCGTTTTCATATACTATAGTTATATAATATGAAAAAAATATAGTATGATTTAACTCTTCTAAGGCTATTCTTATGCTACTTATACGGGTCTATAAAGTGAGGACATAAAGTCATAAAGTATGGAATAAATTCGTTATATAGAAAATGGCAAATTTTATGGAAAATTGATCAGACACGTCAACTTTATTTTTGTACGTACATATTTTAAGAATATTTGTCTATATACAATACGTATTTACAATACGTATTTCCTCGTAACGACGAAATTGCGAAAAGCGATTTTTTAGCCTCAAAATATGCACTGCGAATATAATATAGTTAAATATATAAATATATTATTATATAGATAAAAAGTCGAATGTATTTTCTTTCTCACTGCAGCATGCAACATGTCAGTTCTTCGAAAAATACGCGCCGAAACAAATTAAAACGTTTTCTGCTAATAGAATGGTCCCTCAATCAATCAAGGCTCGGGGGGTTCCTTTCGCCCCTCGCGTGCCCGATGTACAATCCGCTGAGTTAGCCGTATTTCGGGCCGGACGCGGCTTTCGGCAATGCGGTTTCTGTTCGCTGCTGAAGCAGCCTCCTTGTGTTTACTGGGGCAGGTTTAGATATTTTGCCCATTATGAAATAGTGTACATTTCTTAGAACCCTAATCAATAAACATAATGACGCAAGCGAACTTGCCTGTTTTTTTGGTATATACTTAGCCGAGGTGACGCTGCACCCCCCCCCCCCCTCCCCCTCCCCAGACGAAATTCTAAACCGCCCTGTTCCCACTAACATAAGACAATGTCTGCGGTCTACTACTAACTGGGAAACTGTTAAAAAATTTTACAATTTAAATTTACTTGGCCCTCTGGTGCGCTAAAATATCCTACTAAACGCTTTTCATGATTGGATTGTGCGTCAAATTACAATTACAAGGTTTTACGTTTCCTAAACATTTCCTTAATTTTAATTAACAATTACTAATTATACTTTTAAAATAATTGTTAAGAAAACTAAAAATTATTACGTTACTGGCAATAAGAAGCATTGAATGTTATTTGGATTGATTCGTAAAAATTAAACTTGTGACATAACGGCCATGGATTTATTAAGACTGGATGCGGGATGATGTAACATTCTTTGAAGCCAAAACAAACCATTCTAAACGACACTGTAAACACAATTTGTAAACATTGGCCACATCTTATTTTACCTTGTATTTTTGTACAAAAAATACGTTAGAAGCACCATAAGATTTACTAAAGGTAATAAAAGCCCCAAAATATTTTATTTTTCTGCTAAATAACAATAAATTTAAGTTAAAAAGGTTTTATTATTTATAGGTTATGTTATTTCTAAAGGTGTTTATTTAATGTCGCTCCGAGTCATTTATAAATCTATATAAATCTATACGTCGCACTTTTTCTTTTCTAGTTCATTAGACAAAGACGTACGTGTAACCGAGTGTTCAGACTCAGCCGTTTTCCTAAGCAACCAGCACAGACAGCAATACTTCTGAGCTCCAACACTCCAATGCTATTTTATCTCTTTCTACTACCATTCTTGATTCAAGTACGTAGTTCGTAAACTAAAAACCTGGGGGAAAACAAACAACAAATATAAGGCTTCACGTTCGATACGCTCACGTATACGGACATCGAATCCTTATAATATAATAAATCCATGATAACGGCGAATATCCATTGATTGACCATACCATCATGTTTTTATCCTACGTAGACACAAAACAGGTTTTGAAATTAAAATTTTGCATCTTTCTTTCTCTTCGAAGCATACATATAATAAAACGAATAGTTTCTCGAAAATGTCACATTTCCTCCAGATGCAATCCTAGAGCAGTCACTGGCAGTAGTCCTTTAGGTATATAAAATGCGCCACCGCTTCACTTTTAATCAATTACCCATATCTACATAAATAACTTTAAAACAACAAAAAAAATATTTAGTATCCCAATATCATAGGTCAAAGATTTGGCTCTAAACTCAAAATTATTAAATTAATTTTATGTACCGGTATGTGAAAATACTGAAAGTTTTTGGTCAAGTTATTTATAATTTATAATGGTACAATTATAAAGATCTATCATGTATTCCCAAATTACAAATATTTTGGCCAGTATACAGCATTACGCCCACACCAATATTTTACCAGGATACAAGAATACAACTTATGTGTTATTCCTTACGAAACTAGCATATGAATAAATATTGTTAGGGCACAGGAATAAATATTAACCAGAAGGACAATTCTCAGGCGACACGTTTGATCTAAGCATCTAACGCCGAGGGACCTTGAGTCAGTGTTGAGTCAAAATTTTATGATATTGCCATAGGCGTACCTAGAAAATAATATGTTGTAATGTTAAATTAATAAAAAAATATGATTTAGTTAACAATGTGATTAGTGGGTGTGGGTTGTCTTAGGTAGTGCACAATGCCTTAAAATATACTGGGTATCGATCCCACGGTATTTTGACGTATTTAACACAAATTGCTTTTTTTCACAGAGAAGTTGTTTACTTGCAGTTATATGAGGAATGAGGAAAAAATAAGAACTGTGATCTTTAGAGATCAAATTGACAAAAGCGGATGGATTGAAAAATACAGGAAATAAAATGTACTTTTTAACTTTATTTTGAGTTATGCAGGAGTCAGCAATGATATAATATTTTAAATAGAAAATTTATTTGAAGCTAGGTGAATAAAACAGGTGTTAAGATAATAAAATAATTTTATTGGTGTCTACAAATCAACATCTTACTATTTTTTACAATCCTAAAATTTCTATTTATAAATTTAAGAGCGTAAAATAACCTTACTCTATCATACAACCTAATCAAATAATGTTGCGGAAAACTTTTGGAAGAATGAAGAAAGCGGCTATCTTTACAAATATTTATAAAATTGGTGATAACATCATTTTCCAGGTCCAGACAAGCAAAATACATTCGTTAACAACCTTTTGTACAAATTTGGCCCGCCGAAGTAAATAGACAGACATTTATATTTAAATTCATCGGAGTACCTTCTACCTCTAGGTGATTTCCTAACTTGTGTAATTTGAATGTTAATGAAATCTGCAATGTCCTTGGGTGGACAGAATTTATAAATAAGCTGTTGATATTGTCTAAAGCTTTTTAGTCTCTTTTCTAGCTCTCTACACCTGCTAGCAAGTTATTCGATGTTTTATTTAACTGGTTGTTCTCTTTTTCAATTCACTTTTCATCTTTCTCACTTTTTCCTTTTTTAGTAAATGACTGCTTACAAATTCAGGTGTTTGCACATAACGAGTAGGGGAAGTTGGTGATGACGTTTGCATGGAAACCGATACCACATTAGGCACCACTGAGATTTCTTCTTCTGTCAGAGGACGTAACCCAGACGTACTTGGAACCACACTTGAACCTGGAAGATCGCTTTCTTGTGAAAATACTTTCGGCATTGTATCCTCTCGTAGCAGTTTTCTTTTGCCCTTTTAATGCATATTTGAGTTAAAATGGGCGCGGCAAGCTCGATGATTTTTTTAGAGTCTCTTCTTTAGCTAACAAATCCTGCCTGTTACATGCCCTGTGCCACGTTTTCGCTTTTTCAGTTTCTTTAGGAAACGAATAAAACATTTCTGTGCTTGAAGAACTGCCTTTCTTTGCGTTGAACGTCGTCCACTGTAACCAACGTAAAAGAAAAATGAACTTTTAAAAGTTAAATAACGATACTAGAAAAACTTCACTCCGTTTTACTTTAAACGTACTGTTATTCGCTGGCAAAAATGTTTATTAAAAATTATTATTTATTAAAAAACGACTGTCTTGAATAACGACTGACTTATAACTACTTTCTTTCCAACAACTTCGATCCTAGCTAAAATTAGGTTCCACCCCAAAAAGGCGAAGAAAAGGAGGTAGTTTACTCTTACTTGCAATTCGCCAGTCTAATAAAAATAACAATATAACAATTTGTCTAGACAGATAATAAAATTAAATGTTGTTCCTAATGGCACAAAAAATAGCAAAAGCTTTGTAAAATGTAAATTTGATAACAGTCTGGACAAAATTTCTAATATAAATACGAGTAGGTAGTTTTAATTGTAATGTCTAGACCAGAAGCAATTAAGTAGGTTGTCAATGGTTGGAATACTTAGGCCGTACTAGACAAGAAGCAATGAAGTAGGTTATCAATGGTTGGAATACTTAGGCCGTACTGTCAGGATAATGTAATTTAAATATTGTTTGATATTTCGGGGTTTTATGATAATGTAATAAAGTAAATAATAAAATTTTTTTTTTGTATTTTAAAATAATTCGATGTTTGAAAGTAGACAATTGTTTAAAAGACAAAAATAAAGTAATAAAATATTCCATACATATATTATCATGTGTATTTACAACACCTATACCTAACACTTCGAAGATTGCTACCTACCGCACTGACCGTTTCAGGGTGGTACATTTCAGGGTATCGTTGATTTGGAGGCCACCGATCATCGCGCTTGATAACAAGACGAATTACCCTTCTGGTTTATATTTATTCTTGTGTCTTGTGGTAAAAACGGCTCGTAGCTTACATAACATGTTTACTGGAATACCTAATTACGCTAATAGGTATTGTATAATAGACTTGACTAGATAGGCCTTAAAGTTAAAGTTAACAGCGCTTGTTGACATTTTGTATCTCGATTTGTGGCGGAAACCACAACATAAAATCTCACAAAATCAAAAAATACATTTGTAAAAGTTTTAACGTCTGCAGATTTAGAGATAAGGGTAGATCTATATAAGTATGTATATACAAACAAGAAAACTTTTTCTTGTTATACGTACATAATAATATGTACTACAGTATTAGACTAATTCAGTTTCATTTCAGGTGCTGTTTTTGATGAGGGACATGTGGACCCTATAAACTGGAATATCATCCAAGATCGTATTAACCGTGAAGATGTAGAGTACCAAGAATCAGTTATAAAGACTCTACCCGCCGATAAAAATGTTGGTGAAAGTTTTCTAACATCCAAAATATGTAAGTTTTTGTTATAATATTTGTAACAGAAACATCATTGACTTCTTTTACTAAACTATTTATTTTTACTACTGTCCTTTTTTATAATTTATTTTCCTCTCCTTACTCCTAGCAACCTTTTACTAGGCCTTCTTGAAACGGGTTTTAGTACCCATATGCGATCACATAAACACATGTAACAAGGGTTACCTATGCGTAGTACTAAACTATACATATAACAGTTTTTAAAGTATGTTCTTGACGTGTTGTAGGTTGTAGGAACTTGACTTCTACATGTCACATGATATGTGGGTCATCCTTAACCACAGTTGAGGAAACGGGCTTAAGATGAGACTATTGACAAGGGAAAAATTGAAGGAAAAACTTAACTTTGCACGGCTAACTTTTTACAATAATGACGATTTTTTTAAGTTGTTTTATTATTTTTGAAAAGGTTTGGTTAAAAAGTAATGTCATCTGCGCTGCACCATCTTAATTTAGAATATACCTATATAGGTTCATATATAATGGTCATATGATAAACAATAGATTGTGGAACGAAAACTTAACTTTGTAAGGCTAACTTTTTACAACAATGACGACTTTTCAGGCGCGGATTTAGGGGGTGCAGGTGGCGCCCTCTCCCCTAGAGTTTGTACAAAAAGGATTTCAATGCCGAATTTTATAAAAATAAATATTGTAACATAAATATTAATTATTCGTACATGTTTTACAAAATATTACAAACAAAAACAAACATCTGCCGTCTATTTAAGGTATAATTATAATACGTATATTAATTAAACCACAAAAATATAAATAACAGATCTTTAATACGAATACGTTATATAAAAAATGCAGGCCTTTTTCGGCATTATTCATTTACATGCTCCTAGATGGTTTCTGAAAACATTCCTTCTAAAGGAAACAAATAGCTAAATAGTTGTTTTTTTTTCGAAAACCATCTTTTTTGATAGCAAATTTTTTTGAAAAAACAGCTATTTCGAAAACGGATTTACGAAATTTTTCCAAAATATTTTCTCGAAAACGTATTTCGAAAGCACCCTTTTCCAAAAATATCTATATTTCGAAAGTACATTTTTTCAAAAATGTGTTTTAAAAAATAATTTTTCAAAAATAGGTATACAATTTCCGAAAATGTATTTTTTCGAAAACAGTATTAGGCTAAGAACTCTATCTTGGAGAATGGTAAATACATATATATATATATATATATATATATATATATATATATATATATATATATATATATATATATATATATATATATATATATATATATATATATATATATATATATATATATATATATTTTTTTTTTTAAATGAACCGACTTCACAAAAGAAAAAGCACTAAAAGCCTGTTTACATTACTTGCAATTTATAGCATGAAAGTTACAGCAAGGCAATTACTTGCATTGCATGACCGTTTACACATGAAGCAATTCTTGTATGCAAGTATTCTGACAAGAAATGTCGCCAACTTTAAAAATATATCTAACTCGGCTGATTAAAAAATAGGTTTTTATTGTACATACTTATCTGCCACGTGCTGCTTTTTGGGACATATCAACTTTATTTTTTATAAAAAATATATAAAAATCGCAAAATAAACCACTCAAACGCCATTCAAAACACAATCGATATTTTTTGAGGTTATGTTTAGGTACTTTTTTATATGGTTGGTGCTTCGAAATATTACTAGAAAAGTTACTAAAAATGCATGCTACTTGCAATTAAATTAGAATAAGTCCTAATTTCATGCAATGCAAGTAAAATTGCATCAGCTGATCGAAAAGCCATCAACACGCATGCTTGGAGGCAATTTTTTCTTGCATGGCACCAACTTGCAGGTAATGTAAACAGACTTTAAAAAGTATGAAATAATATTTTTACGTATTTATAGCTGTGGTTAATGGCAAACTTAATTTTGTTCAAAGTTAGGTAACTGGTTCACCCAAGTTCTGAACTTTGAAGTCGGCGCAATTTTGAAGTACCTTCAATGGGAATCCTTAATGACAATACATTAATAAATTGTTAATAAAGAGTAATATTTTTACTTATTTATTACTAAGCCTAATGATCAGCCTAATTGCGTTCGATTTTTAATAAATTGTACACAAAAGTTCTGAACTTTAAAGTAAGCGCAATTTCTTATTAATTGTTTTTGAATTATCATTACGGATCCTTTACTGTGAAATTGCGCCAACTTCAAAATTTAGAACTTTGGTGTATAAGTTACCTAACCTAACTTTGAACAAAATTAAGTTTACCATTAACCACAGTTATAAATACGTAAAAATATTATTTTATACTTTTTAGTGTTTTTTCTTTTGTGAAGTCGGTTCATTTTTTTGAAGAAAAAAATTATTTCTTTTTTCTTCACCTATCCCCCCCTTTATCATATCGTCCCCTCTTTAAATTTGTAATGTCCATGTAATATTGGAGTTTCAAACCTCAGTAACCCCGAAATTTTTGGAGAAACTGCCAATCCGTCCTTTTTATCCTTCCCCACGTTAATTTTTTTAATATAGGTTAGACAAAATTAGATTTTCTGACCTCAGTAACCCCAAAAATGATATATTAGTTAACAATTTTGGAGAAATTCTCAGCTGCTCCAGTAGAGGTATATGATGCTTCATGAGTCTCCGCATGCGCAGTAGGGTCGACCTTGAATGCGCAGGTGTGCTATTGTTATTTGGCCTTGATATGCGCAGGTGTTATTCCAAGGTCAAGGTCAAGAACTTGGCCTTGAATGCGAGCAGATGTTTCTTTGTTTGGTGATGACCCGGTGGACGACGCTTATTTCAAGGTTACATTTGCGGTGAATATTTTCAATGAATGTGAGCAGCTGTTTCTTTGTTTGGTGATGACCAGGTGTACGACGCTTATTTCAAGGTTACATTTGAGATGTTAGTTTACCTTGAGTTATTACTGGGGTGTAACATGTTTTGGTATGAAGGTCGAGTGGGTTGGGTTGCCACGCTCTTTTCCGCACAGAAGTAGAATTTTACTTCTACTTACCATTCATAATTAAAAATCCAAAGGTCGGAAAAAAAAAAATTTAAGAAAATAAAAATATTGAGAATTTCCAAAATTGACTCACGTAAAGAGTTGAGTTGAAGGCGAGAGGCTTGCGCATGCGTGCCAAAAAAAAATTGCCCTAGCTCCAATGCCGGAGAGAGGGGTGGATTGAGGGCGCCACTGTTTTCGAAGCCGGGTGAAAAACAGAAACCCTCCTAGATAGTATTGGGACCTCGCTTTCAGCTCACTCACTCACATATAGTTACCATATTATCAAAATCCAAGAAACTGCGCTGTCTGGTGAGGCAAATAAAACACTACCATTAAAAACAAATTTACTAATATATTACAGATTCGTTAGGGCAAAATTTTTAATGACACATCAGTGTATCGTGTCATTTTGTGAAATTTGATACAATAAAATTATTAGGTATTATTATTAATATTATGTTATTACTGTGACAGTTTGTAGTAAACCCTGAGGGGGAAATAAAAAAAAGTACTAATCGGTTTTAAAATTAAATATTGCTAACCATGGTTAGAGCCGAAATTGAATAAATTTGTTATCGTGAAAAAGGTGATCCTGGTTATTACAATAAAAAAAAATAAAAGGTTGCCTGAAGGGGTTCGTCCCCTTATGATGGTTTCCTAGGTCAATGCTGACGTGGCCTAGGCAGCTTAACTGTCTCAGCACGATCAAAGGCTGGAGATGTCTCCCAGCCCAAAAGAAGTTGTGGGGTAGCGGTGTTCCCCAGTAAAAAGAAAGATTGTGCTGTCTCCCAGCACAAGGGATGGTGCTGTCTCCCAGCAAAAAGAAGTGCTGTTTCCCAGCAGAAAGAAAGACCCTAATAAAACAAAAGGTGTGCGTCAAGGCAAGGTAAAATTCAGGTATTATGCAAATATAATTTCGAAGAAATATTAAATTTAAATCACAAAAAAAAACTTTAAGTGGCTGAAGGCCTTAAACAATTATTCATTGGTATCCAGAAAGTAAAACCGAAGGAAATATTTTGAATTAAATAGAGACATCAAGTCAAAAAAAAATAAACAGGCAATATCGAAGCCAATTAATTAACAAATCAAAGTTAAGTTAAAATTTACATAAAAGTAGCCATTGTACGCTACTGTACACGGGCAAATATTCATTATAAAATAATTATATTTACATAAGTAATGCAGCTACAAAAATCTTAAACAATTAGATCATACACTGGTGACAAAATAACCAAAATTGTTAGGTAATCGCTTAATTCCACAAAAGAAAAGTTTAGCCGCAAAATACAATGTGATAAAATTTAGCACGTTAAGTATAATCAAAAGAGAAATTCAGTATTACTATTACTAAACATATACATCCAAATATAGTAAATGTAGCTTAATATTTATGAATATAGAATAACCATACCGTATCTGTAAGCGTAACCCAAGAATGAACAAATACCATAGGCCATAGTGAATAGTTAACGGTACTATATTACACCCACCCTGAAATTTTGTAACCAAATCTAATAATTAAGAATCAGCCCTGTCTATGTTATACCCAATATTAATTAAAAGCTAATTAGCAGCAGAAAAAGAATAAGTGAAATACGAAAGTCAACACTTCTGACTGTCAGACATTTAAAATATTTACCCAAATTACTATAGTTTTAAATTGCCGGTCTCTAACGCTGTCAGCTGACATTCCAGAACACAAGATCTGAATTTTTAATGACCTGGCTATCGCTTATTAACATAATTAGTTGATAAAAAGAAACATCATTAGGTTCCAATTCACGGGCATACACCAATGACTGATTCACTATGACTATGAATACGAAATAACAAAATAAAATTTAACCTTGGGTCACCCGGTAGAGTTCTGACCAACATTATCAAAGAATGTAGTAAATCAAGCTAGCATAGCTGACTAAAAAAAATTAGGTATCGATAAGAATTTGACCTACAAACCTGTGAAGGTCACATAAACCCCATTTAATTTTTAATAAAAAAAGAACCATCTGTACATAATTTTCCTACCACGAAATGTAGCGATCTACTTGTATTTAGAGAAGTTTTAACTACAGAAAAACTAATTAAAAACGTGGACGTCGTAAAAAAAAATAGAATCAAAAAGGAAATCAACGAAAATTAATTAAAATAGCAGTTTAATCGCGGGATTCTGTATTTTTAAGGGTTTAATAGTGGCAAAAAGGCATACCTGTCGATCTCGGGTCGGGTCTAAGTCCACATGTTCGCTGTCGTCGTAAAAACCGACGAAGAGATGTCGAATTTCTTCTACAAAAACAACTAAAACGGCCTCACTGGACCAACAACGTAACGCCAAAATGGCAAACAACAAAACAACGTAAAAGAAATTAGTTGTACCGCATTCACAGATCCCAATTTTGGGTGTCTTTCTAAAGACTTTAGAATACGATACAGTCGACGACGCGATCAGTTTGTGAAAAGAACCTCTCCACACCCAATCCTTGACGAAAAATTCCAATATCGATTTTTTTTCCTTGCAAAGCGACGTCACAAGGGGTTGTTTGTAAGTACACTTTGGTACTCAATTAGGTACATTTTCGAAGGCTTTGGTTCCATGGTATTCCCCTCAATGCATTGGCACGATGTTCTGCCAGTAAAAATTAACTTAACCAATGAACACCGGCAATATACCAACAAAACTATAACAATTAAATACATTTTTCCGTGTCCATAAACCGACATTCATTAATAGTTCGTACAATTGGCAGTACAAATGCACCCCACCTACGATTTTGGTCAACCTCGAACCGTAATGCGTGAATGAACATTAGAAACCTTTAAAATCAAGGGACCTAGAACTCAGAACGCAGATCCCATCGTTCCTGGCTTCGACGTTTTCCAACAACAGTCACAGAGGGCGGCTCAGGACAGAAAACTAAGATGTATGCAACAGGCTCGACAGAAAATAATTACGGCCGATTCAAATGTCAAGAATGACGTTTCACGTTTGTCAGGGTAAACAAATTCTAATTTATATTTATTGGCAACTATAGTTTTTAGGGTCAAATTCAGACATATTTCCTTAGGGATTAACTATACAGAAAGAGGGAAAACAAGGCTGGATCCAAGACAGACTAGTGACGGAAAATTTGTAAAAATTAAATTCGAGGTTAGGAAAGATTTTGACTAAATGGAAAACAAATCAAAATAAAACGTTCAAGGAATAAGGGAATATATTCAAAAAGGTAGGTCGAAGTCTTAAAACTCAACTAATTGTTGCAACTGCTATAATAATACTTTAATTTCGTATGACAAAACAAACCGTAACAACTCCCCCTCTCCTACGAAAGGAGGGAAATTTTCTCAAGAAAATTAACCGACGATAAGTACTCCAAAAATCTACGGTATTTACAGGGTAAGGCAAAAAAAAAATTAACTACCGGAGCTCCGGGGGTATTCCCCTAGGAAGCAACGGAAGAGAGTGAAAGATACCAGTGGATCGCTACTAACAAAACATATACTCACACCACCAGAAGAATAACTAAACCAAAAAAAAAACTCTGACATGACATGACAGGCCTGAGTGTTTCTGACGGCAGCCACCATTTCCGCACCGCAGAGTCAACTGTGCCTTAATGGTATAGTGGCCACATAGACCAAAATTGGGAAAACGTGTCCCCAGCTCCGGAATTTCCGCCAAGGTCATAATACACCCGTACTCATCATATCAGCTCCCAATAAAAGAAAATAAAGAAATTAAATACCAAAGGTATGGTCTGGGTTTGGCAAAAACATATTAAGTTAAAAAGATTAAGTTTTCAAAGAAAAGTAGGACAGAGAAAAGCCAAACCGGGTTCGTAGATCGTGGCACGCTTGACGGCAGCCAAACACTTCAGCACCAAGAAAACCAAATGTGCTTTTTATAGTGTAGGGCCACGAAGATCGGTCCGGATTTGACACCCGAGAAACCGAAATTTCCGCTAGGCCAAGCATCACCATGGCCGACAACCCTAGCCAACCAAAATTAACCAAGAAAAGAAATAAAATGAAAATTCATGAACCAGTGTGGTTCCAATACAAGGACGAAAACAAACCAAAGGCATAATGAGGTAATTTCTCAAACTGCCTATAAAGACACCTACTAAAAATAATACCCGCAGCTTAGTGGATTACTAAACCCACTAACTCAGGTAATCGACAACCCAAAATATTACAATAACCAAAATAATTAAAAATAAAAATTAACTTTGGTCCCCTTGCCGCTAGACAACCAGCGACCCCTCCAGGAGTATCCGGGGTGGAATAAAACTTCAGGGTGCAGGAAGCACAGCCTGGTAACATTAACCCAAAGATGGTAAGGGGGCTAGCATTGCGTAACACTCGAAGAAAGCGTGAGGTACCTCGTGTACTAGCCTCACTCCAGAGCGTCCCAAAACAGATAACCAACTGTCACGCGTCGAGTCAACCAAAGGGTGGAAAAACTAAAAAGAAAATATAACTAATATACAACCAAGGTAATTTAAGAAGAGAAAGGGATAGCCCATATGTTCCACCGAGCATAAGGAAGTGAATTATAGTAGACACTAAACTAAAAGATGCACCGAATGGGTAGTACATCAGTCCCTGTATAAAAACAAAATAAATTAGGTAGGGTACTCTGAAAGGTGGCACTGCCACCGGCCTGTCGCAACCTAATAGGCCGACTTGAGCTCAGGCCGAACAAAGTAGCTTGGCCCTCCCCTGGCCCGCCGAACAAGTTCGATGGGCAAAATGTTACCCCAGGGGTCAGACTTCCGCCCCCCCTGAACAGCCCTTCCAGTCGGTCTGCTCTCCGAAGGATCAATAGTTCCAACAAAGAACGTCGAAGCGACATTCGGTAGCACCCAACACCGCGCAGCCTAAACAAGGAGATAGGGACAAATAAGTCATAATCGGGAAGGTTCTATTTTGGCTAGTTAAACTATAGCCCAAATATAGAACGCCAAAATAGGGGTCTAGGTACCAAGACCTAGGCCAAAGTCAAATCCAGGATATCAAAAATAGCAAGTCAAATAAGACTATAAAGAAATATCAAGGTAAAATTAAATTAATAATTAAACACAAGAAAACATAAGGTAAATCAAGGTAAGGTAAGAAACACCAAGTCAAATACTGAAATAAGACTTGGTAGATATGAAGGTAAAATTAACCGAATAATTAAACCCAAAATAAAATAAAATAATAAATGTAAGGTAAGATAAGATAATCAAGGTAAGGTAAGATAATCAAGGTGAGGTAAGATAATCAAGGTAACGTAAGGTAATATAAGAAAGTCACAATAAGGACACTAACTCAGATCAAGCTAGGATAACGAAATCACTCAGCAAGATACGGATTAGTGTCATAAGTCAAATCAAGTTAAGGTGAATTAAATTATCCAAAACAAATTATCAAGTATCATTGCAATCAGTGTATTACGAAATTCAAAATAGGTAAGTTTAAGGTAAACTAAAATAAGGTAATTTAAGGTAAGTTCAGATAAGGTAAATTTAAGGTAAGTTCAGATAAGGTAAATTTATAGTTACTAAAAGATTAATGAATTTATGACTCAAATAAAAATATGCTAAATTTCAGGTAGTTGAGCTAACAAGTAAAATAAATCATCGCCTTAAGAGAAAACAAACTAATGACCATGTGTCGTGTTTACTCCCATCACGTCTCGCGCCAAGATGGGTGTCTGCAAGACACCGCCAAAAGAAAAAAACTCTAAGTTTATGTTACTAAAGCCACAAAAGTTAAAGAAATTTATATAAGGTAAAGATAGATGATACCATAAGAAAAGACGTAAAGCGATGATAGCAAGTAAAAGTAGTAAAAATGCTGAAGGCAGACTTACTACGCGCAATAGCAGCAAGTTGACTGAAGGCCTAGCTTGCCACGGCTTTCGGAGGACTCCTACCTCCACTAGTTCACCAGTGCAGCACAATTCTAAGCGATAGTGTTCAAATCCATCAAGTCTCGCGCCCAGATGGATCCAAACGCCACTGCGCCCGTCACTGCAGGGCATTAAAAAAAAAGGTATTAAAGGAAAACGGAATAAGGTAACATTAAAGAAAAATATTCAAAGGTAAAACTAATCATTATCTGAACTCTCATTTGCGGTCGATGGATTATACAGTTTGAGATCTTTTACGTGCCAAACACCTTTACTTTGTCCTGCTCGATCTTGAAGTTCGTAGGTGCAGGACCCTGTTTTCTTCTTAATAATGAACGGGCCCACATAAGCCGGAGCCAGTTTGGCACTATAATAGTTCGCGGCATCGGAAAGACTTTTGTTTTTACGCCAAACCTCTTGTCCAGGTGCATACTCAACGGGTCGTCTACGTAAGTTGTATCTACGTTGATTTCTAACATGAGATGTTTTAATTTTATCCCGAACTTCGCGATATAATTTCACAAAGGCGGCTTGTCTTTTCCTGACATAATCTTGAAGGTCTGCATTGGTGTTAGCAGTCTCTTCTGCAAAGTCTTGTCCGTACAATTTATGTTCTCTCCCAAAATTAAGAAAGTGCGGAGTAAATCCAGTGGTCTCATGTCGTGATGTTCGCAGAGCACAGCCTATAGAAGCTAGGTTCTCGTCCCAGGTACGGTGGTTATTGTTCTTGATGTAAGATCGCATCATGGTCTTTATGACTCTGTTGACTCGTTCGGTCGGATCGGCTTGTGGATGATAAGATGCTGTGTAGAATAGCTTGGTTTTATAGCGTTGACATAGGTTCTGAAATTCCTTGGACTTCATTTGTACTCCATTATCACACATTAGGAACTGTGGTGATCCAAACATTAGGAAAATACCTTCTTCAACCTGTTTGGTGAGGGATTTAGCTGTCGCTGAACGAGAAGGAAATAAAACGGAGAATTTGGTGAAATAATCGGTAACCACAAGAACGTAAGTGTTACCTGACCTCGAACGAGGAAACGGTCCAATATAATCCAGGCTGATACACTGCCAAGGTTGATTTATTGTAGGACGATCACCCATTAATCCTGCAGGAGGTTTTTGTTCTACTTTGTGCTGGGCACAAACTCGACAAGCTTTCACATAACTAGTGACGTCACTCCTCATCTTAGGCCAATAATAGCGTGGGCATACTTTCCAGTAGGTCTTGAATACGCCCACGTGACCTGAAGCAGGTATATCATGGCAACGGGCGAGTATCTTGCGCCTTTTATCCTTAGGAACGACAATTTTCCAAGAACTGGATGGAGTACCAAGGTCCGGATGATTGGTTCTTGCATATTTATACAACATGTTGTTTTCTACACGCCAAGCAGGAAATTTGTCTGGTTGTTGTTCAAGCCTTACAAACATATTTTTATACCATCCATCAGTGGTGGAAGACATCGGAACATCACTATCGTCGGTGTCAATAGCTTCAGCAGAAACAGGAACGGATCTGGACAGAAAATCGGCAACAATGTGCTCTTTACCAGGGCGATGGATTAAGGTAAAATCATAGGGTTGCAGACGAAGCGCCCATCGCGCTAAACGACCTTGAGGGTCTTTTAGTCTGTGCAGCCATAGTAACGAATGGTGGTCAGTTACTACCGTGAAGTGTACCCCTTCCAAATAATGTCTTAATTTCTCCACACTCCAAATCACTGCCAAACATTCTTTTTCGGTGACTGTATATTTCATTTCTTGTTTAGTCAGTGAACGTGATAGGAAGCATATTACTTTCTCACCATCATCAAAAGTCTGTGTTAAAACTGCACCAAGGCCATATGCGCTTGCATCGGTTTGCAGGACAAAAGGACGGTTAAAATCAGGACAGGTAAGTATCGGTGCTGTAACTAAAGCTTCCTTGATCGCTTTAAAGGCTCTATCACAGTCGGTTGTCCATGACCATCTGACATTTTTCTTAGTCAAGTTAGTTAGCGGAGCTATGGTGGATGAAAAATTCGGAACAAAGCGACGGTACCAAGATGCTGTACCAATAAATCGGCGAATTTCTGTGACATTCTTCGGTGGTATAATATTTACAATTGCCTCAACTTTTAATGGATCTGGTCGGAGTCCCTGACGGTCCACAACATATCCTAAGTACTTCAATTCTGGCAGGCAAAACTGACATTTTTCTAGTGAAACTATGAGCCCCGCTTCATGTAGTCGGTCGAAAACTAAGCCCAACAGACGTAGGTGTTCATCAAAGTCCTGAGATATGAGAATTATATCATCCAGATATACCATGACCGCTGGTTGAAGGTCTGCTCCAAGGACGGTATCTACTATACGCTGCCAGGTTGCTGGTGAATTGGTTAAACCAAAAGGCATGCGACGGAACTGAAATAGTCCTCTTCCAGGGACGGTAAATGCAGTATATTCACGCGAAGATTCACTTAAGGGAACTGTCCAAAATGCGGATTTGATATCGATGGAACTGAGGTAAGTTGCATCTCTCAGGCGGTCCAAAATGGCAGAAATGTAGGGCAAGGGATATGCGTCTTTCTTGCTCAAACTGTTCAAAATTCTGTAATCTACACAAAATCTGTAGGAATCATCCTTCTTGCGCACTAAACATATCGGACTGGACCAAGCACTCTTCGAAGGTTCGATGACTCCATCCTCCAACATTTGTTTAAGTTCTTCATCGATAATTTTCTGCTTAAATGGAGACACCGGGTAATATCTTTGTTTGACAGGTTTCGTACCTGGCTCCACTTCAATAACATGTTCAGCCACCCTACAACATCCCAGGCCTGTACCCATTAAAGCAAGTTTTTCTTTGACTAAGTTATCAAGAGTCATTCGCTGAGCAATAGTAAGGGTACTCTCATCCCGTATGCTAAGTACTTGAGTAGAATTCGTTTCATCTGCGAAATGCCAAACATCCTGATTCAAATCTGGTACGATTCCCATGCTCTTCCAGAAATCGACTCCCAAAATTAAGGTATGAGCCAGTGCAGGCAGGACTAACACATCTATCATGCGGGTTTTTCCCATTAAACTAAACGGTACTTGCATGTAACCAATAGCAGAACAGCTCTCTCCATTAGCAACTGTACATCTTGTTTCTTTACCCAAAAGTTGCAGTCCCAAACTCCGTAGCAACTCATATCCAGGAAGGCCAACAAGTGTTCGAGTGGCACCAGAATCCAGCAAACCTCGTATAGGTGTGCCTATGACAGAAACTTCCAAATATGGACGTTGATCTCCTCGTGCGTGACTAATGATGAAATCTAGAAGAATTTTGGATGAAAAATCGAAATCATTGGTCGTTACACGCTTGGTATTGGGAGAAATCGTACGACCTATTGATTCCCCCGGGAAGCGTTTCCCGAATTAGCACATTTTGGGCAAGATCTTACAGTGACATTAGGTGTTCCACAACGATAACAGTGTGTTTTTCTAGGGCTTTGACAATCTCGATTAAAATGTCCCGTTTGTTGACAATTCCAACAGACTACTTCTCTAGGACCTCTACTGGTAGTAGGAGGGTTGACATGTCTCACTTCATTGACCTTAGTTGGAGGTAAGGCTTCTTGCATTTCTGAGACGAAGGCGAAATCAGGTTCTACAAATCCTTGTCGTTTACGAGATGGCGGTACATAATGTTCTGCACGGTATTTCTTGGCTTCTAAAACCAGGCACTGCTCCTCTAATTCTTCCAATGAGTTCACTATGGGTAACTGAGTGGTGTAAAATGGAGCTAAATTCCTAGTTATCATGTCCAACTTTGCATCCTCACTGAGGGAACCATAACGCCGAAACAGAGCCTGCATGCTTGAAAGATAGTCCACTATGCTTTCTGATGGATCTTGAGTCCTCTCGAGCATTTCTTTAAAGAGTCGAGCACGATAATCTGGTGGTTCAAAGTGTCTGCAAAGCAGTTCAGCTAGTTCTCTCCAGTTGTTAAACCGGGAACGGTTCGCTCTAAACCAATTCAATGCCTTGCCTTCAAATAAATCTATGGCAGACTCAAACAGTTCTCTTTCTGATACATTACGAGCCAATCTCAGCTCGTTTACTCTCTCCAAGAATCCATGGACTGACATACCCTTGGGATCTCCTGTAAATTTAAGGCCCCATTTTTCAATACGTAGTGCCTTGAAGTTCGACACTGGCTGTCTATTTGGGGTTGAACCATGTTGAGTTGGTCTAGGCACTTCATCTTCTGACGAATCATCAGAATCAGAACATCCCGAGCGTGCTGCATCCAATAAGACACTCAAGTTAGGATCCCGTCTGGATACTTGCTCTAGCTCGTCAAGAGCAGATAAGGTTTCTGCAATTAATATTGCTCGTGCGTCAGCATCCTCTGACGACAGTTGGTTAACTGGTACACGATCAATTCGGTTGAGAAGATGGACCAAGTGTGTCTGTAGACGTTCAAATTTGGTCTTGGCTTTTTCTCCAGTAACGGACTTAATCGCCAATTTAGTCTTCCTCAAGTTAGTCGCCACATAAGCTCTTTCTCCAGCAAAATCCATATTATAGGGAGGGTGACTTATAGACTTACTAACTTTCTCCATCTGCAACAATGGGCGTAAAGATGCACGAAGGCTTTCGACAGTTTTCGTTTCATCAGCTGGAATGCCACGAACTTGCAACTCATAAATGAGCATGTCCTTTCTAAGGTAATGCACTCTCATACTGTAATCCATCGTAAGTTATTACGAGTCAAATAATACACAAACAAAAATAAATTTAAAGAAAAATCAATAAAATATTAACACTGATTGCACTTGACACTGTAAACTGCAAATAATTTGCACAACTAAATTTTCAGATAATTTTCACTAATTAAACTTCACCAAAAAGATTTTAAAAAAAAATAAACCGGTTAGGACAGCGATGTCCTAACAGAAAGAATAACGAAAACCCGTCAGAACAGCGAAGTTCTGATGGCTACTACAAAACAATAGGTAGGCCGCAAAAAAAATATTGCATTATCAGCAAAAAAAATCTCATCAGAGGTAAGACAACATATCAGAAGCGCAAAAATCGATCAATGAAAAATTAAAAAAAAAAATTTTGATAATGTTAGTACCAAAGTGCTCTATCTGGTCTCACCAAACGCAGTTTCTTTTTGCTTGAATGCCCCACGTTGGGCGCCAAAATTTGCCACGCTCTTTTCCGCACAGAAGTAGAATTTTACTTCTACTTACCATTCATAATTAAAAATCCAAAGGTCGGAAAAAAAAAAATTTAAGAAAATAAAAATATTGAGAATTTCCAAAATTGACTCACGTAAAGAGTTGAGTTGAAGGCGAGAGGCTTGCGCATGCGTGCCAAAAAAAAATTGCCCTAGCTCCAATGCCGGAGAGAGGGGTGGATTGAGGGCGCCACTGTTTTCGAAGCCGGGTGAAAAACAGAAACCCTCCTAGATAGTATTGGGACCTCGCTTTCAGCTCACTCACTCACATATAGTTACCATATTATCAAAATCCAAGAAACTGCGCTGTCTGGTGAGGCAAATAAAACACTACCATTAAAAACAAATTTACTAATATATTACAGATTCGTTAGGGCAAAATTTTTAATGACACATCAGTGTATCGTGTCATTTTGTGAAATTTGATACAATAAAATTATTAGGTATTATTATTAATATTATGTTATTACTGTGACAGTTTGTAGTAAACCCTGAGGGGGAAATAAAAAAAAGTACTAATCGGTTTTAAAATTAAATATTGCTAACCATGGTTAGAGCCGAAATTGAATAAATTTGTTATCGTGAAAAAGGTGATCCTGGTTATTACAATAAAAAAAAATAAAAGGTTGCCTGAAGGGGTTCGTCCCCTTATGATGGTTTCCTAGGTCAATGCTGACGTGGCCTAGGCAGCTTAACTGTCTCAGCACGATCAAAGGCTGGAGATGTCTCCCAGCCCAAAAGAAGTTGTGGGGTAGCGGTGTTCCCCAGTAAAAAGAAAGATTGTGCTGTCTCCCAGCACAAGGGATGGTGCTGTCTCCCAGCAAAAAGAAGTGCTGTTTCCCAGCAGAAAGAAAGACCCTAATAAAACAAAAGGTGTGCGTCAAGGCAAGGTAAAATTCAGGTATTATGCAAATATAATTTCGAAGAAATATTAAATTTAAATCACAAAAAAAAACTTTAAGTGGCTGAAGGCCTTAAACAATTATTCATTGGTATCCAGAAAGTAAAACCGAAGGAAATATTTTGAATTAAATAGAGACATCAAGTCAAAAAAAAATAAACAGGCAATATCGAAGCCAATTAATTAACAAATCAAAGTTAAGTTAAAATTTACATAAAAGTAGCCATTGTACGCTACTGTACACGGGCAAATATTCATTATAAAATAATTATATTTACATAAGTAATGCAGCTACAAAAATCTTAAACAATTAGATCATACACTGGTGACAAAATAACCAAAATTGTTAGGTAATCGCTTAATTCCACAAAAGAAAAGTTTAGCCGCAAAATACAATGTGATAAAATTTAGCACGTTAAGTATAATCAAAAGAGAAATTCAGTATTACTATTACTAAACATATACATCCAAATATAGTAAATGTAGCTTAATATTTATGAATATAGAATAACCATACCGTATCTGTAAGCGTAACCCAAGAATGAACAAATACCATAGGCCATAGTGAATAGTTAACGGTACTATATTACACCCACCCTGAAATTTTGTAACCAAATCTAATAATTAAGAATCAGCCCTGTCTATGTTATACCCAATATTAATTAAAAGCTAATTAGCAGCAGAAAAAGAATAAGTGAAATACGAAAGTCAACACTTCTGACTGTCAGACATTTAAAATATTTACCCAAATTACTATAGTTTTAAATTGCCGGTCTCTAACGCTGTCAGCTGACATTCCAGAACACAAGATCTGAATTTTTAATGACCTGGCTATCGCTTATTAACATAATTAGTTGATAAAAAGAAACATCATTAGGTTCCAATTCACGGGCATACACCAATGACTGATTCACTATGACTATGAATACGAAATAACAAAATAAAATTTAACCTTGGGTCACCCGGTAGAGTTCTGACCAACATTATCAAAGAATGTAGTAAATCAAGCTAGCATAGCTGACTAAAAAAAATTAGGTATCGATAAGAATTTGACCTACAAACCTGTGAAGGTCACATAAACCCCATTTAATTTTTAATAAAAAAAGAACCATCTGTACATAATTTTCCTACCACGAAATGTAGCGATCTACTTGTATTTAGAGAAGTTTTAACTACAGAAAAACTAATTAAAAACGTGGACGTCGTAAAAAAAAATAGAATCAAAAAGGAAATCAACGAAAATTAATTAAAATAGCAGTTTAATCGCGGGATTCTGTATTTTTAAGGGTTTAATAGTGGCAAAAAGGCATACCTGTCGATCTCGGGTCGGGTCTAAGTCCACATGTTCGCTGTCGTCGTAAAAACCGACGAAGAGATGTCGAATTTCTTCTACAAAAACAACTAAAACGGCCTCACTGGACCAACAACGTAACGCCAAAATGGCAAACAACAAAACAACGTAAAAGAAATTAGTTGTACCGCATTCACAGATCCCAATTTTGGGTGTCTTTCTAAAGACTTTAGAATACGATACAGTCGACGACGCGATCAGTTTGTGAAAAGAACCTCTCCACACCCAATCCTTGACGAAAAATTCCAATATCGATTTTTTTTCCTTGCAAAGCGACGTCACAAGGGGTTGTTTGTAAGTACACTTTGGTACTCAATTAGGTACATTTTCGAAGGCTTTGGTTCCATGGTATTCCCCTCAATGCATTGGCACGATGTTCTGCCAGTAAAAATTAACTTAACCAATGAACACCGGCAATATACCAACAAAACTATAACAATTAGATACATTTTTCCGTGTCCATAAACCGACATTCATTAATAGTTCGTACAATTGGCAGTACAAATGCACCCCACCTACGATTTTGGTCAACCTCGAACCGTAATGCGTGAATGAACATTAGAAACCTTTAAAATCAAGGGACCTAGAACTCAGAACGCAGATCCCATCGTTCCTGGCTTCGACGTTTTCCAACAACAGTCACAGAGGGCGGCTCAGGACAGAAAACTAAGATGTATGCAACAGGCTCGACAGAAAATAATTACGGCCGATTCAAATGTCAAGAATGACGTTTCACGTTTGTCAGGGTAAACAAATTCTAATTTATATTTATTGGCAACTATAGTTTTTAGGGTCAAATTCAGACATATTTCCTTAGGGATTAACTATACAGAAAGAGGGAAAACAAGGCTGGATCCAAGACAGACTAGTGACGGAAAATTTGTAAAAATTAAATTCGAGGTTAGGAAAGATTTTGACTAAATGGAAAACAAATCAAAATAAAACGTTCAAGGAATAAGGGAATATATTCAAAAAGGTAGGTCGAAGTCTTAAAACTCAACTAATTGTTGCAACTGCTATAATAATACTTTAATTTCGTATGACAAAACAAACCGTAACAGGGTCTAAATGTGGATCGGTACATATGAGGGTAGGGGGGGGGGGGGGTTAAATTTTAGTATAGAACATTGTGTTGAGTAAAACGGTTCAAGCAAGTTAACTTGAAAGTCATGGCGTACGTGTGTGAAAATTGTGGTAAATCATTTACTCGGAGTTATAATGTAATACGACATAAAAGAGAATCGTGTGTAGCACGATTTGCAAATATACATGGTGGAAAACAGCAAGAAGTTGACGATGGGGCATCAACATCTGAGGTGCGTACTTGCACTTGCTGCAATATAACCATACCAGCAAATCGAATGGCAGCTCATCAAAGAACAATACACCATAAAAGTAATGTTCACCAATATCAGCTGGTGTTGAACTCGTGTCCAGTGCTTTTAGAAATAGGATTGCAACATACCGTATATCAAGGGATAATGAACATACTGACTATTCATTATTTTTTGATGAAATTAAAGCAAAAGTATTAGAGGTAGTAAGTGACCTAGTAAGAGTGTGTTGTGCTTTGAAAGTTAATATGGTGGTTGTTGGTCGGTATCTGTTACCAACACAAGATAATATGTACAGTGACAAGTCATTTAATACATGCAATGAAATTGTTACTTCAGGAAGCGATTTGGAAGAAATATATCAATCATTAGTGGAAGCCATGAAGACTCAATCGACTGAGTTTCAGGAAAAAGATTCAGGTATGATATAAATTACCGACTAAAAATAAAATAAATACTTATGTCATTCTTTTTTGTTTTCGTAGGTTGGGCTCTGGAAAAAATTCTATACCTGGAAGTAAATGTCAATGAGTATAAACCTTTTGGTGGATCTTCATATATAAAGTTACCCCGTTTCATCGAGTTGAAAAAAGCCATCATCAATGTGATTAATCAAGATGAGTGTTGTTTTGCGTGGTCAATCGTGTCTGCTTTGTGCCCCACCACTAGAATGGCATCACAGATTCAGTCTTATCCACACTATTCAAGAGTGCTGAAT